>OX456995.1:4125015-5377362 GCA_949752705.1 Callimorpha dominula | reverse complement strand
TTAATTACAACAAATACACACTAATTTTTGAACATATTTTTTTTCTTCTCAGTCCATGGATTAAAAAAAGTTCCGCCAGGACAACGTTCGCCCAGCGGAATCAGTTTTTAGCGAATTTCTCCACAATGGCTGCATGCACAAATTTTTTTTTACCATACACAATTACACGA
The DNA here is from genome assembly GCA_949752705.1 of Callimorpha dominula. NCBI lineage: Eukaryota > Metazoa > Arthropoda > Insecta > Lepidoptera > Erebidae > Callimorpha > Callimorpha dominula. The sequence goes on along the minus strand of OX456995.1, from coordinate 5,377,192 downwards.
CGTCATACACTAAATATCTGCATAATTAAAATTTTTAAATTCAACAACATTCCGCAGCGCGAACGCACACGATTGATACATAAAAAAAATATGTTCTTAGACACAAAAATACTTTGAGTAGTAATTGACCTATCGATATTTTGTTACCAGGTGCATACGACCGGCTCGCTCCAGCATCGTTGCTAACTGAACGTCCGGGGCTGTACAGTTCTTGTCGACGAGGACTAACTTACAGGACGTACTCTTACTGGCTAGCCCTCGCCGAGTCCATCTACATCAGTCTTGTGATATTCTTCATCGCGACGTTTGCTTACTGGGACACTACCGTCGACTTGGGCAGTTTTGGAGTATGTTGTATGACATGCTGCCTCGTTATAATGCTACTGTATGTCGCGATCGAGACTAGAAGCTGGGTAAGACGATACACATAATGAATCCTACCCATTTTATGACGTTATCATACTAAACTTATGTCATTAGTTATGAAACTGTCTATAATCAATTTAATTTATACATATATGTATACACTGCATGTAATTAATGTGCAAAGATTTACTTTTATAACTTGAAACAATTTAAAAGACTGATTTATATTTGTACGTACAATGTTTTTTTTTTTTAATTATTTGTAAAATATTGCGTATACAGGGTGTATCTGACAGTGGAATACTTTCTTAAATCATTGAAAGGTACAAAAAATTTTTTTTAAAGTTATGACCTTTTAAATGTCCAGGTATTATCACCTCCATTTCTCATGGTGGTGGTGGAGTATGTAAAGTTAAAGGTTTTCAATCGAACAGTTTTTTATTTTGGAATTATTCAAACTGTTATTGAGAAAGTTCATAAAAACTAAGTTCAACAATTATGCATGCTAGTTAGCACAACGTAAAAGCAGGTAAGCAGGAGACAGCGCCGTAGATGGGAAGAAGATATTAAAAAAATAGCGGGACATACCTGGAAAAGATAAGCGCAGAATCGCATTCGTTGGCGAAATCTAGGGGAGGCCTATGCTGGACAGCAAGACAATCTTCACGTATCGGTGTCAGAAATTAAATAAGATTATTGTAACTATATTGTAAGAAAGATTGTTAAATAAAGACTATTATTATTTAAATCAGGTATTCTAAATACCTGATTTTATGAGAAACGGAGGTGATAATACCTGGAAATTCAAGCGGTTATCATTTTTAAAAGGATAGTTTTTTTTCAAATATTCTTTTTGTAACTGCGTGCTAGAGTGATTTAAGTAAGTGTTCCATTGTCAGATACACTCTGTATAGTCATTCAATTCAACTATTTACATGCAGCTTTTCCATTCCACAAAATTTGTAAGTGGTTGTTATTGGGTAATGTATGAAGTGGTTTCACATTGTTACAGATTATTTTCAGAGTCTTTATAGTGTTTTTGTTTGTAGATATTTTCAGCACTAGTGTTTGGTTTGGATTGCAACTTGTGTTATTTTTCAAAACATAATTACCGTAAATAACTTAGTAATCCACTTGCGAACTTTTTATATTATCTCATTTAGCTTCGTCGGGTCAACTGACACGACTAAACCTGCCTAGCTTTGATAAAAAAACAACAACTTTTAACAGAAACAGCCACACTTTTGACCGGCAGAATTTCACTTCTGTCTGGATGTAATTTATGTAATATGTATGTATTTTGTAATATATAAGTATGTTTATCAGCAGTCTGGTTATCATAGTACAGGCTCTGCCTAGTTTGCGATCAGACGGCCGTGTGTGAAGTGTCTCAAGTTATTATTATTATTAGTTTAACCGAAATCTTTTTGTTCTACACTTTTACTGCTTTGTGCAAATATTCAACACTTTCATGGGTATATTATTATGTTACGGTATAAATCACCTTTTAATCTGTTGTATCCGGATATGCATAAAGTTAACTTGATTTTGTACACAATTATACGGGTTGGAGCGATAAAACTATTTATCCCATTTTGTTTACAATTAGAATTCCAGTAAAGTGTGACACAGTTTATTAAAATGTTTATAAAAAAACTTATCTTTGCAGGTTCTTTCATATGAATAGGTATAATGATTCTATCGATATCATGGTTTTTATTAGATTCGTTTTCAACTAAACAACGAGAACGCACCCTTAACTCGTGTAGTGTTTTCATCACTAATGTTATGCCTCTACCTCCCATAATGTTTATAGTCTTTTATTTTTTAGTATACAACTTAAAATAGTAATAAAAGTGTGAGTAACAATAAAAGCACTTGTAGTATATAGGCAATCACTTTTTTTAAGCTTACTGGAAAAATACACTACACAAGAGGTTTTAGAGCATTTCAAGTATTTTATAGATCATTTACAACACCCGTGATAGAATTATTGTGTGTAAAATTTGATGTATGGGTTTTCAATAAAGTATAAGATCAAGCAAAACTTTTACTCCACCAACTTGTAGAGGCTAACGTCGCTGCAGACGCATTGTCATTTAGCTGACTATACAAATACCTTCTAGTTGACTTACAAAGTGTTAATGAATTCCAGACTGTAATACATCTGATCGCGTTGACTGGCTCTCTGCTGGCATTCTTCATCCTGACAATAATGTACCAATCGATATGCGTAACATGCTTCAACCTGCCATCGACATACCACGTGATGCAAAATTCCATTGTGGAGCCCGTCTATTGGCTTGTTGTTATTGTGTCTTCTGTCGCTGCACTAGCGCCGAGGTAAGTTGTCACTTGTGAACTCAATCTATAATTTTTTTTATCTCGTATGAATCAATGCCGTTTATGTGTATTCTTGGTTTTCTTTTTTTATGAACATATGATTTGTACAGGTTGGCATACCACGGCATCCGTAACTCGGTCCGGCCCGGCACACTGCGGCGTGCCGTAGAGGCGCGGCGCCGGGCACGCCCCTACGCCGCGCACTACCGCTCCGCACCGCCGCACGCCACCCTGTACCGGTACGTACCGCACCAGTCTGTCCACTAGCGCGACCTTTCGCGAACCTGCAGCCGCACTACCGCTCCGCACCGCCGCACGCCACCCTGTACCGGTACGTACCGCACCAGTCTGTCCACTAGCGCGGCCTTTCGCGAACCTGCAGCCGCACTACCGCTCCGCACCGCCGCACGCCACCCTGTACCGGTACGTACCGCACCAGTCTGTCCACTAGCGCAACCTTTCGCGAACCTGCAGCCGCACTACCGCTCCGCACCGCCGCACGCCACCCTGTACCGGTACGTACCGCACCAGTCTGTCCACTAGCGCGACCTTTCGCGAACCTGCAGCCGCACTACCGCTCCGCACCGCCGCACGCCACCCTGTACCGGTACGTACCGCACCAGTCTGTCCACTAGCCGACCTTTCGCGAACCTGCAGCCGCACTACCGCTCCGCACCGCCGCACGCCACCCTGTACCGGTACGTACCGCACCAGTCTGTCCACTAGCGCGCCCTGTCGCGAACCTGCCGCCGCACTACCGCTCCGCACCGCCGCACGCCACCCTGTACCGGTACGTACCGCTCCAGTCTGTCCACTAGCGCGACCTGTCACGAACCTGCCGCCGCACTTCCGCTCCGCACCGCCGCACGCCACCCAGTACCGGTACGTACCGCACCAGTCTGTCCACTAGCGCGACCTGTCGCGAACCTGCCGCCGCACTACCGCTCCGCACCGCCGCACGCCACCTTGTACCGGTACGTACCGCACCAGTCTGTCCACTAGCGCGACCTGTCGCGAACCTGCCGCCGCACTACCGCTCCGCACCGCCACACGCCACCCAGTACCGGTACATACCGCACCAGTCTGTCCATTAGCGCGACCTGTCGCGAACCTGCCGCCGCACTACCGCTCCGCACCGCCCCAGGCCACCCAGTACCGGTACGTACCGCACCAGTCTGTCCACTAGCGCGACCTGTCGCGAACCTGTCGCCGCACTACCGCTCCGCACCGCCGCACGCCACCCAGTACCGGTACGTACCGCACCAGTCTGTCCACTAGCGCGACCTGTCGCGAACCTGCCGCCGCACTACCGCTCCGCACCGCCGCACGCCACCCAGTACCGGTACGTACCGCACCAGTCTGTCCACTAGCGCGACCTGTCGCGAACCTGCCGCCGCACTACCGCTCCGCACCGCCGCACGCCACCCTGTACCGGTACGTACCGCACCAGTCTGTCCACTAGCGCGACCTGTTGCGAACCTGCCGCCGCACTACCGCTCCGCACCGCCGCACGCCACCCTGTACCGGTACGTACCGCACCAGTCTGTCCACTAGCGCGACCTGTTGCGTACCTGCCGTCGCACAACATAATACCTGAAAATTCAAACAAACTATCCAATATTTCAATTTCTAAACAGCTTGCTTGTTTTTCCAAAAATTCTGCAGGCTGTAGTCTTGCCCTTTAATGTATAGCTTAATAATATTGTATGTTGCAGGTCGACGGATGAGGATGGGTTGCAGAAGCCACAGACGGACGTTGCGGCGATCACGTGACGACTCGTGTCACTCATACACAAGCATTACCTCGTGCGTTTACATCAACCTGTAGGCTGTGATCTGTCTTAGACCTATTGTAATATACGTAGACTAATATATTGTGCTTTTGTACGCAAAGCGGGACCAACGCGACTCAACAGCCCGTGATGGGCGAACTCACATTGTGTTGAAACTTAGTGCATTTACCCAGCTCACTGTTTCGCAAATTTGAGTATAAAGTATGGCGTTGCAAGACGTTGTTCGAAAATGTCTATTGAAAGCAGAATGTCCATTTCTCTAAATTTTCCTTTACTAAATATTTCTTTCACGAAATGCCTTTAACACTTCAGTCTTTGTAATGGCAAGGAAACGAAAAGAAAAACGAAATAATACTTTTATATAACCTGTTGACGTCAAAGTTCACTGACTTATATTTTAGAGTTAGAAGTACTTATATTTTAATAATGAGTAATAGGAAAGGACATTTTGCCTCCGGTAAACATTCACGCATTGGACGTTCTGTGATTAAGCCATAAGGATGTCGTGTCATTTTCTTGTAAAAGTATTTTCGAGGGAATTCTTTTCTGAGTTATATATCTTGTTTTCATTGTAAATATTCTGTCGCAAGTGTTCAGAACGAAAATATTTAACATACCATATCATCGAACTTACTTCTGATGTTGTTAGTTACCATATTATTATTAAATAGTATAAATTTGTCAGTGTAATATGTTAGTAGGTAAGAGTCGCCGCGCCCATCACGCAGAGTGGAAATCTGCCATTGTTGTTGATGTTATATGTACCTATAGTTTGTTAATTTTAATCAGTATTTTACTGTCAGTGTTTGACCATGGATTTAGAACTGATACAACACGATCGATCTGCTTGTTTGTTTGTTTACTCCGCGTGAGGGACTGTACTCGCTAGCCTCTGCTCCTAAGTCCTATCTAAATGTTACTCAACATATAGCCTTCGTCCAAAGTTATTAGTAGTCGTTATTATTTAATTATTTGTAATTATAAAAACCTTCTGCCATTTTAATTATATTTATTTGCTACTATCTTTTATCCCATTTACGACTGACGTGGACGACTTCGAGTAACCCCAGAGTGTATTAAAATATGACTAAGTGAATTAAAAAGTGGTCGTAATTCTTAGTATTTATTAGGAAAATAGGTAAAAGCTTTTTGGTTTAATTTATGCAATGACCAGTTGGTTAACTCACAGAACTACAATGTCGACACTGCTTGGGTCTGGCGTGTTCAACTATTCTAAATCCATGACTATAATATTATAGACTAATGTACGGAGGTACGCCAACACGTGTATTTTGTAACATAAACGTCTAACTTAACTGTGTACCTAATTATGTTAGCCGTTTGATGTAAAGGCCAATTAGATGACTTATTTTTGTGTTCCGTAGTAAAATTGCTGTCTAATTATAAGCAGTTCTTAAAAATCTTTGCCTGGACTCAAGAGGATATTCAAATTGTGTATTAACAAAGAAAATTATATGCAGACGATTTGCTGCAGTAAGTCCCTGATCTCAAAACCAACATGAAGTATTAATTTCTTGTCGACCTTGAAAAAAAAAACCCGCCCTACGCCACGCCACCTAACCATTTAAATATTAGTATATCATATAAGAGACTGGCATTATCGCTGGATAAAGTAGAACATCTCGTGTATAATCGCCACCGGTTTTCAAAATAATGTACTGTAATGGGTTTTTCAGAAATAACATAGTTTTGTAGGATCTGCAATATGAAAGCTATAGACGCCTTGGATTTGCAAGATTCCATTGGCCACGCTTGCTCACTAATAAGATACTTAATCGCATGAGCCAGTAATTCATGACATTAATAGACAATTGTTATGAGTCGGTGTATTGTGTCGGTAATAGTATCTAAAGGCCATGCGACACGACAGATGTATTTAGGAAACCTCAAGTTAGCCTCAGGCAAACAATTTATTGATATACTATCCGCCATGATTTTAAACACATATGTACTATATTTTTCATTAAAGTTAATTGCATATTTGTGATTAAATATCGTATCATCCAAAACGATAACGATCATAACAGACTAATATAACCTGAGCAATCAAACAAGTAGAAGAGTAGATATATTTGTGTTTAAATATCGTGTCTTCTGGTATAAACGTATATTAGCTTCAGAATATCCTCTTGTAATTAAGAAACAGTACTTTCTTTAAAATATAGCACATCATCAACACATTTGGCGCTTATTAGGTCGGCTGTTGTCATTAGTATTCTTCATTATTAGTTAAACCTGTGTTCAACGTTCGGCGTTCGTTGTTAGGATGTGACTGTGTTTGTTCAATGTGTACCTGGGCCAAGGTTCTGTATAGCTGTGTTTATCAGTAAACACGAGTTCACTAAAGTACAGATTTGAGTGTGTTTAGGCGCGTTACTGTATCAGCCATACAGAATCACCTGCCTATTTAGTACCGTGTAATAAATGTTATTGAACCTCGTCCTATCGTAGGTGATTACTAGTGTGTGATAACGGTGGACTTCCTTCTCAATAAAAGTTGATATATATTCATAATTGCTGCCTTGCCTGAGACTGCACCTAGTATTGGGGCACATTTTTAATAGTTGCGAGGCACACTCGATACTCACGTTCTATTTCGACCTTCGAATACGTGTTAAGACCAATGAAAGAGATGAGTAAATTGGAAAGTTGTTTCAGTACGTATTGAATATAGTGCCTTGGATACAGAGCATTTGTTGGTTCTTCAAATGAACGCGTGTAAGTTGACAGTATTATGCTATTTACTACTCGGAGTTGGTACATTTCCAGAGCTTAATAGATACATTTTCGTCACGTGTAAACGCAGAATCTTGCCATATTCGTAACTAGATGATTGTGTAGGGTGAGGGAAATAAACACAATTATTATGAACAGATGAGAAGAAGTAGACATCTTTCTCATTTCGTTATGTATGTGTAATTAACAATAAATAATGTATGTTAACTAGTTGCGTTTGTAAATGTAGAAAAGGCGTATATGCGTGGCGTTTTCATAGTTTCTAATACCTTCCATAGTAGGTATGTCTGATTCGTGTGTAGAAATTAAATACCTAACACATTCCTTTTCATTTCAAGTAGAAATTAATGTTTAACTTCAGTGAATAAAGTGAACAATTTGCCAGTACTGGGTGTAGTGCAAAAGTAAACTTAAACCACATCTAATGTTAATAATATCATTAAGAGTGTGAGTGACTAATCTCTCTTATATATTTTTATTTACTGTTAGTATTAGAGTAAAGAATTGAATGCAATGTTTATAGTGAATATAGGTGCCCTTAGCTTCTGTGGGATAACTGTAGCGAAATGTCAATTTGTCGTCCAATGTGCTGAACTACAAGTGCCTCGAGCGTGATGTCGAGTGTGTCGACCTTCGCACTCTCTTCGTGGATATGATTCCTAAAAGATTCAACTATTTTTACTATCGTTTCTAGTTTTGTACATAGAAACAAAAAAATATATATATATTTCTATATGAACGATATGATTGTTATGTGTACAGTAGGATATTTTTATATGAAACAAATCTTTGTGTAAATAACTTGTATGTTCTAAGACTGTTGTTTATTTTAGAGATTTTAATTTGTTCTGTTTAACTACGTAATAGGGTATTGTGATGAACATGTATTTTCCAGTCATTTTGCTATCATGCCGATCATGTTCAAATAGTTTGTTTCAAGTACTTTCTTGCCATGCATGTAGAAGCCTGTTTGCTCATCACAATGTTAGTATGATATGATGATATCACAGTATATGTTGACTATCCGGCGAGAGGAACTGCTCGCCGGAGGGAGCGTACCTATACGTGTGAGTTGCTTCTGAGCTGATTGTCACTATGGAAATCTCTTTTGTGGGTTAGTAACTTGCTCACTAACACCATTAAATTATTGTACTTACTCTTAATCGTTTGTTGTCTATTGGCGCTATTAATTAATTAGTTTTAAAATTTAAACTAGTCTTTCCAACGAAACGTAACATTATGGTAACGTTTGTTATTATGAAAATGAATATTTTAATATAGAGGTGATCGACCTATCAATGTATGCGAACTGTTTGCGTCGCTTCCTCCACTGTTTAATTATAGTAATCCAAATACTTATACTAATATTATGCATTTATGTTTTGTGATATTTGTCAAAACAAAAAAATCTCTAATAGTGGCGATATAAATATAAGCACGGCAATGACTAGGAAATACATCATATAGATGTGTTGTTTTATAATAATAACAAATTATTTAATTTCATTACACATTTTGTTTTATTTTCTTCCTATATAATAAAAGTCAACATTCCATAAACAGTTATAAGTGTGCGATTCGAGACGCCTTTACATTCTATCAAATAATTCCACAGAGTTTAATATCAAATATAAATCTAAAATTAAGCGGCCGTTTTATCACATATTATACAAAAGATTTTTTTTAAACCATTATGTTCAGACACCAAGATACCAAATCCAGTAAAAGAAAATATTCATTGAAACCCATCTAGTTTAGCTAGTGATCATCATTGAAGGGTGATTCGTGGAAAAATAGAGGACAGGTGAGAAAACATAATATCTGTTAAGCGCAATACACACTAAACCCGGCCGCTGGGTTGTGTCAGCGGGTTTGGTGAGTATTGCGCTTAACTGTAACAATGTGGGACTGATAAGTCGCAGGTATAGACCGTGTTTCTGTACTCTTCTGAATACTACAATATTTTTTTTAAATATATTTTGAAGGTAGTTGAAGATCAGTAATAACATCGGTTTAATACATTTTAAACTAGATATGTACTTTTTAACTTATTTGAAATTAATTAATTAATTAATTGGGTTAGTGCTTCAAATTATCATTAAATAAATAGAAATGCTGGTTTTATTTCCCTGGTGCTATTTATTATAAAAAAAAGAATAGTTTTCTCCCTTTCAATCCTGGTTATACATAATGCTAATTGTTTAGGTCGGAAAAAGCTTTTGTAATTAACATATCATTTGGTATTGCTTTTAGCAAATTGAGTTACATAAACGACTTCCAAACTCTGACAAGAATAAAATTCTAAATATAAAAAACTAAACTATTTTCTTCTTTCAAAAGAAAGGATTCCAGAAGAGGTTCGGTTCATTGTCAAAACACCTGCTTCTAGATGTATGAATAAAATTTGCAAACAATAAGAGTGTTCGCTATACATTAACATTTTAGAAACGTCAATGTGCCTTCGATAAAATATATATAAGTATATCGATCATGTCAAAATCGATATTATCTTATCGAATTATATTTTACAAAACGAATGCTTGCAGGAATGTTCAAATAGAAAAAACCTTGCAATATAGATACTTTTGTATGAATATAATTGTTTTAAGTTGAACATACCTACCTCGCAAAAGTATATTTTATTTGGGTATATATATTTGTTTCTTCTATAACACTACACTACACATAAAGGTGTATACAATCAGAGGTATATGAACATTAGTTAAGTGTACATTGTACTGACAATGATTGACTAGTGCCATAACAAATAAACATCTACTATCTTAACACCAACAATATCAACCAAAGATCAACGAATGTTCCACGTACTTGAAAGAATTACCTATATCACTTAACAAAACGCAACACTAAGAATTAATTGCCCTTTTGTATTTATACATAATTTATAATATTATTTTTATTTATTTAGATAATGTAAATAAATAAAAAAGAAGATTAGGCAGTTTGAGCTTTTCATTATTCAATATTTCACAAACCAGACAGAGACATTAATACGAAAATGTTAATATTTCGTACGTCACATATTCATTCATTTGATACAGGTACCAAATGAAAAAAAAATTTATAAATTTATAAATTTATAATTCTAAATTTAAATATCTTTTTTGTAATATTTATTTAAAGTTCACAAACGCATTAGAGAATGACCGAGTTTGCTCCACAGAGTACCTACTCAGAAGTACTCGCTAAATACACAGAATATATGATGTTTATCAATATTTATGATTACTAAATAGTATGATAATGACGTATGTTTAATCTGCAACAAGATGGAAATCAAACCGTAAACAATGCATTTCAAAGTGACCTTCATACTAAACGAGTTTATAATTAACGTGATTAATGTGTATTTATCGTCTACGTTTTTAAACTTTAATCAATTGTCTTATTAAACAATCACTTAATGCGCCCTGACGATATGAAACTAAAAACTATCTTAGTTCCACTCAACTAATGCAGCGAAGTACAGTCTCGTGTCTACTTATGAATATCATCTTAAAACAAAAAGCGACACGTAGGAACTTAAACCCAAGGATGTGAAGTAAATCTTTGCTTCGGTGAATAATCAGCTAAGAACATTAAGTATAAGAGTTTGGCTCCTTATCATTAATGTTGACAGAAATTAACGGTACACAAGTGAATTCCTGCAAAATATTAACAACAAACTTCAGTTAACAACGCCTTGCTGCATTTTATAGTTCTTTCAAGTAAGTAGAAAATGTGTGGCTAATCGGAGTTTTGTCTGTGTGCGTTCGCGCAGCGGAAAGTTGTTGAATTAAAAGATTTTAATTATGCAGATATTTAGTGTATGACGTCGTGTAATTGTGTATGGTAAAAAAAATTGTGTATGCAGCCATTGTGGAGAAATTCGCTAAAAACTGATTCCGCTGGGCGAACGTTGTCCTAGCGGGACTTTTTTTCCATCCATGGACTGAAAAGAAAAAAAATGTGTCCAAAAATTTGTGTGTAATTGTGTATGTATGAATAAAATTAGTGCATGCATAAACTTCGGAGAAATTCAAGTTTCCGCTACGCGAACGTTTGGCCATTAGCTAGTTTTCATATAAAGCGCTTATATAGAGAGCTGTAGATTTTTACATACGTTGTTTTGAATTTGTTTATATTTGTTTAAAAAACAGATTTAGAAAAAATTGTAGGGTTTAGAAGATAAAAATATAAACGTAAAATACGCTTATTAGGTCTTAGTTCGTAAAGTATGCACATTGGGGTCTAGATTTTCACGTTTATACAAACCTTGTAAGAGTGTCTGCAACATGTTGCCAATGATGATGTTCCGTTAGTAATTAAAGAGTTATAGGACAATTTAATATGAATAGACCACTGTTTACAAAGCAGTCAAATATCACGACGTTCTAAAGGAATTGCATAGTAAAATGTATTCCAATAATTAGTGTATTAATTCAACTACTCACATGCAAAATTTCATCTCATTAAATTCAGTAATTAAAGAGAAACAATTAAAATACTGACAAAGCATCGAAAACCTACATAACCCGACCAAGTTCGGATGGCTACAAAAAAGCGGCCGTGCAATATATTTAGGTAACATTCTAACATTTACAGTATAATACCGGTATTGAATTGGCACATTTTTTTTCTTCTAAGTCCATGGATTAAAAAAAGTTCCGCCAGGACAACGTTCGCCCAGCGGAATCAGTTTTTAGCGAATTTCTCCACAATGGCTGCATGCACAAATTTTTTTTTACCATACACAATTACACGACGTCATACACTAAATATCTGCATAATTAAAATCTTTAAAGGCAACAACATTCCGCTGCGCGAACGCACACGTTTTGTCTACTTCATTATACCTAAGAGAAAAACTTGTTGAAAACACCTCATTTTTAAATAAGATTCTAGTCGATAAACGTACAACCAGACCCACTTATCTCACTCGTTATTACCGGCTACAATTTTTAATAAGTTTCAATAACAACTACATACATATAGCAGTTTTAGTTAGGCGAATGAAAACGTAAGTGAAAATCAGATGAAGTCTTGCTTGTACCTATGTAAATGTATACGTTCGCAAATGTCTATGAATGCTCAGATAATTCCACGAAATTGTTTTTAAATTCTAAGTACGTATACATTTCTTATTTTCTCGCCCGGAATATTAACTTGACAATGTTACTTTTTAACAAGAAAATTATATAAGTACAAAATAAGGCACTTTACTTCACGTACTTTTTATACTTTGTGTCATTAAACACGCAAAGTATAAAACAGATACGCGCTTCAACACATTGGGTCTGGTTGCCTTACCTAAATACATTTGACTATCAAAAGAATTTGTCTAACAAAACCCCTGTCGATAAATTATTTAATTTTATATAAATTCTATATAAAATGAAATCATAGTAAAAATTTTAATAAACCATTCACTACGTCTACACTAGGTTCGTTGACGAGAACTATATCAAATTTATTCAGATAATTATTAAGGTTGCTCTCATGGTGGCCGAGGAAGCCGACTTTGATGATAGCGCTGCAGTGTTCCATGCCCTCCGCCATGCCGGCGTCACCGATGTTATCACCCATGAGTATGACGTTACAGCGCTGTTGAACCATCTCGTAGTACTCTGTCTTCTTAATAGCGGTCTCATTCTTGTTGTACGTGTGTATCACTTCACCTTTTATGCCTACTATGCAGTCATTTTCGTCCATAGCCAGGAAATTTGATACCACCTAAAAAAGGAAAACGTTTATTATTTACTAGCTAAGTCCCGGAACCGTGGGAATATCGGGACAAAAAGTAGCCTATGTGTTAATCCAGGTCTCCAGCTATTTAAATACCATATTTCATTGCAATCCGTTCAGTAGTTTTTGCGTGAAAGAGTACTTAACAAACATCCATACATCTACACATCCATACATCCTCACAAACTTTCACGTTTATAATATTAGTAGGATAAGGTGTTATGACATGATAACTTGTTCTTAAATAGACATCGGGCTTTTCAGGATAGAATTAAAGAATATAAATACGAATGTTAAAGTGTAATAAATTCTAATAATGAGCAATTGAAAAATAAGTTACTGTATCAAATAAAAGGTCTTATAATAGGGATGTAACGAATATTGAATTTTCAGTTCTTAGTCAATTAGTTTTTATGTAAATTCAGACATATCACAGACAGAAATAGAAAGACCAATGCAAAAAAGGCATATTATTATGCCTACAAATATTTGCGTCTTCTTTCGTTGTTGTAGAACGGAACTCTCTCTACGCGAATAAAATTCACACTTGACCGATTATATTTGTTGTTTACGTTTCGTGACCGTTTTTATTATTGAAAGTATGATAAAGTCTTCAAGCATAATATCTTCAAATAGTCTGCGAATCTGTCTGTAAATTATCGCGTAACTATGCAAATGACTTGACCGACTGTAATTTTACTGTCTGCATGTAGGCATTTGTTTCGCCGAGATGATGGTTAATAACTCAAATAAATTATTGTCAAAACAAAACTAAAAACGCGCTTAGATAGCAAACTGAACTCTAAGTAGAAATGAATTTTAAATAAGAAGAGTTTGTGTTGCAAAGGATCGTGTGGTGTTTTTAATATATTTTTATAATAACTCCACTTTTATAAATAGGTGTAGGTTAGCTATAAAATGAACTAGGGTATTTGTAAAATGTTATGTCAAGCACCCCACGCTTTTTTACAACACAAACTCTTCATATTTATAAAATCTTGTTTATTCGTTTTTCTATTTCGTTATTCTAAACTATGATTTATGATCTATGATCCTTGATAAGTATGCAAATATTCAAGTTAATCGGTATAATAAAATATTTTCAGTAAACTTGAAGTTGGTAAAAACTAGGTTAAAAGAAGTATGTACATAGATAAATAAATAACAATAACTTGAGACACCTCACACACGGCCGTCTGATCCCAAACTAGGGTAAGCCTGTACTATGGTAATCAGACTGCTGATAAACATACTTATATTACTAAATACATATCATAGATAAATTACAACCCGTGCTCATCACACAATTATTTGTCCTGGGTTGGAATCGAACCCACGACCTCTGGCTCAGCAGTCAAGATCACTAACTATTGTAAGGAACGAGTGTTATGTCCCTCCAACACAAAGGGAGGATCCCCCGACCATGCGAGGTGATCATGCCTGGCGGACCGCGGCCCTACGGTTGATGTTGGGAAGTTGTATATTATATACTAAATAGTACAATAATATCACGATAAGACCGCCAGCAGCCGAGCAGTAACCGAGTACAACGTTTTAGAAATATAAAATTTTTTGTTCGCTACATCGCGTTAATACCATCGTTTCTAACTTTCTACATTCACGAGTGTAGCAAAAAAAAAACTCGTTATGATACGGAAATACTAAGACACTAAACATTCAAGTAACTTTATCGAAGGCATCTATCTATATATCAGAGATTAAATTAACCTCCTTGACCTTTAGTTAAAGACATCTCTGGCCATTAGATACTAACACACATATTACTTAATAGACCATTGCCATTATGTAATGAACACAATACTGCATCTTGTCAGTTTTACAAAACATCACGTTTTATAACCGACTTAGCAATCCTTTGTGTAAGAAAGCTAGGCAATACAGTACAAGGTTTTTTGAAAAGTTGATAACCTGTTGCATACCTATGATGCAATTGTAACAAGGTTGTTTATTCTAAGCTGTATTAATTGCTACTTATTCTGGTTCTATAGGTAAGTTAAGCGTGATTTAGAAGATATTTGTAATATAAAACAACGCAAAGAAAAAGAAAATATTAAAGGTTGCCAAGGTAAATTAAGTTACCTAGGAAAAAGCAGAATTTTGTTCGAATTAGAGCTACGTCATAATTCTAAACGGATAGTTTAAAAAAATGTAATTTGATAAAGTTTTACGTTTCTTATCTCACTTGAAAAACGTGATTTAACTAAAAAAGAGCAGCCCTGGCACTGATTCATTCAGAACATAAATCAGAATCATGATATCGAGTTTATGTTCTGAATTTAAATCTTATTCGGCGGGATCGCTATCGGTCCACTAAACCGATAGTAAAAGTTTATTTGAAAAAAAGTAGCCTGAAATCAATTTTAAAAAATATATAAACGCTGTATCTGACAAGATATTTACATAGATACTATTTTCGCGATACCCGACATCTTTTTAGACAGAGCCAAATTACATGTAATCTTTTTAATTATAAATGAGAAAGTTACACATACCTTGACGTGAGGGAGTAAAAAATTGGCAGCTGTCAAAGCGGCTACGACGGATTCACCAAGTCCTGCCGAGAACACTAACACTGGTACCTGCTGAGCTTCACACCATTTTATCATATCAGCTACACCTTTCCTGAATAGCAAATGCATTAGTAAACATATATATCTATCTGTATCGTGTTTATTAAGCTGTTATGAAACTTTATAGCTATCTCTCTTAACCTAGTAGGATATCACAGTTAGAGGGCTCAGAGTTTCCGGCAACAGACCTTCCTTGACCTTCTAGACTAAAACAGATTTTTAGGCATAGGTATCATGCAAAAAATAACTGTATAAGATAAAAAAAACTATTATTTCGACATTACAAACAGACACTTAAATTTTATTTATTTGTATTGCTTACACTTCCCAATCTCCCCATCCCTTATATCCCGCCCCCTTCAATTGCCTTTTTTTCTCACCTAAACTTCCCACTCAATATACTTCTTTCCCATCTTTAATTCCCAAAGTGCCCGGTTGACGTCAATAGGTTTGACCCCCATTACGTGAGTGCGGCCAAATTATCGTTGGCAAAATCCTCCGCGCCTTATCCCAACTAAGTTGAGGACGGCTTTCAGTCTAACTACGATACGGCCGAACTTTGATTGTTTACGTGAAGCGACTGCCATCAGCACTCCACAACCCAAGTACTAGGCGATATCAAAGTTCTGTAGTTAGACCAGGTTGTGGGCCTTTTTAGGGCTCCAACTACCCGTAACGAATGCCACAGACGTTTGTATGGCACCTGGGACCGACGGTTTAACGTGCTCTCCGAGGCACGGAGGGTGTTTAATACGCCGTGGCAAGAAGGCAGTGGAAATAAAAGACTAAAGGACTAAGCTATGGGCTGATACAATTTGTTTTGTATTCGGTAGTGGTATACGCTTAGGTACGTGTAAATCGACCTGGCTGTTGCGGGAAGTCCGACTCCTCGAACAACCGAATTATAGTTAGGACTTTATCTTGATATTATAAGTATATTTAGCTGTTGCTCGCAATAGAAACTGGTAGGATAAAATTATTTAAATTATCATAAAGTATAAAATACTTTTTTGCCCATAAACTAACTAAGATAAGATTTCTCATATATAACCCATTACAAAATACATATTCGGCAAGGATTGTGAATATGCTATTGTCCGTAGTCAGAGACCAACAGATACCTCTTTTTTAGCATTTCCACTTCGCACAGACGAGACTTCCCGCTGTACACCGCGGTGAGATTGCCTGTTTATAAACAGATTACCAAAGGCTGCCAAGGTTTACGAATAGCTATTGCAGATACTATCGTGTACTTTGCCCAAACGTGTACATGTATCAGTCAGGTCAAACCCATAAAAATTCGAGTGCGGTCCATACCGACTATTGAGCTCTAGTAGGGGTAGACGAGTAGGGTCCACAAGGTACGGTGAGGGGTTATCTATTTATTTATTGGATGGCGGTTAATGGAGGAACGTGAAATTTGGAACACTTGATGTTTATATATCATAATTTACAAAAAACATCTTTCTTTGGATACTTATCACAATCCAAAATTCAGATTAAGGAGAGAGATTAAGGCTTTACAGTCAAGTTTTATTTTCCGCTACGAAATGTAACGCAACACGCGTACTGTGCCATACGGTGAATGACCTTCAACGCACGGCGCCGTCGAAGGAGCTGATTTTGGCCGTATGGGGTATTTACTGTTTTTTTTCGGTAAAATGTTCTGTTTACTCATCGTGATATCATTTTTAAACAAAAAAGAAAAAAAATATATATATATGAATTTTCCGGCAGAAATTTTCAATAATTTTCTATTTACTATTTCAAGATTCGGTACGGTGTCACTTACACCCTGTATAGAATAAGTACATAAAGCTAAAATTTTTAAAAAATATTATAAATAACGTGAAAACGGCTACATCAAGCTACACGCGTCCAATATATGCTGACTTGTCATGGAACGGAAAATCTACTAATGAAAGTCTGTACAAAAATATATGAATTTTGGTCGAATTTCGCCCACCAGGCGATCTTTAGTTAGTTATAGGAATTCAACTTAATCTAGATAACCTCTTTTTTTTCTGAAGTTGGTTTAAAACGAAGTAAAGATAGAGATTTACATACCTAAAACATTCCACCATTTTTTGAGCAGAGTCCATTAATTCGTGTCTCGGAAACTTCACTCCTCTGCAAAATATAAAATATATTTTGACATCTCATTGCAAAAAAAAAGCGGACAATTTGCGAGTTCGACAATTAATTCTCAAAGACTTTTGCGGGTCTTTTTCGAAAGACAAACTTAACTTTGCGGTTGCGATATACGACAAAGTCAACAATCCAACCGCAAAGTATAAGTTTGTAATCATAAAAACAATTGTTTCTTATGTGATACTTATAACAACAAATTAACGACTTTCGGATTTTTTCATTTACTTGTGCTGTCAGACCTTGCCTCTTACCAAATTTCATGGTTCTAGGTCAATGGGAAGTACCCTATAGGTTTACATGTGAAATGTTCAAATTTATTAATGTCTATGGATTAATGACCATATCTTTTGAATGTGTTGAGGTAGAAGCTTGATTTTTTTTACAGCTACAAGAGACCGCTGACATAAGTATTTAATGTTAATTTTAACTTGATGCCTTCTCGAGTTTCTGAGAAAAAGGGTCTTGACAGACAGACAGACGGACATTAAAGTGATCCTTTAAGGGTTTCTTTTTTCCTTTTGAGGAACGGAACCATAAAAAGGATTTTTTTAAATTTCTAGGTATTATATTTAAAAATCAAAAATGTTAAACAGTTACAGCCTTTCTTACTAAGGAATATAACTTTTGGTAAATGCACTATAACATACTCATGTCACAAAATTGAAGTGAAATGATTGCTCGTCTTACATACCAAGACCATATTAGTTCAAGAATAGTCCCTTTAAGAGACACGTATGTCATGTGCTCACCATCAACCATATACCAGATTGACTGTCTACAAATACACTTGATTTATAATTATTACATACTTGAAATGGATAGACAAAAAACTGGTCAAGTACGAGTCGGACTCTCGCATGAAGGGTTCCACACCATCGTACAATATTTAATACTATGCAATACAAACTCTGTGAGCATTTCAAGCATCTACATGTTGCCATTATTAAGATAAGAAAATAAATGAATGGACAAAGTATAATACAAATAATTGTGATTTATGAATACTATAAAAATAATAGTTGTTTGTATTTATTTTGTTTGACTTACTTCAGTAGTGCATGTGCAGCTGTGTACCAGTCTATCATATGTTTGGTCTTCTCCTCTATGGACATCACTGGGTCAGCTTCAATGGGCTTGTATATGCTAGACAGCCTATTATCTTCGTCCTTGTAGTGCTGTGGTATTGATGGACACTCACGAAACATACCTTTAATTAAAATTTGTGTGTTATAGTGTTATAGTGGAGACAAATGAAAGTAAAATACTTTAATTTAAAAAAAAAATAAACTTACCAAAACTAGTGAGCACAATTTTACCATTGTCCATTTTATGTCTGGTGAGAGTGTGATCAAAATCTGTTACTATCTGCAACTTCCTGTGTCCATCTTGAATCATTGTATTAATTTTTTGTACAAGTTCTTCTTCATCTCTAATATGAATATTATCTCTTTGCAGTTCAGGTACGTCTTTTATACTTGACAGCAATTTCATAGTTCTAGATTGAAAAATAGTCACCTAAAATGAATATTAGATTATCTCCCTGTTAGGACATATTTTTTGTTTTCCAGCACGATATATGATTTTATTACGAGGTAACATAAGCACTTTAGAGAAAGAAAATGACTCTTATAAATATTGACAACGACAGATCATATTACCCGTTGAAAGTATAATTTAGATATCCAACAAATAAACACTTTTGATAAATTTTTGATGATTGTTAGAGTAATATTCTAGAGAGTATTGGCGATCAAAATAGGAGACCCAACCCACGTACAACCTTGACAATGTTGAGAAGAAAACTGTCATCTGTCACCTGTCCTGTCACCAGTGTTGCTAACCCCAAAAAACTAAAAAACAGCAGCTCACTTATAAAAAAAATAGGAGAAAACAATAGGTTAAGTAAAAAACCGGCCAAGTGCGAGTCGGAAATTTGCGGCATAAACGGCTGTATCTTTTGATTGCGTTGGCTTAGAAATTTGATTTTTTCACAGCTCTAAGGGACAGTAGACTTGAGTATTTGATATAAATTTCAGCTTGATACCTCCACTGAGAAAAAGGGTCTTGACAGACAGACAGACGTTTGGAAGGACAGACAACAAAGTGATCCTATAAGGGTTCCGTTTTTTCTTTCGAGGCACGGAACCCTAAAAAGGTAGATTTCATACTTTCCTCATATATTTAAAACAATTATCTACATTTATTAGGTAGTGGGAATCACATACATTGTTATATTATAATATTGATTACAACATAACAAAATACAAAAATCAAAGTAAAATTATTTTCCTCTTTCATCCTCAATTGCCTCATCTGCAGTATTTTCAGACTCATTTTTCTTTTTAAAATCATACAAATATTTGTTAAATTTATTCATGTGCCTTTCTGTGGTTTATATGAATAACAATCGGTTATTTCGGATTTAGTGTATAAAGCTCCTTTAGTTGTAATGTGATAGTCGATATGCTGTGGCGTAATTTTGTAGCGTTATATTTCATAACTATACCGTTATGTGGTAATGAAAAATATTTTCATAGTGTAATAGGTGGCGATGACGGCTAATTTAAAAACAGTAAAAATTAAGAATGAAACAGAAAACTGCGGCATTATTGTTCTTCGGCCGCATCAATGTAAAAACAGCAAATCTACTGTTAAAACAGTAGGGTTGGTAACACTGCCTGTCACTAATACGCTCTGAGGGCTGTCATATGTGTTCCAGAGTCCATATATAATAAAAAAAAATATATATATATATATATATATATATATACATATATATATATATATATATATATACATATATATATATATATATAT
Organism: Callimorpha dominula; assembly: GCA_949752705.1. Classification (NCBI taxonomy): domain Eukaryota; kingdom Metazoa; phylum Arthropoda; class Insecta; order Lepidoptera; family Erebidae; genus Callimorpha; species Callimorpha dominula. Next base: position 5,356,629 of record OX456995.1, on the reverse strand, counting down.
ATATATATATATATATATATATATATATATATATATGTGTGTGTGTGTTCCTTACGATCATGCGACATGACATGCTGAATCATCATGCTGCATGAATGACCTATTGTTAGTCCATCATGCAGCATGACAATCACATATAATTATAAATATAAATAACCACTGAGTTATTATTACTAACGTAAATATCTCGATGGGTATAATCATTTTATTCAGTCGATACAGAGAGTACAGTGAAGAGCGCAATTTACTATAGAATTATTAATTCTTATCTAAAAATGTTGTATCATATGTTTTAGTGCTCAGTATTAGTTTTAGTAATAGCAGGGCTACATCACTCGCTCGAGGTCGCGTTTTATATACCTACCAATTTAGCATGCCGTGGACGGCAATAGTGTCAGTAGGGGCGACAACGCGTAGCTGAGAGCACGCACGCACGAACGATGAACGTAAATAAAAACAAAATGCCAAATCGAACAATTGTACAGTGGACGTGTTATGTTATTGGTAAATGTATTTATTATGGCAAATTGCGTTATTGCTAGATGTTATTGATCTGTTAAATGCTTTAAAAATAAGTCGGAATACTTATTTTAGTTATTACTTATTTTGTCAATATAATTTAACAAATACTTTAGGTGTTTGTTCTTTACTCGCCATTGCCGCATGGCTGTGCTAATAATAAATAATAGTTATCTTCTTAACAAAAATAATAAATGTTGCTTATATGTATTCTATACATATTCTACAAACTGTACTAAATCAGGTTTAGAGTGTTTGGCCAGGGTGAATGTTGTTGTAGTAAATGTAGCCTATTAAACTGTAAATAATAAACCCATAACATCTAGGAAAGGCGACGAACTTTGTAGGTGTGGACTGCCCGCGTATTCATTTGTTTTAGGCAAGGCGAACTGTCGGATGCTTCTCTCACACAACATGTTTGACATGATACCTACATATAGGATTTTCTTAAAATACGAATTAAATTAGGACTAGGTGACTGAAATGTAAAACATATTGAGAGCGGCACGGATAGAGGTATTTATTCGAGTAGGTAGTTATTTGTTAATTTATACTTTTTTATAACATAATATGTTATACAAAAGTATTCAATTGAAGCACATATCATAAAACGGGTTGCCGATTTAAGGACTCTCATAAGATACAAACAATTAAAGGTAGCAGGCAGATACCTATTGTCTTTAATGCTCCGGTAATTGTAGACTTTCGTTGTAATAGTAAAAATGTTCATAATGATAATATCTATGATATATTTCTGAAGATTCTGAACATCGTTGGTTTATTATAAATCATACTCGCGCTATTATAAACTAACGAAAAAATGTGAACTGCAACAAGGATTGCTAACTTTTTGTATGAGAAATAAAGTATATTAAAGTTGGAGAGTTAAAAAAACAGTATTTTAGAAAAATAAACAGTATTGTTTTTTTTTAATTGAGAAACATATTTTTGGAGCTTCTTGCACAAATCAAAATCTTACTGTCATTTTTTACATATTAAAACTCTCCACATATTAAATCTTAATTAAAATACATTACCAAATTTTTTTTTTATCAAATGGATAGAAGCCCTTGTACTGTAAGTGATCCCGCCACTTGGCATACATCATAGAAAAGCAAGCATTGAATCGTAATCAGAGTATCTTTCTCCCGTCTACTCAGCAACCATTAGTAGGATATGTGCATGTGTACAGAATCCACATTTTACATTACTATCGAAAGGTTTAAGATAATATAATAACTTGACACATCTCAGACACGGCCGTCTGATCCCAAACTAGGCAGAACCTGTACTATGGTGACCAGACCGCTGATAAACATACTAATATATTTCTAAATACATACATATTATAGATAAACTACACCCAGACACAGAAAAAATAATCATGCTCATCACACAATTATTTGTCCTGGGTAGGAATCGAACCCAATATTAAAAGTGAAGAATATTTTAGTTACTTATAAGAATTAAACTTAGGTTAGAGAAATAATTTTATTTATCATTACCTATATAAACTCAACACCCATAAATTTGATCATCAAATAAATAATCTATTTCATTATTTGTGTATTTTGTACAACCTTAAATTGTCTGGCAAAGCGGTTACACACACAGACAAAGGTTGCGCGGATGGTAAGGCGTTCTCAACTTTCGAAATGCGTAAATAAGATATATTTCTGGTCGCAGCTAACGCCGGGTATTATTAATCAAATTTTGTAGGCTAATATAGCGTAGGTATTTTCACTTTTGTATAGGAGTGATGTATCTGTTACGAAGTAACTATTATCTTATCTGTGGTAATAGTTTTATTAGTTGTTTTATTATTTGTTAGTACTCAATGTAAAGATTACGTATAATGAATGCTGTGGGCGTCTATAATGTAAAGCACAATATTGCATATGTATATTGTTGATGCTCCTTAACAAATGAATAAATAAATAAAAATAAATAAATAGAAACAGGATACATAAGATTACGATTAATTATACGAATTTTGTTTCGATTTTACAATCTGGGAACCCTGCTATTACATGACATGCCGATTAATTAAACGATCATGCTTCATGTCAATCATAGCTTGCCAGCACGTAGTTTGCATGTCATGCGCTGTGCGCATTAATATATGCAATAAAACGATCATACACGCATGATAGCACGTAATGCATGTTATGCCGCTTGATCGTATAGGGAGCACATTAAGTTGGCGGAGAGAAGTAGTTTTTTTATATTTTGTTTTTTGCTCTTTCAACTGTTCGTAAACTGTTCTTTAACTGTTCGATCAAAATTTTTATTTGTTCGATCTTAGTTTATTTTTTTAAATTAAATAAAAAAATACCCTTAAGTTGACGGGGCGAAGTCGTTTTTTTTTCATTTTTTTTGCTATTTCAATTGTTCGTTAACTGTTCGTCATTGTTTGATCAAATTTTTTATTTGTTGGATCTGTTTTTTTTTCTAAACAAAATAAAAAAATTGCTTTTTCAAGTTGGCGGGGAGAAGTCGTTTTACATTTTTTTTTTTGCTATTTCAACTGTTCGTCTTTGTTCGATTTATTTTTTTTCAAGATTTTTTTTCTTAATAGAATAAAAAATTACCCTCAACTAATATTGGCGGCTGTCTTAAGTTGGCGGGGAGAAGTCATTTTTGAAGTAAAAGCTTCTTTTGGCGGACCGCACACACATTTTTTCGTAGGTAGTAAGTTAGGCTGATCCGTCACGCTCTGAGGTGAGAGGCTCGATCGGGTGAACTCGGGACCGCCGAGTGTACCCGAGGAGAGAAAGATACCGTCAGCTGCTCTTCGCTGTGTTTAATATATTCAATTAATATGTAATAATTGTCATTATTAATTTAATAGTTATTATTAAGTACGTAAAAAAAAATTGAAAAAAAAAATATTTTAACAATTATTTGGGTTTACATTGTGAGGTTAGTGTGTGTAGTTAGTGGTTTATCGTTTATATAGTTATGGGTCATACTAATGTGACACGTCGTTTTAAGTTTTCACTTCTGTGGGCAGTCCTATGACTACAATTTACAAACAATCACTGCTGATAGGATCTGGAGGGTTCTCGAAGCCATAAGTCTGAGCAGTGAAGTGCGCCACTAAAGGCCAAAAATGGTCGGGGTAAAAAATTTAAACTTAACTAAAATATAGAATGAGGATACATTTTTCGTTTTCAGATATAAAAGCGTATTAGGTACAAGGGCTGCCATCCGTCCGGGTTTTCCCAGATTTGTCCTAGTCTAGAGGACGTCCGGGCGGGGTTTTCAAAAACACATTGTCCCCTGGAACAGTGTCCGAGTTTTAAACGGAACTTTAACACTGTGCCAGGGGACAATGATAATTGTTAGATGAATCGTTAAAAAGCTAAAAAAATTTATGGGTCGGCATTTTTTTAAGGTGTCCGGGAAAGAATCTCAAAAAGATTTTTTTAAGTGATGGCAGGCCTAGCCGTACAGACGAAAAATGAAACCTTCAAAATTTGTGGATATGTGTATTACCTATACGCGTCATTACTGGTATAAAAGAAGTTTTATTCGTCAGGCGCTCAAAGTAAAACTTTTTGACTTTTTTTTATAAAAACTACTAGAAATATCAAATCGGGAGTTCTACTCTTGCATTTGAAATGGTGAAATCTTTAAATTTTTTAAAGAAAAACTGCATGCAACAAATGGGTTCTTGCGACACGTGAGTCGCAGTGACGACGCCGCGACGGCTAATTGTGAATGAATTTGAAACAAATGGTTTCATACAAAGGAGATATCTTATTAAGTAATCATCACTACTTTGTCTGCTGTTCATCATTTTCTAATGATTAAACTAGGCACTTAAATTAGTATATATAGCATGTCTAAATTAGCAAATTCTAACGATCTGTTATAAAATCATGTTATTGCCGATCTTCAACCTGGCAGATAATTATGATCATTTTCCGCTGCCGCATCCGCAAAAACCCTGTAGGAATTATCTTCAATTAAAAATAACATCAACATTTCAAAATATTCATATATTTAAATTTATTTTTGTATTTTTTTCTTGCTCACCAGTATCACAAAAGTATACAAGATTTACATAGGTTACATTTATACATTTATCTATATTAAAGTATGCAGTATGATTAAAATTATTTAAAACAATAGTATTATTTCCAACTTTATACCAAAAAATAAGGGGATGGGTAAGTTGGAATGTCGAAATATTTGCAATGATTCCTAATTTGTGGCAACATTTCTGAATTATCCCAATTCAGAATAGGTAAGTACATAATTATATTTATACCAAATTATGCAAAGATAACAACAACAGAGAAAAACTATTTAGCTTTTCATTAAAATTCGTAAATAGTTTAAAAATTATTTACAAATTTTAATGAATTCGAAAACTTAGTTTCAGTCTCAATGCGACATAATTTAACATCCTGCTTCATAAACTTCGTGATATAAAAACTTTTTTCAAAATAAGCACGCGCATGTCCTTCTTAGAACTATGATTACGCGGATGGAAATATAATCGCCGATAAAATAAATTAATCTTTTTAATTTCTTAGTTTATACATGATACACTAAAAATGTACTTTTTAGAAACAATTGCAAATGAAACTAAATATCTTTTGACTGATAGATTGTAAAATAACTTATGATTTCTCGATGTCCATTTCGTCAATATGTTCTCTCCGAGTTCCATATACCATACCTCCTATATAAGGTACAAAATTAAAATATACATGAAAATAAACTGTATATATTAGGTATTTCAATAATTTTAATATTGTTGAACACTTCTGTGATTATTTCCTTTACATTAAATTGATACTTTAGATAACTTGCCACAATTATAACCGACATGAAAATTGAATTTCTACCAAATATTTTACAGTTTGAATCAAATTAATCGATTTCATAATTATAACTAAGAGTGACAGCCTAAACCAACAACATTAGTAATGCAATATTATGCAGTAAATCCTTTAAAGGACTTAAAAGTAATAATATAGTGTGATATACATTAGAACTTTATCATTACAACAGTTTAAGGGCGAGGATGCAACTGCGCTAGGGCTGTCGTAAGTATATGACTTTTTTTTCTATTTCCTCTGTCTCTATCAATTGGTGCCTCGTTCCTATTAAAGATTCAGATATTGTTATCGTAATAAAGTAAAACTTTAGATTAGATTTGCATAGCTTGCCACCGCCGCCATTTTGTTACTATGTGACGGAGGTCGCTCTGCGGTTGCCTAGCAAGTAAGCGATAAGATAATCACAGCCGCGTTGCATTGCCCCTAAAATGCCTGTGTGATAACGGAGTCTCATCATACAACAGTGTAAAAACAACATCATTTAAAAATATATCTTATATATTCCAAGTTCACGCATCTATAACATTGTCGTATGAAATGTAAAGGTCATGTTACTTACAACAAGCATTATTAGGTAAAACAAATAAAAACGTATCTTATGTACAAACCAAAACAGAAGTTACATAAATAAATTGTTTTCTAAAACTAATTTCTAATTAATAAAGGTATACCTATTTGTGAAATTGTGGTTTCACAACCATTGATCGGTAGAAGAATTGTGAAGACAAAATATAGGTATAGGGGTCCGTGAGAGCGTGCAGACAGGCAGATATGTAACAAGCAGGGCACGTGAGGCTAATTGGCCTGGTTTAATGGTGAAGGTCTAATCATTTGTCATCATTTCACAACATTTACTACATCTTTCTTGGCCAAACCCCATTATCACTCCAACCGGGAACCGAACCTTGGTTTCTCCGCATGCCAGACGTAGGTATACAATACATATTGTGCCACTGGAACAGTTAGTCTATGTTATTTATATTTGAAAGCTATCGATTTCCATCGAATCGAACCTTTGGATTAGTTGGAAGGGTGTAATGAAAATAGAGGTAATGAGTTAGCCAGTTTAGACTTAAATAAAAAAAAATTTAAATCTTTAACCCAGGAAAAATTCAGTTAATTCTGCAAGTAATTTCACAGTATGTTATTATTTATAGTATTTACATACTAGATGAAATAAAAAACTTTGATACTGTTGAGAAATTGAACTTTGACATAGAATTAATAGACATATCGGTATAAATATTGACAGTCTTCTAATATTGGTGTGACTGTTTTCATTCCTTTAATCAGCCGTCTTTACCAGCCATCATTCAATCCCCCGCCTGACGTCACTTCATGGCGCAAATTACCAAATGGCTGCACAGCTATCCACTTATTACAATGCAATAATGTATTCGAACACGCATACATTGCACTCCACGACGACAAAAAGCAGCGAGAAAGAATAATAATACAATAACATAACTATGTATAACAACCCAAAAAACTGAATCATTGTTTACAAAATACTAAGTTATGTACAGGGTAACTAATGTGTACAGTAATTGGGAGACAATCATTTGCAATTATCAATTGACAGTTCCAATTGACAATGATTGATCCCTCGTAAGACTTATGTATATTCAATATACCTTGTAAACTGTTTATAGCAAGTGACTATCTCCCAATACTAAGTATTGGTCCGGGAAGCATAGCTAATTGATCAATCATCATCACTGATGCGGCGGCTTTTCTTCGCTTTCTTCTTTTCCATTGCCTCCATTCTCATATCTTCTAAGTCTTCCATAATACCTGAAAGTAATAAATTTGCTTAGGAAATTGGTTTTCTGAAAAATGTTAATAATTATGTACAATCCCTGGCTGCCTAAAAATATTCTCAAGCGGACACCTACTGGTGGTAAGTACAGCGATGGACGAGCAGTCAATCCAATAAGAAGACCTGGTCCAAGTGGCAGGGAGACAATGTATTAAGCAAGACCGAGTGGTCTTGTGTGGAAGTCTTTAGGAGAGCCCTATGTTCAGTAGTGAACATCCCAAGGCTATGCCCTAAGGATATGCCCATTTGAAAATAAGAAAATTCTGAGTATTTCGTTTTAGTGCTACATGGTTTTGTTTGTTCTATAATAAGCTTAGAACAGTTATACATAACATGTAAATACAGTATTTAAGAACCTACTCTCTTCTTGACGTCAACCTCCTTGTTAGGTTAGTTAAATCTCGGCGGCTTTAATCATGCAATTAACGGTTAAAAACACCTAGATTCAAAACAAGTAATGGGGATGGGATGTGAGGATATAACATAGTAAAAATCACATCGCATACCGAATTTTTTACTGATGTATTCTTCTCGCTGCTGTCGCGCGAAACTGGACTCCATCATGGGATCATCGTCATCGTCCATATCCTTGTACCTGAACACAGAATAACATTTAATTATATTACTACTGATGTATAATTTAATAAAAAGTGCCTATTATATATCTGTGCCCCAAATTTCTTCCTAATTCATTCAGCAGTTGTTGCCCGATTGGATAACGAACGTCGTCATAAGCCTTAACACCTATAATAAGTATAATTAGGATTAAAACTGAGCAAGACCAGTTAAGTGTTTCATAGATTGTTGTTTCAGAAATAGAGATCTGCTAAAGCATAGTCACAGCCAGGACCAATGATATCTGTTCACTATAAGCGTCCAAAAATATGTTAAGAGTACTAATATTCCAAAACTATCTAGACTATCATAGTCCAAATATATCTATGCAAGACAGACGTCCAAAAATACAAGGATTTGGCCTTTAAAATATGCACTTGAATCAACACGTTGAATATGTAATTGTACTGAAACAACAAAAATACGTTTATTGACATAAAATGTCTGTACGGATTTTTTTATGTAAATTGAACATGATTTCAGATCGTAGTTGTTTTACTGAACTGTCATGTCATGAGGTAATGAATTGTATTTTCTTGCATAAAAAAGATCAATTACTAAAGTTTATTAGTTGGTGTTTTAAAGGTAAAATGCTTTTGACAGGACAGTAGTTCGTGACCGAAACCTTACTCAATGTGATACGCCAATTGATACATATAGTTTCTTGGTTTCAATGATAATATAATCCCGTCTAAAACCGTGGTCATACCAGTGTTCCACCGGTGAGCCTATTGTTGTTGACCAGTGGTGGGGCGCAGTGACGAACCACCGTTCCGGACTTACGCAATATAGCATTAGCGGACCCATCTTCCCACGTATTCACAATGCGATGACAAGTGTGCGCGTCTATATGATGATATGGTACATATTGATATGATTTGATAAATATCTATCCGCATATGAGAAAATTATATTTCTTAATTACCCAATTCTTATTTGTAAATCATAAACATAAATGTCATAAATAATTCATTATAATGTTGTATGATATTTCACCACCATAAATTATATTTAACATGTTAAACATACTAATAAATATATTTAATGTAGATAGTATATATAGATAAAATGTATAGAGACCCGTATATATATATTTTACATACATAAATACAAACACACACGCAAACACACACACGCACACACACATTTGCGTGTCGTTATTCCTGTTGACAATTATGTATTCAATACTGAAATGATGGGGCCTGGAACTCTAAAATACAGGCCTATGGCCTAGTTTGGACTCCAAATAACCTACATAATAATATTACCATTTATCTAAGCATCTGTCAAATGTTTAATTTATGCAACATAATTAGAGATCGGATAATCGGATGCATATTTACCTAAAGTTATTTTTTGGATAACAAATTATGGAAGCGGCTTCTAAGTACATTTTATTTACGAATGCAGTTGTATTGTCGCGTCGCTATTTGCGCACAAGCAAGTATAATTTGCCGTCTCACTCGCACTCTTACAAAATGCTTACATTTCCTGGGGTTTCATTTTCCTTTCCATAATAGCCAACATCTCAACTTTAGGTAAATATGCATCCGAATATCCGATCTCTAAACATAATGTAATTTGTGGAGATAAACAAACAATATATTATTATTATTATAGACAACAACAAAAATATCAAATCATAACATATCAAACTTAGTCAAATACACTCTTCTTACTCTACTAAGCTATTATATATCTATATAAAACTCTATATAGAATAATTATAAAAAGAGGTTTTATATCTATGAGGAAACAACCAGATAATTGAAAAACTTTTGTTAGGAAACATATATTTGTCCAGAGAGTGCATACATATTATTATTATTCCTTAGTTTAACACTGGATGTCCAATGACATATCTAATAACTTTGAACGAGCAATTCTTGTATATATGTATATTTATATATCAGATTATATCTCGGAAACGGCTAAAACGATTTTCATGAAATTTAGTATACAGATACAGTTTTGCATTTTAAGTTTAACTGCATAGTTGTATTTCCTGTAAAAACGATATTTTACAAAAAAAAAGTAGTTTTACAAAAAGCTACGAGCGAAGCTCAGTCTCCCAGGTATATGTGATTTATTTATGATGATACTGATCGAGGACGGATAGATCTTCCGTCATATTTTACCATGGATTGTGATATATACAGGGTGTTAGTTATACGCTCCCCAAAACGAAGACAGGCGATAGTACTAATGGTACCTTTGATGATGGGTCAGAAAAAACTAGAATGTGACTAGAACTACTGTATCCTTGTTTTAAATCCCATTTGAATGAAGGCAGTGTAACAATAGGGAGTTATTGATATGGATAGTTAACAATAAATTTATAATTTGATTATACTACAGAATAATCTAAAATAGACAACCAAAAACAATCTGACAGGCAAATTAAGCATCTTAGCATATTCAATATAAGATTGTGATTCACTTGTCAAAGTTTATAGACATATTGATTATGAATGGAAAGTATGAAGCTATTTAAAAAGACCCTTCGTCAGTTTGTTATGAAATAATACATTAATTTGAGTATAAAATTGCTATGCGATATAAGCATTCACAATGCAAATGTTAGAATGCATAAATAAATTGACTTGAATTGGTCTGGTGCTCAATAAAAAAAATGATTAATAAGTATGATGTATAGAGTAGTTAGTTGGTTGGAAGTTTAGAACTCTAGATAGAACTATGTAATAAATCCTAGAATTTTATTTATTAGTAACATAATATAATTTAAAGTTTTAATATTATTTATTTATCAGTGCATGGTGAGCCTTTGTGCACTATATGCACAGTCAAGGATGAATGCAGTAGCTTTTGTCACTTTCTACTAAGAAAATAACAGAAATCTTTTTGGGGCATAACACAAACCCAGACACTTACTTCGATTTGTCATATCCAAATATCTCCTTTATGTGTCTGGAATAGTCCATTTCATCATCACCATCATCAATGAAATCATCCAACTCAGAGTCGTATTCCGAGTCCAAGTCCACTGCTCGACCTAAAATTAAAATAACTTCAAAATGAGGGCCTACTTTAAGGATGCGTTTGGTAGTAACATCAAGTCAGATTTAGGACTATGCCTTAAAGCAACAGTCAGCAACTGATTTTAATTGGTTCTCAGTATTTTTGTAGAAAATCAATACAAATAAATAAAATTGAAAGTGTCAGTGTCAGCAAGTGAAAATCAGTTTAAAAAAGTTCCGTCTGTTTGTTCTGGCTAATCTCCGGAACGGTTGGACCTTGGGGAACAGCTAGTTTTATTTGAAGACTAGCAGTTAACGCGCGGCTTCACTCACGTGTACATATTTATATATTTTGAGCAGAACCCTAAAGTAGCCTAAGTTATTCCTTATAACATCAGCTATCTGCCAGTGAAAGTCCCCTGGAATTGGTCTACCCGTTCCGAAGATTAATCGGAATTACCTGAAAATCTGACTTTTAAAAAGAGTGGCCATGAGTTTCTTTGCCAGTATACTTCTCCTAAGGCTCTACGCATTTTGGAAACTGGAAGTTATAGATCGACACAAGCAGGCAGTAGATTTTTGTGTTTTCACCTAATTTACCTCGACCATCCAGTACATGCTGTGGCGTCTGTTTGCGTCGATCTATGATTTTTTACTGTAACTTCAATTTAACGTTCATAAATGTCACTTAGTGTCTTAATTGAATAAATGATTTTGAATTTGAATTTGAACAAACAGACAGACAAAGATTTTAAAATTGTTTTTTTGGTATATACCGTGTTAACATTCGGATGCATTAAGTAAAATGCTGTTATTATGAGACGTGAAAACAGAAACTTCAATTGTATTTATTTGTATAGATAACTATAACAAAAGTGGTCTTTAAATATATTAAACTACTAAGCTTCCTTCCAACCCTCATCACTCTTGTCTAGCGCGTCTATCTGTCCCTAAAACCAAGCGTTTCGAGTTCTTGCAGTGTTATGAAGTTTGCTAACATCGTATTACTGATTATATTATAGATAGTTTATAGACGGTCCAGATTTATACCCTTAGTCGGCCTGACCGCCACTACCTTCAAACCTAAAATTAATAAAACCATCACTGCTTTTTTTTATGAGTTCTTTTGTATCGTGTCATGTCGTTTGTTACTACAATTGAATTATGCCGCGATCCAATAAACAAAAAACGATTCGTTTTGCTTACGGACTGTAAAATTTTCGTTGATAATTCAACAAAATTTTACCGTCCGTAAGCAAAACGAATCGTTTCTTGTTTATTGGAACGCGGCATTAGTATATACATAAAGTCCAACATAATTACATGTACTTATGAAAATACTTACGTTTCGGTTTTTTCCCATCCTGTTGTCCTTTTCTCCTAACGTCACCAGGGGGGAATTGACGCGTTCCATCAGCATTTCTTGCACCATTCTTGCCAATGGAATTAACATGTTTGTCAAAGTCGAAACTGTTAGACATCTTGGGTTTGCTGGGACCAGCTTTATCACCCGAAGCAATCTTTCTATCATCAGGTCTTTTAGAAGGCACTGCTTTTCCATTTGAAAGTCTTTTATCATTACTTTTCTGAGATCCATCACCAAATGTTCTCTGTTTTCCTAATACGGGTTTATCTTTAATACCGTTTTGTTGAGCGGTTTGTTCCTTAGATTTTGGCGCTGGTTTACCGTGAGTGCTCTGCCCATTCATCCCATATTTCCCATCACTATTCTTACTTGGTGTAGTGAATTTCTTTTCATTAGAATTCTTATCTATCCTATATGTGTTTTGGCTCTTTAAATCTATACTTTTCTTAATATCTTGTTTTATTAATTCTTTGGAATTTAACTTTGATCTATCTATTGATTTGTCAACAGTTTTAGGTTTCTCAGATATCTTGCTGCTGCTCTCAAGCTTCGATTTTGCTTTCTCTAATCTCTCCCTGTCTCGATTCAGTCTGTCTATATCTCTTTCTATTCTCTCCCTTTCTGCTCTCAATTTATCGAGTCTCTCTCTATCTAATCGTTCTTTTTCACGTTCAACTTTATCTTTATCTAGTCTCGCTCTTTCTTTTTCCCTCAGCAATTTTTCAATTTTTTCTCTTTCATCTCTCTGCAATTTTTCTATTTTGTCTCTTTCACTTCTTTCTCTATCTGTTGGTCTTGGGCTGTCATGTCTGGCAGTATTTTGTTTGTCTGAAACTTTGGGAATGCGGCCGAAGCCACCGGCACTTTCTGGTTTGTGTTCTCTTTCTTCACGGGGTCTATCGTCGCGCTGGGCTGAAAGAAAAGAATAACAGTTGAAGTATGTTTTCAGGATAGTTAGTCGCGCGCAGCCTATACAGTGTCTAATGATAGGAATATCCCATCAAAACAATAAATGTGAAAATGGAAGCCATGTTCAATATTAAGAATATACGTGCTTATCGACTACGCTGGCAAAAGAATTGAGATCTAAGTGGTTGCCAAGTTCCTGTAGATAATCCTGAATATTTAAATATGCGGGAGGTGATCCCTATCTGGACAATAGGGAGTGTGCCGGTTGCGAACGGGGATCGCTGCGAGTGTGGTTTCACGAGTGGCGATACCCTGTGACCGATAGGCATACGAGTAACTAGCCTTGATTAGTATCGGCGCCATGGCGTTGAAGGTAAGACCGGCGTCTCGGGCCCTTAGTTTGGGATTCTTGATGCAGGTATATTGACCCTGCTCATATAACGATTGCGTTGGGTGGGGTGGGGCAATATAAACAAATACGTAGCTGTAGAGAGGAGAGGGCATGTCCTCACATTTCACTTACGGGGATTTTTCAGAAAAATGCACCAAATATTTTCGGCTTTAAAATAAGCAAGCAAAGGACGAAAACATCAATAAAATATAAATTTCGTGATGCCCTACGAAATCGCGTATGGTGGCAATTCCGAGTACGCTACAGTATTTTTTAAGACCTGTAATAATAGTGTATTTGAATTCTCGTGACATTTTCTTTAGTATTGACAATAGCCATTTTATTTTAGTAGCTTAGTTTGAAAGATATCAATGTAAAAAGTGTTCACGTCACGCGGTTCCCAAATTATTGTTCCACCTACACGACGGTTTTATTCAAGGTAAATATTACTGTTTTAACATTTTGTTTATAAAGTTGAATACATTAACCTATCTTTATTTAGATTTAGATCAATTTATTTATTGCTACAGTTTAAAATTAAATTAACCAAATACGTCACATTCATCACTACGTCACGTGTTGTACTAGTGGAACGGGAAAGTAACGTAATGGAATTCTAAGGCATAGGTTACATGAAAATTATGAAATATTTTTGATTCTTAAAGTTGTATATTTAACATTTCTTTTTTTATATCTGTTTGTGTTGGTGGTGATATTATAGTAGTACAATACTAATATTTGAAACGTTATTTAGGTATTGTATTACCATAGTTGATTTAAAATAAAAACGGCAGTAGTTTGTAGATCATACCTAATATCCTAAACGTGACTTTAAATTTCCATGTCCATGTCCTAATAAATCTGTGATTGAGAATAAGTCATTAGGAGTAAATATCAAACATGATAAAGACCGTTTTGTTAAATAATTATAAAGGTAAAACTGTGCTTAAATTTACTATATATATATATATATATATAACTATATATATAGTAAATTAAGGGTTTCTTTCGTTTCATAGAAATTGTATTATTTTGAAGTGTAAAGTACCAAAATGTAGAGTATGGATAGTAATTGTATAATAGCACTTACATGTCTGAGGGTAATGCTAGTGTTTATATTTTATTGAAAAGTCTATTATGTTTATATTGATATAACAAAAGTAATTTTCGAAATATATTGTATTTTCATTAAAAAAAAGACTGTTTACTTCGTGACGTATTGGAATTGTCTAGTGGAATATAAGTTTTTAATAAGTTTTTTTTGGAATATACTTTTATTAAAATTTATATTAATTATCAAACGCTTTTAATAATAATTAAACTAAAACAATTTCTTTTTGAAGTGGAATTCCCATTACGTGACGTGCAAAATTTTCTGAAAAAACGCCCTTACGCTTATAAGCCATCTAACCAGAAATTGGTAAAAAGCATCTACATATTGGAACAGGCATGTAGCTTCACCACGGGCTTAGTCTGATTCATTCTTACTCCTGACAATTCAAATATACCTATTATTGGTTTAATTGCAACAAATGGTTTTGATTTTGTACAACCTGTGTAATAAATAATAAAAGTATTTTTTTTTAAACTTACCTCTTTTACCACCGGCCCTTTCTGCTTCCATCCTCTCCTGTCGACGTTGACGACGAGCCATCTCTTCCTCATACTCTCTCTTCTGTCTTTTAGTCATAAGCCTATCAGATTCAGTCTCAGCGGCAACTTTCTTTTGTCCAACTTCCACAGGCTCACTCTTCTTTTGTTCCGCTATCTTCAACAGTTGGTTAAAGTCAATTGGTGGTGGCATTGGCTTCCGTATTTTAGGCTTCTCCGGTTTCGATTCCTTTCTGTCTTTCTCAGGTTCGTATCTTGCAGGTGGACTGGATTCACGCTCTAAAGAGTAAATATATTATTACCGGGCTTATTTAAATGTAATAATACAATGGTAATCCTGACTGGATGGGTACCTACTTGATTAATGTAAATAATGAAATTTAAGATCTCTTTATTGGTGCTGCAAAGGATGAATTACTACTAACGAATGAACAATGAATGACTAATAACTACTCTCTGCATGACTTACATGACTATACTGAAGCACTATAATAGCTACTCTGCAATATGGATGAAATAAATGAAATAAATAAATAATAAAATAAGACACTACCTCCATTTTCCCCTTTCCTGCGTCTCTTATGTGGCACAGGATCATCTTCATGTTTCAAGGCGTGTTTCACTCTCTCCCGAGTCCCATTAAGATCTCTTTTTACATTGTTATCTAGAATCGAACATGCACATTACAAATTGAAAAAAAATTATACTATAATGAATAATTAATGTTAAATTCATTAAACATAATTAGTTAAATGCCTTACTCCCCTGACATTCGTTTGCGCCCTATTACGTTAGCCTTCAAAGTCCGGGTCAAATTGTTACTGGAAAAGAATACGTTAAGTGGAAAGAATGGCCTGGGCGATAGAGCGCAAGGTAAGTTATGGAGGATTGGCTGGAGAAGCGACAATGTAGCCACTAAGAGTGATTACGTTGCCGCTTGACGCCAAGCACTTACAGGGTGCAACTATAAGTACCTGTATACGCTGAGGCTAAACAGTACGGAGGTTGACGTGAGGACACGGCAATCCGCACGCTAGTCTAAGCCGAGGGTAACAGGTGGGACTGTCCTTCAACCATCTTTTTTTTACGGCCCTTTTTTTCTACTTATTTCTTAGGTTATTCCATGCAACAGACCACTTGTGAGGGAATATCATGTGGATTTAGCCGGTTCCATTTCTAAGTACTACTTCATTGTTAAACTGAGGTGATCATGACGGCGATTGAACACATGAGGACCAAAAAGTGTGTTTCAAGGGTGGCTTCTCTCGCCCATGATAATAAAAAAAGAAAATCACACAGGAAATTTTCTACACCTTTACTGTGAATTTGAATAAATGTAACTAATCCCGTCAATACCGTTAGTCGATTACATATATGGAAGTCTTCTAAGATTTACTAATCTGTTACAAAGTTATCTTATATAAATATGAATCTTTACTTCTTGAACTCTCTTTTGCCGCGTTCCAAAAAACAAAAAACGTTTCCAAAGGGAGGCCAAAATTCAGGTGGAGTGCGATTCTGGCAGCAGAGGACTCTGTCTTTCAGGTTGAGCTCTCTGCATTAAATAGATGCATGGAGATCAACTTTGAGAGAAGAGTAAAAAATCTACACATCTGCATCAACTCAGACAGCCGAGCGGCGCTATTGGCACTTTACAATTTTGAGACTAGCTCAAAGCTAATACAAAATTGCAAGGAAACCTGAACACACTGACGCAATCAAACAAAATTACATAAAGATGGGTACCAGGCCATTGAGGTGTCTATGGCATTGAAAAAGCTGATGAACTAGCCAGTGCCAATGCAGACAACCAACAGCATGGCCCAGAACCATTCTGTGGCATCAGCAAACAGTGAGGATATTCAATAATAAACACCCAATATACACATTGGCTATTAAGAGATGGAAGACCACAACTGGTCTAAAACACTTGAAAGCCTTAATAAAGGGCTATGATAATAAAGTATCCAAAGAACTTCTAGACCTCAAAAGATACAAAACCTGTGCAGTAACAAGAGTCCTCACTGGACACTGCAAACTGAACAAACATATGTTCAACCTAAGTTGTGTGAGAACACAATATGCAGACTTTGTCAAGAGGCAGAAGAAACTGCAATGCATATTCTATGCTCTTGTGGCCCACTAATGCGGCACTGAAGTATTAACCTAGGGTTGCACATCATGCAACCGCAGGAAATACAAACAATCACTGCTGATAGGATCTGAAGGTTACCTCAAAGCATTTAAGTCTGAGCAGTGAACTGTAAAGCAAAAGTGTGCTACAAAAGACCAGAAATAGACAAGGATTAGGTCCCGAGTTACACATCTAATATGTGTTCCAGTAGTTCCTAACCTTATAGCTTAATCATTGACCCATAGCAACTATAGTATTTATAACTATTATATAAAAATAAAACCAAATGTACACAAACAATATGTTGCTGTTTTACAATGACAGAGTTCTATTGGCCATCATCCAGGTCTATCATCAGACTGTGTACTGACACCATACTAGGATATAATAAGAAAATTTTACATAGCATATGTAGTAGTAGAAGTATGTAGAAATAGTGTATTTAAAATGTCATAGTTTAAATGACTGATTAAATTTAATGTAATATAATGATTTATCTGTAAAGAACAATAACATTTTAACTAATTACTGACTAACAGATACCTATGTATAAACCAATGTTTATGTTTCAACACTTACTTCCAGTAGGAAATTTTGGCTCATCTGGAATCTTTTTGTATTTTTCCATCATTTTCTGATAAAGAGCTGCTGCCTCTTGAGACTCATAGCCATAATCATCTTGGTCTGGCTGATCTGGACCTTCCCGAGTGACAGCAGTGTTATCTCTGTCTATTGCATCTGCAAGAACAGATTTGTTGGCAGATTTGATCACTTTTAAAGTTTTCTGTATTTTTCTTAAGGCTTTTGGATCACGCATAGCTAGAAATTCGTCCCTCTTTTTCAGTGCCTCTAACTTCCTTTGTTTTTCTTCTTCATCTTTCTTTGCTAAAAACTTTTGGATGTTAGCTGACAGTTTATCTTTCTGCTTCTGTTCCTTCTTGGGTGGATCGAAGCGTGCTTTGTAATATAGACTTTCCTGAAAGTGCAAAACACCTACATGTTATTGAAATAAAACAAGGTTTACATGTTAAAAATGATATCCTGTGCATCCCATTAGACCTTCAACCGCATAAACTAAATATTATAATAGGATATCGCTAACAAAGTTATCGCCAAATCTAAGATAAGGTGCAAAAAGTAAGAATATAATATTCCAGAAAATAATTAATGGACTCACAGATGACTTTTGTTGTTGATTTCTTTGAGCTGCTAACAGCGTCTCGCGAAACTCCATTTTATCGCAATTTTGTAGTCACTCAGAAATAAAACTGAAGCTAGATTGCAAACATATCAAAATTTTCACAAATTATTTATACTTTTTCGTAAAATACGTGTCAGCCTCAATTCTGATACACAATCCCACCATTTTCTGGAAACGTACTGAGTTGACTTGACTGGATAATGATGTCGTTATATTAGTATTACTAGTGACAAGTGATGTACACAATATCGATGGATATTCCCAGTTTTTTAGTTTGTAACCAAATAATAAATATTTTTAATAAAAGGAAAAATATAAAAAAAATTGTTTTAATAAAATTATGACCTGTGACCTTTTTAATAAATGAATAATCAGTTTAATGTTATGACTTGTTTACAGTTTTCAAAGTGACAAACTGCACACTAAAATGTGGGTGACTGCTAGGAAAACGTGTTATTTAATAAAAACCATCTATGAAAGTTTAATCAAGAAGTGGTGTGCAAGTGCGAGTGAATAGTAATACGTTTTATTTTCTATGATAAGTTAAGTACCTCCTCCGTTTAAGTAGTTATATCAATCTAAGTTTCGGGCTCTAATACTCATGCTTTTAATGATAAATAAAAATATTTATTTGATAAACGATGTAATTGTTTAGTCTTTTTTCACTCTATGAATTTCCTGTGTTAATTATTAAGAAAAAATAAATTGGGAAAACACAATAATTACACAATAATAATTATAGCACCTATCAATCGGAGGAATACTATTTTCATGAAAATTGTTCATATACCCACGGAACAATATAATTGCCATCTTTAATTTCATTCCAGATGAAATAAATGTACTAAACCAGTTTATTACCCTGTGTGCTAATTTTTTCAGTCACACTATTATATTACAATAAAAAAAAACAATAAAACAGCTATTCTACTAACTTTCAATTAATTATTTATCTGTAAAAAATAAAATAATAATAATTTATGACACGCCTTACACCATATTTAAATTTTAAAAATCATATAAGTTACAGTCGTCGTTTTACTAGAAAAGTCTTACATCAAAATTGGCCATAACTTTCCATAGAAATATAGCGGTATCTTTACAGCAACTTATAGTAGAGCAAACCTTTCCGATGTCTTTTACGCTAAAAACGGCTCCAGTTTCTGTAACTATACAGTAAGTTATCGACAATACCCGGAACAGCAAGACTTGTAGTAAACTTTCCGTTAATTTTACTATCAATCAATGAGCCTATCATAGTCCACTGCTGGACATAGGCTTCTCCCAATGTTCGCCACAGTATCCGGTCCTGCGCCTTCCGCATCCAATCCATCCCTGCTACCTTCTTCGGGTCGGCGGTCCATCTGGCTGGAGGGCGACCTACCTTTCGTTTGCCGATTCGCGCACTCTAGAACCCGTCTGCTCCATTTTATATATTTCAAGTTTTGAACTTATAATTATGGATATTCCAAATCTTGAACAGAAAGTGTGACTATCAGGGTATATACATACCATTTTATGGCAATTATTAACATTTTGTAATTTTCTAGCCTTTTTTTAATGTAAGTTTTGGCAAATTCAGTTAATTCAGCTGTTTTTAACAAAACCTGACCTGGCAACATTGCGTCCCTGTCTTTCTTTTAATAACTTGACGGAAGACTAAAATATGGTTCGTGTTGGTTTTATAAATTATATCACAAATATTCATTGCAATCTTTTAGTATTCTTATAAAATGTTTTGTGTTTGATGTGATTCAAGTGATCAAAGTGCTATATAGAGTAATATTTAGGATGAAGACACTGAATCTTGTTTTAAATTTTATTTGTTGTTACGCTGCAGGCCACCTCCAAGAAGAAGACTAGGAAGTTGAGAGGACACGTGAGCCATGGCCACGGACGTATCGGTAAGTTTATTAAACCTGACATAATTTAAGTTGTTCCAGCAGTTCCAAGTTTCAAAACACGCCGAAAATATTTGATACATAACCTAAAATTAAAGTTTTATGTCGAACTTGAAATGAATTATTTTTTTCGATGATCAGACTAATAGCTGATGCTTTATCGGCACTCAAAGAAATCATAAACAAATATAGAAATAAACACATTTTAAAAACAACACTGCTCCAAATAACATGTTCTTCAGTTCGAAACAACTTACAATACGAATAAGTATGTCTGTGTTATTCTAGGTAAGCATCGCAAGCATCCTGGCGGTCGCGGTAACGCTGGTGGTGAACACCACCACAGAATCAACATGGACAAATACCATCCTGGTTACTTCGGAAAAGTAAGACAAGCATATTTTAACAAATCGAATATTTTCAATGTTGTTTAATTTTCCTAACCTCCTGTCTACAGATACATTGTTTGGCTTTCTGTAGATTGCCTAATTCTAAAAAAGTACTGTTTTCAAATAAAAGAATTGTCTAAGCACCTTCTAAAAACCTTTTGCACAAAACTTTACACAATTTTATTGTCATTACTTTGAATGTATCATGAAAATACTAGAATTTACATTCTAAGATAATAGTGCAATTGATGGCCTGCAATTTCTTAATTCTTAGGCAGCTGCAGCTAGTAGAAATATGCTCATTGTCATTTAGAGGTGGGTGTCAGCCATATGGCTTGAACACACTCCATCAAAAACCTAGCCATAAAAAGTGCCAAAATTGTACAAATAAAAGAGTTATCTATCTATATAGCCTTTAGAAAATTTTGTTGGCTTAAATGTCAAGTATAAAAAATGAAGAAAGAGTCCTTCTGACACAAAACAATTAAAAAATGTCTTAATAATTTTATATAAAAATTAATTTTATTTTAACATTTATTAAATATAAATTTCTCTAGCTTGCAATGATTGATTGTTTTGCTTATTGCAAGTTTGCAGGATTTTAATGCAAATCGTAAATGTTTTTATTTTAGCTTGGCATGAGGAACTTCCACTTGAGGAAAAACAAGATTATCTGCCCAGTATTGAACCTGGACAAGCTCTGGACTCTTGTATCAGAACAGTCGCGTCTCAAGTATGCAGATGCCACTGACGGCAAGGTCCCAGTCATTAACATTGTCAAAGCTGTAAGTTGTCAAATTTTAACTGTTTTTCCAAATATTAGATTGAATGTGTGTATCCATGTTTAACCAGTGTGCTAATTAAGGCTAAAATAAATTGAAGCTGGCATAATATGCTCTAATGAAAGAATATAATACTTAGAGTAAAGCTGGTAAAGTATTAGTTTAGAAGATGTATATCCCAACTAATGTTATAAATGGTAATTAATATGTTTGGTTAAATTCTCACGTCTTATTCTGGGGAATAAGCCTCTTAGCAGTGGCAAGAGGCGCTATGATAGAAAGTGACTGGGCATAATCTTAAACATTCCTTAGAACATAACACAAGTAAACCAAACTCCCATTTATCATAAAACAGGTTGTTTTGATGTTAAGGCGGGTTACAGATGTGCAGGCTCCCCGGAAGGGCAAAGGCTTAAAACATTCTTATGCCGCCAGGTAAAGCCACTGTGTAGAGAGCTCCAGAGATTCTCTAGTTAAGTACAGATTCTCTCTTGTATCTGATTTAAACACCCATTAACCGACGAAAAAAATGCAGGTTCTCAATTCGACCGTTTTGTTTTTTTTTTTTTTTTATGTCTGTTCAGCCCTCACTCCGTTATTTATGAACGATTTTGATTATTCTTTTTTTGTTAGATAGGGTATACCTCAAGGGTGGTCCCATGTCAATTAAGTCAGGATCTGATGATGGGATCCTGATAAAAATTAGAGAAACTCTCGAAAATTGTAGGAACGAATAGTGTTTCTGTTTACTTTATCAGGTATTTGCGTACAGAAATCATCACATCATGTAGCTGAGCTGATGATGAAAGAAAAAAAACCATAAAATAAAAATCTTTTAACAAAAAATTAAACCGACTAAAAGAACTAAAAAGCAAAAAATAAATAAACCTTAAGTCTTAATTAAGTATTGAGCTTATTTACATAAACTATCAATTTTTATATAAACTTATTTTGAGTCGGCGCTAAACAACAAACATTAATTATCAAAATTTTATATGTATCTACGTAAGTAATTAATCATTCTATTATTTGGCGCCGACTCAAAATAAGTTTATATAATAATAATTACTTACGTACTAATTTTTATGTATTATTAATCCTAATTATTGAGAACCTTTATAAGGGCTATATGTATGATACCACTTTAACTGGAACAGGAAAAAATATCAAGTAAAAATGTAGCTTTCTTTAATAAAATAATAAAAAAAAAATTGGCCCTTGCATGTCCCCAGAGGTTTCTTCTCTTTTGCCATACCTCGTGAGAATGTGAAATCTCGTTAATAAAGCAATATCTTCTTCTATTTTCAGGGTTACTACAAGTTACTCGGTAAAGGCAACCTCCCCAAGCAGCCTGTCATAGTGAAAGCCAAATACTTCTCAAAGACGGCTGAACAAAAAATTAAGGCTGTGGGTGGTGTGTGCGTCTTGTCTGCGTAATAAATAAGTAAACAATAAAATTCAAAAATCCCACTTGTTTTTATTTACTTTATTTTCTCCTAGGGGCTATGTATGTACCTATGTATATCGATAGACACGAGTTTGCAAGTTAAGGTGGCCTCCCACGGTCCCCATGATATTACGGGGGCCTGGTGACCATGAACGGCCACGCACCGCACCAAGGCTCTTCCAAATCCTAAAGGAGGTACCTTCAGGATCTTTGTTAATCTGGGAAAATGTAGACACGCTAGGTAATCTCATCGTCTGTAAGTTTATCTTCGGAAGAATCCTCTATCTTTACAATAATTACTAATTAGCGACTCGTCCCATGGCTTATGGCCGTACTCCATGCTCGGCGAGTGATGCCGAGTGCGAGGCTACCGGTCTACACGGTCGTCACCCCCGCACTTCACACTCGTCGAGTGGTGGCGAGTGCATACGAGGCGAGCCGAGCGACCCTCTTCACATGCGCCACTCGCCTGCTCTCGGCGAACGTGAAGTGTGGGGTTAATAGGTATTTAACGAATTAAGGAGGTATTTTTTTTTGTCACTCAAATGTTATTACCATGGGCGCCGGCAGCAGAAAGTGACAAGGTGTACAGGGGGTCCCTGTCAGGAAAGAAATTACATTTTTTGGAACGAAGTGCCTTATCGTACGTTACCTTTCAGACGCTCAGCGGCCGGCCAGCTAACCGAAAGTGTTTAGCGCAAAGAAAAATAAATGTTGACCGCGGGTTGATTTATTTTATTATTACGCCATCTGTGGATTGTGCGCGATACTCCTGCAATATCTTTTATACTAATTATATTAGTAAGGGCAACTTTTACAGATGGCGCAATTTAAATTTTTTACAATATTTTATTACGAAAATATCAGATGTGACCAATGCAGAAAATTACACAAATACTTTTCATTAATTATTTACAAAATAATTTAATTATCCCCTCCAACTTTTGCAACAATAATGAACGCGACACACGAAAGAAATCAACTCTATTTTATACGCTCTGCACAGTGCACACCTCTCCTCTCCTCGTCTCGCCCCTTATCGCGCCCCAACTCTTATCGCCGCCAAATACGTCACTAGTCAGTTGCACCGCAATTGGTGCACACATTGCTTAACTCTCAATTAAATCATCTCTAGTTACTGTACCCTCGTCGCTACTATCACTGCAATCAGGCCCACTTTAATGGCGTAACTATACCATCTGAGGCTAATTCATTAATACATTTTGTAATTAGTGCCTCCTGTATTCAGGGCCTTTGGTGCCCGGGGCCCCCTTTGCTTGCTCTGCCACCCTATTGTTACGCCACTGATTAGGGTGCACCATACAGATCGATTGCTGATAGAATGGATCAGCTTTCGTTAATCATCAGTTGTTGCCATGCACACCAATCGGTCTGGAAAAGTCAAATCAATCGAAGTAGATCGATGGCATCGATCGATTGGTGCTGGCTAAGAAATGTACCAACAAGTCTTATTAGATTCCCTTACTTACTAAGACTTGTTGGTTAATTTTTATAAATCACCATTTAAAATGATGAAGACTTTCGATACCTGCATTCGGGGAGAATACAGGTATCGAAAGTCTTCATCATGAAGAACCTTCTACCTCACGGATTCGACGACGGAGGGCGTGCGTGAGCCAGTCAGCCTGTGACCACGGTCAGTGCAACCTGGTCGGAACGTCAGGCAAATCAAAGGTATGTAATACCTATTAAATATGTGATCGCGTTAATTCCCGTCAACATAATTGTATCTTATACCTTTAAACGAGCAATTTTTGTATATATATAATCTGAATCTAGGAAACGGCTCCAACGATTTTCATGAAATTTAGTATGCAGGGGGGTTTCGGGGGCGATAAATCGATCTAGCTAGGTTTCATTTTTAGAAAACGTAAAAAAGAAAATCGAGCAAAGCTGGGTCATCCAAGTACTTATCATGGAACTAGAAAGTTTAAAAGTTGTAAGTAAAGTAATGCATCATCTTCGTTTAATAAGGTCTAAGAAAGTAGGTTGCTGTTTTTGCTGATAAATAGTGTCGTTGGAGTTCTACGGAATTCTGATTTAGGGACGGCACCGCAAGTAACTACTGACATTCCGAGTATTTAAAGGCTCCGTCGACCACTTATTCTTATGGGGATCATGTGTTTATTTGCCGAATTACTTAGTTACAAAAAAATTATATCGATGCAAATACCTACTTCATTATGTAGTAATATAGAGTATTTACTGAAACCTGTTTTTTTAAACCTATCTATACATATAGGTATAAAAGATGCAATTAAAATCTTGATTCGTAAAAGGTTCAAGAACAGAACTAGTCTTCGACTTTTGAGCTTCTTACTCTGATAAATCTCTTTGTGCTATAGACTCCTTTTTGCGCCACCAATTGCAGTGCCTGCGAGGCGCGCGTCGCGGTACCCATGAGCGTTAAATTCCCTCTCATTTGGCTTGACTGTAGACTGAGCCCATACTCACTTTGTCCGACTGTTGACTTCATTGCAAATTACTGATGACGGTTTCTTTAGGATTTTAACAGGTGTGACATAATTGTGTTTTTGGATTATGTTAGGTCCCATGTAATAATTGGTGTAGTAGGTATCTATGATGAAGAAGCACCTCCTCCCCTCCTTGACTGGAATTATTTCTTCAAGAACCTAGAACCTCATTTATACACATTACACTTCACATATAATACCTACTTTAACTAATGGTTATGAATAAAAATACCGATTTTTTTTATACTTGTATATTAATCCTCAAAGCTAAGTAAGGTATACAAAAAAATTATATTTTATATTGGTAATTTCAAATAGGTATAAAAAAATTAAAACAAGGATTCTTAATGCAACTGCTACTGAGTTTTTTTTTACCATGAGATCAGTGAAATAATATCTACTTAATACACATTTTTACTTAAACAGCAGACTATAAGTATTATCAGAAATTGCATTTAAATGTTTGACACCCAATAATATTAAATGCAAACTTTTATAAATAAAACTAGAAATGGCAAAGCTAAAACTATAAAAACACTACACATTAAAATTATGTAATATGCATTGTAAATGTACTCTATCATCCAAAATGAGCTTCCCATCCTATCCTATCCAAATAACTGTACTCTTAATAGTCTAATTAGTTAAGATTCAAATATGTCACATATCAGTCAATTTTTAGTCTTTATTTCTTTTATTTAATAAGTGTTAAGTGTAAATTGTAACTGTGTGTGTGGGCCTCATTTGAGGTATTTGATCTGTGGGTGCCTGTGTCTGGACAGGCTCAGCTGGCCGTGCCACCTGCTTTGCTTTCTTTCTTGCAGCATCACTTTCAGCATAATACATTCCTAATCTTGTTTTAATAGCAGCCAAAGCGGCACCATTTATTTCATCATGAAATATGTTTGTGTACCTCCATTGTTTCACAATAGGTCCTTTCTTTCTCTCTTTTTTAATTTTCTTTTCAGCTTTCTCTTGTTCCTCTAGTAAGTCTTCAGCCTGATGATAACCAGAGTTGTCTATATTGATACCAGAATGTTGTTGAGGCTCAGGTTTAGTTTGAAGCACTATAAAACCTACAGATTGAGCTTGAGTAGGTCTAGGTGCAGCAGACTGAAGTAATATTCCCATACTTTGACCTCCATTAGGAGTTTGATAGAAATTTGCTGCTGTACCTGTGGCTAATGTAGTTGTTTGATATTGATTTTGGAAATAGTTTTCTGCTATATTAACTAGATGACCACTCCCAGGATATGTAATAGATGCTAAAGCATCTTGTGCAGTTTGAGGTTGTGGTTGCGGTGGCTCTAGCTGAGAGCTCATATCAATACTCCTTTTAGATTTAGGCATTGTTGCCGTTATGTTATCAGGGTCATAAGTTTTGATATAATCCTTCCACATTTTAGAAATATTTATTTCTAAGCCAGCAATTTTGTCCAATCGAATGAAATCTTTAAGACGATGTGTATGGACAATAGAATAAATGTGATTTTTTATTTGGTCTAAAATACCTGATGGCAGTCTGACCTCTCCTGACCTCCTGTGGCTATTTTTGCCACGGTTATCGCTAGGAAACATGACACCATCATCCATTTTTTTGCAAAGAACTCTTACTTTTCTTTCTGTTATAGCATGTATGTTTTTAAATGCTGTTTGGCACACTTGGGTCTCTCTTCCTTTAACTCGAATAAAGTATTCGAATGTGCATGTACGGCGGCTACTAGTTTTCACTCTTTTTCTTTTTACATCAACCTGCCGCATGAGCCCAAATAAATAGGCATTTTGTTCATCATGTGTTTTCATAGAGTAGAAACCCTGAAATGTTTTTAATCTAATATCTTCGGGCACTTTCTGAAAACATAGTCTTCGGCAATTACAATCAGACCCCGGTTGTTTCGGCGGTACCACTTTTCCATTTGCATTGATATATTCTAGTCCAGCTATTCTTAAACGTTTTTGTTTTTGCTTGTGCCATTCTAAAAAATATATACATATTCCATTATTCAAAACAATACTTAATTAAGTGAGGTTTGCTGTTAAAAATCATATTACACATAACAAAGAAGTAAATGTATATAGGTAATATGTTTACATATCAGGTATTGCTATAATATCATTATTTACATTGACTGCTGTAAATAGCGGCTATAAGATCAAAGTGGTGACCAGGGCAAGTAAATCGCAACTATGTAACTTCTATACAAATGTAGTAAGGTAGTAAGAGGCAGAAAGTAAGTAAAGTAATGCACACTCAAGAGTAAGTGGGGTGACGACCAGGCTAGCTAAGTAAATAAAAGCTGTTGTTGTTAATGTAATATGAATCGAGAGCTAAACTCGCCTTCTGGATTCCTTGAACGTCTTTTAACAACTTTTCCGCTTTTTGTAAGCTTTACTTTGCGGTCATTATTTGAGACATCGGCCATTTTAGTACCAAAGCATTTTACTATCCAGCATTCATATCTATAACCAAATCAGCCTAACTACCACTAGTAGAAACTAAACGTACGACGTACACCCACAATGCTCACAATAATCAATATGCCCTAGATTATCTTTCCAGGGGTCTATAAAAAATAAGACATCAACAATATATTTGTCAAGTTACTTTATTTATAAATATAGAGGAAAAGTAAACAAATTAATATTTCTGAAAAAAAGTTGTGACCAGAAGCACTAAGTAATCTGTGCCATAGGTACATAAGTATATAATGCCTAGGATAGTAATGGAACAAAACGTAACTAAGGGTACCAAGGTACCAAAATGTAACTGTCTTAATTTGGAGGAGGGAAGTAATTTTTTTATAAATATTTTTTTGCATGTACAACTGTTTGTTTTAGACATGCGCAAACCATGACCGACATGGGATTGAACCTGGAACGGTTCCTTTCCTTGTCGGAACTAGTTCCAGGAAACATGTCCGAGGAACTATCTAGTTCCTTAGTTTTATCCGTACATTGTAGTTAACAGTTTTATTTCGGTTCAGACAGTTCCTCGGACATACATGGTTGTAAACAATGATATTGTTTATTTAGACTTAAAATATTTTAAATTAATGTATTGGCTGGGTTTTTAAAAATCAATTGATAGTATATATACATAATTAAGTAATATTTAAATTTGTTCATCATAATAAATAGTATATTATATACAGGTATTTTATTTATAATTGCTAACATAAAAAGTAGCTCAGGCACCTTTGATGCCTTCAATCGTTGCCTTCTGTCCATAAAAGTAAGTCCTGCTTTTCAAAATACACCCTTGCACAAAACAGAAGTAGGGGATGTCATGTCGGCCCGGAGCGCAACGCTCGCGGCATACGTCACACGGACAGTTCGTTATTCGTTCCACCATTCAATACCGCTCCGGCCGCTCCTTCAATCCGCGTGATCGTTCCGAACAACTGTGGAACTGGAACTATTAGGTTGAGCAAGTCGGAAAGAACTGACATAGTTCCGACTGCGGACATAGTTCCAGGAACTATTACGCTCCGGAACTACACATGTCTAGTTTGTTTACTGTTCTTCATTGTTCGAGCCCCTGCTACGTGTCTGAGCTTCCGTCACTGCTGCACAACTGGTACATTTGCGACACAGGTCCTTTACATCGTCACGACAATAGGTCCAATCTACTTAAAACCGCTCTGGAAAACAAAGTCCTTTTCACCCCATATGGCCACCTGAACATACGTCGTGGTGAAGATGTAGAATCTCCCACATCTAAGCCTTAGAAACAACTATCTGGAGATGACAGTTGAGAGTTGTCCTCTCGAGCGTTTTCGGCACAATGTTCCGACCTGAACGACCAAGCTGTTCCACTGCGCCCCATACCCCTTCATCGATGCGCTCATAGTTGAAACCTCAATCCACTTCAGCCTTAGAGCATCTTAGAGCATCGGTTTTGACCCACTCGTGGATTGGCTTGACATCTGTGTTCTTTTCTTGCGCCTGCCGTGGCCTTCCACTCGTCACTAAGGTCCATTCGGTCCGGAGCGAGATCTGCGGTAGTAGCTGCCTTTGATCTAGGAGGAAGCACAGCCTTCTGGCAGTACACTTTTTCAGGAGATGCTTCTTACATGAAGAGGTCCTTTAAACCACACCTCATTACCTTGATTCACATTGAACACAACAATGTTTGCGCATAAAGACCAAGCCCAGAATGCAATCGTCAATAATGTCAGTCACGATGATGTTATGCTGGTAAAATCTATTACCCAGCTTCAATTCCATCTTCTCTCCTCGGACGATTATTGCTGACCGGGAGCTGTCACTAAGGCCCCGTTTACGGAGACGCGGCGCGTTGTGCGGGGGATCTGGCGTCGCGTCGTGCGGCGCGTTGCGCGGCTCAATCCGATTACAGAGAGTCGGCGCGTGAAGCGACGCGTCAAGCGTTTATATGTGACGTAAGTGACGTTGTAGGAAGGGGGGGTCGTGCTTCGCTTGGAGATCAACGATAGCTTTTGGCAGTCTTCTTCTTGCATTTTTGCATTCTTGCATTCGAGTACGATTTTATTGATATGTTATTAGAAGATAATTGTTGCACAAAAACCCATTTTTTTACTTTTTCGGGTTTCAGGTATTAGGGTAGCTGACCCGATGAGTTGCAGCGTGTGTACTTGCCCTTTGTCTGTGCCAGCTGGCTGATTAGGGGTCAGGGTACCTACTTAATCGGCCCAGCTGATGTGATCAGTCTTCGCACCGTAGTTAAGTGGGTAACTGGGGAGGCAGGAGAGGTAGGTTGCTTATTCTAGACCAGCTGAGCTGAGCTCTTGATCCGTAGCTAGATTTAAGTAAAACACCAGGGAAGGTTGGAATCGAACTTATATTTCACGACGTGGTGTTCTTCTCACCCCTGTAGATGGTGGGTGGGGAAACTATTGGGAGCGCCGGGCTCTTTATAGTAGTTTTCTGCGCAGCTCACTACAGTGAGCCAGTTACTGGGTTTGTCACGCCGGCCTCGAGGATGGTCCGCCGGACATCCCTCCAAAGAGGGGCCCGGCGAGCCGCCTACGAGAGGTCGGCGGTTCGTAGTCATTGTCCGAAGGGGGAGCCCCGCTCGAGGAAGCTAACATTAGCTCCCGAGCGGGGCGTTTCAGCCGCCTCCGGATCATGTTGGTTGTATCTGGATGGGAGAGGGGAGCAATACCCACCAAGTGGGGATGTTTCGAGCGGTCAACCCGCTCGAACATCCCAGTGGCGAGTCTGCTCACGAACTTCTCGATGGGTTCCCACTTAAGGTCGCGGTGGATGGTGGCGTTCTTTAGGTACCTGGGTGCGTCGAGCACTAGACGAAGGCAGCTGTTTTCTACAGCTTGTAGTCGCTGGCGTGTCAACCCTGCTGTCAGATTGTACCAGGCCGGCCCCGAAAACGTAAGGCGCGACCTGATATATGTTTTGTAGAGCCCGAGCTTGACTGGGGTGGGCAATCTGGAGGACAGCAGGGGACGCAGCTTCGTCCTTGCGCACTGTGCCTTCGCGATGGTGGTATCGACGTGGGGTTTCATCGTAAGATTCCTGTCGATGATGACACCCAGGTACTTGACCCTAGGGGACCATGGGATGTCCACCCCATCAATCGTAGATTTGGCGGGAGATGCGCCCTGCCAGTTATCAACGCCTGAGTCTTCGCCACGTTGCACTTGAGCCTCCACTTCTTCAGACAGCCCGGGAGCGCTTCAAGTGTCGGGCTCAGCTTCGGTGCAGCGTGGTTGGCGTTTCGGGAACTGGACAGGTACGCGGCGTCGGCAGCGAATAGTGAAAGCCTGACGTCACCGACTACCGGAATGTCGTCTGTGTAGTGGGCGTACAGGGCTGACGACAGGCAGCTCCCTTGTGGTACACCGGCCCGGATGGTCTTCTCCTCTGACGTGGCGTCCTCGATGGTCACGCGGAAAGTTCTCTGTGAGAGAAATGATGCGATGACCGCGATGATTCTTCGTGGTAGTGAAGACGTCGACAGTTTGTGGATGAGGCCATCATGCCACACCCTGTCGAAAGCCTTCTCCATGTCGAGCATCACGGTCACCGTGTACCCGCTTTTGTTCATCCACGTGGCCATCTCGTCCAGTACGCGAGTAAGCTGCAGCGTGGTGGAGTGCTCTCGGTGGAAACCAAATTGTTCCGGCCTCGGCTGGATGTAGGTTTGCACCCTCACCAGCAGCAGCCGCTCAAACACTTTGGACGTCGTCGAGAGGAGAGTGATGGGCCGGTAGTTCTCCGGTCTTCTGAGGTCGAGTCTCTTCGGCTCGACGGGTTGATGCACCACTGTCCTCCTCACCAGGACAGCAAGTCCCCGATAGGCTTCGCCTATCGGCGAGACCTCATCTTGGCGGTACACAATGTACCCAGGGATTTTCGTAGGTATGTTGGCCTTGAGATGGGTCTCGCTTACCAGCATGATGTCGACTTGCTGTTCCTTGAAGAAGAGGCGCAGTAGGCCTAGCTTCCCTTTCAAGGACTCCGAGTTCCAATGAACCACCCTCAGTGGCTTAGCCATTTAGAGATTGGAGGATGCCAGTGATGTTAATTTCGCCTGCCCTTACGCGCTGAGCAAACAGCGTAAGTAGAGCGGCGAGCTGGTCCCTTTCAGGGACTTCAATCTTCTCCCCTCCTGCTTTAGCCGCGGGGGGGGGGGGTGGTTCTTTGGGTGCCGTCTTCTTCCTTCGACGCTTCCGCTTAGTGACAGCCTTCGCTGCTGGGTTAGCCTCAGCCATTAGGGTGGCTGGAGCCGAGTCCCCGACAGTGTTGGGCTGGGAAATAAGTTGGGGCGGGCCTGTTTTAGGAGTTAGGCCTGCTTTCCTGTTACGTGCCTCGCGTTTGAAGACGGGGCACGTCACGCTGCTGGCGGGGTGTGGCCCCTTGCAGTTGGCACAGGTCGGTGGTTGGTCCTTGGGACGGGGGCACTCGTGTGCTGCGTGAGCCCCACCGCAGCGGACACAGGCTAGGGGCCTGTGGCAGTTGTAAGAACTGTGCCGGAAGCCCTGGCAGCCCTTATATTTGATGAAATCTGTGCTAGTTATATTGGACTTTTGATCACACAAGTTGTATACATCGTATTCTGTACAATACATTCATTGACCAATCAGACGATTACACTATATTTACAATGTTTCTATAAAAGCAGCCAATCACATTGCGTGATTTCTTACATGAGTGATCGCTGCCTGTGTGCGTGACTATAAATAAAAAGGGTATGCGTAGTACGGCGCTGCATAAAACTCAAGCGCGCTGTGAAACAAGGCCATTCCGCTGTTGATGTCGTTGAGAGCGGATGTATGATGCTTTGTAGAAGTACGCGGCATGCGTACGCCACAACTTCTAGAAAAAAAACCTATGTTTACAGCAGCTGAAGGCCAACACTTTAGTGATTATGCAACTCTTTACCTATCGATAAGAACAAAAATGAATTATTTCATATATATAAACGAATGTTAATAAAAGCCTTTGATTATACATATCACTACTGTGTCTGTCTGTTCACGATAAACTCGAAAATTACTGCACGGATTGTCATGCGGTTTTCACCAATAGATAGCGCTCTATTCATGAGGGATAGGTATATAAATTGTTAAGGTTTTGTGTAAATTGGTTGAAATATCATGATAATTGTTGAAGATGTCTGCTACACGTGCGAGGCTGGGGCGGGTTGCTAGTATTGAATAAAATACAACATCGCGTCATTGTTCAAAGCGATCGATTGTAGAATAAGTGTCTACGAAGCTAGCGTATTCAAGTTATAGGGCCGTAATAAAACTTACACTATATTTTTTTGCTAATTATTTATTATTTTTTTGCCAAAGATTTTTTTTTTGCCATAGCCATTTCCGAAGAACAATGGCAGGACCACTGACTTGAGACTTAAGCCAGCGTAGCCAACCCTATATCTCCGGATCTCTTACACTTATCAAAACAGGCTTTGTCACATATTTTTTTGCTAATTATTTGCTATTGTCTGCCAAAGAATTATTTTTATACGCATGCACGCTTGTTTGAGGGAAAAGTAGGCATAGCACACCTTACGCTATACATGTCGACTAATCACCAACATATCGTAAAACTGATTCGTACGTATTACTCTTAGTTAATTTAGGCTTAAGACTGCTCAGAAGAGCCTCTGTTAGCCATTTTTATTATTATTATTATTTATCAGGCAGCAGTCTGTTGATATTCAACTGATAATGCCTGTATCCTGCTTTCTTAATTTATTTTTCATTTTCAATATATTTATCAAATCTATTTTTGAAACTATTTATAGTATCAGCTGAAACCACATATTCTGGGAGCTTGTTCCACGCTCTGACCACTCTGTTACTGATAAAACTTAAAAATATCTATCTTTGCTTGGCTTTTAGCTTTCTTTGTTACTATATATGTGCCTCCCATTTCAGATCCTCTGCAATGTTTACTCCTAAATCTGTTTGTACTTTGACTTCTAATAGGTGCGTATCATTTAATGTGTATGTATGATGGGGGTTCTGATTACCTATATGCAATATAGTACATTTTGATGCATTCAAATTAAGAAGTCATTCTTTAGACCATTTTGCTATTTTGTCTAGGTATGCTTGAAGATCTTCATATGCAATCAGAGGGTTGGCAAAGAGTTTGGTATCAGTAGGGTAGGTCGAAAGTGTTTATAATATAGAGCAGTGGGCCCAAGACAGATCCCTAAGGCACACCACTATGTATCACTCGTTGATCAGACAAAGTGTCATCCACTCTCACTTGAAAAGTCCTTTGTTGCAGGAATGCTTCGATGCATGTCAGCAATTTTTAACGTATACCCACAAATTCCAATTTCTGTAGGAGTATCCTAGTTGGGTCCTTATCAAACGCTTCTTCATAGCCTAGATAAATTACGTCAATGGGCCCTTTCATATTAAAATTTTTAGGCCACGATGATAAACAAGACAGCAAGTTGGAAATGGTGGAGCGATGTGGGCAGAAACCGTGTTGCTGATCAGGAATTACTTTGTGGTTAGAAAAGAAGTGCCTCATATGTTTGACTATGAGTTTTTCCATGACCTTACAAATTACACTAGTCAAACTGATAGGTATGTAGTTGGAAGGCTCCAATTTACTTCCTTTTTTAAACAGGGATTACTGTTGTAGTTTTCCACGAATCTGGTAAAATTCCGGTGTCATATGATGTCTGCATTATTGTTGCCAAATAATCTGAGAGGTCACATTTTTGCAGTAATACCACAGGGATTTCATCCTGGCCCTGGTGATGATTATGTTTTCATTTTTTGATAGCAAGTTTGATTTTATTTTCTGTAAACAACATGTCCTCAATGGAATCTTCTATACGGAATAGGGGATCCAAAGTGAGCACTGATTAAGTGGTTCTATTTTGATACACACTTGCAAACTGATGCGCAAATGTTATGGCAATGTCATTGGAGGTAGTCATAGTTTCGCCTTCTTTATTAAGCAAAATCATCTGTATGCTTACTTTTGATGTTATTTGATGTCTTACATAAGAGTAGAATTTCTTTGGCCCTGTTTGTAAAATGCCAGTTTCATATGTTATACGAGCTGCTCTAGTGTGGTTAATGAGTTTATTGTTGATTTTTCTATATTCTTCGTAAGTTTGGTCAAGTCCAGTCAAAATATATCTGTGCCACAGTGTCATTTTAAGTTTTATGAGTTGTTTCAGATCTTTTGATATCCAAGGCTTATTTGTAGTGTGATGTCTATGTATTGTTCGAGGTCCATACAAATTGATTGCTTCCCTGAGAGTGTTGATAAAAGTCTCTATTGACTTTTAGCACAGTTTAGGTTTGAAATGTTTCTAGGTAACAGGTCAGGTCCAGTGGCATTTGACCTGGCTTCTGGTTTCATTTTACTCGCAATATATGTAGTGTAGTAGAAAAATCGTGAACATGAATTTCACTGGAGATTTTTAATGACTGGGGCCGCCCATGGGCACCTGCAGCTCAAGAGTCCCTATATATAGATAATGGTACGGAACCCTTCGTGCGCGAGTCCGACTCGCACTTGGCCGGTTTTCTATCTGTAGGATAGCCATAGGATATTATTGTTCTTAGCACAGGATCTTATATATAATCTGTGCACTTTGTTTTATCTATGCTGGATGATACAAGTGCACATGTCATTTCTCTTTGTCAAATGATGTCATCTCTAAACAATAATTGCGGTACTGAGTAGCTTCTTGGTATTTTCCAAGATAATATTATTATTATTAAGGCAGTATTTTGTTTCTTTGAATTATTTATTTCCTGCGGTGCTGTCACTTCCTTGAAGTGAACGTGGACCTTTATCGATCTGAAGTTTTTCGTAATTGAAACAAAAAGAGATAGGCTACTGTTCGTAATCTAAATACATTTACAAGATTTGTTTTTGTTTGCTTGAAGATACAACAGGTGAGTAAAAGCTTTAATAACACTGAAATCAAATATCACGCCTAAACGTAATTGCCGTAAGTTTCCTTAATACCACGCCACCGTTATGAAATGATGAAATATTATGTATGAAATAAAGTTTTATATCCTAATTTTTTTCAGTGAAAATGACTTTCCAGTCTCCTATGCCAAGCAGGGAATTCTTGTGGGACGTGTTTAGAAGGTAATAATATAATTCAAACCTATAACCATATTTTAATAGTAGGTAATTTCTTTTAGAATGATTAATGAAAGGAAAAACCTGTCTGACAAATTTGTTACTCAATGAATCAAGATTTTACATCTAAGTCCTTAGCTATTTGATGTCTGGGTTTAACCGTCATGACATTGATGACAATTATTCATGTAACAGTTATAGAGTTACAACTATTAAGACCTCTCTCAATAGGTTGAACCATATATTATGTTACTGATAAGAGATAACAGAAAATAACATTACATATTTTTTGGTCAAATAAATAACCAAATCATATCTCAACTTTATGATATACATA
The DNA here is from genome assembly GCA_949752705.1 of Callimorpha dominula. NCBI lineage: Eukaryota > Metazoa > Arthropoda > Insecta > Lepidoptera > Erebidae > Callimorpha > Callimorpha dominula. The sequence goes on along the minus strand of OX456995.1, from coordinate 5,320,304 downwards.
AACTACTTTCATATACACTTAAGCTCATCACACCATATACCGTCATGGCTCCACCCCAACAATGAAGTTGTCATTCAAATCTGAGCTTTAAAACATGGTCATATAATACATTTCATAATGTCAAGACGCGCTCACTGCCCGCTGTCAGCTTTTTCATATTGACATTATGAAATATATTATAAGACCACATTTTAATGCTCAGACTGAATTACAACTGTATTGCTGGGTTGGAGCCATGCCGTTACCGTGGGTGATGACCTTTATTCAGTAGTTGAAGGATTTAATACTACTGTTTGGACATTATATTGACTTATGAAAACCCTATGTTATTTATCTGTGTAATTTATTAATTTATCTATATTCTGAGTAGCATCACTGATACTGTATGTAGTCAAGTAGGTGTAGTTGCCTTAGCTCTCTACATATAGCTGTCTGATCCCAAACTAGGCAGAGCCTGTACTATGGTAACCAGACTGCTGATAAACATACTTATATATTTCTAAATACATACATATTATAGATAAATTACACCCAGACATCTAACAAATTATCGTGCTCATCAAACAATTTGTCATGGGTGGGAATCAAACCCACAACCTCTGGCTTAGCAGTCAGGGTCACTAACCACTAGACCAACAGACCAGTCAAATAAAGATACAAGATTGATTACATTGATACATTTGAAAACATACAAGAGTATATTTAAGTGCTTGCAAGATGGCGCCTGCGCCTCCACCCCATGTAATTATTGTTTCCTCTTATTTCATCCCCATATAGCTAAACATTCAAAGTTTTTTTATAACTTTTAATGTTTTTCTTTGAGACAATTCCAATTCCAACAATGTATTATCTTTGTGAATGCAAGAACTATTTAAATCATTATTGTTATGTTTTGGCCAAATTGCATAATATTGCACAATATATTGTTACGAGCTGAGGTTCGGGATTAGAGAATTATACCAGATTGTTACCGAAACGGACACACTTTATTTTAATAGATCACAAAATACACAGGGAAACTAGCAACAATTTATTATCACTAACTTCTTAATTCACTTACACTTAAGTTGCTGTTAATTCACTTGACACTCACTTGAAACTAAACTCACTTGACACTCACTTGAAAACTAACTCACTTGACACTCACTTGATAACTAACTAACAACTCCGCAATGCCACGCTTTATATAGCAAAACGGTATTTCTAGAAACATCGCGACACCTCTTGTAAATTCTACACAACAAATAGAAGCCTCTAAAACAAACTAGTATTTTCTATTAATGGGTTACTAACTACTTGGTTCCGTGGTGCCTCAACAGATGGCGTGTATCTTTATTTTGTAGCTCTATACGACTTCCCCAGTCGCCAATAGATGGCGGGTTATTCGTAACAATATATTTATGCTTTATAAAATTTCACAATAAGATTGTAAGGTACTAATTATATGGGTACTATATTATATAGGTTGTTGTAGTTATAGTTAATGTTTTTTATTCTAGGGTTGATAAAGACCGCAGTGGTTATATATCAGCAGATGAATTGCAGCAAGCTTTGTCTAATGGGACATGGAATGCTTTTAATCCTGAAACTGTTCGTCTTATGATAGGTTGGTTCATTATATATATATAAAAGATTGATAAAACTGCTATAGACACTATAATCATTTAATTCTACTAATATTATAAACCTGAAAGTTTGTGAGGATGTATGGATGTTTGTTACTCTTTAAAGCAAATGTACTAAACCAATTGCAATTAAACTTCGTATGTTGCTGGAGACCTGGATTAACTCTTTTACAATTTTATCCCAATATTCCCACGGCACCGGGACTTACGCGTGTGAAACCGCGGGGCGCAGCTAGTGCTAAATAAGTTAAATTAATGTTTCATAAAGTAATCCATTTTATGTTGTCTTAACATCCATTACTTCATACAATGCGTGTGTTATAAGGTGGGGTGGACAATACGTATACCCACTGAATTACACACTTTGTGAAAAGGTGGTATATATGTATACTAGTGATGTTACGAATATTAGCATAATTTGTGAGTTTCGTATTCGTAATCGCAAGAAACAATGCGAATGTATTTGGCTAAAGAAAATAAACTAAATATGAATATGACATGATAATAGAACTAATAGTATATTTGAATAAAAAGAACTACCAAACAACACCAAAGAAGTACTTTCTTCGTAAGTTTTTCTGGTGTTATATTTAATATTTACACATCAGAAACGTCTAAGCAACATGTTCAGTTTTGGACGATTTTTACATAAATCACGCTCCTATTGACACCAAAATGTACCTGGGACTGATTTCTTCCCGCTTGTAGCTTTCCTACAGCTCTCTGCATTTCATCAGCAGTCTAATGGCGTCGCTCCATGATTAAAAAAATTACTCACCACTTAATTTTTTCAAAAACTGTAAGTATATCTCAAAATGATAAAAGTGAGATAAATACCAAAGTTATCAAGAAGCGAAAACACATTAAATCGGGAAAAAATTATTAGCCTTAATTTTAATCAAAACAAAACACAATCAAAAAGTTTCTATTTTTTAAATAAGCCAGAATATGTTTCCGACAACAAAAAAGATTGTATATCAATCTACTTTGCTCAGAAAAAAATAAAATAACATGCAGTTTCTGTAAATGATGCGTGTTGCTAAAACTTTTTTGATATGTGTATATTAGATGTGTAACTCGGGACTTAATCGCGATAATATTTGTAAGTATCAAATAATATGTATCAAAGTCGCGAAACTTTAAAAACAGATATTTAATACGTTCATCCAATACATATTCATTGATATTTCTTAATCAAAACTTTAACAGAATTTTAACTTTTATTTTCTTTTTCTCCTTCGCTTTCACTAGAATAGAATCTATCATCATATTCATAGTGGCCCTTAACAATTCAGATTTTTATGAAAGACTCACTGAATCCAAAATTTTCCTTATCCAGAATGTTCATTTTCGGACATTTGTATTTGAACAATATGGGGAAACTTATGTCATTATTTTCAATTAAAATTTGAAATATTTTTCATGATCTGATTTTTTGTTGGTTGAAAAATTTTAATTTTATTAGTAGTATCGTAGTAATGTATACCACCTTTTTATAAAATGCGTACGTACTCAACCTAATGATTCAATTATGTCGAAGTAGCTTTCGTTAAATGTGTGTAGGAAAAATAAAAAAGTTTTACAATAATAATATAATTGGAGGGAAACACATTAAAGCTTGGGGCCAGAAAAATATAGCTTAAATTTTGTAACAAATTACTTACGATAGCTGTACTAAACCAGATAACTAACTAACACTATATGGATAAAGTTGTTCATATGTATATTATTATTTACGCAGTACAGTTTTAAAATAAAGAACATTTTACGTAGCTTATATACAGAAGTCTGATGATACCCACTAATATTATAAATGTGAAAGTTTGGATGGATGGATGGATGGATGTTTGTTTGTTTGTTACTCCTTCACGCAAAAAACCACTGAGCTTGGTATGTAGATAGCTGGAGACCTGGATTAACGCATAGGCTACTTTTTATCCCGATATTCCCACGGGACCGGGACTTTCGCGGGTGAAACCGCGGAGCGTTGCTAATATTATAAATGTAAAAGTTTGGATGGATGGATGGATGGTTGTTTGTTACTCTTTCACGCAAAAACCACTGAACCGATTGCGATGAAACTTGATATGTAGATAGCTGGAGACCTGGATTAACGCATAGGCTATTTTTATCCTGATATTCCCACGGGATCGAGACTTACGCGGGTGAAACCGCGGGGCGGTGCTAGTTTATTATAAGAAGTGTATTGACAAAATATTTAATATTTTCCAGGTATGTTTGATAAACAAAACAGAGGCGTTATATCATTTGACGATTTTGGAGCGCTATGGAAATATGTTACAGACTGGCAAAATTGTTTCCGATCATTTGACAGAGACAACTCTGGGAACATAGACAAAGAAGAGTTGAAAAATGCCCTCACAGCATTTGGCTATCGGTTATCCGACGATGTTGTTAATATGATGGTTCAAAAATTCGATAGATATGGTCGAGGCACTATACTGTTTGATGACTTTATTCAATGCTGCATTACTCTATATGTAAGTATTTGATCTTGAACTGGATTTGTTGCTTGAAGTATAAGTGACAAGGCTCTAGTTGAGAAACTTAACTTAGAAACGGGTGGTTATAGATTGGTAGATAGAGATCTTATCTATTTGCAACACAGTATTACTTATTTATTTTTATATATTATTTGTTTTACTTTCCACAAAGAAACATTGAGGTGACATTGTGTTGATCTATAATTTTTTATATTTAGTTAAAAAAAAATACATTTTCAAAGAATTTTATGAAATAAAGATATTTGACTTTGACTATTATTGTCAGTTACAAACTGTAAACTCTTAAACCCCGAAGTTTTTACATGAATTAAAACTTTCCTAAGTAAGTTTCCTTATATGTCCTATGAATTTGTATTACCCCATATTTATCAAATCCCATTCGTATGTCGCAAGGAAACAGAGCAGCAAAAAAATTAATATTTAGCCGGAAATTTGCTGTTTCTGTTGCCAGCTAGGAGGATTTCTAGCCGGCCCACTTCCTACTTTTGTCGTGTTGTAAAAACCTCTCAAGTTCCATTTCAATGTACCAAACAATGCGAAGTAACTTCTCTTGATTATCGAAATTTCAAAATTAAGAATTTCTATACATATATTATTATTGTTATGAATAATTATAATAATATAAGAAGCGGATTGGTCTTACAGACACTTGAGTTTGATTCGGTGAAGTCAAATGTGTAAACAAATTAAGGACGATTTTATTGTATGGAAAACTTCCCCTCGATCTGAGACAGTTCCTTGTTCTTTCTGTCTAGTTCCTTGTTCTATTGATTCGGATTTCCAATCGAAAGTTTATCTCGGACACAAATCTGAAAAATTACTGGGTGATTATAGGATATAACATGTAAGACAAACTTCTAATAATTTTTCATTTTGATTTAAGTTATGCTGATCTTGTATTTTCGTTTGATTTTAAATGTTAATAAGGAAGCTAAACCATACAGGGTTGATATATAATTCAACAATTATTATCCAAATTATTTGAACAAACCGGTAAATAAAATTAGAACATAAGCATTTGGAGTACCTGACGGGTCCTCACCTTACCGGGAGCTAACGGTAAAGTGGTATGTCGGAAACGAATCGACTAAAACCGCGCGGTAAAAGTTATTCTTATTATCGTTTGCTTATAATTTCTCAAAACAGTCGTCAACTCGACTGTTTCGTTCGAGTCGATAATCTTCGCTCGAGAGCCAAAATTAAAATTAGATTTTAGAGTAAATCAAGAGTTATTTCACTCACAAAACTCTTTAACAGCACGTCATGGATTGGCGAACGATTAATGCTAACAACAAGAGAAGGCTCTCGTCTAAAGCCTCGTACCCACTAGATAACAATTGACTCACAACACGTCACGCTCAAAAAGATTGCACAACCACGCGCGACATTACCAGCTGACGCAATTATTTCGAAAACAACGAAACACAAGCGATTTTACTAACTGTATTAAAATATTACAGATTGTATTACTACAGGTGCGCACTGTAATGCTTGGTTCTCCTCCCTCATTGATGTAATACTCGAACCTGTAACGTTACATTACAGGCAAATGCTCCCGGTGAGCGAGCACTTTTAGATATCAGATGAGCTGGGCGTGCATCTGCTACGACGAAAATAAAAAGATACAATAAAGTTATTCTAGTAGTTAGAAAGTGAATTAATTATAATAAGAATTATTTACACATATTTCTGTATGTTTTCAATTTCCCTGTCAATACACGCTTTCCTTGGAAAATCTCTCTCGGCAAATATGTTATGTATATATTAAACAGTATACCTACCGTAAAATACCAAAAGTTATCGGGCAGTATTTATCATTAAGAGTTTAAACTTTTTTTTTTATAAGATTTCTAAGTCAATAAACGATTCTGATCATTTTATTTATTAAACTTTCAGACACTGACGTCAGCATTTCGTCAATACGACACAGACCAAGATGGCGTCATTACAATTCATTATGAACAATTCCTTAAAATGGTGTTTGGATTAAAGGTAAAAGTATAATTGTTTGTTGCATACATTGGAAAGGCTTCAAGACCACAAGACGTTTTCTTAAATATCTAAGTGTCTATTTAATGTTTTGTAATAAGTAAAGGCTTGCTATATTGAAACATGGAATTTGATGCAAAGGTTCAGAATGTGTATGGTATGAATAAAACTGAAAAAAATTACTACTACTTCATAATTTACCTAGCATGCTGGCAATTGTTATTATTGTAATGATATGTACATAACTAAGATCTAAAATGTAAAAAAAAAAATATTTACTTATCTACCGAAAAATTACAATTTTATATTAAGCAAAGAAAGACATTTACACTTTCAGGAACTGAGCTTTTTCTTTCTAATGTCTATCGTTAAATTTTAATATCATTATGTGATATGCAATAATTAGCTATTATTTATATAAATAAGCAGTTAACAATTTCATGTTTATCAATTCTTTGGCAATAGGCACTAAGTAAGTTCTTGCAAAATATGTAAAAAAATATTGTTGTAAAAGTTGCAAAACTCAATGTATGCAAAATAAGAACGAATGTGCGGAAATAATAATCAATGTTGAAGAAAAAAGATTTTTTTTATTTTACACTTTAGCATTTCTGTGACTGTATCTTGAATAGTAAATGTTTCTGCCTTAGATTATGGTAAGGTGTATTAACAGGAACATTTCTCTTTCGTTCAGTGTTGGCCGTAAACGCCGCTGTTGTCCAGGCTCCTGAGAATATGCTAAAAATCTCAACTCATACCCAAACAAAGTGTAAATATAAATAACTCAAGGTAAATATATAAAAGAAACAAGTAGCTAGCTTTTTGGTCAACATGTGTTTTGAAGAATAAGAATCTTTTAATGTGTCTATTTCAAAGTCTACAATGTATGTAGTAATAGATTTTTTTATTAAAAATTAAGTATAGGAAAAACAAGTAAACTCTTTTATATTTAAAAAAAATATATATTGTATTTTGTAACTCTTTCTCGTTATCTATCTCTATGTGAAATGGCGCTCATGCGAGACGTTTTCTATTTGATATGATCATTAAACTGTTAAGCATTTAATGCAATTAAAGCTCAAATAATAATTCGTTTTTTATAGCAACACTAAAAATTCGCCAAATTTTTAACTTCTTGCTCAAAATGATTTGATGCCAGAACCTTTCTTGTATAATTTTTTTTATATCTCTGTAACGTCACTTTCTTGCTTTTGAAACTCGAATGTTATTAAGGCTGTCAGTGTTATTAATTTACTTACTAATACTAAATATACTTATTCCATGTTACACATAAGAATATGTTATTTTAAATAGCTTCTAAGTTATAAAGTTATTGTTTTCAATTGAATAATTATACACTTATTCCAGCAAGTATGTAAATCCAAAGGCATAGTAGACAATTAACATGTCATAATGATATCTTGTTTTCAAGTAAGTGGTTCATTAGTGTATATTCTTGTAAAGAGTATCCAGCTGGTATCCTTACTACGCCAATAGGCAAACGTACGCGATTTAACAAAAAAAAAATAATATAAATAATTTGCTGTGTAAATTACGAAAAAAAAATTCTTATGATTCACACTGTGGGGCGCGATGGCATCCACTATTTGCAATAAAAGTCGGTCCAATATAATGATGAACGTATATTATTATACCAATGATCATTTGTTTTTACCACGTATATCTATGACAAACCTTACAAGTAATTACATTAGCACTATTGCTTATATTATAGATTACTATATACACGGTATCAGATATTTATTGTAATCCTCCTTGTCTCAGACTATATATGCTTGGTATCTTGTCCATAGACATATCTAGCACATGTCATAGACAATATGCTCAAATAGTGGCGCCCTTAGATAATCGGTAAACTACAACCTATGGGTCGCCACAACACAATGCATCATTGTCGCGTACTTACTGCAATTATTGTAAATGTATTGCAGTTATCGTAAATTATAAGTACATAATATTTATATAACTTGTCTGAATAAAAAAAAACAAACTTTTCAATAAATGTTTTTACATGAAAGTGTATTTATTCTTAATAATAATAAGTGATACATAAAATATAAACGGATTTTATTTTGTTTTCTGGCTCTTAATTTTCCAAGCTCCAATGGTATACTTAAGCCATATTAGGCCCAAATCACAACCCATTTGCAACCACGAGAGCACAGGCGTTATTTTCGAGCCCTCAATCTCTGTCCATCTAACTGGAATCTCAGCAATAGGAATGTTCAGTACTTGTGCTATGTACAGTAGTTCTACATCAAATGCCCTGAAATCAAACATCGAAAAGTAAAGGCATGGAGAGAAATGGAACATAATATTATTGAGGCAAATATTAGATTTCTCGATAATATTGTCTTACGTAATGTGATATACCTACATGGAGTATTCAGATTCCAAACACATTTGTTTAAGACTGCGTAGTTGCTAGCTCTGTGTTCAGTGTCTCTATGGACTAGATATTGTGTGTGTACCGTCCGTAATTGCTTCTCTTAGATTGCAGGTGGGCTTTAATCAGGGGCGGATCCAGACGGCAATGTTGGGGGCGTTCGCACAAGATAATATACTTTAAATAAAAACTGACCTATACCATTCCATTGATATATTTCAAGACAGTCCAATTATTTTAATAAATAATAATATATTAAAAGTTTAGGTCACAAGATTGCTGGGTTATTAAATTCTTAGGTTCAACATTATGACTTTTTACTTTGGGGATGGGGCAGCGCGATCCGTCCTTGAAATATGGGGTGGCAATTTGTAGTATGATGTCTTTATTATGTACCCTAGAAAATAATAGTTACCATCTGGTCACATGAAGACTCTGGAAACAAGTACGAGCAGCTTCACGTGTAAACAATTTAAAGCCACACTGTGTGTCTTTAATACCTTTGACGGTAAACAACCATACCAGGAAGTGAAAACCATACATCAGAATATTTCTGAAAACAAACATTTATAACATAAAATTAAACACATTGCAACTAATAAAGAATATCTACATAATTTTTTTACATACATGCAATTTACAAGTGCCCTGACAGATTCAAAATTGATAAAAGTATCTACCTCAGTATTTATGCAAGCCTTGTACAGCACAGTTTTATTCATTGTCATATTCTCTGGGTACCTACCTCACCGAGAACTTGCCTTGAGGAGGATAAATCAGTAACAATTGCAAACTTACATTTAATTCTACTACCTACATCAGCTATACCCGTATTCACAACAAATTAGTTTGCAGTTTTGAAACATTTTTATTTTTTTTTCTTTCTATATGACATCCATGTTATAATTAGTGAACAACAAATCTTACCTGAATATACTGCGTGTAGCCAAAGACTCCTTTTCTAGATGAGCCCTAGAACCAATAACAATTGCTACACTATTGCTTGCGTCACTGGGTTTTACCATATAGTCGCATTTAATAATATCTTTTAGTGCACTTTCTAGTTTTATTAAATCTTCAAATTTAGATGCACCATCTGCGTCCGCAAATAATATGGCGGCACCTCTGCAACTTTGAATACCCTAAAACAATTTTATGAATTACTAGTTATACTTTGCCGTTTCACCTGCTGTTTAATTTAAGAGAAATTGGATTCTTTATTTGCACATGTTCCCAGTCTACTATAATATTTATAAAAGCTTTTGTGTTCTCATAAAATTGTTTATATGCACATACAACAATGTTTTAAAATAAGTATTTACAAATTAACCATTAAAACAAACTGAAAACTTTTTTAATACCTAATTCCTAAGTAGTACTAGTCAAACTAATAGAAAATAAAATTATTCAACCATTCAAAACTGTATTATCTTATTGTCTTTTTAAAAATCTTTAACATTATATCATAAAAACAATCAACATATATAAGATGAAACAAATTCCACAGGACTCAACTGTTGCGAAGGAAGCCGACCAGGTATCTTAGTCGCATGGGATCGTAACTCAGCTTGACAGGACCGCCCTACAATCTACCGCATTGCATTGCCCGCCCGCTTCCAAAACTGCGATTTATGTCAATACACTTCATAAGTAATCATTACCTAAACTCCTGTCTTTGTCAGCTAGTTTCACTAATAAAAATATAGAAAAAGACCCAACCTCATAAAAGCAATGCACAACATATAGTATATAATCATATACAAGTTATATTTCTTGATAACATGCCTAGAGTTAGGTACTTACCAATCTCACTGCACCACCTTTTCCTCTATTTTTAATCAGTTCAAGGCATCTCACCTTCTCACAACCATATTTGTTAGAGTAAGATTCTGCTACCTTTACCGTATTATCTTTACTGCCATCGCTTACAACTATTATCTCATACTGAAATGAAGGGTCTTCTTTCACACGAGTTTCCAAGAATTCTAAAGTCTCATTCAGCATTGGCGGCACTGGAAGTTAAAATTAAATTTAGTTGCAAACTGCAAGTCATTGGTTGTTGTTACTCAGAATACTAGAATAGATAGTGTATAATAGAATTTGAGATGTGTACATATTGTATAATTATTATAACTTCTATAAAACTTATATCTTGTTTATTTTGAATTATACATTAATAATTTCGAATTTTAATTTATACTTACATTAATAATGTTTTATTTATGCTTTAATAGTGTTAACTAGTTAGGTATCCCTGAAATATACATGTAAGTAAAACTTTATGATATTGTTTATTACAATAATAGTGTTAACCCCTGTGCAAGATACACAGATAGATAGAACTTATTTGCAAATTACTCTCTTAAATCCTTTTTACAAGACAATTATTTTATACTAGCAGCGCCCCGCTGTTTCACCCGCGCAAGTCCCGATCCCGATCCGAGGATAAAAAGTAGCCTATATGTTAATCCAGGTCTCCAGCTATCTACATACCAAGTTTCATTGCAATCGGTTCAGTACTTTTGGCGTGAAAGAGTAACAAACATCCATACATCCTCACAAACTTTCACGTTTATAATATTAGTAGGATAACATATAGCACTGTTGAATGTTGGGGTATGGAGAGACCCTGCACTGTTTCAGCAGAGGGAGGTATAATATTTTCACTAAAACTTATTTAAAAAAATAATATATATAATTTTCTTTTTTCATGTTGATTTGATCAGTATCTATACTAAAATATAAAGCTAAAGAGTTTGTTTCTTGTTTGCTTGAACGCACTAATCTCAGGAACTACTGGTCTGATTTGAAAAATCTTTCAGTGTTAGATAGCCCATTTATCGAGGAAGGCTATAGGCTATATATCATCAAGCTAAGACCAATAGGAGTGGAGCAGTGACTATAAACGCAGGTGAAACTGCAGGGATGGCTAGTTATAAATAAGGGCAACTGGCACTTCTAGTCAAGAATAGAGCAAGAGTAATCTCATATGATTTGAGTGAAAGTTTAGAGCATCTGAATTCTTTTAAACATAGATATAAACTTAGTGGTAGTAGTTTTAGAACTTCAATAAAATTCAGTTAAGGTTTATACAATGAAGTGGTTCATTTTCATAGTACACATACCGAGTGGGATTGAACCCAGCACAATATAATGCAAGCTTACAACAATAACTTACATCTTTCTTCCTCATTGTAGGCAGGTACAATTACACTCAAATTCAGACATTCTACTTCATTGATATTAGGGAACTTGAGTTTTTTCTTAGTTTTAGGATCATTATATGTAGTCTCCTCTTGAAATTGCTCCATTATAGGATAAGGTTTTGTTGTCACATGGAGTGTAATGGATATCTATAACAATAATTTAAAAATACACTTTTCAATATTAAAATTAGTTTAGTATTGGGTTGTAACGTAAAGAGAAGAAGTAATTTACTTCATTGTTTCATCATACTTGTCGCTTATCTTTACAATAACGACCATTGATAACGATCGTTATTTGTTGACTTCCAAAAAAAACACTTTCTCGTCACTGACATTTCTAAATTAATGCATGACGATGTAAATAAATGTATGTGTTATGTTTAGCCATAATGTTTTATACTTACTAATAACAGGAAGGTTATAGCGGCCGCAAAACCGTATATAATAAAAGTCCATAATATAAAAACTATTTCCATTTTACTATGAATATTAAAGGTAACTTAAAAACATTACAGAATACGGTATATCCTTTAATTACAATATAAAATACAGCATGAAATTTATCACCACATCACCGAAAAATTTGAACAAATATCCGAGAAAAACATCGAAGTGACAGTGACAAGACAACTCACACACAACCAGGGCTGCCAGTAAGTACAACTTATTTTATACCGCCCAGTCTCAGAACTTATGCAAAATCACGTACTATTATACAAAATCGGTGTTGTACAATAATTATAGTACCTACAACGTCACTCTTTGGGGATATCAATAAAAGGTGTTATTACTTTAGCGTATAAGGGTTTAATAGTTTATCACAGACATGATTTGTTTTAAGTATCTCTATAGGTATGTACGTACACTTATTACGACATGACATCAGTAATTTGATGACATTATATCCAATAGAAAAATGCTATCTACTATACAAACAGGATACAGAAGATAACCGAATTATATGAATTTTGTATCCAATTATACAGTGTGGCAGCCCTGCTCACAACATGCATGACAACTCAAGTGTTGCCACATGTAGCAATGAAAAATATTCTAGCCATAGGATATACCAATAGACAGGAAATCAGCTCGGTCCATGCTCGGTCCTTTAAAACCATTACAAAACAGTGAAAAACTATACTGCAATGGTAAGTAATAAAACAAATTGGATCAACCTACACATTTTATTCCTGTAATTTTAACGGTAATTATTACTAATCATAACAGATTTTTTTGTATTGCATATATTTTTAAATTATTATTGTGCTTTTGGAAAATAACTTTTTATATTCTGTATCAGTAATATTCATAAGTATTCGCTTAGTAAATTTTTATTTTATTTTATAAATCTATCAAGTTTATGTCGTTTGCGAATAATAAATAAGAACTCGTGGTATCGACATTTATTGCTCGCACTACGGTCACTACGTTTCACTACGATCGACTTCATTCAATGCTTTACATATTAGGTAACTAAGCCACAAAACATTTTGAAATAAATGATTGCAGCCGTCACTAGAGTCGGAATGGCGGGCGCATAAACTTTCCTGTTTCTCCAACTATCGTCTTGTTTCAATATTGCCGTTTCTTTCTAAACTACTCGAACGACTTGTCCATTATCAGCTTAGTATATGTTTCTTCACAAAAACAACCTTCTGAACTCCTACCAGTCAGGTTTCCGGCGTAGACACAGTACCGTTTCAGCCTTGGCGAATAGTACGGATGACATCAGATACGGTATGGAATGTGAAAGTCTAACTGTTCTCGCACTACCTGATTTTGCCAACGCTTTTACCACGGTGGACTTCATCATTCGACAATCTGATTAACATAGCTCGCTCAGTTAACATATCTCCAATGGTGATTGACTGGCTCCGAAGTTACCTGTGCGGATGCCGACAATGTATTCGCATTGCTAACACCTTCTCTTCTTGGTGCAATACATCTGTTGGTGGGCCCGGGGGTCACGTGCTATCTCCTTTACTCTTCGCATTATTTATAAGTTCCACCACTGATCAACTTCTCTCTTCCTTCCACCTTTGTGCAGAAGATCTTCAAATATACTCCCAAGCACCAGTGGACAACATCGCTAATGCTACTGACATCGTCAATAGAGATCTTATGGACTTAAAGTAAACCTTTCAGAGACTCATGGCATTATCGTATCGTACTAGGAAAGTTTAAAAAATTGAGTAGTCTCATATTCCTCCAATTATTTTCAATGACTCTATCCTCTCTAGCCTTTAGTAAAAACGGTAAAGAATTTAGGCATACTTATCGACTCAGAACTATCCTGAGCTCCTCAAATGCAGGAAATTTATTGTAAGTTATTGGAACGAAGTTCCTTATCGCGCGTTGCGAAAGGGGGCTAGACGAAAAAAATTAAGACCAAAAGTTGTAACGACACTTTTTGCTATAGTTGTAAGCCGCGGGGCGTGCGCGTGTTTCTCTGTCTGTCTCTCTCTCTCTGTCTCATAGAAAGCAAGCCAGTTATTTTCGTTTCGTCTTGGAACTTCGTTCCATTCGGGTGTCCCTTGACACCTCTCAAGTTTTTTGTTTCTGCAGGTTTCTTTAAACGATTGAGAAATTTTCTACACACTGGCACGAAAACTGACCTTGCAAATTCACTTCTTCTTCCAATTCTTAACTATGCGGATGCAGCTATGACCGAACCGGACTCACCGAAAACCAATTAGATAAACTAGAGCGACTTCAAAATTTATGTATAAGATTCATATTTGGACTGCGTAAATATGATCATGTTTCTGAATTCCGAAAAAAGCTCTTATTCTCTCATTGCTATATAGTATATACTGTTTAATCCTCATACACCTTCCTATTTAAAAGGTCGATTTGAGTTCCTTCAGAATACTCATACGAAGTTCTGACGATCATCAGAAAATCTGATATTAAAAGTGCCGGTGCATTCAACAACTTTCTTTGATAATTAATTTATGGTTCTATCTGTTCGTTTGTGGATTACATTACCGGTACAAATACGCCAAGCTGAAACGGTTACAACCATTAAAAATTTAGTCAAGCAACATTATCTGTCACTGAAATACTATTATTCTGTTCTAGTCCATAACTAAGATCTAAATTGCTATCTATAATACTGTATTATCTATACTAAATAACTGTATATGTATGCATGTATATAAGTATTTGTCTATATCTCGAATAGTACGCCAACAACTACTATATTTTTATTAAATAATTCAGATATTATGTCCATCCTAAGGTTGTCTGGTAGCAGTGGCGGCTCCAAGATTGACAATTGGAACGGGCTTGACCCTGATGAGGACATTGTGTGCCTTTTAAATATTTACTTTGCTAAAGCAAACTAAATATTTAAAAGGCACACAACTTTTTAATTGTGCTTAACACATTTATGCCCATAAAGGCATAAAACTATTCTCGAATGACTTTTTGCAAATTCCTCAAAAACTTTGTTAGGTTTAAGACTATCGGAGATAACTCGGTGAATATACATGACAGCCAAACCGGTTAACCTGTCTTCGGTCATTGTCGTACTAAGTTACGATTTTATTAGTTTAACTAGCTGTGCCTGCAACTAAGCGATGAGCAATTTGTTGCTTGTAATAGGCATTGCACATCTTCCTGAAAGTGGGAAATCCTCCAGGCAGAATTTTTTATACTGTATTGGCAGTGAAACAACCTGGAGCGTACAAAAAACATTGTTTTGGTTGTTTAGACTTTAAATAACGATGTTATTTGGACGTGGGAAAAGTATCCATTTGTTTTTCGTTCACCTCATTTGGCTGTTGGTGAGGCCTTATATATCAGTCTTAAACCGACTAAAACCACTACGCTACTATATATACAAACTATATCACCCTCTGATCCAAATTTGTATTAAATACAGAAAAAATAATTTTTAAAATAAAAGGACCAAAAGCACGTGTTTCCCGCACTTTTTTTTTGCCTTCTCTTTCTGGGCTTTAAAATGCGTGTACCTCTTCAATATTTATTTTTATAAATTTGTTATGTAAGTGGACTTTACGCTTATTTTTTCTTTCCAATGTTTTAGTATACAAAAATCCTACAAGTGTTTTATTTTTATGTAAAGAAACTTCTTCTCTTTTCTTAAATCTCGATTATTGAACAGTATGGTGGAATATATTTAGAACATTTTCCACCTTTTTGTAACATTATTGTTACAAAAAATTTAAATGAATAATTTTTGTGGGAAACAAGGTCTTTAATTATAGGGTTAAAAGGTTCATTTTAAAAAATTACATAAATGGCGCTGCCAGGATCTTTTTTTCTCTTACCTACTTTATCTACATTCTTATACCTACTGGCCCTACTGCACATAAACAACCATGTAAATTTTCACTATGAATTTTACGGTACCTATTTAAAGAGTATATTTTTTGTACTTTAAATGAATGCGTGTGCGCGCGATGCAGCTGTCGGCAATCCACTGCGCAAGACTGCGTCTAAGGTCCGCCGACGGACGAGCGGTCGGTAGGTATTTAGCGCACGCAAGTATATCGAGTGACATAGTCCTGCTAGAAGCACGAAAATGTACAATGGCGGATTTAATGAATGTCTGGGCATAATTGCCATATGTTCGTGGGAGAGCCACGGTTCAGCACGTATGGGCCGGCTTGACCGGAGTGATACCACGGCCTCACAGAGTACCGGTACCGGTAGTGAAGCAATGTTGCATTGCTTATCGCCACGTGAGTGAGGTTCATCTCATCAGTTCAGGAAAACACCAAGTGAAATTAAGAATAAAATGAAGTCTGATTGCCAGGGTTTATAACAAATTGAGTGCTAGCGTAGATAGGTACCTATGTCTATTCTGGTACCTATAAGTTTACTGTTTGACATTATTAATGTCAACACTTTCGATGATAGGTAGGTACTTTATGAAATGAAACAAAAAAAAAATCTTAAAAATATTTATATTTCCTATAAATTAAACGGACTTCTTTAAAAATATCGTAAATACTTTTTTGTGTTTGGTAATTATAATATTACTCATTACATGCGTTACACATTATTATTATTTACACATTTTATCACGTAAATCCCAGCAGTAATAAACAAGACAAAAACACATAGCCATTTCTGTATCATATAAAATACTTTATAAATCAGTACATTAACTTAAGTTAAACAGAAACATACGAGTAAGTATAGGTTTTCACATAGCATGAGTCCGGTGACACTTCGTTTCAAACATTTCACGCAGTTTATTTTGTTGAAGAACCCGAATTGATAGATAAAAGAAAATCTGTTTTAATTTTCTGTTTTCACGTCGTTTTATCTTCAAAAAATTCAGAACTCAAACTGAACGTTGAACTACAATGCACGTTCAACGCCGTCACATGAAGACAGAAAAATCAAACCGTTCGACACATAAAGGACTTTTTTTAAAAGTTCTACAACTTCAAGATACAGTGTCTAGTTCTTTGTTGCTACAAAAGTAGCTAACCAACCTTTGCCTGCATTATTCATCGAAGTGTGGAACACTAGCTTTACGTAATTATCATTGCTCAAGTAGTCGGCAGGCGTTTCAGAACAAAAGGTTCTCACTATTACACCTTTACTGTCAACGAGTTGTAAATAATTCTGGTCGCAAATAGTCCCCAGTTCGAATGCAGTAAACCGGAGAAGTAAATGTGATCCAACAGGGGTTTCTAATTCCCAATCACAAATGCTTTTATGTCTATAAGGATTAGGATATAGAGGGCTAGTGACGGTACCTACTACATTGTTTACTTTCCCACCGCAGCCTCTACCTTTGTCTGTTGTTACATAATTCAGATCGAACGTCAAACGATTATTATCATTTTGATGGTTGTGCAACAACAAATGTCTGCCTGTTGAGAATACAGGATAATTATTATCATACTCGGTATGAATATTTAGTAGTTCTCTAGCGTTGGTGTTGTTTCCATCGTATATTTTAAGATAAGTATTCTCATCCCAGTAATATGGTATGACGTTGAGAAAATATGCAGATATTGTATAGTTTTTTGGTGCTGTTACAAGTGTGTAACAGTCTACTTCTGCGTGCTCATCTGCTACGTCATAACTATTTTTTATTCTACCGTGAGGCTCTGTATAGTTTCTTCCGCAAAATCCTACGAAGGCTACTTCTATTTCCACACCTTTGTGGACTTTGCTATCTGTCTCTGGCGATGTGATTATGTTTATTGATGTGCTTCCATACACGTAATAATCCACAGCCTCTAAATGGCCACATAATTCAAAGTAGTTAGGATAATGTATATCATTATCATAGAATAAATAATGTGAAAAAAAGTCGTCTGTTTGATAATTCATTAATAAGTTTCTTCCGGTTGTAGTATTCGAAGTAGAGAAAGAATTGGATATAATAAGTCTGTCATTTTTACAAATTTTTACATTTTCCCCTTCGGCGACAGAAGGACGTAATTGTAAATTAATTACCGTAATGCGAATTTGATTATACTGTTGATCACTGATATCCAAACGATAGGCACAATTTAGACCTCGCGGAATCGATCCCGTGTCGTAACCAGGAGATTTAAAGCGATGTGGTGTGTAGCTAACATGAATGACGGACTGTCCGCAAGGTGTCTGTTGAGCTGTCAATATCGCTCGGAAGCCAGAACTTACAAGCTCGCCATCAGTAGAAAGTCTAACACTTATTATATTTCCAGACGATATTAGTTCAGAGGGTATAGTATGGCCACAATATGTGCCCATTATTAAGCTATTTAGATATATACCATCTTTTATTTCGACTAAGTCACAATCACATTTGCTGTATCCTATAGCAGTTTGGTTAATGTTTTGACAAGAAGATATGTGGAACTGTGTGAAAGTAATTTTAATAACAGTATTCGGCGGTGAAGTTATCGACCAATGACAGTCTAAGAAGTTTTCATATACGACATGGTTATCTAATAAAGGCGATTTTAATATTTTCGTAGATGTACCTGTTATATTTATTTGACCCCCGCAGCCGACTGCCTCAGAGTAGCTGAAGTAAATTCTAGCTTTAAATCCTTTATAATTTACACTAGAATCTGTTATAAACTCTAACAGCATATGGTTCCCAGTACTTTTTATTACTGTTGTTGAGTTCACAAAACCACACAATAATGCTAAACGTGTGTCATCCTTATTTCTCAGGCCATCATATACTGCTACGTAATCATTAAAACATCCAGGATGGCTCTCTATATCTAAATAAAGGAATTTGATCACTGCTATCTTGGTTGGCGGCCCTTCAATAAACCATGTACAATTCATATTTTCATCGTAATGATTTTCACCGAACGATGAACTGATTACAGCTGTGTCGTTTATTCTACCTCCACATGAAAATATAGAGTAAGATACTTTAAAACCTTTCCTTTGAACAAATCTATCGGTTTGAAACTCCAAGTTAATTTTTTGGTAATTTCTTGTAACGGGTGGAACTTCACTTCCGCAATACAGTTGATTCACATAAGTGTAATCACTCTCACCAGTCATCGTTAAATTATCAAAGGTACATTCAGGATAGTTGCCTTCCAGTTCAAATTCAATGAATTTGAGAAATACTGTCTGCTTATTCGGCGCAGTTATTTCGTAAGAACATTTCATATACGGTGGATACCTATATGGATAACCAGGACTAAAGACAATTTGTTCTGTTTGGGTAGCTACATACTTGCCTCCACAGATAGGTACCCATTGCGCTTTAAATCCGTCAAGGTTCGTCTCAGCATCGGTACGAAAAACTACCTTCATACGATTGTTAGTTGAATTGAACGGGAGTGGTCTTTGTCTTCCGCACACCCGGGCCATTTCATTGTAATTATCATCTTTCCAATCATAAATAATAAGGACGTCTTTTGTGCAATTAGGTCTATCTTCAATTACAAATCGATCTATGAATTGAAGAGATACTCTGAAGCCTAACTCAGCTTGTATCTCCCATGTACACTCTTGATTAGCAGAATACGTTTTAGGGTAATTCGGTGTAGTAAAAGTATTCTCATAAGACGTAAGCACTCCACCACACGGATGAGTCACAGTTTTAGCCATAAGCTTTATGTCTGTATTACTTTTAGCTTTAGAATGATACTGTACATACATATATGTGTAATGAGTTACCAGTGGGCTCTCCATAATAACTCCCTTACAATATCTTCCAATGATAGGAGAGTTTTGACTTAGACCATGCATTATTATCACATATTCATTATCACATTCTAATAGGAATGATCCCTCTATGCTCATTTCAACTCTGCTATTTATAGGAGCTTTGAGAATCCACGCACAGTCTACAGTTTCGCCATAAGAGTCAGGTACATTGTTCAAAATATTTTTGGGATTATTCTCCGCATGCACAATGCCACCACACGGTTGTGATTTTATATTTAAGTGGAAGTAAAACGAATTACTTTTACTTTTGTCTGCACTAATATCTAACACGGACGATGGTATCCTGTATGATATTTCGGTGTTACCACAAATCTGCCGACGAAGCGTAAGACCTCTGTTACTAACGGACGCTTTAATTGTAAGTTGTGGATCAAACATCCTACATCGTGTTCTTGAAGTCGAAGAATTAGTACTGGCAGTAATAAATATAGAATTGTAAGTAAAACTATTCTGATTATCTGAAACCTGATTATTGTAGTGCCATTGACAGCTGTAAGATCGCTGAAGATCAGGGGACACAAGCTCCTGACTTATACCGCTCAAGTCACCCCCACAAAGCGCTTGTTCATCAGAGCTGAACTTGGCTTTGAAGCGATGGGTAGTAGAATACTTATTTAACCATACGTATATTGCTAATGTGTTTCCGACTGATTCGATAATTCGATTATTTGAGGTCGTGTTACCGTTTGGAATTGATTCGATCATAGTATTAAAAGTTAGGTCATTAAATGTATTTATTCTATGCTTTTCTTGATTAGTATCGATAAGTTCCAATCGCACTCTCCGTGATTTATTCGGTACGCGAATAATCCACTGGCAATATTTTAATCCAGTTTCTTGAGGGTAACTTGGTGTAGTCAAGAAGCCCTCAGAACTCGTGATTATTCCTCCGCACATGGGACGTGAAGAATTAAAACTGATTCTAAATCCCTTATTTTCTGATGCGTGGTCCCATTCAAATGGTTTACCAAAAGTTAATTTGATGGTAAATTTATTACTTACTGTTTCAATTGCCTTTAGCGATGTTTCAACATCATCATTACAAATAGTTTTTAATATGGTTATTGTATTATTAACTGGTAAAGATTCTTCAATTTCAATTCTGGTCGAGCAAATTGATTC
The DNA here is from genome assembly GCA_949752705.1 of Callimorpha dominula. NCBI lineage: Eukaryota > Metazoa > Arthropoda > Insecta > Lepidoptera > Erebidae > Callimorpha > Callimorpha dominula. The sequence continues at coordinate 5,299,255 of OX456995.1, read as the reverse complement.
AGATCCTGGAAGTTCAATGTCCTCGGGTTTAATTAAGAAAATACGATTTGGTGGCCCTGTAATATACCAGCTACAAACTGTACCACTCGAAAAAAATTGCATTACAGGATATCCAGGCGACGTCACTTCCCCAGATTCTGCAATAATGGTACCACCACATACATCGATTGATATATTGGCTTTAAAACCATTTCTGGGTTCCGATAGCTGAGTTACATATTTTACATATAATTTATTACTGCTACTTTTAATGGTGCCCGGCTTTTCCCCACAGTAAGGTCCTCTCAACAATGGCGCTAAACTCGACGATCCGTCTCGAAGTTCGATTGCCTCTGAACCACAGTTGTCAGTGTAATCTAAATCGAATCTATCGATAAAATCTATTCTTAAGATCTCACCCGGTGGACCAGAAAATATCCATACGCATTCTGAATATGGAATTGGTACTGATGGATAATTTGGAGAACTTATTATTTCCCATTTGTGTTCCATACTTAGTTCAGAAGTTGACCCGCATTCGAAGTTTTTCTCTTCATAATAAATTTTGAAACCTTGAAAAGTAAATGGAAAATTGCGATTTTGACTCGTGTAAGTCACAAACAGAGTATTACTAGAAGTCTCTATATTTGTGTGCTTTTCATGTTCATAACCGCAGTATTTTCCATTTTCTAGTAAAGGCGCTTCTACCGAATCACCGTTTCGTAAAACGACGTAACTAACACAATTGTCGTTTGCGTTAGTTATATTAAAATGGCTGAATCTTACTTGAATAGTTCGGCCGGGTCGAACTTTTACAGTCCACTCACATTTAAGTTTATTTTGTAGAGATCTATGTAAGGTCTTGTAAGCATCTATCCAATTTGGCCCTATTTCTCCAGATAAATCAGTTATAAGCCCTCCACAAACAGAACTCACTTGAGCTAGAAAACCTTTTTTGGTTACAGATGAATCTGTTTTGAATTTAATTTTCATATAAATAGAAGAATGAATTTCTTCACGTACTGAACTTGTTTCACATATGTCTCGTTTAATAGGTTTCCAATTATTAGGCGTATCTGCAGAAAATATTGAGATTGAATCTGCAAAACAGGCTTGAAGTTCTTCAAGGTTGAAATCAATGAAAGTTATGCTTAAGTGTCTCCCTACCTCTGTCCTGTACACCCATTCGCAATTCAAATCGTTTTCATATTCTTTAGGATAATTCGGTGATTTTAGCTCACTTACATTTCCAGGTAAAATCACCGTTGTTTCATTAGAACCACAGTTGATTCGATCTTCGGTTGAAGAAGGTTCCCCATTAACAGAGGATTTTGTCCAAGTCATATGAAATACAGATCCGGAATTTGATTCATCCATTGTTAGTACAATGTACACTGTATTAGATGAAGCCAGAATTAACTTAGAGTCACCTAAAACGCCATGGAGTTGCTCTAAAATTGGCGCAGTGTTATCATATCCATCATAGATTGTCAATTTATTATAACTTACATAACTGTAGGAAGGAATTTCTAATCTGTCAAGTGTAAGAGCAATAACATCTGAACCAGAAGACATTATGCGCCAAATATACTCGCCAGCACCTTCATAGGGAGTAGGATAAACTGGAGATGCAATTTCACCGCTTTCGCCTTCAATGTCATTTTCGTGCAAATAACTATAATGTAGCATAAATCCCTGACTACTTGTTTTGCCATTGCTATGAAACTTTATATATATTTTAGCCGCCTTTGTATAATTGGTAGGAATGTCATTTCCACAATATACACCGAATAAATTACCACCTCCATTATTTTCACGAATTTCCAGATAGTCCTCATTGCAACCTTCACTATATTCTAAACTAAATTGTTCGAATGTTATATAAACAGTGTTGCCAGGAGATGTACTAAGAATCCATTCACAGTCTGCATTAATAGGATATGGACTCGGATATGCTGGTGATGTAATAGTGCCGGCTTCAGAAATCAATGTACCTCCACAGGCATTGGTTATCGGCGAATAGTGAGCTGAAAACATTCCTGCTATTCTGTCGGTATAACTTCCCAATTCTATAGTGATTGCATTACCACGACTTACAATCATTGGAGGTACTTTTCGTCCGCAATATTCTGCTATTAATGGAGCACGTTCGTCATTACCATCGAGGACGCGAAGGAATGCTGAAGGACAATTTCTATTTGTTACGATATCATTATCTTTTGGCAACGACATGTGAGTGAACGTAAATGATATTTTCTGATCTAGTGTGGGTGCAATTATAGTCCAAACGCAGCTTCTGTTTGAGTGCCTAATAAATCTGTTGTTTTCTATAATACCATCGTGTTTAGCTAATAAGACGGCACCACAAGCAATACTGAAGTTGGCTTTGAATCCTTTAGCTGCACCCTCACTGTCAGTTTTAAACTGAACAATGGCGTTGTTGTATTTAGTGACGATTTGTGTTGTATTTGAATTGGGGCAAATTCGATATGTATAGTTTGCAGGTAGTTTATTGTTATCGTATATAAGAATCGAGTCACTACAATCAGTGATCCTTCCGTTATAATCCGGAACTCCATACAAATCAAGATCAATAAAACTAATTTCAATACGGTGATTTTGGGGAACTACAATGTACCATATACAGTCAAGATTATTATCATAATTCTTCGGATAGTTTTTGGAATAAAGGAAACCTGATACCGAGTTAATAAAACCTCCGCATTTTAATGGCGTGGAATGAAACCGGGCATTTAAATGAACATCTTTCAAGGTTGATTGTTTAACAAATCGAACTAGCATAAAATTGCTATCGGATGCGATGGAAGCGTAACCTTTATGACAAAGCTTAGCAAGAAGAGGAGAATTAATATTTGGGCCATTGTAAATTTCGATTGCATCGATCGTACAATTTTTGGAATCTGTCATATAAATATCTGTAATCGTTATATTGATACCTCTATCTGGTGAATTCTCTATTAGCCATTCGCATTCCATTTCCTTTTCCATTGTTAAACGCCGATCCAGGGATACAGTGCCAAATGGTTTTTGGATGTGTCCCCCACAACCATAACTGACCCATTCTAAGCGAAAACCAGTACGAGGACTATATATTCCGGATGAGAATTTAATTTGCAATGAGTTACTCTTTGTACTTATTGGAGGAGGTAGAGAAGTCCCACAAATTTTTTCTGAAAAATTGGGTTGTGAAATTTCTTTCATTTGCAAAAAGTCTTGACAATCGCCGTCGTTCACTATTGAACGATGTCTCATAAAGTAATACCGCCGACGATATCGGTAGATATCAAAATGAGTAAATGTCACATTGATTCTATTTCCTTTGGGTACTTGTATGTTCCATGAACAGTGTAAGTTCATCGGATAACTACTCGGATAATCTGGAGACTCGATGACTCCATATCTTCCCGTTAAATTATTGCTGCATATTGTATTGTAGTTTAGCATAAAACCTTTAGCGCCTATATATACATCCGATCTAAACTTGATAAGTGCATGATTAGTGCTTGTTTCTATGTTCGATATTTCAGTCGACAAAAGACAATGTTTTCCCAAAGAAGGAGCTCTCGTATCACGACCGTCAAATATTTCAACATAATCGTCGCGGCAACCGAGTGTGCGTTCAAGTTCTAAATCTGTAAAAGTAATGCGGATTCGAGAACCGGCATTCGTTTCAATCCTATAGAAACATTCTGCATTGTTGTGATACTCATTCGGATAATTCGGAGAAGATATTGATCCAGTAGAGCTTGTTAGTGTTCCTCCACAGCCGGTAATTGTACCATCCCATTCAATTTTGAAACCGGTTCCAGTTAAGTAAAAGTCAGAATGAAAATGTAAATATAGAACATTTGCCAATGAAACAATTCGTTTATATTGAAATTTGCCACAGTATTGACCGATCGACGGGGCCATTTCGGAGACACCATTCCTTATTTCCAAGTAGTCACCGAGGTTGCATTTAGATTGTATAGGCCTTTCCAGGTCAAAATTTGAAATATTCAACGAAATTTGTTGTCCAACGGGTACTGTGATTATCCAAGTACAATCGCGATTAGGTTCATATGCAGTAGGCCAGCCAGGAGAATATATAAAACCATGAGTTTTGACATAATGGCCGCCGCAATGAGATCTGTCATTTAAAAATGCATAAGATACTGAAAAACCCCCATAACGAGCACTGCTATCAGAGTCAAATAATAATTTTAGACGGTTCGTTGAAGTCGTCAATGCTGGGGGAAAGTGAGTTCCACAATAGGTACCTAATAAAATAGCGTTATCATTGTCCTCTATCTCAAAAAGCTTTAAATAATCGTTGTAACAGCTTGACGCATCTTCTAATTCAAATCTGTTCCACGTGATCTTTATGTGCATTCCTTCCGGTGCAATTAGGAGCCATTGACAAGATTGTTCGTTTTTGTATGTATTGGCATCGCCGGACGGGTGATTTATTAATCCAGTTGGATCCCTGTATATGCCACCGCACTCCGTATCAATAGTAGTATAATTAGCATAGAATCCTGTGCCAGATATACTCATGTCCGATTTAAATCTTATGTACATAAAATTATGTGTAGAAGTTTGTACAGGTGGGATATGCTCCGAACCACCACAGAACCTGCCTAGTAATGTGGAGTTAATATCTGGACCGTCTCTGACTTCAACATTATCATACCTGCAACTAAAGTATCTATTATCTTCGATATCGAAATCTTGGAATCTTAGTTGAATAGCTTTACCTGGTACTGTTTTGATGATATATACACAAACTTTATTTCTAGGATAAATAAACGGATATGAAGGCGATGTTATGACACCACTTTCACCAAGTAGGGTTTTTTCACACAATGCTTCGTAAGTTATTCGAAATCCTTCAGCAGCATTACTTCGATCGGTTCTAAATTTTAAATAAAGTGTGTTTGAAGATGCCGTGTACGTAGCTGGATATGTAGTACCACAAAACTTGCCAACGAATGAAGAATCAACTGAAGGTCCATCATAAATCTTTAAATAGTCATATCTACATCTAAATGAACGTTCAAGGCTAAATTGTTTAAATTCTATTCTAATTTTTGTTTCTAGACTTGTTCTTATTTTATACTCACATAGCAAATTAGTAAGATATTGCCCATTGAAAGTTGGAGAAACAATTTCCCCTTTATCTGCGGTGTAATAGCCACCGCAACCTGGTACACCTTCTACAGGTGCGTAGGCTATTTGAAATCCTTTGCCAGAGCCATAGGCATCAGAATGAAAATGTATTAGCATTTCAGAACCCGCTGAGAGCACTGGTGCCGGTTGTGTCGAGTTGCAATATTTGCTAAGGAGTGGATCTATCATATGTCCTCCATCGTAAATAGCTAAATAGTCAAAACTACAATTTGAATGTACTTCAATATCGAGAGCAAAAAAATGTAAATTTATTCTTTTACCTGGAGTGGTCGTTAAGTGCCAGTAGCAATCTCGATTTTCAGGGTAGGATCCAGGAGACCCCGGTGAGCTGATATGGCCGTGTGTGGTAGCATCTACATTTCCCCCACACACAGGCTTCATGCTTGTCCAATGTAAAGCAAAACCGCTTTTGGCTACAGTTCTATCCGAGTGGAACCAGAAATATAGGTTGTTATGGCTTGATATAATGTTACCCCCCTTGGGAAATGTACTACCACAAAATCTTCCAATCAGTTGACTGGAAGATTTTCGGCCATCGTGAATTTGTAAAAAGTCGTTATTACACTCGAGGCTCGGTTCTACATTGAACTTACTAAATGTTACATTGATGACTTTATCAGGTGCAGTGTGAATTACCCACGCACATTGAGCGTCATGGTTGTACGTGGCAGTTGTGTTCGACAAAGGATAAGCAATGCTACCTTCTTCAGCATCCAAGATACCGCCACACGTTTTTGATTTGACTTGACATGTAGAGCCCGAATACTGTGCTGTGCACTCACATCGAAATCCAATGCTGGTGGTGTCATCAGACCTACAAATTCCTCCGTTCTGGCAAGGGTTTACTGCACAAACGTCGGTTGGTACGTCACAATTGGCACCGCCGTAACCCTTGTTACAGATGCAAGTATAACGAGAGCGAAGAGAATGGCATCGTCCGTGATTTCCACAGGGATTACTTTCACAACCCCTTGTGTAGTTGGCAGTTGATATGTAGCAGCCCATTATCCCTACTCCGTCCCCGTCCATTCCTTCAGGACATATGCATAGCGATGTTTGACCTGTCGGTGACAGACTTTCTATGCATTGCGCCGATGGATGACAGCCTCCATGGTTGATACTGCAAGATCCTCTAAAGGTACATGTCACTCCATCACCCTGATACCCTGCTGGACATGGTCCACAAATACGTGACCCGATGGTATTATGACAACTAACCATTGGACTACATCCTCCATTAGAAATAGTGGTGCATTCGTCGATATCATTACAGATGTAGCCGTCGCCTTCATAACCGCTAGGACAATGTCCGCAGCGAAATGACCCGGGCAGATTGATGCATTCGACCTTTGGATTTACAGAGCAACGAGGTCCTTGATACGATTCACATTCATTTACATCTGTTAAGCACATGACACTAGTTATGTTAGATGTCCATCCTTGGTGGCAGATACATTTTATTCCTTCTCCCGAAGTAACTGGTATGCAGGTGCCGTATCCACACATTTCAAAATCACCCTCGGAACAATCCTTGGCCTTTGTAGTACAGTGCAATCCATACCAGCCGGATTTACATAAACACTCATACGTACCCGGTTTATTAATGCATGTGGCTCCATTTTGACAACCCAGCTCGGTGCCAGCAAAATTACGGCATTCGTTGACGTCGTCATCGCAATCTCTTCCTTCCCAGTTTCGTGGACATAGACAGTGATAGCCGTTAATAAGGTTAAGACATGTACCACCATGCTGACAAGGGTGGGTATCACATTCATCCTTAGATCTGCTGATTATTTGGTTTTCTAAAGCCAGGACCTTTCTTTTTAGGTTGTTTAATCTTCTCCAAAGCATGGTGATATTTAATAATGTTGTATCAGGGGCTGCAGTTCGACTGTTTTCTAAATTTTCTAGTCTTTTTAGTATTCCATTAGGTCCATTTAAAAATGTGTCCATGTTTTCATTGGAGTATATTGGATATTGAACTTTATCCTTAGCGGTGTTGCTTTTAAGTATATCAACGTTTCCAATAAATATGCTTGATTTAGGTCCATTGGGACGTAGGTATATATTTTTGTCTAACGCTGGTTCCAGTATCAGGTCCCCATCTGATGTTTTAATTTTAGGGCGGTCTTGGTAAATTTCACAATCAAGTTGCTCATATAAAATCGTCAACACAAATAATAACGTAAGAACTGTGCTGGACATCGTCCATGCGATAATCTCGACACTTTGTGGAAAACTGCTGGCATTGTTATATTGGACGTTACATTTAGACACTATTATCGCTAGGGGCGTATCCCGATACGTCCAGATTCCAGATGGCCTACGGCTAATGTTCCTGTTACTTTTGTAATTAATATAATTTTTTAGGGTTCCATTGCCAAATGGCAAAAAAATAAATTCAAAATAAAAACAAGTAAAGTCGTAATTTCGTCTTATTTAGCTGTCTTTCCGTTGATAATTCCGTCACAGCTGTTTTACAGGAAGACTGTTCATTATAGTCGTATATCAACATATCTATAACCAATAGTCTGCTAGTTAGTTGGTACAAGCTATACATTCCTATTGCATGTTTTTTATAGGCACCGGTAACCACTTACAATTAGACGAGTGTGCGATTATTTGCCTACTTAGCTGTATTCAAGAAAGTGTTAAGTTTTTCAGATTAGTAAATTGAATTGTAACAACGTGGAAAGTACAACTATTATACATGATATTTTGCATCCACGTTGTCAAGGTTACAGAAAAGGACAGAGGGTAGCTTTCATCCAGAAAAAGTCCTGTTTCCGAGGGATAGAGAAATAACTATGACATTAGCGATGCCGCGGTCAAAAGCTAGTTTACTACAGGTAGGAACAAAAATCAAAGGGGGCTTAAGCTCCTCCGGTGAGGTAAAAAAAAATTGGGCATTTTTAGATAAGTAACAATAATAATACACTGGTAAATATTACGCAGCGCTACGTACAATCAACAGCAGAGACTTTCACTAGAGACCATGGTTCTGTTCATGGGCCAAAGTGAGAGTGCGTGGGATTCCACCGCCTCATTTTGTTATGAGGTGATTTTGACGAATGAGGCAGTGGAACGGAAACGGGAGAGAACAAGCACTCTCCCGTCCCTCAGAAGACGCTTCAGGCGCCAGAAAGCGCAGAATGATCTCCAACCTCCATGAGCGTTTGCTTGGGAGTAGCGGGCGAGGCTGTCCGTTACCTTTGGAGAAGTAGGCCTGAGACGGTAGCGCGACTTGTTCCGCCCACCCCTCTCCGATCTGGAGCGGTGCTAGGCCCCCTGTACTCCACGGCGTAGTCGTCTGCTGATCAGGTGGCCAAGGGCTACATGGAGCTTTAGGAGGCTTCTTAGGGTATGCCCCTGCAATTGACCTACTTACGACGGAACACCGTTTTTAGTCGGTTCCATCTCGGCATACAATTTACTATTAGCTCCGGTGAGGTAATGACCCGTAAGCGTTTCTATACTATAAAAAATATCTAGAACCAAACTATATTTATATTTTTAGGGATCCGTTCCTCAAAAGGAAAAAACTCACTTTGTTGTCCGTCTGTCTGTCTGTCTTCTCGCAGGCCCCAATAACATTATGGCCAAGCCTTAGATTTTAACAAATTTTAACATCTCGCAAGTAAATCAAGACCTATAGGGTATTTCCCATTGACCTAGAATCAAGAAATTTCGTCTGAGGTCTGATAGCACAAGTAAAGGGAAAAATCCGAAACTCGTTAATTTGTTTTCATATCACATAAAAATAGTTTTGCGCGAGTCAGACGCGCACTTTTTTATTTTTACCCGCGACGGCACGGATTAGGTATATGAGTTTAGGGTGAGAGAGGTTTGTGTGTTTCTGCAAACCAATGTTGCCATTTATCTCCAACACTAATAGTCGTGGGTTCGTGGTTGATTGGTGCTGGTTCTTAGATGGGTGTTACGGTGGTAACTCACTAGGGGGCGCTGCAGTAAACATTTGTTTGTGCAAACCAATGTTGCCATTTATCAGCAAAACGAATAGTCCGATTTTGACGTGGTTTTCAGTGATGGTTCGTGGTTGATTGGTGCTGGTTCTTAGATGGGTGTTACAGTGGTAACTCACTAGGGGGTGCTGCAGTAAACATTTGTTTGTGCAAAATCAATGTAGCCAATTTCAGTAATGGGTTCGTGGTTGATTGGTGTCGGTTCTTAGATTGGTGTTACGGTAGTAACTCACTAGGGGGCGCTGCAGTAAACATTTGTTTGTGCAAACCAATGTTGCAATTTATCTCCAAAAATTGAGTTTTTGCTGGTTTTTGCTGAGTTGGATCGTCATGTCAGTTTAAAGTTTTGCAGTCTTAAACGGTTTACATGTCAATACTATAAATTGGCAACTTTAAACTGATCTGATGAGGAAGCCAAGATGGATGGATACTGAAACTCTTCAATTATATATATATATATCGATATGCACATAATACGTACATGCTCTCTAAAAATTCTGAAATAAAAGCAAAATTAAAAATTTTGAAAAACCCACGACGGTTAAAACTTAATCGAAAAAGGACAAAATAATTTAAAAACCCCCGATCTAACCAGATTATCCGATTATACAAAAGAATATCCATCAGGGCTGCCATTAAAATTATACCTACATAGAAATATACATATCAATGCAAATACATGCATACAAATATTTGCTTTGAGGAGAAGAGAAATCGAAACCACAGATTACTGAATAGTTACTAACCCACTACGTAACAGATAAATTCACTCCCTTCCAAAAATTCCGTACCTACCGTTTTAATTGCCTACTCTTTCCGGGCGCCGACTGCTAGTGCTGCACCTGCTGCTTGCAAAAATTTTCGTAAATACTAGGTACGATCGTTATTGCCGCCTCGTAGTAGCGTACGGTCGCATGGCCGTAACCGGGTGAATATTTCATTTCGTGCATATTGCACGGCAGACCATAAAGAATATATAAAACTATGATTAGTTTAATCCTAATGAAAAAAATTAAACGCCAATATCTTGGAAATCGAATATATTTTTTCTTTCCCTTTGACATATTTCTAACATAATTAGGTATTGTATTCTTTTAAAAATTCGAACATCAGTATTGCTGTGGGTATTTTGCCGGAAGTCGACATTTTTGGGTACATTTTAGATAAGTTTAGTTTAAGGTAATAGGTACCGTAAGCGATCGTCGCAAACGTTGATTTTTCATCAAACATTCCCACATGATATCGTCTAACCTATTAATCTGAGAAAAAAAAAATTTAAGAGAAGCTGTAGAGACTTGAATTCCCATATTTAACTGATTTCAAAAAAAGGAGGAGGTTCTATGTTCGGCTGTATGTATTTTTTTTTTATGTTATAGGGGGCAAACGAGCTGATGGGTCACCTGATTGTCACTACCGCCGCCCATGGGCACCTGTAACTCAAGAGTCACAAGTGCGTTGCCGCCCTTTAAGTAGGGGGAGAGGGAGAGGGGGCGAAGAGTGGGAATAGGGGACAGGGGGATTACAGGGGAGGAAAGGACGGGAATAGGGTATAGGGAAGGGTTAGAGCCTCCGGTAACCTCACTCACGCGGTGAAAAGCAATGCAAGCATTGTTTCACTGTCGGTTTTCCGTGAGGCCGTGGTATCAAGCGGAATTGAGCCGGCCCATACGTGCCGAAGCATGACTCTCCCACGTTAATTTTTTTTATATATGTTCACCGATATTTCTGTCATCTATGAACCGATTTCAAAAAAATATTTTTGGTTTGAAATAGTATGATTCTCAGGTACATCGTCACCAAGTCCGGATCTGATGATGGTATCTGAGAGAAAACGAGGGAAACCTTCAGAAATTAAGGACAGATGTAGTAAGTGTTTGTTAATTTTTCTTAAAATTAAGCAACATTGACGTTTATAGTGATGAATGTTATTGTTATTGACCGATTTTAAAAAAGAAGAAGGTTCTAGGTTCGGCTGTTTGTATCTTTTTTTTTTCTTAGTACATACGTACGTACCTTTCACTAAAAATTTAAACAAAACCCTTGAAGCTGTTTCAAGTGCGAGAAATAAGACCCTTCAGCCCGATTATGTTGTTAAGTAGCACGAAAGGCCAAATACCTTAAACGTCTTGTAAGTTTTTCTAAGCGTACCAGGTCTGTGCACTTACAAGTAAAACCCAAGTATTAAACCCTGGTCGCGTAAATACGGCTCATCACTATTTTTAAGTAATATTGACAATGAAAATGCCTTGACAAACTTCAACCGCTAGCCAGCTGGGTCAATCAGCAAGGTTTCAATGTAACGTTCGGGGAAAGTGCCCACATCCACAGGAATCTATTGAAATACTGATGATGATTTTGACTGGCTTCTTGGCCTAGTGGTTAGTGACGCTGACTGCTATGCTACACGTTGTGGGTTCGATTCCCACCTGAGACTGGGTGTTCTTTGTATGTTTGTAAAGTCCCCCGCGACACAGGAGTAATTCCTAATGCGGGAGTTGTCTTTCTTAAAAAATAGAAAAAAAAATACCTGGAGTTATATAGGGTGTCAGGAAGGTGTGGTCATATTTTAGGGTAGTATACTAGACCCCTTAAATAACGTAAAGCGTTGACAGTTTTACAAAAAATGGTGATTTTTAATACAGAAATCTAATTTTTAAACTGACAAATTTAATTTAAAAATTGATTTAAAACTATGGGTATTTAATACCAAGAATGTTGATGGCATGTCCATATTTTGTTTAAAAATGTCTGCATAAATTAGCCTTTAAAAAAGTATCACCGACTTCAATGCGCCTCAAAATACCCGAATTGCTTCAAATGTGCCTATAAAATTTGAAGAGTTCCCTCGATCACCTTTCAAACAAAATTATCTAATCTACTAAAACAGTTTTACATTGCGTATCATATTTGAGTACTAACTATATTGGAACACCGAGAGCACGCAATATATAAATATAGTAATATATTCTGCACTAAAATATTTGGTGAATGTTAAGACGCGAACTCGCTAGTTCTCTATTGATGTACCGCTGGCTGTCAGTTAGTAATCTGTGCCGCTGTCTCGAACGTAGCGGGTGGCAAGTATGTCTACGAAACGCTGCCTTACACTGCCCAGCTTAAGGCTGTATTTAGTATAATTATAAATGGCGTTTAGGATCACACTTATTATTTAATAAATCCTGTGTGACTAATACGCGTAGGGTTCTGTATGTGTGTAAAATAATGATTATCGTCTAAGCGTTTACAACTGGCGAAACATGATTTGGAACAAAATACAGATAATAGCATTTCTAAATACTTATTCTTAGTTCTGTGTATTAGAGACAAATACACCCTGTCAGTTGATAGGCCGGTTTGCCTCCGAAAGCGACGTAATTTATTTGTCGTGTTCTCAGCCGGGTGCTACCTGGAGGTTTACAAACGAAGAAAAAGGTGTCGCCGCGAGATCTTATTACATTTCAAAAGTGCAGATTACTTCTAAATAAATGAAACGATAAATAGTGAGAAAATATTTACTCATAAAGAAATCACTTAGGTACAGGGTATAACAGCAAATATTAAAATCGATTGATATAATATCTCGCCATGGTAGATGGCGATCGAAAAAATAGACAAGTCACTCATACCAAACTATTATCTTGTCTGTGCTCATACATAAGCCATGTTCTTTTCGCCAGTCCCAAGTAGATACGTTATACGTTCCTACCTACATAGGTACTGCAAATTTTACCGATTTCAACTTTTTAAATGATTTTACGTTCAGTTTTAACATGTCATGTAAAAAAATAATGTTGCATATTATGCTAATTATTTTTAATACATTCAGTATTGCCGGTTATTACTACGTTAACTTAAAATTAAAGAAGCAAACTCTACATTATACACTTTATAAGTACGTTGTACTAAAATGTCTTACAAACTTATATTCGACTTTGTTAAACATGTTTTGTGTTTCGCGTTTTGCTCATTAGAAAACTTACACCACCTAAAATGCCCTTGTGTCTTAATTGAGTGCTCTATTATTAACTTAATTCTAAAGAAATTAAAAGAATTAGAAATACTTAGATATGCGTAAGAACATTTTCATAAATTAATTATTAATTAATTAAAAAATTCATTAATTTAGTATTACCTATTTCTATAATAAATTCAATGTTGGAGACATTTAAAATAAATCTTCGTTGTCTTGAAAGGAAACAATAGGGAGATATATTTTAAAAGAAATGATTCAACAAACTTCCAGCTAAGCTTTGGCCATTGCATATACAACAATAATAATGCATCCTAACAATAATACATAATAATACATCCATTGTAATACATTCTTCCCGGAGGAGACTTAGCTAAGTGGAAGAAAACAAACAATAGCTTGACAAACATAGAATAACCAGTTGTCATAAACATAAAGCAAAAACTAATTTTAGTACCTACATAAATCATTAATTAAACTTACTAACACATTGCAATTTAATTATCTATATAATAGGTGTAGGTATTATTATTTACTTAGTTATAAATAACAATAAAATAAGTCGTATCTTTTAGGTACTCTGGCATGGAAGGAAAAAATATTTACAAGGCATGCTGAGATTTTTACAGTGTTATATTTCTTAGTAGTTCCCGCGCAGCTTCGCTCGCATGTACATGTTTTTTACTTATTTATATATTTTGCACGGAACCCTAATTCTTTTACTTTTTCCAAAATAAAAGTAGCATAAGTTACTCCTTATAACACCAGCCATCTGCCAGTGGAAGTTCCGTGGAAATCGGTTCACCCGTTCCGGAGATTAGCCGGGACAAAGAGACAGACAGACAGACAAAAAATTTAGAAACTGTTTTTAGGCATAGGTGTCATGCAAATAACTGTAAGAGCTTAAAAAAAACTATTATTAATGATTAAATAACTTAAACTTAAGAAAAGGCAGACGACGTAACCACTGATTACTAAGTAGTTACGTAACTTTATAGGTATAAAGAGTACTAATGAATAGTAATACTGCAAGAAAACTTATTGTCGCGGTCATCGGACTCTCTACGGCTTCCGTCTTAGAACCACTCTGGGGAACAGTTCCACCTTACAAGAGATTGTGTTAAAAATTGTATTCGACTTAGTAGGGTACTAAAGATTTGCGTTAAAAAAGCATTTAAAAAGCACCTTATTTTAACGCAATAAAAAATGAGGTGGAAGTAGCGTACAGTAGATTTCTGCAACCCTTGACGACTTATTTACCCCCAAATTTAGGGTCCCCTATCATTTCTATTGGTTGAACGACATTATTAATGGAGAGCACTATGGATTGTGTAATTCTCAGGATGCATAAAATACATTATAACCAACGATGAATGGACAATTTTACCCCAGCTACGGCGCAAATAGAACCTATAATACATTTTTGTATCTCCCCAATCACAATCAAACATAAAAATTAAATGACTTTTAGGTCCGGTGAGATAAAGCCAAGTTGTCGTTAAAATAAAAAATCAATCAAAATAAAAGCACGCACAGAGCACAACAAACGCAAGCGAAATTAGAATTGTGTGAATAGCCACTATACTTTGCAAAAAAAGTACTTCTTCCACGTTTAATATTATTTAAATATTTATTTTAAAGTATAGGTAGTAGGCATTATTTTATATGTATGTGCCTGAAAGAAAAATCGAGGCAATTTTTGTTCTGTTTGACTGTTAATGGGGATACCACATGTCATATTATATTTACTATTTTTCTTTTATCTTATACATAAAATTCTCGTGTCACAATGTTAGTTACCGTACTCCGAACTACGAAACTACCGTACTACGAAACGGCTTGACTGATTCCTATGAAATTTTGTGTGCATATTGGGTAGGTCTGAGAATCGGCTCTTATCTATTTTTTCTATTTTTCATCCCCCTAAATGTTAAGGGTAGTCCACCCCTAATATTTTTTTTTTAATTACAAGATAATTTTCTTCCTTTAATTTTTTTTTGATACAGCATTAGAAAATACATACAACCCTGAATTTTCAACTCTCTACGATCAACCCCTGTTTTTTAATAGCGATGTTAGTATTTTTACTTTCAATGGTACAATTTTTTTAAAGTATTAAACCCATTGAAAATAGAAAGTGCGATTGTTATAATCGTTTTTTTTTTATGGAATAGGGGTTAACGAGCAGACGGGTCACCTGATGGTAAGTGACTACCGCCGCCCATGGGCACCTGCAACTCGAGAGTCACAAGTGCCTTGCCGGCCTTTAAGGTGGGAGTAGGAGAGGAGGGGAGATGGAGAGATGGGGGGGAAGATGGAGAGAGGGAAGGGTTAGGGCCACCGATAACCTCACTCGCTCGGCGAAATGCAACGTAACCATTGCTTTATCGATATGCCGATCGAGCCGGCCCATACGTGCCGAAGCATTGCTCTCCCACTGTTAAACTTTAAATATGTCAGTTTAGTTAATGAAGTACTTTGAATTAAGAAAATGAATGGTTGGTGTTTTGTTATTTTTATAGTCATAGACCCCATCCCACAATAAGTTAGTTATTTTTTGACTACCAAAATATTCATTAGAAATAATTAATATGGCAAAACAACGTGTGCCGGGTCAGCTAGTATTATATATATTATTATTACCATTCCTTTTTTTAATTGGTTTCACTTACGCCGAAACTGGGGCATATTTCTATGTTTGTGCATTCTCTGTTGTTGAGGGTATCATGGTCTCATTTTTCAAGTTTTTTAAGGATGCTTTTTCTTACTAAAATTTAATCAATTTAAAAAAAAACATGAGTTGAAAACGCTCACTACCACTACGTCACAGTGAAAAATAGCTAAAAAGGTCTGCGACTATAAAAATAAATACAAACATATAATTTATACCTTTCTATACTTGATACTTGTATGATTGTTGTACATGACAGATTGCCAACATAATAATATGTATATAAACACTATGTCAACACTGGTAGCGTAAGTCAAGTTTAAACAAATTACTCCTGAATATCTCTGTGTTATGAGAATAAAATGTCATATAGAACCTAGAACCCTAGATAGAACCACTATTTATACTGTCATTCTTTTAAAGAATTTGTGAGAGTGAGAATACTTAAAGGGTACCTACTCTTCTGAAAAATTCTTTCAGATACGATGTAATTCCAGATTAACATTGGTTACATATATTGAATTGTATTTAAGAATTGAAATACGGGCAAGATCGGGCGGTCTATCTTACTAGTTTAGTTTTTTTATACAAACAAAGACGTTCTGTTCTTAAATTTCATTGATTGTACATAAAACAAATACTTTACGAAATACGAAAATTCAAAAAGTTAGTATCTAGGTCCTTGTTGCTATAAAAGTAGCCGACCAACCATTGCCCGCATTATTCATTGAAGTATAAAACACAAGCTTTAAATAATTGTCATTGCTCATGTAATCAGCAGGCGTCTCAGAACAGAAGGTTCTCACTACGACACCTTTACTGTCAACGAGTTGTAAATAATTCTGGTCGCAAGACACTCCTAGATCGAACTCGCTGAACCGGATAAGTAAATGTGTACCAACTGGAGTTTCTAATTCCCATTCACAGGTGCTCTTATGTCTGTATGTTTTGGGGTAAAAGGGGCTGGTGACAGTTCCGACAGCATTGTGTAATTTGCCACCACACCCACTACCTGTATTTGTTGTAACGTAGTTCAGATCGAATGTTACAAGATTACCATTATTTTTGTGGTTGTGCAACAGCATGTGCCTCCCCGTTGAGAACACTGGATGATTATTTTCGTAATCGTTACTGACAGCCATTAATTGTTTTGTGCTAGTTTTATCTCCATCGTATATTTTAAGGTATGTATTTTCATCAAAATATTCTGGTATAACGTTTAGGAAATATGCAGATATTGTATAGTTGTCGGGAGCACTAATTAGCGTATAGCAATCAGTTATAGCATCGTTATTTGCAACACTGTAACCATTTTGTATTCTGCCTTGAGGCTCTGTATAGTTTCTGCCGCAAAATCCTACGAACGCTACTTCTATTTCCACACCCCTGTGGACTTTGCTATCCGCCTCTGGCGACGTGATTAAGTTTATAGATGTGCTTCCGTACACGTAATAATCAACAGCTTCTGCATGCCCACATAATTCAAAGTTGTTAGGAAAATGTAAATTAGTATCGTAGAAGTACAGATGACTAAAGAAGTCGTCTGATTTATGATTTATGATTAGGTCTTTTCCTATTGTAATATTAGAACGAGACAAACTACTGGATATAATAAGTCTATCATTTTTACAAATTTTGACGTTTTCACCCTCAGCCACAGGAGCACGTAAATGTAAATTAATTACGGTGATACGAATTTGACTATACTGTTGATCACTGTTATCCAAACTGTAGGCACAATGTAGACCTCGCGGTATCGATCCTGTGTCATAACCAGGAGACTTAAAGCGATGCGGTGTGGAGCTAACATGAATGACGGACTGACCGCATTGTGTTTGTTGAGCTTTCAAAGTCGCTCGGAAGCCAGAACTCACTAATTCGCCGTCAGAAGAAAGTCTAACACTCATCGTATTTTCAGACGAAATTAGTTCAGACGGTATTGTGTGGCCACAATATGTGCCCATTATTAAGCTACTTGGATATATACCATCTTTTATTTCGACTAAGTCACAATCACATTTGCTGTATCCTATAGCAGTTTGGTTAATGTTTTCGCAAGGAGATATGTGGAACTGAGTGAAAGTAATTTTAATAATTGTATTCGGCGGTGATATTATCGACCAATGACAGTCTAAAAAGTTTTCATATACGACATGGTTACCTATTAAAGGTGATTTTAATATGGTCATAGATCTATCTGTTATATTTATTCGACCCCCGCAGCCTGCTGCCTCAGAGTAGCTAAAGTAAATTCGAGCTTTAAACCCTTTATAGTGAATACTAGAATCCGTAATAAACTCTAACACCATACTATTTCCTGTACTTCTTAATACTGTTGTTGAATTCACAAAGCCACATAGCAGTGCTAAACGTTTATTGTCATTAACTTTCAGGCCATCGTATACAGCAACGTAATCACTATAACATTCAGGACTGTTCTCTAAATCGATATATATGAAATTGACTACGACTATTTTGGTTGGCGGTGCCTCAATAAACCATGTACAATTCATATTTTCATCGTAGTGATCATCACCGATTGATGAAGGAATTACTGCAGTGTCGTTTATTTTACCTCCGCACGTAAATATAGCATAAGATATTTTGAATCCTTTTCTTTGTATAGCGTTGTCAGTTCGAAATTCAAATGCAATTTTTTTATAATTTCGTTCAGGTGGGGGAAATTTACTTCCACATAAAACTTGATGGAAATAATTGTAATCACTCTGAGCTGTCATGGATAAGTTATCAAAGGCACATTCAGGATAGTTACCTTCCAGTTCAAATTCAAGGAATTTGAGAACCACTCTTTGTTTGTTTGGAGCAACTATTTCATAGGAACAACTCATAGACGGTTTATAATTATATGGGTAACCAGGACTGAATAATATCTGTTCTTTTTGGGTAGCTACATACTTGCCACCACAGATAGGTACCCATTGTGCTTTAAAGCCGTCAAGGTTCGTCTCAGCATCAGTACGAAAAACTACTTTCATCCGATTGATAGTTGAGTTGAAGGGTAGCGGAGGTTTTCGACCGCACACTCTCCCCATCTCATTGTAAGTATTCTCTTTCCAATCATAAATAATAAGGACGTCTTTTGTGCAATTAGGTCTATCCTCAATTACAAATCGATCAATGAATTGAAGTGATATTCGGTAGCCTGTGTTTGCTTCTATTACCCACGTGCACTCTTGGTTAGCGAGATACGTTTTAGGATAATTCGGTGACGTAAAAACACTATCATAAATTGTAAGGAGTCCACCGCATGAATGCGTTACAGTCTTAGCCATAAGCTTTATATTAGTACTAGGTTTTACCTTAGAATGATACTGTACGTACATATAAGTATAGTGAGTGAGAAGTGGATTCTCCATGGTCATTTCCTTACAATATCTTCCAATGGCAGGAGCATCTTGACTTAAACTCTGCATTAATATTACATATTCATCATCACATTCTAATGAGAATAATCCTTCCAACTTGATTTCCACTCTGCTGTTTATAGGAGCTATGAGAAGCCACGCACAGTCTAAAGTTTCACTATAAGAGTCAGGAATATTATTAAAAATATTTGATGGATTTTCCCCTATTTGTACTCTGCCACCGCACGGTTGTGATTTTATATTCAAATTAAAGTAAAACTTTTCACTTTTACGTTTGTCTGCCCTAATATCTAATACGGAAGAAGGTATCCTGAATGATGTTTCGGTATTACCACAAATCAGCCGATGAAAACTAAGACCTTTGTCACTAACTGATGATGCAAAAATAAGTTGTGAATCAAAGAATCTACACTGAGTTCTTGTAATGGAAGAATTAGTACTCAGGGAAATAAATATAGAATTGTAAATTATATTTATTGGGCTTACAGTTGAAACTTGATTGTTATAATGCCATTTACAGCTATAAGATCTCTGAAGATTAGGTGAGACAAGCTCCTGATTGCTCCCACTCAAGTCACCACCACAAAGTGCTTGTTCATCGGAACTGAACTTTGCTTTGAACCGATGACTTGTAGCAAACCTATTTAACCATACAGATATAGCTAATTCATTTCCTACAGATTCGATAATTTTATTGTCTAAAGTGGCATTACCATCGGGAATTAATTCAATCATGGTATGAAAACCCAGGTCGTTAAATGTATTTATCCTGTGCTTCTCTTGGTTCGTATCAACAAGTTCTAATCGGACTCTCCGTGAGTTATTCGGTACACGAATTTGCCACTTACAAAATTTTAAAGTAGTTTCTTGAGGATAATTTGGTGTAGTCAAGTAGCCTTCCGAACTTGTAATTGTTCCTCCACACATACGGCGTGAAGAATTAAAACTAATACGGAATCCTCTATTTTGAGACATGTGATCCCATGCATCTGGTTTACCATAAGTAAGTTTGATAGTAAATTTATTGCTTGATGTTTCAACTGCCGTTAAAGATTTTTCCAAATCATCATAACATATAGTTTTTAATATTGTGATGGTATCATTAACTGGTATAGATTCTTCAAGTTCAATTTTAGTGGCGCAAGGTGATTGAGAAAGTGGCAATTCTACGTCTTCCGGTTTAATTGAGAAGACATGACTTGGCGGTCCTATAATATGCCAGCTACAAACGGTGCCAGTCGGAAAAACTTGCATTTGAGGGTATCCAGGAGATGTCACAAAGCCAAACTTAGCAATTATAGTACCACCACATAGGTCGATGGATATATTGGCTTTGAAACCATTTCTGGGTTCTGATAGCTGCGTTATGTATTTTACATATAATATATTACTGCTACTTTTAATGGTGCCCGGCTTTTCCCCACAGTAAGGTCCTTTCAGCAATGGTGATAAGCTCGACGATCCATCACGAATTTCGATTGCCTCTGTACCACAGTTGTCAGTGTAATCTAAATCAAATCTATCGATAAAGTCAATTCTTAATATCTCACCCGGTGGACCAGAAAATATCCATATGCATTCCGAATATGGGATTGGTACTGATGGATAATTTGGAGAACTTATTATTTCCCATTTGTGGTCCATACTTAGTTCAGAAGTTGATCCGCATTCCAAATTTTTCTCTTCATAATAAAGTTTGAAACCTTGGAAAGTAAATGGAAAATTACGAATTTGAGTCGTGTAGCTCACAAAAAAAGAATTACTTGAAGTCTCAATATTTGTGTGCTTTTCATGGTCATAACCACAGTACTTACCATTTTCTAGTAAAGGCGCTTCTACAGAATCGCCATTTCGTAAAATGACGTAAGTAAAACAGTTGTCGTTTGTATTAGTAATATTAAAATGGCTGAATTTAAGTTGAACCGTTCGGCCGGGCCGAACTTTTACAGTCCACTCACATTTAAGTTTATTTAGTTGAGATTTATGTGAGATCTCATTAGCATCTATCCAATTTGGTCCTAATTCTCCAGATAAATCAGTAATAAGTCCACCACAAACAGAACTCACTTGAGCTAGAAAACCTTTTCTGGTTATAGATGAGTCTGTTTTGAATTTTATTTTCATATAAATAGAAGAATTAGTTTCTTCCCGTACAGAACTCGTTTTACATATGTCTTGTTTGATAGGTTTCCAATTGTTGGACGTATCGGCAGAATAAATTGAGATTGAATCTCCGAAACAGGCTTGAACTTCTTCAAGGTTAAAATCAGTGAAAGTTATGCTTAAGTGTCTCCCTACATCTGTCCTGTACACCCATTCGCAATTCAAATTGTTTCCATATTCCTCAGGATAATTCGGTGATTTTAGCTCACTTTCTTTACCTGGTAAAATCCATGTAGTTTCATTAGAACCACAGTTGATTCGATCTTCAGTTGTAGAAGATTCCCCGTTAACAGCGGATTTCGTCCAAGTCACATGAAACACAGATCCGGTATTCGATTCATCCAATGTTAGTACAATGTACACTATATTAGAGGATGCCAGAATTATTTTAGACTCGCGTAAAGCGCCATGTAGTTGCTCTAATATCGGCGCAGTGTTATCATATCCATCATAGATTGTTAATTTATTATAAGGTACATCGCCATGGGAAGGAATTTCCAATTTGTCAATTATAAGAGTAATAACATCTGCACCAGAAGACATTATGCGCCAACCAAACTCGCCAGCACCTTCATAGGGATTCGGATAAACTGGAGATGCAATTTCACCACTATCGCCTTCAATGTCATTTTCGTGTAAATAACTATAATGTAGCATAAATCCCTGACTACTTGTTTTGCTATTGCTATGAAACTTAACATATATTTTAGCCGCCTTGGTATAATTTGTAGGAATTTCATTGCCACAATATACACCGAATAGGTGACCGCCTCCGTCATTTTCACGAATTTCCAGATAATCCTCATTGCAACCCTCACTAAATTCTAAGTTAAAACGTTCGAATGTTACACAAACAGTGTTGCCAGGAGAGGTACTCAGTATCCATTCGCAGTCTGCGTTTAAAGGATATGGACTCGGGTATGCTGGTGATGTAATAGTACCGGCTTCAGAAATCAAAGTACCTCCACAAGCATTGGTTATCGGAGAATAGTAAGCCGAAAACATTCCTGCCATTCTGTCGGTATAACTTCCCAATTCTATAGTGATTGCATTACCACGACTTACAATCATTGGAGGTACTTTTCGTCCGCAATATTCTGCTATTAATGGAGCACGCTCGTCATTACCGTCGAGAACGCGCAGAAATGCTGAAGGACAATTTCTGTTTGTTACGATATTGTTGTCTTTTGGCAAAGACATGTGAGTAAACGTTAATGATATTTTCTGATCTGGTGTAGGTGCAATGATAGTCCAGACGCAGCTTCTGTCTGAGTGTCTAATAAATCTGTTGTTTTCAATAATACCGTCGTATTTGGCTAACAAGATAGCACCACAAGTAATGCTGAAGTTGGCTTTGAATCCTTTAGCTGCACCCTCATTGTCAGTTTTGAACTGAACAATTACGTTGTTGTATTTAGTGACAATTTGTGTTGTATTTGAATTAGGACAAATTCGGTATGTGTAGTTTGCAGACGGTTTGTAGTCATTATTATCGTATATAAGAATCGAGTCGCTACAATCAGAAACACTTTCAACATAGTTTGTATCTGCATACAAATCGATATCAAGGAAATTAATTTCAATACGGTGATTTTCCGGGACTGTGATATACCATATACAATCAAGATTGTCATCATAATTCTTCGGGTAGTTTTTGGAATAAAGGAAACCCGACACAGAGTTAAATAAACCTCCACATTTTAAAGGTGAAGAATGATATTGTGCAGTAAAAGAAACATCTTTTAACGTTGACTGTTTAACCAAACGGACTAGCATAAAATTGCTATCGGAATCTATTGATGTGTAAACTTGATTGCAAAGCTTGGCAAGAAGTGGAGACCTTGTGTTTGGACCGTTGTATATTGTAATAGCATCTTCGGTGCAGTTTTTGGAATTTGACATATAAATGTTTGTAAATGTAATACTGATAGCTTTATCTGGTGAACTCTCAATTAACCATTCGCATTCCATTTCCTTCTCCGTTGTAAAATCCCGATCAAGGGACAGAGTACCATACGGTTTTTGTATGTGTCCCCCGCAACCATAACTGATCCATTCTAAGCGAAAACCTGTGTTCGGTGAATATATTCCAGAAACGAATTTTATTTGCAATGAATTACTCTTAGTACTTATTGATGCAGGTAAAGAGGTCCCACAAAGTTTATTTGAAAAATTGGGGTCTGAAGTTTCTTTCACTTGTAGATAATCTTCATTACAATAAACGTTGTTCGCTAACGGTGAATGTCTCATAAAGTAGTACCGCCGATGGTATCGGTGGATATCAAAATATGTGAAGGTTACATTGAGTCTGTTTCCTTTGGGTACTTGTATATTCCACAAACAGTTTGAGTTAATCGGATAACTATTTGGATAGTTTGGGCTTTCGATCACTCCATA
Organism: Callimorpha dominula; assembly: GCA_949752705.1. NCBI lineage: Eukaryota > Metazoa > Arthropoda > Insecta > Lepidoptera > Erebidae > Callimorpha > Callimorpha dominula. Next base: position 5,275,516 of record OX456995.1, on the reverse strand, counting down.
TCGACCTGTTAAATTAGTGTTGCATATTGTGTTGTAGTTTAGCATAAAACCTTTAGCGCCTATATACACATCAGATCTAAATTTGATATATGCAACATTTGTAGTAGTTTCTATACTCAATACATCTGTTAAAACACAATATTTACCCAAAGAAGGAGCTCTCGTATCACGACCATCAAATATTTCAATATAATCGTCACAACTGCCAGAAGTACGTTCTAGTTCTAAATCTATAAAAGAAATATTGATACGAGAGCCAGCACTTGTTATAATCCTAAAGAAACATTCTGCATTGTTGTGATACTCATTTGGATAATTCGGAGAAGATATTGTTCCAGTGGAGCCTGTTAGTGTCCCGCCACAGCCGGTAATTGTACCATCCCATTCAATTTTAAAACCGATTCCAGTTAAGTAAAAATCAGAATGAAAATGTAAATGTAAGACATTTGTCAACGATACGATTCGTTTATATTGAAATCTGCCACAGTACTGACCGATCAACGGAGCTGTTTCAGAGACACCATTCCTTATTTCTAAGTAGTCGCCCAGGTTGCATTTAGATTGTATTGGCCGTTCCAGGTCAAAATTTGAAATATTAAGCGAGATTTGTTGTCCAACGGGTACTGTGATTATCCAAGTACAATCGCGATTAGGTTCATATGCAGTAGGCCAGCCAGGAGAATATATAAAACCATGGGTTTTGACATAATTGCCACCGCAATGCGATCTTTCATTTAAAAAGGCATAAGATACTGAAAACCCCGCATAACGAGCACTGCTATCAGAATCAAATAGCAATTTTAGACGGTTCGTTGAAGTCGTCAATGCTGGGGGAAATTGAGTTCCACAATAGGTACCTAATAAATTATCTTCGTTATTGTAATCTATCTCAAAAAGCTTTAAATTATCGCTGTTACAATTTGACGAATCTTCCAATTCAAATCTGTTCCACGTGAGCTTTATGTGCATTCCTTCCGGTGCAATTAGGAGCCATTGACATGATTGTTCATTTTTGTATAAAGTAGCAACTCCGGATGGGTGATTTATTAATCCAGTTGTATCTCTGTAAATGCCACCGCACTCTGTGTCAATGGTAGTATAATTAGCATAGAATCCTGTACCAGATATACTCATGTCTGATTTAAATCTTATGTACATAAAATTATGTGTAGAAATTTGTACAGGTGGAATATGATCCCAACCACCACAGAATTTGCCTAGTAGTGTAGAGTTAATATCTGGACCGTCTCTGACTTCAATGTTGTCGTAGTTACAATTATAATGTGTGTTGTCTTCGATGTCAAAATCTTGGAATGTAAGTTGTATAGCTTTGCCTGGTATTGTCTTTATGATGTATACACAGACTTTATTTCTAGGATAATTAAACGGATATGAGGGCGATTTTATGATACCACTGTCACCTAGTAAAGTTTTTTCACACAATGCTTCGTAAGTTATTCGAAATCCTTCAGCAGCACTACTTCGGTCTGTTTTAAATTTTATGTAAAGTGTGTTAGAGGATGATGTGTACGTAGCTGGATATGTAGTACCACAAAACTTGCCAACGAATGAAGAATCAGCCGAGGGTCCGTCATAAATTTTTAAATAGTCGTATCGACATCTAAAAGCACGTTCAAGACTAAATTGTTTAAAGTCTATTTTAATTCTTGTTTCCGGACTTGTTCTTATTTTATATTCACAAAGTAAATTAGTAAGATACTGCCCGTTGTAAGTAGGAGAAACAATTTCCCCTTTATCTGCGGTGTAATAGCCACCACAACCTGGAACTCCTTCGACAGGAGCGTAGGCTATTTGAAATCCTTTGCCAGAGCCATAGGAATCAGAATGAAAGTGTATTAGAATTTCAGAACCTGCTGAGACCACAGGCGCTGGTTGTGTCGAGTTGCAATACCTGCTAAGGAGTGGATCTGTCACGTGTCGTCCATCGTAAATAGCTAAATAGTCAAAACTACAATTCGGATGTACTTCAATATCGAGAGCAAAAAAATGTAAATTTATTCTTTTACCTGGAGTAGTTGTTAAGTGCCAGTAGCAGTCGCGATTTTCAGGGTAGGATCCAGGAGAGCCTGGTGAGCTAATATAACCGTGAGTGGTAGCATCTATATCTCCCCCACACATAGGCTTCATGCTCGTCCAATGTAAAGCAAAGCCACTTTTAGCTACAGTCCTATCCGAGTGGAACCAGAAATATAGGTTGTTTTGGCTTGATATAATGTTACCCCCCTTGGGAAATGTACTACCACAAAATCTTCCAATTAGCTGACTGGAAGATTTTCGGCCATCGTGAATTTGTAAAAAGTCGTTATTGCACTCCAGACTTGGTTCTACATTGAACTTACTAAACGTTACATTGATGACTTTATCGGGTACAGTGTGAATTACCCACGCACATTGAGCGTCATGGTTATAAGTTGCAGTTGTGTTCGACAAAGGATAAGCAATGCTTCCTTCTTCAGCATCCAAGATACCACCACACGTTTTTGATTTGACTTGACATGTAGAGCCCGAATACTGTGCTGTGCACTCACATCGAAATCCAATGCTGGTGGTGTCATCAGGTCTGCAAATACCTCCGTTCTGGCAAGGGTTTACTGCACAAACGTCGGTTGGTACGACACAATTAGCACCGCCGTAACCCTTGTTACAAATGCAAGTATAACCAGAGCGAAGAGAATGACATCGACCGTGATTGCCACAGGGATTACTTTCACAACCCCTTGTGTAGTTGGCAGTTGATATGTAGCAACCCATTATCCCTACTCCGTCTCCTTCCATTCCTTCAGGACATAGGCATAGCGATGTTTGACCCGTCGGTGACAGACTTTCTACGCATTGCGCTGACGGATGACAGCCTCCATGGTTGATGCTGCAAGATCCTCTAAAGGTACATGTCACTCCATCGCCCTGATAGCCTGTTGGACAAGGTCCACATATACGTGATCCGATGGTATTATGACAACTCACCAGTAAACTACATCCTCCATTAGAAATAGTGGTGCATTCGTCGATATCGTAACAGATGTAGCCGTCGCCTTCATAACCTCTAGGACACTGTCCGCAGCGAAATGACCCGGGCAGATTGATGCATTCGACCTTTGGATTTACAGAACAACGAGGTCCTTGATACGATTTACACTCATTTATATCTGTTAAGCACATGACACTAGAAGTGTTAGATGTCCATCCTTGGTGGCAGATACATTTTATTCCTTCTCCGGAAGTAACTGGTATGCAGGTGCCGTGTCCACACATTTCAAAGTCACCCTCGGAACAATCCTTGGCCTTTGTAGTACAATGCAATCCGTACCAGCCGGATTTACATAAACACTCATACGTACCCGGTTTATTGATGCATGTGGCTCCATTTTGACAACCCAGCTCGGTGCCAGCAAAATTACGGCATTCGTTGACGTCTTCATCACAATCTCTTCCTTCCCAGTTTCGCGGACATAGACAGTGATAACCATTAATAAGGTTAAGACATGTACCACCGTGCTGACAAGGGTGGGTATCACATTCATCCTTAGATCTGCTGATTATTTGGTTTTCTAAAGCCAGGACTTTTCTTTTTAGGTTGTTTAGTCTTCTCCAAAGCATGGTGATGTTTAATAATGTTGTATCAGGGGCTGCAGTTCGACTGTTTTCTAAATTTTCTAGTCTTTTTAGTATTCCATGAGGTTCATTTAAAAATATGTCCATGTTTTCATTTGGGTATATTGGATATTGTACTTTATCCTTTGCCGTGTTGCTATTAAGTATATTTACATTTCCAATAAATATGCTTGATTTAGGTCCATTGGGCCGTAGGTATATATTTTTGTCTAACGCTGGTTCCAGTATCAGGTCCCCATCTGATGTTTTAATTTTAGGGCGGTCTTGGTAAATTTCACAATCAAGTGGCTCATATAAAATCGTTAACACAAATAATAAAGTAATAATTGTGCTGGACATCATATATGCGTTGATGCACTTTGTGGAAAACTGCTGGCATTGTTATGTTGGACGTTACATTTAGACACTATTATCGCCAGGGGCGTATCCCGATACGTGCAGATTCCAGATGGCCTATGGCTAATGTTCCTGTTACTTTTATAATTAATATAGTTTTGTAGGGTTCCGTTGCCAAATTGCAGAAAAAATAATTTTTAAATTAAAACAAATAAAGTCATAATTTTGTCTTACTGGACTGTCCTTTCGTTGATAATTATGTTACAGTTGTTTTACTGAAAGAATATGTGCGTTATAGTCGAGTGCCGAGCACATTGTATATACATAATTGCCCGTAATTAGATCAGTCACATTCATAGATTAACTTTAGAGATTAAGTAAAACAATTATATGCACGCACCACATTAGTATTAAGTCCTGCTTGTACCTGAAATAATATAGACTAAATATCATCTCGAGTCTCATTACACTCTTTGCCAAACCATGGCCAAGTCGTATATCAACATAATATATGTATAACCAATAGTCTGCGATTTGGTTGGCACAAGCATTATATTATTTTTTTTTCGCACCGGTAATCACTTACAATTAAGTGGGCTGTGTGTTTATTGACATACTTTGTTGTATAAAATAAAGTGTCCAAGTTTTCCAGATTAGTAAATTTAGTAAATAAACGTTAAAAACCAAAGTGGAAAGTACTTGAATTTATATATTATAAAAGCGATAGAGTTTCGCGTCTCTGATCTGGAGGGGGGTAAGACCCTCCGTACTCCGCAGTGTAGTCGCCTGCTGATCATGCGGTCGAAGTTTGCAGGGGTTCTCACAGGCTTCCTTGTTAGGGTAGTAAGGGACCCGGTGTAGCGAGTAGGCGAGTAACTGTAGACGATACAACGATGCATCCGATCATACGATGCTACGTCACATATGGCGTGATTTCTTACACGTGTAAGGGATTAGTGCATCAAGCCCCGCCTACTGCAATATGGCCGTCTACGCACTATTGTCCTAGCGGCGCGCGCGCAAGATGGACGCTGCACATCTATTGTTCATCGCCACCGCCCACGTTCGAAAATGGTCAGGACCGAACTTTTATTTTAATGAGTCATTTTTATTATTGTTAATTATTTTTATGTATTCAAATTCAAATTCAAATTCAAAATCATTTATTCATTTAAGACACTAAGTGACATTTATGAACGTTAAATTGAAGCTAGAGTTAAAATCATAGATCGGCGCAAACAGACGCCACAGCATGTGCTGGATTGTCGAGGTAAATTAGGTGAAAACACCAAAATCTACTGCCTGCTTGTGTCGATCTATAACTTCCAGTTTCCAAAACGCGTAGAGCCTTATGAGAAGAATACTGGCAAAGAAACTCATGGCCACTCTTTTTAAAAGTCAGATCTTCAGGTACAATAGTGTTAGTGTTACACGAAAGGTAAACAGGATGCAAGCTGATGCCACCTGAATTTCAATTTATTGAAATGCTCCAAAAGCTAACGTACTAAAAAATAAAAATCACTCAGTGATACCGTTGAAGGTTTGAACTTATTAAACATAGAAATCATTCAAGGTGCACATCTACCTTCATTCAATTACAAAATCTACAGTTAAAAATAATTCGTGACTGGATTAAGAGGCTAGAGTTGCAGTTGAACGAACCAAAATAATAGTATAGGCTAAAGCATCGCTGACTAGGCCGACCAGTCACCCCAAGCAGCACCCGTTCACGAGTATGACGCATGGACCAGCCATCATCTCCAGTATAAATCAGTATAAATAGCGCATCGCCGCATTTGTTAACTCACTTCGCTTTTGTCATCGCTAAGGTGCAAAATAAATAACTACATTGTTTTGTTGCTCGAGCTTTCTTATTGCTTCCTACTCTACCTGCAGAGACCAGATCACAAGTACTAAGTAGTAAGTGGTTGGAGATAGTAACCTAATCACTTCACCACCAAATGCAACCGATGTCACCAAATTTCAATTCGTAGGTAAATCCAAACCTATAGGATACTTTCCATTGACCTAGAATCATGAAATTCAGTAAGAAGCAAGGTCTCACAGTACAAGTAAAAAAAAAATCCGAAAGTCGTTAATTTGTTGTTATATCTGTCTGTCTGTGTGTCTGTCAAGACCCTTTTCTCAGGAAGTCGTCGGAGGCATTAAGTTGAAATTAACATCAAATAATCATGTCCGTTGAAACTGTAAAAAAAATGAAGCTTCTAAGTTAACGCAACAAAAGATATGGCAGTAAAGTCTTAGATTTTAACTGATTTGAACATTTCGCAGTAAAATAAAAACCTATAGGCTAATTTCCTTTGACCTAGAAAAATGAAATGACAAACAAGAAATGATTTCTGTACCGCGTAAAAGGTACAAGTTAATTGTAGCAATCCCTTATAGATAAACACAGTTTGTATAATTAAGTGATTAGAAGAGGAAAGTAAGACAAACTACGACAGATTTATTAATGTAACTAAAAAACTTGGGAGGTGTCAAGGGACACCCGGATGGAACGAAGTTCCAAGACCAAGTTTCTATGAGAGGGGGAGTGTGAGAGAGAGGGAGAGAGGGAGAGAGGGAGAGAGAGAGGGAGAGAGGGAGAGAGAGAGAGAGAGAGAGAGAGAGAGAGCACCTGGGACCCTCCACAGTCAACTTTAGCTCTTTAGCAGAAATACCACCCCCTGAGCGGTGTTGTGGGCTCCAGGGGCTATTTACTGAAAATTGTCTGCACCCCCCAATTTGATAACAATTTAAAAAAGTAAGCTAGCTTTAATACTTTATTTTTTAAGGAAATTAATGTGAAGGCAGCGACCAGTTCGCCATTACCGCCCCGGTAATACGCGGGACTACAAATTAGCTTTTAACGGGAACGACTAGTTTGGTCCTTGACCTAATATATAAAATTTACCCGGAGTCATTCGGACACATAGGTCCGAAATTACAAGTAAATTTGTAAAGTAATTTAATAAAAAATCCAACTACACCTATTATGTACGAGTATTCTGTAACTGCACTGCTCCGTGGACTGCACAGAGATAAGATTAAAAAGTTAAATAAAAATTAAACAATCGCTCATCACGCAGAAACGATTAGCCCTAGCCCAAAAATAACGATTTTTTCGACCCCCTTCCTAACGCACCCCTGGTGTGACAAAATCCACCCCTACCCTACCCACCTTATAAACATCAACTCCTCACCTGAATATACTGTCGGGCGCTCAGATTAGTGAGACTCCCGGTCTGGCAGCGTCCGAATTGCTGTTGTAGGGAAACTACTGTGGTGGCGTGTTCAGTATCTATTTAATACTCTTTTTTACATTGTATTGTGTTAGTATTTATACCTTAATATTAATCGTGTGTGAGCTAATATTTATACACACATGGAACAAGCATTTCGCTTACTAAGTAGTAGACATATTAAAAGTAAATAATGTATACGGAAACTATATTGGGGTCGCTGCTATTCAGGTGACCTAGTATGCTAGTGAAACCAATAATAATGCTTACAATACTCCCCCCATTGAAAAAAAGTCGAAATTATATAAATAAAATAACACAACAAACTATTTGTTGGGCGCAGCCGGGTAGTGTGTACCTCTTGAAGGTCAACTTGCGATTTTTTAATAAGTCTGTGATCTCCTTGCTCTGTTGTTGATCCGCAGACAATTCCTCGTAGTTTATAAAACTAGGGAAGCTAATTTCCTCTATTCTTGAGAGTGCGTCTGCGACTGCGTTGTCTTCACCCGGAATATGCCTTATGTCCGAGCAAAATTGCGAGATGAAATCGAGTTGTCGAAGTCTTTTCGGAGTGTCGTTACTCGACGAGGCTTTGTTTAGTGCGTATGTGAGCGGCTTGTGGTCGGTGAGTAGTAGTAGTGAATTCTCTTCCTTCAATCATATGTCGGAAGTGTTTGATCGACATGTATATAGCCAACAGCTCTTGGTCGTATGTAAAGTAGTTGCGCTGCCGAACCCTGGTATGTTCTGCCTGCTGGTTGACATCTTGAACGGACTCGTCTCGTGTAACGAAGACTAGCAATACTGAGAATATATAGCCTCTTGAAATCCCAGTGGTGAGACCCGCTTGTGGGAAGCCACTGGCATTAGCTAATCCCAGTATCACTAGAAGGTAAACCGTTCGTTACACCAGTCGGCAGGCAGAAACCGGGTCCGGAACTGGCATCACGTCGGATTCACCAATTGTAGGGAATCTACTGTGGTGGCGTGTTCAGTATCTATTTAATAGTCTTTCTTACATTGTATTGTGTTAGTATTTATACCTTAATATTAAACGTGTGTGAGCTAACATTTATACACACATGGAACAAGCATTTCGCTTACTAAGTAGTAGACATATTAAAAGTAAATAATGTATACGGAAACTATATTGGGATCGCTGCTATTCAGGTGACCTAGTGTGCTAGTGAAACCAATAATAATGCTTACACTGTTTTCGAAAAAACTATTAAAATATATAGGTAGTAACTCTCGTCTAGGTAAAATTGGAAACTAAATAAACATTTAAAAAATCGCTCATAACGCAGAAACGGTTAGCCCTAGCCTAAAAATAAAGCTTTTTTTCGACCCCCCTCCCAAACCCGCCCCACCTCCTGGCGTCACGAAACCCACCGCTACCCTACCCACCCTAAATAGTTCACCCCCCGACCCCAATATATTGTCGGGCGCTAGGATTAGTGAGATCCCTGGTTTGGTAGGGTCCGAACTGCTGTTTTTGAAGAATATATAGATAGTCTCTCTCACTTATGTAAGATTGTAAATTAAATAATAAAATCTTTTTAACAAAAAATTAAACCGAATTAAACCGAATTAAAATTTTGATAATTAATCAGTTTGTTGTTTGGCGCCGACTCAAAATAAGTTTATATAAAATTTAAGTTTATGTAAATAAGCTCAACACTTAAGACTTAAGGTTTATTTAGTTTTTGCTTTTTAGTTCTTTTCGTCGGTTTAATTTTTTGTTAAAAAGATTTTATTTTATGGTTTTTTTCATCATCATGATGATGATGATGAAAAATGATGATGATTTCTAAAGGCAATACCTGATAAAGTAATGAAAAGTAAATAGAAACACTATTCGTTCCTACAATTTTCGAGGGTTTCTCTCAATTTTTTCAGGATCCCATCATCAGATCATGACTTCCTTGACATGGAACCACCCTTGAGGTATACCCTATCTAACAAAAAAAGAATAATCAAAATCGGTTTATAAATAACGGAGTGAGGGCTGAACAGACATAAAAAAAAAAGTTATAAAAAAAAAAATATAATACGGTCGAATTGAGAACCTCCTTTTTTTTTCGTCGGTAAAAAAAGTGTCGTTACAACTTTTGGTCTTAATTTTGGTTTTAATTTTTTCCGTCTAGCCCCCTTTCGCATCGCGCGATAAGGAACTTCGTTCCAAAAATAAAAAATAAAATACAAAACAAGATAAAAATCTTTTTAACAAAAAAATAAACATCTTAACATCGACTTACAGAAAATGACGTCACACGCACAACGCCATCTATCGGTTAACAACCATTCACGTTTAGTAACGTGTACAACGTTTGTCGACTGGACAGATTTCATTCGAAGGTAATTAATTGTGTATAGTGGTCTTCAGTGCATCTGTCGTCGCCGTACGGACCGGGTGCATTCGCTAACAAATACTTTGTAACACCTTTAGTAATAATAATAAATTCTGTAACACAACAAACTTTTAATACTTTCACACCGCGTAAACCTTGCACCCCAAACATATTGGTCCTTCGTGCCGTGAAAATTGTGCGAGGTGGTTGAACTAGCATAAGTGAAAAGTGGTGTGCGGAGGTTTCAGCGGTGTCCTGAACAGCTGGAAGTTCCTGAAGAACATTGTGGTGGTATTGCATCAGAACAAGTAAGATCTAGAAAACGTTAACTCCGTACAATCACAAACACAAACTTCATCCAATTTTAAAAAACATGATAACCAGAACAAAGAAAGTAATGTATACTTTAAAAGGTCTTTGCACGTGGGAAATATCAAATGTCCACTATGCAATGGAGAACATGGCCTGTATACTTGCAAAAAATTCCTTGAATTGCCGCCCGAGCAAAAGCTTAAGACTGCTAATAAACTGCAAATTTGCATCAATTGCTTATTTAGTCATAATGGTAACGAGTGTACATCAACCAAACGATGCCGCAAATGCTCAGATTCTCATAACACGGTATTGCATGACTCTTTTATAAAACCGACAAGCGGTTTCACATCGAACGCTCAACTTACAAAGCAACCCGCTAAATATAACGATAATGCAAAAAACATTTCTCACGTATCGCATAATGACACCGAAGAAATTTTATTAGCAACCGCCCTTGTCAAGGTTAAAGCAGCTGATGGAGTTTACTATACTATGCGAGCTCTTATTGACCAAGGCTCCCAAATTTCTTTAATAACAGAAAATGCCGCGCAATTGTTAAAAATTCAGAGACAAAACTGCAAGGCTATTGTTTTTGGCGTCGGTAAAAAAGAAAAATCTTGTAAAGGAATGATAAACATTACGTGCGAGTCTATGTATAGTGACTGCAGTTTCGGAACTCAAGTGTTAATGACGAATACACTGCTAAAAAATATCCCCAACAAAACATTCGTAAAGCCAGAATGGCCATTAACTGAAAATATAAACTTAGCAGACCCGGAGTACTACATAAGTCGCCCCGTGGACTTACTGTTAGGTGCTGAGGTATATGCTAAATTACCATGGGTGGAATTATCAAGGGCGAACACTTTTCGCACAACAAACCCGCCTAGGGTGGATGTTGTGTGGGGGGCAAAAACCTTTCATTGCAATGTGGTTTTAAATGATATATAAAGAAATTTTGGGAAGTGGAAGAATTAAGCGAACACTCTGATTCATCTTCAGAAGATCAGGAGTGCGAAAATTTTTACTTAAACACAACAAAGAGACGAGAAACGGTAGTTATGAAGTACGATTGCCGTTAAAGGAGAACATAGAAACTAAATTGGGTTCCTCTAAACCTATGGCCTTGGCTCAGTTTCGGAATTTCGAACGTAAATTCCAATCACATGAAACATTAGCCTATCATTACAAAACATTTATGAACGATTATTTAACGTTAAAACATATAAAAACAGAGACAGTCAGTAACAACACACTGGAATGTTACCTACCACACCACTGTGTTCAGCAAGAAGAGTCTATCACAACAAAATACAGAGTTGTCTTTAATGCATCTGCAAAGACGTCAACTGGGTACAGTCTCAATGATTTATTGCATAAAGGAGGTCTTTTATGCCTTTATGCTTGATGCTTATATAACCTTCAACAAGATTTGCAGTCATTATTACTAAAGTGGAGACAGTATCAGTACGCTTATACAGCTGACATAGAAAAGATGTATAGGCAAATAGCCTTACACGAATCCGATCAATCTTTACTAAAAGTTGTTTTGCGAGAAAACCCTAAACAACCTATTCAGTCATTTCAACTAACTACTGTTACGTATGGAACAAAGGCAGCTCCGTTTTTAGCTTTAATGACATTGAAACAATTAGCAAATGATGAAAGGATCAATTATGCTAAGGCAGCGCGTGTTTTAGAAACCTCATTTTACACTGACGATTTAGTTCATGGAAATCACACCCTGCAGGAGGGAAAGCAGGTGATATCCGAGTTAATTACGTTACTAAAGTCAGGTGGCTTCAACTTAAGAAAGTGGGCATCGAATAAGCCGGAATTGCTAAAAGATGTCATCATAAATCATCAAAACCCTAACGAAGATATTGTGTTCAAACTTAAAACCGAAACAAACTCCAAAACATTGGGTCTATGCTGGAACTCAAGCACTGACAAGTTTTTCTTTCGATGTGATTATTCGGAACAAACAACCAAAATTACAAAACGAAACCTATTGTCTGAAATATCTAAACTTTTTGACCTCTTGGGTTGGTTAACCCCGCTATCAACTAAACTTAAATATCTGTTCCAAAAAATATGGAACTACAAGCACGACAACGTGCCAGACGTCATATGAAACGATTGGTGTAACATAAAAGCGGATATCCATAACATAAGCCGTTGTGAAATACCCAGATTGTCAAATAGTCAAGACGACATTATCGAAATATTTGGTTTTTTGTGATGCATCAATAAACGCATATGCGTGCGTAGCATATGCGCGTATCAAACACCGATCGAACTTAGTCCTAATAGCTGCCAAATCAAAACTAGCACCACGTAAGAAAACATTAACATTCCCAAAACTAGAACTTTGCTATCTAAACTAATCAACAAAATTCAACAGTCATTAATCAAATAAGTTAGAAATTTTTGCAGTTTGGTCAGACTCTAAAGTGGTACTCAGTTGGATACAGGGTGACGCCAATCGCTGGAAGTCCTTTGTGGCCAATAGGGTTAATAAGATAACAGAAACAATGCCAGCAGAATGCTGGCGCTATGTCAAATCAAGTGACAACCCAGCTGATTGTGCTAGCCTTGGTATTACGGCATTGAAGTTGGTTCAACATACCTTGAGGTGGCTAGGTCCCCCATGGCTATTAACATGGACTTCAGTAGCTGAGAGTAAAATGTTGACGTATGAATCTTCTGAAGAACTAAAAAGGCAACCAAAACAAGTTAACGTCATACAAAGCAGCCCAAACATTTTCGATGAATTACTAGAAAGATATAGCTGTGTTAACAAAACAACACGTGTCTTAGCATGGATCTATCGAGTTCTACAAGAAAACAACTAACAAGTTATCTCATTTTACAAGAATTGAGTAAAGCAAAAACAGTTTTAATAAAACACGTGCAAAATAAAGAATTTCAGAAGGAGATAGAAGGGCTGCGTAAACAAGGCAGAGTGTCCTCTAAAAGCAAACTCCTGAATTTAAATCCATATATCGATCAAGACGGGGTATTACGCGTAGGGGTTAGATTAAAAAACGCAATAATGAGTCACGATATGAAGCATCCAAAAGTTATCCCTCATAACAGCAGATTAGCTGAGTTACTCGTCAATGAAGCACATCTGTTGACATTTCATGGTGGACCTCGAGTAACCCTAGCAAACTTACGTAAACAGTATTGGATAACGAGCGGAAATAACGCTACAAAGAAACATATAAGAAAGTGCAGTATAATCTGCAGAAAACAAGACACACGAAAACAATACCAATTAATGGGCGACCTTCCTGAACAGCGAATTAACCCTACCCCTCCTTTCTACCACACAGGGGTAGATTATACGGGATTCGTAGAAATCAAAACTAACAAATGGCGTGGAGTTAAAACATCAAAAGGGTATGTGGCAGTCTTTATATGTATTGAGAATTGTGGGAAAGAGCCGTACGGAGTTTAAAATTCCATTTAAAAAGAGTAATTGGGGACCAGAAACTAACATACGAGGAGTTCTCAAGTCTTCTCGCTCAGCTTGAAGCGTGCATGAACTCCCGGCCTCTGTGCTCCATAACAGAAAATATTGAAGACCTTGACTTTTTAACCCCAGCTCACTTTTTAACAGGTCGATTAGGCCAAACAGTAATTAAGACAGAAGATGATGCTAGAACAAGGTGAAACTTAGTCAGAAAAATATCAGAAAGTATTTGGAATAAGTGGAAATCGGAATACTTAACTCAATTAACCGCAAGAAGTAAATGGTTGACTCGGCAACAAAACTATAAAATCAGAGATTTAGTAGTAATCCAAGAGAATAACATAGCACCTGGGAAATGGGCCATGGGTAGAGTTATAGAGCTTCACCCGGCAAAGATGGTCTAGTGAGGGTGGTTTCCTTGAAAAAAAAAACGAAATCATAAAAAGACCGATCTTAAAACTTTCTCTTTTACCTATTGAAACCCTTAAAGCACAGAACGACTTATGTAAACAACAACCAGAACAAGACAACATTAAAAGAACATCGAAGCCGAGACGAGTTCATTTCATATCTATTGCTTTAGCGTTAACATTTTTTATGTCTCTAATTGGCAATACCTATGGTACATATAACATTACAGAATTACGGGACAATCAATCTCTATATTTTGATACCATTGCCAAAATGAAACTAATAAGGGACAAGTGGAACTTAATTGTTTATTTATATATGTCACTATATTGGGATGGATTTACAGCATACAACAAGTTAATAACACATTTAAATAAAATATGCATAACAGATCATAGCAGTGTCTGTAACCTGATAGTGCCGCAACTCCAGCACGAGTTCAGAGAATTGAATTACTACAATACACTACTTATGAGTCAACCATTCAGCGCACGCTCCAGACACCGTAGAGCGCTTATCAGTGGAATTGGCTATGTAGCTAATTATCTGTTCGGCGTATTAGACGAGCGTTTCGCAGAACGGTATGAACAGGATATCAACAAACAATATGCTCCTGTTATGCCCTCCTCACACCTCCAACTTCGTCAACTCTTCCTTCTATGTTCAATCAGTTCTTCTTTAGAATGCGCTCCCGGTCGAAATCAGGATGTCCACAAACCGTTTTTTGTTCAAGAAGAAAGTATGTGAACTTCTTCACAATGAGTTGGCAGAACGTTCACTATGATAGTTACTTACACGACGGCGTATTTTAGTATTAATATGTATGTGTATGTATATTGTGTATGTGTGTACTTCTTTTATAGGTTCTGTATGTATTATATATTTTTATGTTGTAATGACGTATAGCAAGCTATTTATGTAAGTAATAGTATTTATTTCATGTAATATGTGTATCTACTTTGTTATGACTATCTAAGTGTTATAAATAACTCTAAATATTAAATTCTATTTGTGCATCTACCGTTTAATATTTCTACATCACCCCAAGGTTGACTGGCAGAGAATGCCCTGGGCATTAAGTCCGCCTTTGTGCAAATTGTGCATTAAGTTTAAATAAATAAAACAAAATCAAAAGCATTTAGCGGCGTTATATAAAAATCAGACCTCAATCATTGAATCCCAAGAAAATTTATTACTAAGAACTGAAAAGAGGTAAAGACGAAACAGCACAACATTATTAATCAGCCTATAAACAAATTGGACAAAATATTCAGCAAAGTGCAAATTGGTACAAAAACCCTAAATCAAATTCAAGGACAAATTATAACAGCTTTTACTGTAAACACGTTACTACAAAACTTAAAAACGACGCAAGACAAATTACTAGACACTTTAACTGACATACAGCATGGCCAGTGCAACATACACCTATTAACTTCCGAACAACTTCAACGCGAGCTGAATGTAATTGCGAGGCATCTATCTGATGATATAACCCTACCGGTTGACCAAAATGATATCAGCAAGTTATATTAACTATTAACAATAAAAACAAGAATGACTGAGAAGTACTTCATATTTGAAATAACGTTCCCACTTATTACCAGAGACCGATATAAACTGTATCGAGTCATACCTATCCTAAACAATGTGGTAGGAACATGACAAACACAATACCAAAATCTGAATATATCGGGGTGAATTTTGAAAAGGACGCTTATGTGCCCATGAATACCGACGAGTTATCGATCTGTCTAACTCAGGGAGCAACATACATCTGCTTACTGAAAGGACCCATTTACCATCTCGGTAGTGACAAAAATTACTGCCATGGGAGATATGGTTCGGAACGCGAAGACCATCATAATACCAACGAATGTTAAACAGAACAGAATCCGTGTGTAAACAAATGGATACCACTGCACAATCCTTCGGAGTATCTATTTTTCAGTTGCGATCAGAATTCCATTAGAATAATATGATATGGAAAAGTAACTGCCGCAAAAATCATAGGAGCCGGCATAATACACCTAGGACTTGGTTGTGTAATAAAAGGTCAAGATTTTACCCTACATTCCAATACCGAATTCGTGAACAGCCTCTCTATTAACCCAAGTTTAGACATACCAAACATTGACGAATTGAATAATATTGTCAATTTAAGTATACCCATAGAGGTAACCAATCACAATGATTCTAGTGACGACGCCTTAAAAGTTGACCTCGCCCATCTCTACCAGAGTATAAAACATATGAAAAGAAACGACAAGGAACTCACTGAAATTTTATCACCACATGACATTCATCACTACGCTATTAGTTACACGCTTGTCGGAGTAGCAATAGTGGTAGCGTTTTTCTTCTTCTGGAGGTGGCGTAGAAATCGCATGCGACGCGTGCTCATCACGTCAGACATTGAATTACAAAGTGTGAATAATAGAAGTGTCGGTGCGCGTAAACAAACGGCTGAACGATCAGCCCAGTGCTCATAGTGTCTTTTAACTTAAGTACAGTATAGAGACACTTATAATTATATATATCATCTAAAGTTTTATAAAATACATTTAATAAAATTAAACTAAATAAGTTAATAACAATTTTAATTGTATACAGTTGAATATTTGCTGCCCCGGAATATGTATAAAATAACCGACCACTTTTGTCGACTCGACAGATTTCATTCGAAGGACATTAATTGTGTGTAGTGGTCTTCAGTGCATCTGTCGTGGCCGTACGGACCGGGTGCATTCGCTAACAAATACTTTGTAACACCTTTAGTAATAATAATAAATTCTGTAACACAACAAACATTTAATACTTTCACACCGTGGAAACCTTGCACCCCAAACAAGTCTTAAGTATTAAGCTTATTTACATAAACTATCAAATTTCATATAAACTTATTTGAGAGTTGAAAATTTTATATGTACCTACGTAAGTAATTAATCATTTCATTGTTTGGCGCCGACTCGAAATAAGTTTATATGAAATTTGATAGTTTATGTAATTAAGCCCAATACTTAAGACTTTTTTTTTGTTTTTTTTTCGTGCCTACCCCCACGGTGGTATGTCGGACTCGAACCGACTCAAACCACACGGTGTTCCGTCACGGGTCCTAATGCCGGGGACACAGGTGTACCCTAGAAAGGAAATCCCTGTGAGCCCCGGCAGACTTGGCCGCCTGCTCGACAACAGGCGACCCCACAATTTGGTGCGGGGGCCTAGCCCCCTCCCATTTAGAGAGGTGCGCGTGGAACACGTCGCGCCACCGTCTCGGGCCTGCGTCTGCTAGGGCGACGGGTAACCCAGCCCATCACCCTCAGGCCAACGCTCATGGAGGCCGGAGATTATTTTGTACTCTCCAGCGCCTGGTGCGTCTTCTGCGGGACGAGAGAGAGGTAGTTCTCTCCCGTTCCTTTTCCACCGCCTCTTTGGCATACATCACTTCCTCACAGAACGAGGCAGCGGAATCACATGCTCTCTCGCACCGGACCATGGCCATAACCATGGTTTCTAGCGAGAGGCTACCCACACCAATACTTAAGACTTAAGGTTTATTTATTATTTGCTTTTTAGTTTTTATTTATTATTTGCTTTTTAGATTTTAATTTTATGGTTTTTTTTCATCGTCAGCTCAGCTGCATGATGTGATTTCTAAACGCAAATACCTGATAAAGTAATGAAAAGTAAACAGAAACATTATTCGTTCTTACAGTTTTAGAGGGTTTCTCTCAATTTTATCAAGATCCCATCATCAGATCCTGACTTTCTTGACATAGGACTACTCTTGAAGTATACTATATCTAACAAAAAGAGAATAATCAAAATCAGTTCATAAATAACGGAGTGACGACTGACCAGACATAAAAAAAAAATATATAATACGATCGAATTGAGAACCTCCTTTTTTTTTGGCGGTTAAAAAGAGCAACCCTACACTAATATATAGAGTATATAGAGTTTCGTGTCTGTACGGTTGACCGCGGAGGAGTTCCCTCGTCTGTAGCCAATCCTGGGCTCAACAGCCAGGTCATGATGAACTTTAGAATGGACTCTCATAATTCAACGCGTATATATAAAGTTTTTATGTCCTTACGATTGACTGAGAAGTTCTTTCATTTGGAGTCAATCCTGGATGCAGAATCAGGTCATGCATGCTTATCGTAAATGCATTGTCATCGGAACTGAACCAACATATCAAATTTCAACTCCGTAGGATATGTGCAAGTGGTCTTAATTCAGCATTCAGGATTTGAGCCAAACACTAAAACTAAATTTTAGCATTATTAATTGAAATTCGACATCCAAGGCATGATCGCCTGGATGTCGACGCATCGACGTTCGACGTCGACGCGTTTAAGAGTTTTTTAAATGAAAATAAAATACATTTCGAAAATTACCTCTGTTCTAGCAATATAAACGTGATAGACTTCTCATTAAAATATAAACACTAGCATGACCCTCACACATGTAAGTGCTAATAAATAATAACTATCCACACGCTACGTTTTGGTACTTTACACTTCAATAAAATACAGTTTCTATGGCACGAAAGAAACATACAATAAATGTATATAGTGTAAATTTAAACACAGTTTTACGTTTATAATTATTTAACAAAACGGTCTTTATTATGTTCGATATTTACTCCTAAGTACTTATTCTTAATCACAGATTTATGAGGACATGTGACGTAAGGAAATTTAAAGTCACGTTTAGGATATTAGGTATGGTTTACAAAGTACTGCCGATTAGTACTCTTTATCAACTATGGTAATACAATATCTAAATAAACTTTCAAATATTACCTACTATCATTCTCACCACTAAGACAAACAAAACAAATAAAATATATTTTTTAAATATACAACTTTAATTAAGAATCAATAATCTATATAAATAAAAATAAATTGCCAAATGTGTTGCTAAGCTCAAAACTGGAGAACGGCTCGACCAATTCGGCAATTTCTTTTTCATATTTTCGTTAAGGCACAAGAAAGGTTCTTATGGAAAAAAAAGCGTGAAAATAGCGAGGAAAATAGCAAAAACAAAACTTTTCTTTTCCTATACAAAACACTGAGTAAATAATAATTAAAACACATGTCGCTAGCTGTCAAACATTTGTCGTCAATCAATAACTTTTGACAGAACGAAGTCTGTCGGGGCAGCTAGTCCTACTAATATTATAAACGTGAAAGATTGTGAGAATGTATGGATGTATGGATGTTTGTTACTCTTTCATACAAAAACTACTGAACCGATTACGATGAAACATGGTATGTAGATAGCTGGAGACCTGGATTAACACATAGGCTACTTTTTATCCCGATATTCCCATGGGATCGGGACTTACGCGGATGAAACCGCGGGGCGCAGCTAGTATTTCATAAATTTCATTTTATTTACACTATTTGTTTCAAAAGGATTATTATTAAAGGTCTTAAAAAATACCGTAGCGTAGTAGGAATTTCCACCATACGCAATTTCGTAGGACATCCCGAAATTTATATTTTATTGATGTTTTCGACCTTTGCTTGCTTATTTTAGTGCGGAAAACAAGAATTTAAGTACTAATATTTATGTTTCATATTCGAATATCGCGCAAAAAAACGAGAAATCTATAATTTTTACCTCCAAACTTAGCAAGTTGGTCGTGGGACAAAATCACATACCATTGTTGCCTTGTTTTAGCAATATTTAATATATTAAGCTATTTCCACAAGTTTTATATAATACAATTATTAGGACAATAGCTAATTTATAAGAAAAAACAATACACAACTCGGGAAAAAATATATTCTCTGAATAAATAACTGTCAAAGCCACAGGACATGTCAAATCTACAATGGTGGATTTTTCTGAAAAATGCCCAGGACGATTGCTCATTACAGTAATCGACTAACTCATTACCAAGTAGTGAACCTGGGTGTGCGTTAAAGTCACCTAAGATTGTTGCACATTCAATATCAAGACTTTCAATAATCGCATTTATCAGCGCAAAAAAACTCTACATATTCAGAAAAATTATCGTCGCAATTCGTAGGCATATAACAACAAAAAAATCGGACAAGTGCGAGTCTGACTCGCGCACAAACAAACTTGTATACGTCCATCAATTCTCAAAGACTTTTGCCCGCCTTTTTCGATAGACAAACTTAATTTTGTGGTTGCGATGTACGACAAAGTAAACAATCTAACCGCAAAATATAAGTTCGTAATCACAAAAACTTTTTTTATGTGATTTAACAACAAATTAACGACTTTCGGATTTTTCCTTCACTTGTGCTGTCAGACCTTGCTTCTTACCAAATTTCATGATTATTAATAATAATAACTTCACACATCTCACACACGGCCGTCTGATCCCAAACTAGGCAGAGCCTTGTACTATGGTAACCAGACTGCTGATAAACATACTTATATATTTCTAAATACATACATAGTATAGATAAATTACACCCAGACACAGAACAAATAATCGTGCTCATCACACAAATATTTGTCCTGGGTGGGAATCGAACCCACGACCTCTGGCTCAGCAGTCAGGATCACTAACCACTAGACCAACAGGCCAGTCGATGATTCTAGGTGAATGGGACCCATTTACCTTACAACAAACTTAGCGAAAGCAGGCAAATTTGCATTAGCAAAAGGTTGCCAAAATATCAACACACCGTTCTGTAAAACTTTGTATAGGTATTCTTGGTTTTTCCTTTGCCTGCCTTCTTTACAGAATCTTGGTTACGCCGATGGTGCTACCTGGAGGTTTACACTCGAAAAAAAAACTGTTAGCTACCGCGAGATCTTATTACATTTTAAAAGTTACGCCGCCCAGATAACTTATTATTAAATGAAACAAAAAATAGTGTGAAAATATTTACTCATACAAAAATATAAAAAAAACTTACAATTGGTCCCAATTCTATTACTTCACTCGCTAAATTAAAATTCACTAAATTTTCTTTATATAAGATGTAAACCTTGTACACTTCAAAACAATCTTATTTCAAATTGAAACAAGTAGGTAACATATGTCGCTATCGAAATAAGCAATTTATTTGTCGACTAAAGTCTGATACGCTTAAATAAACTTTAATACCACGTAGCGAGAGCCGCTATCCGTTGAATGCCATCTCTTTTGCTCTTTGTTTTGAGTAAGCGTCTTCGTAGGTGTCGATTAATATAACGTCATCTTAGTTCGTTTTTATATATAATATACAAATAAATATAATATATATGTAGATATATTTCACGAATTGACACACTTTTAATCCTTTTCTTGTATTAATATAATGATTTTAGCAAACTTTTCACAACATCACATCTTGACAACCTATATCTTCTCTCTGACAGTGACATTTCGTTGACATGACACATGACATCTAACATTATCAAAGTAGTGTTACCAACGACATAAAAAAAAACAAACTTTAAAAAATATTCTACTATTAACTAGTAATCAAAATAATATTCGACACGGCCGTCCTGATCATTCATCTGCCCCAGATGAATCGTCCTCCGGCGAGATCCATGGTTTCATAAAATCAGCTGAAGTTGTTGTATTAGTTGGACCTTCGCTGAATCCAATCTTCTTCACGGCGTATCGATCGTTTCGGTTGCATCTTACGATCTCATAGGGTCCCAAATATTTAGGGTACAGCTTACTCCCTTGTGAGAACTGAGTCTTTTTTATAGCTACCAAATCGCCAACAGTGTAAATATTTGCTTCCTTTCGTTTCTTATTGTAGTTTTTTATGTTTTCTTCTTGTACTTTCTGTATTGATTCTCTGGCTTTGTTTCGAAGTATTTTTCTTTTTTCGTTAAAGTTTTCTATATTTTCTTCTTGTATTAACTCCTGAAGTTCTTCATCTTCGTCTCTCATTTTAGTGCCAAAAAGGAGTTCAAATGGCGTCATTTTGATGCTCCGTTGATATGTACCGTTAATGCATCTCTGGACTTTAGATACACGACGGTACCATTTTGTCGGGTCGTCAGCACTCAGTTTGCTTAATACAGCGATGATAATCTGGTGGATGCGCTCAACTTGGCCGTTTCCTCTAGGTTGTCCTGTAGTAATTGTGTAGTGCTTTATATTTTCACTTCTACAATATTCTTGAAAGTCATTTCCTGTAAAAGCAGCATTTCGGTCAGTAATCATTCTTTCAGGAGAACCAAAAATCTGTTGTTGTAGTCTTAGTTTTTCTAACGTTTCTTCGGTAGTAAGAGTCTTGGTAGGGTAAATCCATGTAAACTTTGTATAGGCATCTACGACGGTGAGAATGTACTTGTAATTCTTATGGGTCGAAGCCATTGGTCCTAGATGATCGACATGGTATGTTGATAGTGGAGTATTTCCTTTGTCTATCGGGTGTAGGAATCCTTCTTTTTTACCTCTTTTATGTGATATAAGAATACATTCCACGCAATTGGCTATTACTTTCTTAGTCTTCTCTGTTAAATTCTCAATAAAGTATTCTCGGTTTACTAGTTCTTCTGTCTTAACTATACCAAAATGTCCTTTCTCATGATTTTTTCTTATTATTTCATATTGCATTTTCTTAGGTATTACAATTAGTTTATTGCCATCCTTTATTCTATATAGTATTTCGTTTTCTAGGATATAGTCTTGATAATTCTGTGTTTCTAAAATTTTCTTCACAAGTCTTACGTAATCGTCTTCATTCTGTGCGTTTCTAATGCGAGCTGTAGTCTCCGTGAGGATAGCACAAATAGGATACCGGCTCAGCGCGTCTGCATGTCTCATTCGTGTCCCCACTCTATGCTCGACAGTATAATCATATTCTTCAAGTAACAGAGCCCAACGAGCAACTCTTGGTGGTAAGTCTCTCTTTTGTAATGTCATTGTTAGGGCAGAGCAATCCGTAATAATCTTAAAACGTATTCCAAGCAAGTAGACTCGAAACTTCTTTATAGCAGCGACGATTGCTAGGACTTCTAGATAATAGCTATGATATTTCCTTTCAGCTGGAGTCGTTTTCTTACTCATGTAGTGAACGGGGTGAAAATGATTGTCTTCAGGGCTTCTCTGTAAAAGAACAGCTCCATATCCGTCTGCGCTAGCGTCGGTGTGCAACTCTGTCTCTAAATTTGCATTGTATATTCTCAGGACTGGTGAACTACACAATATCTGCTTCAATTCAACAAAAGCGTTTTCACATCTTTCATCAAAATCAAACGTAGCATCTTTCTTTAACATATCCGTCATTGGTTTCGCAATCAGGGAATAGTTTTTAACGAACTTTCTGAAATATCCGGTTAGTCCCGGAAAGGACTGAATAGACTTTATATTATGTGGCTTCTTAAATTTTGCCACAGCATTTATCTTTTCTTGAGATGGTCGTACTTTATTATCGCATATGATGTAGCCTAGATATTGGATTTATTTCTTCAGAAAATGACATTTCTTCCAGTTAAATTCTAGACCAAACTCTTCTCCTTTGTTAAGTACTTTCTCTAACTTAGTAACTCCTTCTTCTTCTGTTGTCGATGGTATTATTAAATCATCCAAATATACTAACAGAGTTCCATCGATTATTAGATCGCTGAAAATATCGTTGATATATCTTTGAAAAACTGATGGTGCTGTACACAACCCAAAAGGCATCTTCTTGAATTCGTATTGACCTTGGGGAGTTACGAATGAGGTGTACTTCTGGCTGTCTTCGTGTACATTGACATGCAAAAATCCGTTTTTTAAATCAAGAGACGTGAACATCTTTGCCTCCTTCAATTTATCAATCTGGTCTTCGATTATAGGTAAGGGAAATCTCTCTTTAATGACTTTCTTATTTAGTCTTCGAAAATCGAAACACATTCTACGTGATCCATCTTTCTTATCGGCCAGAACTATAGGACAAGCGAAGTCGGATTTGCTAGGTTTTATTATTCCTTTGTCTAGCCATTCTTTTATTTGTATATTTACAGCTTCCATTTCTAAGGGTGACAGGCGTCGTGGGTTTTGGAATACAGGGTCTTCATTAGTCAGTATTAATCTTAGTTCAACGCTGCTTTCTTTCTTCTTTTCATTAGGCTTGTATTCTTCACACATCTTTTTTATCTTTTCAGCATGGGTAGTATCTTCTATATCATATTGTTGTTCGTCTTTTTCCTCCATTAGGAGTGTAAGGTGAATAATCTTCTTCATAAAGATACCATCTGGTGTAAATGACACTTCGAAGTCTTTCAGTATAGGGTTTCCAATCAGCATAGTTACCGGTATCTCAGTATCTTTTACGACATGAAATTTGACATCTGTGTAGTATTCATCAAATAGTACTTTGATTGTAAACATCCCTTCAGTACAAACTTTATTGTCAGCTATTCCTGTTATACACGTCGATTCCAATTTATAGTCTTCAATTCCTTCTTTGATTTTCTCGAACTCTGATTTCGTTATAAGATTAATATCGCTTCCAGTATCAATCATTGTTAAAAACTCTTCTCCATTGATCTTAATTTTCTTATAGGTAAGTTCTTCTTTTAAATTTTTATTTTGAATATTTAGTGTCTTCTTGGATTTGTCTTTGTTTGAACATTCTGTTGATTTGTGGCCGTACTCGTAACATTTAAAACATTTGATGCCTTTTGAACAGGTAGATGATTGATGATCCGTCTCACCACAGTTGTAGCATCGTTTCACGTGCATCGTCGTTGTCTTGCGAACTGAGTGATGCCCTGATGAATGACCGGTCTGTGCAGGTTTATTGGATATCTTCTTTCTGAAATCACTATAGATTTCTAACTTCTTACGGAATTCTTTCATGTCTGCAGCCCCATATAAAATAGTCTTGTTAGTCTCCAAGTCTCGAATACCATCAATAACGTATTCCATTAGCGCAGCGTCTTCAATTTTGCCATGTAGTGCCAACTCTCTCATTGATAGAAAATATTGCTGGTATGATTCATCGTTCTTCATCTTGCGAGAAGCGAGCTTCTTATGTATGCTAGCACTATTTATCTTAGGGCCAAACTCTTCTTTGAGCGCCTTCTTAAGGGCCGCGTAGTCCTTTACTTTCCCAAAAGATCGTAAAAATAGCTTGGCAGTTCCATCCAGTAATCTCTTTGCATAAATCAGCTTCTCGATTTTTGTCCACTTCATAATCTGAGCAATGTCCTCAAATTCATCAATAAACGTGTCTATTGGGTAGGTGTCATCTCCGGTAAAAATAGTCATCGACTTCTCTAGGTCTTTAAATGATATCTGCACATCGCATTCTTGTTCTTCGTCTTCAAAATCCTTTTCATCTTTTTTCGGCGGCATCGTAGTTGATAAATCGGTTCTAATCTTAAATTTACCCGAATTTCGTCTTTTAGTCTTAGTGCAAAGTGAGGGCTTATTCTGACTCATTTATTCTTAGTCTTCAAAAATTAATCTTGGAGTAAAATGAAAAGCTACCATTTTAGCACTTTTTTTCTTCAGCTGGCAACATTTTCTACGACAGTGTCGGTAAAACAGTGCATTGACTCGTACCAACTTCACGCGGAACAGCAGCGTCGGTAAAACAGTGCAGTACAGTGTTGAAAAATGGCGGCGTACCCGTGTGCTTCGGTCGAATGACTTGCGGCAATATCTCTTCAATCTTCAACCTGCGCCAAAACGAACAATATCCCGGACGAGCCCCCAAAAGTTGTAGAGATATTTCACGAATTGACACACTTTTAATCCTTTTCTTGTATTTTAATGATTTTAGCAAACTTTTCACAACATCACATCTTGACAACCTATATCTTCTCTCTGACAGTGACATTTCGTTGACATGACACATGACATCTAACATTATCAAAGTAGTGTTACCAACGACATAAAAAAAAACAAACTTTAAAAAATATTCTACTATTAACTAGTAATCAAAATAATATTCGACATATATTATATACAAATAAAGTTGAGTATACGTTGACAGGTTTTAGTGAAGTTTAGTGGCGCTGAGAAATAGATGCCAGTAACAAATCGACAACACAAGGTTGATTTCATATGAAGAAATTAAGTCAGGTTTTAGTTTAGTCGAGTGTACAATAGAATCGGCACCAGTGTCTAACAAACAGCAAAGATTAAAATCGTTTGAAATGCAGGCTTAGACAAGTGTTAAACGTTTCTTAGCGTTTCCATTTCTAAACACGTTGACGCCCTTACGAAAACGAAACTTTTAAAACATTCATTTGGTACAGGCTCTGCCTAGTTTGGGATCAGACGGCCGTGTGTGAGATGTGTAGAGTTATTATTATTATTTATTTATTATTCATTGTACTGAAAGGTCTTAAAAACTTACACCCGACAGCATTCGTTTTTGTTATTAGGGTTTAGCGTTTTGCTCATTAGAAAACTTATACCATTTAAAATGCCCTTGTATCTTTGGAGTGCTAAGAAAATTAAAGGAATTCGGTACTTTTTATGCGTAACACAACATTTTAATAAATTAATTTAGTATTATTTCTATAATAAATTAAATGCACATTGACATTGAAAATAAATTATCATACATACTCATACATATAAGAAAAAAAATGTGTGTGTGTACCAGAGTACACAGGTAAGAAGTGAAACTTCTTTACGACATATAATTTTTCTACTATTTGCAACTTCACGAAAATGGGGTAGATAAGGCTTAAACCTTAAGAAATTATAAAACGAAATATATAATCACTCTCACTTTTCTTGTAAATTTACTTAAATTTGAATAAGTCTTTTTATTTTATCACTTTCAAATTAATATATTGTTATTCTTATTTCAAACCAAACTTCAAAACTAATATATTGTTGTTATTATTATAATATATTACATTATATTCTTTACGTCACTATACTAAACTTTGATAAAAAAAGCAACATGGCGCGTAATCGAAAAACGTGACGATTGCTACAAAAATTTCTCCCATACGTCGATAAAGAAGTTTCACTTCAATAACATATAGTACATAAATCATTAATTAAAGACCTCACATATTACTTTGTACAATTTACTTTGTACTTATATCTAAATTAGATTAGGTACAGTGTAAGTATACGTTTTATTACATATATTGTTTTGCATCTAAATAAAACGAAATGCAGGGTAGCGGATCTTATTTAATTTATTATATTGTACCTATTAATGTCGCCGTCCAAAAATTTTCGTAGGTATTTCATGTAATTAAAAACAATAAAAAAAATCATTATTTACTCTGGTGTAGAAGGAAAACATATTTAAAGCATGCTGAGATTTACACAGTTTAATATTTATTTTTAAATAATACTCAATAAATAATAATAAATACAATAACTTAATATAAGGCAGACGACGGAAATTTATACGAAAACCCGGGCGGAAGCAAAGCGAACGCGGCGTCTGGCAGAAGCTAGTAAGCAGTTTGAAGCTGCTGAAGGGACCGCAAGGCCCCACGATGTTCACGTTAGTGATTTTTTTTTTTTTTTTTTTTTTTTTTTGAGCGTGTGGAAACCCCCTCGGGCCGTCACCCCACCGGGGTTTTCGGTGGGGCGGTGTGTCGGAATCGAACCGACTTAAGTAGGAGGGATCCGGGAACAGCTTTTATTAAGACATCCGGACCCCCCCTAGCGCCTGCCCGCAAAAGCGCGGGCACCACCTTCGGGTAAAAACCTCTCAATTAGGCGACGTCCAGGCACACGCGGACGCCGCCTCCTCGCGGGGGGCCACTATAGCGGATGGAGGGGAAAAACCCGTCCCGTCCACCCGCGGCCACACTCAGGGCGGCATGAGGCGCTGGTAAGCGCGCCTCCGCCGCCCGGTTCGCCGGCGGCGAATTAAGTCCGAGTGGAGGTCGTCCTCCCGGACCCTTTCCGCCGCCTCCTTCTGCGAGATGACTTCCTCACAGAAGGTAGCGACCGCGGTAAAATTCCTGTCGCTACCGGCCATGGAGCGTATGACAGCCGGTAGCGACAGATCCACTCCGATGACTGCAGTGAGGGCCCGACGCTGCGCCGCCCAACTGGGGCAAACCGCCAGCGTGTGCTGAGCCGAGTCCTCACTGCAGTCTCAGTGGTGACAGGCGGGACTCAATTCCCTCCTAGCGACCGAGTGCAGGTACTTCCCGAAGCAGCCGTGCCCGGAAAGAACCTGCGTCAGTCGGAAGGAAAGGGTCCCGTGCTGCCGCCCTGCCCACTCGACGATGACCGGCTGGAGCGCCTCCACGGCGGCAAAGCCAGCACGTGGAGCCTCCAGCCGGGACGACCAACGAGCCATCGTGGCTCGGCGAGCGGCCTCACGCCACTCGCGTACCTCTTCGGGCGGGGGCCGACTGCCGCTTCCCGCCCGGAACTCAGTCGTCCGCCGATAAACTTCGGCGAGCACTTCCGCCTCCAAATCCCACGGGGGAGTCCCGGCCAACGCGCACGCCGCCTCCGTCGACACGGTGCGGTAGCCGCGTATGGCTCTAACCGCCATAACCCTCTGAGGGCGCCAGAGGCGTGCCCTATTCTGGGCGGTCAGAGCCCCCGCCCACACCGGTGCACCGTACAGTGCCATTGACCGGACAACCCCCGTGTACAGCCGTCTCGTAGCGACGCTGGGTCCACCCAAATTGGGCAAGAGTCGCCCAAGGGCGGACGCAGCGCCGACCAGCTTCGGAGCAAGCTGTCGGAAGTGCTCGTCGAAGAGCCACCTGCCGTCGAGGATCAGGCCCAGATACCTTATGTGGGCCCGAACCGGTACGAGGACCGAGTTGACCTCGATAGAGGCGCCAGGGGGTGGACCACGACGGGGCCCATGAAATAAAAGGGCCTCCGTCTTATCCAGGGCCACCCGCAAACCCAGCGCCTCGATGCGCCCGACCACCAGAGAGACTCCCCTGGTAGCCAAGCGCGCCGCCTCCTGAAAGTTCACCCCCCGGGCTGTGACCAACGTGTCATCGGCGTAACAGATTACGCCCAGCCCGGCGGGGAAGTCACCTCGAAGGGCCCAGTCGTACCCCATGTTCCACAGGAGTGGTCCAAGGACAGACCCCTGCGGAACACCGCACGACATGGGCCGACTACTTAAAACTTCATCTCGGTCCTCGTACATGACGGTACGCTCCTCTAAATAGTCTGCCACTAGCCGCCTCAGGTACTGTGGCACCCCATGATAGAGGAGTGCTTCCCTGATGCAGCTGAATGGCAGACTATTGAATGCGTTGGCGATGTCCAATGACACCGCCAACAGCACGCCGCCACAGCTCACTACGTCTTCGGTCACAGCCCTCAGGCGCAACACAGCACCGACCGTCGAACGCCCCGCTCGAAAACCGAATTGGGCGTCCGACAAATCGGGGCCGACCTCGCCAAGGTGCCGAACGATGCGGGCAGAGAGGACCCTCTCAAACAATTTACCCGCCTCGTCCAGCAACACGATGGGCCTGTAGGCTGCGACCGAGTCAGTAGGCCGTCCCGGCTTCGTTAAAAGCACCAGCTTCCCGCTCTTCCAGCAGTCAGGGAAGCATCCGGACACCAGGCTAGCGTCGAACACTTCCCTGAGGCGGTCCGACATGTGGTCGAGGGCGAGGGCCAAAGCTCGGGCAGGAATCCCGTCTGGCCCGGGGGCGGTGTTCTTGGAACGGATCCGTAGAACAGCCGCCCCTACCTCCGCCTCTGTGACGGGCGGAACGTCCTCACTTTCGACCTCCCCGTCGTGTCCGGCCATCAGGGCCATCGACGGGGGTGTGTGTCCCGCCCGTTGCGGGAAAAGGCCCTCAACCACATCCTGCAGGAAATCACGTTAGTGATGCGCCAACCCATGGCAAAGGCAGTTGCCTAGCCAAGGAAAAAGCTGCTCCTACGGGGACGCCACCGGCTACCACGAAGCCTGCTGCCGCGAATGCATCCCCACGGCAGGATCGGTCTGGACGGGCTAAACAAGCTGGGAACGCTAACCAAGCGGGTAAGCCTTCAGGCCAGTCCAAATCTACCAAAAGGAATCGTCCAGACGATTCCTTTACTCCACCGGACACTGGTAAGCGTCTGACATCCCACCTCACCACCAAAGGCTCCATTAGCTACTCCGACGCCTTAAAGTCAAACGACTACTGCGTCGCCGTAATGATGGAGCTGTACCACGACCTGACCAAAGAGCAGGCTGAAGCCGTTGAGGGTCGGCTGCAGGATGTACTGGACGACGATATCTTCGCGCCCGGTGCATCCGGTGGCCACTTCGTTGCGCCACAATTCAGGAGGACGGCTTTCCATAGCGAGGGCGTCCTCAAGATGTGGTGCAATGATGACTATGCCCTTCAGTGGCTTCGCAGAACCGTGGCCAAGGTACCAGCACCGCGCGACGGAACCAGACTGATTGTCAAACGACAGTCTGAGATTCCGAAGCGCATCAAGGCGGGACTCCTGGTGCCACAGGTAGGTCCCGAGGACTCGTTGGACCGCATCCGCAGGCGGCTGACGTGTCAAAACAGCCAATATAACGTGTCCAATTGGGCACTCTACCATGCCGAGCCCCAGGAGGAGAAGAAGAGTCTGTTCTTGGTGCTCGGCATACCGGAAGAGAACGCGTCGAGTTTACTATAAATTCGGTAATCTCTACGTTCGCTTCCTTGATGACCGCCCTCAACCGCAGCCGAACCTTGAGGCTGAGTCCCAGTAGGTCTCTGGAGACCTATTCAGCGGTGCGCAAGGCAAAGGCCAACCTGGCCCTAGCAAGGGGCAAAGCGTCCAGACCAGCCCACCGAAGGAGAACTCGCCAGTAAAGAGTCTCTCTGAGGAATTACTTGACAGCGATGATGGTGCTGCCAGCTCCCCCCATCCATAACCTCGTCGCTCTTCAAACCAACCTCCAGCATAGCCAGACTGCAACGGCTAATCTGCGCAGAGTGCTGGAGGTCAACACCATGACCGTAGCCCTAATCCAGGAGCCGTGGATTAGGAAGGGCAGGATTTGCGGTCTAAGCAATATTGGAGGTAAATTACTTCTTGACACTACTATTGATAACATGTATTTTTGCACCAAAACATGCGAACACAACCTTAATGACCGAGTTCTGTTTTAGAGACCTAACCACCATCACACTCAGGGAACCTTCCTCAAGCCTACCCGACGTGGTGATGGCGTCGGCCTACTTGCTGGGCGACGCAGACATCCCTACCCCTGAACTGGCCGCGCTAGTAAGTAATTGCGAGCGGGAGGGACTAGAGCTGAACATCGCTGCCGACACCAATGCACATCACGTGCTGTGGGGCAGCCAGACCAACAATAAACGAGGTGAGGAATTTGTTTCTTTCTTACTTACCACTAAGCTGAACGTAATCAACAACGGCTCAGAACCAACTTTCGTTACATCGAGAGCCCAAACAATTATAGATCTAACACTAGCCAGTGAGCACGCGTCATCACATATTTCGGATTGGCATGTTTCGGATGAGGCGTCGTGCTCGGATCACCGTTGGATCAAATTTAACCTAAAGATGACTCTCACACCGCCCGAACCCAGACGAAATCCTCGCAAGATGGAAGTACGTAAGTATGAGCAAGTTACCGCGGATTGTTAGAAAAACTTCGATCTGCCAAATGCTCACGGGACCACAGCGGACATTGATAATTATGTAGACAACCTCACTACTACGTTGATCACTTGCTTTGAACAAACATGCCCACTTTCGACCCCCAGAACTGGACCATGCAGTAAACACTACTGGTGGGGACCGGAACTGGAGACACTACGCCGCAAGGTTAGAAAGTTGTTTAATAACAAAGCAAGCAAAGAACTCTCGACTTGACCAACATTGGGAAGCATATAAGCAGGCCCGACATCACTACAAGAAGCAAATCAGAACCAGAAAAACTGAATGCTGGAGAAGCTTCTGTACTAACATAGATAATAGCAATCAGGCTAACAGAGTCAAAAACATTATGAGCTGTGAAAGAGGTCACAGCCTTGGCTTTTTGAAAAAACCTGATGGGACTTATACAAAAACAGATTCAGAGACCTCAGAACTGTTAATGACAACTCGCTTCCCAGGATGTCGAATATCAAATGAGAAGGACACATGGGAAGCCAGTGGGGAAAGTACACCAGGTGATTCAGACTGGACCACTGCCCGAAAAATCGTGAATCATGAAAAATTAAATTGGGCGATCAACAGTTTCCTTCCATAAAAAGCGGCAGGATTGGACGGTATTTTCCCAGGCCTGCTAAGATGGTGTGATGGGTCTTTAATAGATCATCTCCAGATCATCTACGTAAGCTGCTTGGCTCACCGCTACATCCCCTTAAAATGGAGAGAAGTCAAAGTAGTCTTCATTCCTAAACCCGGCAAAGGAGATCACACACAACCGAAATCATTTAGACTCATCAGTCTCAGATCATTCTTACTTAAAGTGCTGGAGAGACTAATAGACAGGGAAATCAGGAGCACTGCACTAGTCAGTTACCCTTTGAACCACAACCAACATGCTTGTTCGATGGGCAAATCAACAGAATCTGCCCTACATCGAGTCGTTTCATATATAGAGGGCAATCTAATAAACAAAATATCAATCCTAGGAACCTTCATCGACATCGAAGGTGCCTTTGAAAAAATAAATTCACCAGCATAAGCCAGGCTCTGTCAAGACATGGGGTCGACTCCACAATTGCTGGGTGGATCGACAGCATGCTTAG
Source organism: Callimorpha dominula (assembly GCA_949752705.1). Classification (NCBI taxonomy): domain Eukaryota; kingdom Metazoa; phylum Arthropoda; class Insecta; order Lepidoptera; family Erebidae; genus Callimorpha; species Callimorpha dominula. The sequence goes on along the minus strand of OX456995.1, from coordinate 5,243,135 downwards.
ATACAGAGCTATACAATTTACTGTAAATAACACATCGAGAGGGGTGGTGGCCAGAGGATGTCCTCAAGGCGGAGTCCTCTCACCTCTCTTATGGAACATTGTGGTCGATGAGCTCATTACCCAGCTCAATGACCGCAAGTTCTTCACAGTGGGCTATGCGGACGACCTGACCATCCTCATCAGTGGCCGCTTTGAGAGTGTGGTATGCGACCAAATGAGGTCCGCGTTGAAGGTCGTAGAACAGTGGTGCGAAAAACACAACCTAACAGTGAACCCGACGAAGACGGAGATGATTATGTTCACAAATAAACGAAGTTTAGGAGATCTGAGGCTACCTAAACTATTTGACACCCGTCTAGCCCTTACCAAGGAAGTCAAGTATCTAGGAGTGATACTGGACAGTAAACTCCTATGGAACAGGCACCTGGACGCAAAACTAAATAAAGCCTGCATTATTTTCTGCCAATGCAAGCGACTCCTCGGCAGAAGCTGGGGGCTATCACCGAAAATCACACTATGGCTGTACAAAACGGTTATACGGCCAATCATCACATACGGTGCTATTACCTGGTGACAGAGAACGGAGCTAAGCACTGTCAGAAACAAACTACAGCAATTCCAGAGACTAGTATGTACTGCCGTCAACAGGAGGCAGCTGTGGCAGCCATCAGACTTAAACTTTTGGGTCTGTGGTATAACCGAGAGGGTCCCCATATCAAATTATGGAATCAAGTAGTGGAATATCAACCACTAATCGCTGCCCCATGCGACAAGATCCCGAAACAACACATCTTTGAGAGGAAGTATCAAATACAACTACTTGAAAACGACCGAGATCAATCTGGCATACATGAAGTGCGAATCTACACGGATGGTTCCAAGATGGGGTCAGGGACTGGAGCCGGAGTTTTCTCACAAGATTTAAATATAAAAATATCACTGGCGCTTGGTCAACACAGTTCCATATTTCAATGCGAGTGTGTTGCAATAACCTAAGCCGCGACTGCGGTCATGTCAAAAGGTATAAGGAGTACAACTTCCGAATACTGTCAGACAGCAAGGCCGTTTTAAGGGCCCTGGAGGGCAACACCATTAACTCCGGTCTCATTTATGAATGCCACCAGACGCTAGAGCGTTTAGCCTCTGCCAATGGGGTAATTCTGCAATGGATCAGAGGGCATAGTAATTCATTAGGGAACGACGCCGCCGATGAGCTGGCAAGGAAGGGATCCGCAACGTCAGTGGCAGGCCCAACTATACTACTGCCACTTCCCTTTAATCAACTTCGCTCATGGGTAAGACAACGGACTCGTGAAGCGCACAACGGCCGTTGGGCCGACACACCGGGCTGTAGGCAGTCTAAACTGGTGCTGACGGAGGTCTCACCACGTTTAACTTGCAGACTGCTCAGTCTTAACCGACTCGACATCAGAATAGTTGTAGGAACCATTACGGGCCGCTTAGCCCTAAACCGGCACCTATTCACCATCAGTGCGACAGACAGTCTATGCAGAGGATGTCTCGACGCGGAGGAAACGGCCGCCCACGTTATCCTGGAGTGCGAGGGAGTGGCCACACAACGGGCAAGTATCCTCGCGGGTGCGAGATCGCTTCTGAAGCCTGCGAACGCCCCAGGAGGCTTCTGTGCTTCTGGAAGGAGCTAGGCTGGCTCAACTAGTCAGCCTATCTGAACGCGTAATGGACTATCTATGAGTCTAAATGCGGAAACAGAGCCCTACACCAATACCCAATACCAATACCTATCTTTCTATGGATTGTAAACGATATTATCAATGAAGAGCACTATTGATTGTGTAAATCTCAGTATGCACCAAATACATTCTAAAATAACAAAAGATCAACGGACAAATTTGGCCCAGCTCCGGCGCAAATAGGACCTATCTTAGACTTTTATACATTTTATGTGTTTTAATAGTTAATGTATGTGATCTCCCCAATCACAGTCAAACATAAAAAAATATAAATATAATATAAAATAAAAATACACATAAAATTATTATTAAACGTTTTAAACATATATTTTTTTTACAAAAAATAGTACCGCCACTTGCACGACTTGCTTTAGGTACATGAATCGTGAATTCATAACGCACTTGCAGCCCTAACTTCGCTTTTTTTATCTCTCCAAGATCTAAAATAGGTTTAATTTGCGCCGGAGCTGGGGTAATTTTCTATGTTATTCTCCTTTGTTGAGGCTATCATGGTGTCTGAGGAGGTTGTTTTTGCAAATAAAAATTTGATCCATTAAAAATCATGACTTGATAATGCCCATTAACACTACGGCACACCGAAAAATTGCTAAAATTTATACCTACCTATACTTGATACTGGTATGATTGTTGTACATGTCCTGTTGCCAATAGGGTCAAAACTTAACAACAAAGAGTATACAAACACTACGTTAACACGGCAACGTATGTCTATTTAAAAAGTTACTACTGAATACATCTGCTCTGTGACATAAGAATAAAATATCATATGGAACCATTTTTAATACTTACATTATTTAAAAAAATTGTAAATATTGTGAGTTTGTGCGCATAGGAAAGTGTAATCTCTTGAACCACAAGAAAAAAAAAAAACATGCATTAAACTAGTGCACATACACCCGATTGTCTCCTGGAGGGCGTTAATGACTGTGCCACAGTTTGTAACTACTGCAGTCATTATCGAACCCACTTATTTGTAAACCTGTGTTACCTGTTCCGAAATAAAGATTTTATTATTATTATTATTCTCTTTATTCACTTAAATATACATATAAATTACATTTTTAAATACATTTACTATAAAAATAAAAAAAAGTATATTTAAAAATATAAAAAATAGTGTACCACCGGTATCGGGTACAGGGACCAAGCTACCGGTGGTTAGGGTTCCAGAGATAGAAACCTCCTCACTATGCGTGCCGTATCAAGGAGGACTGCCTTCTGCATCAGGCTCTTAATCCAGCTGCCTAACGTGAGCCTCTGAAGGTGTTGGTCGAGGCTCTTAGCAATTAACCCATGGGCCGAAATGACTATCGGCACAATGATTGCTGAATCCACATCCCACATGTCGACAATCTCGTGGGCTAGGTCCAAATATTTTATTTCTTTATCTTTTTCGGCTTTTAAGAGATTGTCGTCATGGGGGATGGTGATGCCAATAATCATTGCTCGGCGCTCTAATCGGTCTATCACCACTATATCAGGCTTATTGGCAGCAATAGTCCTGTCAGTGATGATAGATCGATCCCAGTACAATGTTGCACGACCATTTTCGAGAACTGGGTCGGGCACATACCTGTAGTACGGTAACTCGACAGCCACAAGATTATATTTAAGAGCAAGTTGCTGATGGACTATCCTGGCCAAGTGGCCAAGATAGTCCATCAGCAACTTGCTCTTAAACAAGTGGTTATGTCTATGCAAGTACTCGCCGTTGGCAAGACTGGATGGTGCATTCGGTATGCGGTAAGCAGTGTACGGACTCTTCTATCCAGGGCATCTAGATCAGTCTGATTCCATCTAAGTATGCCAAAGGAGTAGGTTAGGACTGGTATGAACCAATTATTAAAGGCCCGCACCTTATTACCACATGACAAAAGACTTTTCAATACTTTTTTCAGGCGGCCAAAGAAACGTTCCTGTAACGATTGCTTCATAGTCAATTCATTTACACCTAACGCCTGTGTCATACCTAGATACTTGTAAGTTTTGTTGGCGGAAAGACATCTAAGGTGTATTGGTATTGGTGTAGGGCTCTGTTTCCGCATCTAGACTCATATGCGGTCCATTATGCGTTCAGATAGGCTGACTAGTTGAGCCAGCCTAGCTCCTTCCAGAAGCGCAGAAGCCTCCTGGGGCGTTCACAGGCTTCTAGGAGCGACCTCGCTCCCGCGAGGATACTTGCCCGTTGTGTGGCCACTCCATCGCATTCCAGGACAACGTGGGCGGCCGTTTCCTCCGCGTTGAGACAGCCTCTACATAGAGGACTGCTTGCCGCGTTGATAGTGAATAGGTGTCGGTTTAGGGCCAAGTGGCCCGTAATGGTTCCTACTACTATTCTGATGTCAAATCGGTTGAGACTGAGCAGTCTGCACGTTAAACGTGGTGAGACCTCCGTCAGCACCAGTTTAGACTGCCTACAGCCGGGTGTGTCGGCCCAACGGCCGTTGTGCGCTTCACGGGTCCGTTGCCTTACCCATGAGCGAAGTTGATTAAAGGGAAGTGGCAGCAGTACAGTTGGACCTGCCACTGACGTTACAGATCCCTTCCTTGCCAGCTCATCGGCGGCGTCGTTCCCAAGTGAATCACTATGCCCCTTGATCCATTGAAGAATTAGCCCATTGGTAGAAGCTAGACGTTCCAGGGTCTGGTGGCATTCGTAAATGAGACCGGAGTTCATGGTGTTGCCCTCCAGGGCCTTTAGGACGGCCATACTGTCTGATAGTATGCGGATGTTGTGCTCCTTTATACCCCTTGACATGACCGCGGTAGCGGCGTAGGTTATTGCAACGCACTCACATTGAAATATGGAGCTGTGTTGGCCCAGCGCCAGTGATATTGTTATATTCAGGTCTTGTGAGAAGACTCCGGCTCCAGTCCCTGTCCCCATCTTGGAACCGTCCGTGTATATCCGGACTTCGTTTATGCCAGATTGATCTCTGTCGTTTTCAGATAGTTGTATTTGGTACCTCCTTCCGAAGATGTGTTGTCTGGGGATCCTATCGCATGGGGCAGCTATTAGTGGTTGATATTCCACTAATTGATTCCATAGTTTGGAATGGGGACCCTCTAGGTTGTACCACAGACCCAGGTGCTTGAGTCTGATGGCTGCCACAGCTGCTTCCTGTTGTATATATAGATCTAGTGGTGCTAGATCTAGAGTCACTTCAAGGGCAGCTGTGGGTGTTGTGCGCATGCAGCCAGTGACGGCAGCACATGCGAGTCTCTGGAACTGCTGCAGTTTATTTCTGACTGTACTTAGCTCTGTTCTCTGCCACCAGGCAATAGCACCGTACGTGATGATTGGCCGTATGACCGTTTTGTATAGCCATAGTGTGATTTTTGGTGATAAGCCCCAGCTTTTGCCGAGGAGTCGCTTGCATTGGTAGAAAATAATGCTGGCTTTGTTCAGTTTTGTGTCCAGGTGCCTGTTCCATAGGAGTTTACTGTCCAGTATCACTCCTAGATACTTGACCTCCTTGGTAAGGGCTAGACGGGTGTCAAAAAGTTTAGGTAGTCTTAGCTCTCCTAAACTACGTTTATTTGTGAACATAATCAACTCTGTCTTTGTCGGGTTCACTGTTAAGTCGTGTTTCTCACACCACTGTTCAACGACCTTCAAAGCGGACCTCATTCGGTCGCATACCACACTCTCAAAGGGGCCGCTGATGAGGATGGTCAGGTCGTCTGCATAGCCCACTGTGAGGAACTTGTGGTCATTGAGATGAGTAATAAGCTCATTGACCACAATGTTCCACAGGAGGGGTGAGAGAACACCGCCTTGCGGACATCCTCTGGCCACCACCCCTCTTGTTGTGTTGTTCACAGTGAATTGTATGGCTCTGTATCTGAGCATGCTGTCTATCCACCCAGCAATTGTGGAATCGACCCCATGTCTTGACAGAGCTTGGCTAATGCTGGTGAAGTTAGTTTTGTCAAAGGCACCTTCGATATCGATGAAGGTTCCTAGGGTTGACATCTTGCATTTTAGATTGCCCTCTATGTATGAGACAACTTGATGAAGGGCAGATTCTGTTGATTTGCCCATCGAGTAAGCATGTTGGTTGGGGTTCAAAGGGTAGTTGACTAGTGCAGTGCTCCTGATTTCCCTGTCTATTAGTCTCTCCAGCACTTTAAATAGGAATGATGTGAGACTGATGGGTCTGAATGATTTGGGTTGTGTGTAGTCTCCTTTAAGTCTAACATCTAAGGTGTGTAGAATCTGAGAGTTCCGTCCCATCAGATTCCACAATCCTGCCTCTTTTTACATGCATGACTGCACATTTATCCACACCAAATTCCATCCTGATACATTTACTAAAGGTTTCCGTTACCTCAAGTAATTTTATCAATTGGAAATTGTTGCAGGCAAACAGTTTCAAATCATCCATGAAAAGGAGATGGGATATAACCTGACCTTCTTTCCGCAAACGATAGCCTAGCCCTGAACTCTCCAGTAAAGTGCTGAGAGGATTCAAAGCTAAGCAAAACCACAAGGCACTCAAACTGTCACCCTGAAATATACCCCGTCTGATCTTAATACACTCGCCGTAACCCTGAGACCGCCGACATCCTGGATATTAGAGCACCGTTCTCCATTGCCGCATACATGCCTTCAAGAAAGTGCATAGACTTGTATCTACCTTATACAACTATATCACTCTCAAGAGCCACGTATGCGGTATATAGGCTTTTTTGTAATCTATCCAACATGTCACCAAATCCTTTCGGTTACGACGAACTTGTTGATTAATGGTCAATAATAAGGAGCTCTTTAGTGCCACGGGCCCCACTTTTACATCCATTCTGAGAGTAAGCCATAATAGTGTTGTTAGTTATATGAGATGTTATCTTCACTCTCAGAATAGACGTAAGTAATTTATATAGCGTAGGTAAACACGTTATAGGTCTGTAGTTTTTGGGATCCGTGGCACTGCCAGACTTAAAGAGCAGGTGAGTTACGCCTGTGGTCATAAAAGTCGGAATCGAACCTGATTCTAAGCATGATTGCAATTGAGATGCCAATCGTACGTGTGAGCTACGGAGCCACTTTAACCAAAAGTTATGCAGTCCGTCCGGTCCCGCTGATTTCCAGTTCGGCAGCGAACGAACTGCATAAGCTATATCAGTGTTCGATATTGTTATTGGCTCCATGGTATTAATCGACTCATACGATCGTTCGACATCTCGCATCCAATCACCCTCTGTGAGTGACAGGCATCGCCCAGATGTCACGCCAAAATGTATTCGTAATTTCAGCATCTGGGAGATGTGTGTCACTCACTAAACTAGGCTGCTCCCACCTTCTACAAACACACCTCTCATCCCTTTGGAAGGAACGATTCTGAGTATATCGGTCCACTCGTTTTTTGTACCTTCGTATATGGTTTGCCCATGCATAAACTTTCTGTTTTAGAAAGTCAATGCGCTCTGTGACTCGCGCTGCATAATTACAGGAACTGATACCAGTTCCCGAAAAAGCCCAAATCACAAAACGCATTACTCTCGGACGCGTGTCACCCAATCTGAAACAGATAAGCTTGCCAATGAGTGCCCTCGCCTCAGCGATACGACGTTCAATCCTGCACTGCCACGCCGGAGCAGCAAGCTTTGACCGAGTAGCGGTATCATTTTCTGGGAATTTAACACCAGCTACTCGACATACTGCAACAGCCGCACAGTACAGAATTGAGTGTGTATCACTGAGATCTGTACTTTCTTCTAAATAAATACCTAATATAGAATCAAGGGCACACACTAGCGCTTTATTTCGTTTATGCATTGGCAAACGTGGTAAACGAGGTCTGTTGTCATAACTCATGGTCCGCTATTCTCGAATAGTACCTTCCAAAATATTCCTTATTTGTTCATTGTACTGAGTACTTACAGATGAAGTACCACTGTCCTTTCCGCCCTCTGCTGGGTAAGATCGTGGTAACCCAGAAATTGATTGTGTCACTGTTTGTGAAGGAGGAGAAGTAACAATGCTATTCTGCAAGTCCAAGCGTAGCCTATCAAGCACGGAGTTATCCAACAAATGACATCGTTGAATGGCCCGTACTTGATCCGATAGTCTTTGTGCCGTAACGTTAACAGCTGGTTCAAGTTCCTGAAACAGCCCTCTCCCCTGCCGACGTACAGGTGTTGGCGACGTCGGCGGAGAGAAAAACTCGTCACTCGATGTTGAGCTCGACGCCTCCACAGCGGCCGGAATGCTTGATGCGGTTTCCGGGAGCCGCGCGGCGGAGCTGAGCGACGAGTCCGGGTATGTTAAGTGTGCAGTCCTTGCTCTGGATCTTGTTAACATTAGCAGTCATATTCTTCCTCTTCTTTTAATCCATTGGTTCCATCGTTTATCGATGATTTCAATTGTATTAGACATGACGTTATAAACGTCATGTCGTACTCATATATTTTTGTTTTTTTACATATTTAAAACTTCCTGTTCATTTTGATTTATGGTATTAATGTTTAATAATACTATTGAAAATATATAAAATTAGATTTGTAAATACAGAAAAATATAAATATTGGATAAGAAGTGAAAATTTTACGACTGCCAATTATTATTATTGAAATGTAAATTATGGGCAAGATCGGGCGGTCTATCTACTAGTTTAGATTTTTTTTATACAAACAAAGACTGTTCTTAAATTTCATTGAATGTACATAAAACAAATACTTTACGAAATACGAAAACACGAAAAATACGAAAATTCAAAAAGTTAGTATCTAGGTACTTGTTGCTATAAAAGTAGCCGACCAACCATTGCCCGCATTATTCATTGAAGTATAAAACACAAGCTTTAAATAATTGTCATTGCTCATGTAATCAGCAGGCGTCTCAGAACAGAAGGTTCTCACTACGACACCTCTACTGTCAACGAGTTGTAAATAATTCTGGTCGCAAGACACTCCTAGATCGAACTCGCTGAACCGGATAAGTAAATGTGTACCAACTGGAGTTTCTAATTCCCATTCACAGGTGCTCTTATGTCTGTATGTTTTGGGATAAAAGGGGCTGGTGACAGTTCCGACAGCATTGTGTAATTTGCCACCACACCCACTACCTGTATTTGTTGTAACATAGTTCAGATCGAATGTTACAACATCATCACTATTTTTGTGGTTGTGCAACAGCATGTGTCTCCCGGTTGAGAACACTGGATGATTGTTTTCGAAATCGCTATTGACAGTCAATAATTGTTTCGTGCTAGTTTTATCTCCATCGTATATTTTAAGGTATGTATTTTCATTAAAATAATCTGGTATAACGTTTAGGAAATATACAGATATTGTATAGTTGTCGGGAGCAGTAATTAGCGTATAGCAATCAGTAATAGCATCGTTATTTGTAACGCTGTAACCATTTTGTATTCTGCCTTGAGGCTCTGTATAGTTTCTGCCGCAAAATCCTACGAACGCTACTTCTATTTCCACACCTTTGTGGACTGTGCTATCTGCCTCTGGCGACGTGATTAAGTTTATAGATGTGCTTCCGTACACGTAATAATCAACAGCTTCTACATGCCCACATAATTCAAAATAATTAGGATAATGTAAATTACTATCGTAGAAGAACAGATAACTAAAGAAGTCGCCTGATTGACGATTAATGATTAAGTCTTTTCCTGTTGTAATATTCGAACGAGACAAACTACTGGATATAATAAGTCTATCATTTTCACAAACTCTGACGTTTTCATTCTCAGTAACAGGATCACGTAAGTGTAAATTAATTACGGTGATACGAATTTGACTATACTGTTGATCACTGTTATCCAAACTGTAGGCACAATGTAGACCTCGCGGTATCGATCCCGTGTCATAACCAAGAGACTTAAAGCGATGCGGTGTGAAGCTAACATGAATGACGGACTGACCGCATGGTGTTTGTTGAGCTGTCAATGTCGCACGGAAGCCGGAACTCACTAACTCACCGTCAGTAGAAAATCTAACACTCATCATATTTTCAGACGAAATTAGATCAGACGGTAAAGCGTGGCCACAATATGTGCCTATTATTAAGCTAGTTGGATTTATACCATCTTTTATTTCAACAATATCACAATCACATTTGCTGTATCCTATAGCAGTTTGGTTAATGTTTTCGCAAGGAGATATGTGCAATTGTGTGAAAGTAATTTTAATATTTGTGTTTGGCGGTGATATTATCGACCAATGACAGTCTAAGAAGTTTTCATATACGACACGGTTATCTATTAAAGGTGATTTTAATATGGATGTATATCTATCTGTTACATTTATTCGACCCCCGCAGCCTTCTGCCTCAGAGTAGCTAAAGTAAATTCGAGCTTTAAACCCTTTATAGTGTAAATTAGAATCCGTAATAAACTCTAACACCATACTGTTTCCTGTACTTCTTAATACTGTTGTAGAGTTCACAAAGCCACACAGCAGTGCTAAACGTTTATTGTCATTAACTTTCAGGCCATCGTATACAGCAACGTAATCACTATAACATTCAGGAGTGCTCTCTAAATCGATATACATGAAATTGACTACGACTATCTTGGTTGTCGGTGCTTCAATAAACCATGTGCAATTCATATTTTCATCGTAGTGATCATTACCGAATGATGTAGAAATTACAGCAGTGTCGTTTATTATACCTCCGCATGTAAATAGAGCATAAGATATTTTAAATCCTTTTCTTTGTATAGCGCTGTCAGTTCGGAATTCAAATGCAATTGTTTCGTAATTACGTGTGGGTGGAAATTCACTTCCACAAAAAACTTGATAGATATAATTGTAATCACTCTGAGCTATCATGGTTAGGTTATCATAGGCACATTCAGGATAGTTACCTTCCAGTTCAAATTCACGGAATTTGAGAACCACTTTCTGTCTGCTTGAAGAAACTATCTCATATGAACAACTCATATACGGTTCATAATTATATGGGTAACCAGGACTGAGTAATATTTGTTCTTTTTGGGAAGCTATATATCTGCCTCCACAGATAGGTACCCATTGTGCTTTAAAGCCGTCAAGGTTCGTCTCGGTATCTGTACGAAAAACTACCTTCATCCGATTGTTAGTTGAATTAAAGGGGAGCGGATTAATTCGTCCGCATACTCTCCCCATCTCACTGTAAGTACCCTTTCTCCAATCATAAATAATAAGGACGTCTTTTGTGCAGTTAGGTCTATCCTCAATTACAAATCGATCAACGAATTTAAGTGATATTCGGTAGCCTGTGTCTGCTTGTATCTCCCACATGCATTCCTGGTTCGCAGAGTACATTTTAGGGTAATTCGGTGAAGTAAAAACATTATCATAAAATGTAAGCAGTCCACCGCAGGACTGCGTTACAGTCTTAGCCATAAGCTTTATATTAGTATTAGGTTTTGCTTTGGAATGATACTGTATGTACATATAAGTAAAGTGAAAGAGAAGTGGATTCTCCATAATCGTTCCCTTACAATATCTCCCAATGGCGGGAGCATCTTGACTTAAACTCTGCATTATTATTACATATTCATCATCACATTCTAATGAGAATAATCCTTGCAATTTGATTTCTACCCTGCTATTTATGGGAGCTATGAGGAGCCACGCACAGTCTAAAGTTTCACCATAAGAGTCAGGTACATTATATAAAATATTTGATGGATTTTCCCCTATTGATACTTTGCCACCGCACGGTTGTGCTTTTATATTCAAATTAAAGTAAAACTCTTCACTTTTGCTTTTGTCTGCCCTGAAATCTAATACGGAAGAAGGTATCCTGAATGATGTTTCGGTATTGCCACAAATCTGCCGACCAAAACTAAGACCTGTGTCACTGACTGATGATTCAAAAATAAGTTGTGAATCAAACAATCTACACTGAGTTCTGGTAGTGGAAGAATTAGTACTGAGAGAAATAAATATAGAATTGTAAGTTATATTTTTTTGGCTTACAGTTGAAACTTGATTGTTATAATGCCATTTACAGCTATAGGATCTCTGAAGATCTGGGGACACAAGTTCTTGATTAGGGCCACTCAAGTCTCCACCACAAAGTGCTTGTTCATCAGAACTAAACTTTGCTTTGAACCGATGATGAGTTGTAGCAATCCTATTCAACCATACAGATATTGATATTTCATTTCCTACGGATTCGATAATTTTATTGTCTGAAGTGGTATTACCATCAGGGATTGATTCAATCAAAGTATGGAAACTTATGTCGTTGAATATATTTATCAAGTGCTTCTTTTGATCCGTATCAACAAGTTCTAATTGTACTCTCCGTGATTTATTTGGTACACGAATTTGCCACTGGCAGTATTCAAAAGTGGTTTCTTGAGGGTAACTTGGTGTAGTCAAGTAGCCTTCCGAACTTGTGATTATTCCTCCACACATAGGGCGTGAAGAATTAAAATTGATACGGAATCCTCTATTTTCAGACGTTTGGTCCCATGAACTTGATTTACCGAAAGTGAATTTGATAGTAAATTTATTGCTTGATGTTTCAACTGCCGTTAAAGATTTTTCAAAATCGTCATTACATATAGTTTTTAATATTGTGATGGTATCATTAACTGGTATAGATTCTTCAAGTTCAATTTTAGTAGCACAAGTTGATTGAGAAAATGGCAATTCTACATCTTCCGGTTTAATTGAGAAGACATGAGTTGGCGGTCCTATAATACGCCAGCTACAAACTGTGCCGATCGGGAAAACTTGCATTTGAGGGTATCCAGGAGATGTCACAAAGCCAGACTCGGCAATTATAGTACCACCACACAGGTCGATGGATATATTGGCTTTGAAACCATTTCTGGGTTCTGATAGCTGCGTTATGTATTTTACATATAATATATTACTGCTACTTTTAATGGTGCCCGGCTTTTCCCCACAGTAAGGTCCTTTCAGCAATGGTGATAAGCTCGATGATCCATCACGAATTTCAACTGCTTCTGTACCACAGTTGTCAGTGTAATCTAAATCAAATCTATCGATAAAATCTATTCTTAAGATGTCACCCAGGGGACCAGAAAATACCCATACACATTCCGAATATGGGATTGGTACTGATGGATAATTTGGAGAACTTATTATTTCCCATTTGTGGTCCATACTTAGTTCCGAAGTTGATCCGCATTCGAAATTTTTCTCTTCATAATAAATTTTGAAACTTTTTAAAGTAAATGGAAAATTACCAATTTGAGTCGTGTAGCTCACAAAAAAAGAATTACTTGAAGTCTCAATATTTGTGTGCTTTTCATGGCCATAGCCGCAATACTTCCCATTTCCTAGTAAAGGCGCTTCTAGGGAATCGCCATTTCGTAAAATGACGTAAGTAATACAGTTGTCATTTTTATTAGTGATATTAAAATGGCTGAATTTTAATTGAATCGTTCGGCCGGGCCTAACTTTTACAGTCCATTCACATTTAAGTTTATTTAGTAGAGACGTATGTAAGGTCTTGTTCGCATCTATCCAATTTGGCCCTATTTCCCCAGATAAATCAGTAATAAGTCCACCACAAACAGAACTCATTTGAGCTAGAAAACCTTTTCTGGTTACAGATGAATCTGTTTTGAATTTTATTTTCATATAAATAGAAGAATTAGTTTCTTCCCGTGCAGAACTTTTTTTACATATGTCTCGTTTAACAGGTTTCCAGTTGGGTGGCGTATCGGCAGAATAAATTGAGATTGAATCTGCAAAACAGGTTTGAGATTCTTCAAGGTTAAAATCAATGAAAGTTATGCTTAAGTGTCTCCCTACATTTGTCCTGTAAACCCATTCGCAATCCAAATTGTTTCCATATTCTTCAGGATAATTCGGTGATTTTAGCTCACTTTCTTTACCGGGTAAAATCCACGTCGTTTCATCAGAACCACAGTTAAGTCGGTCTTCGGTGGCAGAAGATTCCCCATTAAAAGAGGATTTTGTCCAAGTCATATGAAACACAGATCCGGTATTCGATTCATCCAATGTAAGTACAATGTACACTGTATTAGATGATGCCAGAATTAACTCAGATTCACTTAAAGCACCATGAAGTAGCTTCAAAAATGGCGCAGTGTTATCATATCCATCATAGATTGTTAATTTATTATAAGGTACATCGCCATAGGATGGAATTTCCAATTTGTCAACTGTAAGGGTAATAACATCTGTACCAGAAGACATTATGCGCCAAACATACTCGCCAGCACCTTCATAGGGAGTGGGATAAACAGGAGATGCAATTTCACCACTATCGCCTTCAATGTCATTTTCGTGCAAATAACTATAATGTAGCATAAATCCCTGACTACTTGTTTTGCTATTGCTATGAAACTTTATAAATATTTTAGCCGCCTTGGTATAATTCGTAGGAATTTCAGTTCCACAATATACACCGAATAGGTGACCGCCTCCGTCATTTTCACGAATTTCCAGATAGTCCTCATTGCAACCCTCACTATATTCTAAATTAAATCGTTCGAATGTTACATAAACAGTGTTGCCAGGAGATGTACTTAGAATCCATTCGCAGTCTGCGTTTATAGGATATGGACTCGGGTATGCTGGTGAGGTAATAGTTCCTGCTTCTGAAACCAAAGTACCTCCACAGGCATTGGTTATCGAAGTATAGTGAGCCGAAAATTTGCCTGCTATTCTGTCGGTATAACTTCCCAATTCTATAGTGATAGCATTACCACGACTTACAATCATTGGAGGTACTTTTCGTCCGCAATATTCTGCTATTAATGGAGCACGCTCGTCATTACCGTCGAGAACGCGCAGAAATGCTGAAGGACAATGTCTGTTTGTTACGATATTGTTGTCTTTTGGCAATGACATGTGAGTAAACGTTAATGATATTTTCTGATTTGGTGTAGGTGCAATGATAGACCAGACACAACTTCTGTTTGAGTAACTAATAAATCTGTTGTTCTCTATAATACCGTCATATTTAGCTGACAAGATAGCACCACAAGTAATGCTGAAGTTGGCTTTGAATCCTTTAGCTGCACCCTCATTGTCAGTTTTGAACTGAACAACGACGTGGTTGTATTTAGTGACGATTTGTGTTGTATTTGAATTGGGACATATTCGATAAGTGTAGTTTGCAGACGGGTTGTATTCATTATTATCGTATATAAGAATCGAGTCGCTACAATCAGGGGTACTTTCACTATGGTTTGGATCCGCATATAAATCGAGATCAAGAAAATTAATTTCAATACGGTGATTTGCCGGGATTGTAACATACCATATACAATCGAGGTTGTTATCATAATTCTTCGGGTAGTTTTTGGAATAAAGGAAACCCGACACAGAGTTAATAAAACCTCCACATTTCAAAGGCGTAGAATGATATTGTGAAGTAAAATAAACATCTTTCAACGTTGACTGTTTAAATAAACGAACTAGCATAAAATTGCTATCAGATTCGATCGATGCGTAACCTTCATTGCAAAGCTTAGCAAGAAGTGGAGACATTATGTTTGGACCGTTGTAAATTTCAATGGCATCAACGGTGCAGTTTTTGGAATCTGTCATATAAATGTCTGTAACTGATATACTGACAGATTTATCTGGTGAACTCTCAATTAACCATTCGCATTCCAGTTCCTTCTCCGTTGTTAAACTTCGATCAAGTAACAGACTACCGTATGGTTTCTGAATGTGTCCCCCGCAACCAGAAATAACCCACTCTAAGCGAAAACCGGTGTTCAGTGAATATATTCCGGTCACGAATTTAATTGCCAATGAATTACTCTTAGTACTTATTGATGCAGGTAAAGAGATCCCACAAAGCTTATTTGAAAAATTGGAGTCCGAAAATTCTTTCATTTGCACATAATCTTCATTGCAATAACCGTTGTTCTCTAATGGTCGATGTCTCATAAAATAGTGCTGCCGACGATATCGGTGGATATCAAAATATGTGAAGGTTACATTGATTCTGTTTCCTTTGGGTACTTGTATGTTCCACAAACAGTTTGAGTTGATCGGATAAGTATTTGGATAATTTGGGCTTTCGATTACTCCGTATCGGCCTGTTAAATTAGTGATGCATATTGTGTTGTAGCTTAGCATAAAACCTTTAGCGCCTATATACACATCCGATCTAAATTTGATATATGCAACATTTGTAGTAGTTTCTATACTCAATACATCTGTTAAAACACAATATTTACCCAATGAAAGAGCCCTTGTATCACGACCATCAAATATTTCAATATAATCGTCACAACTGCCAGCAGTGCGTTCTAATTCTAAATCTGTAAAAGAAATATTGATTCGAGAGCCGGCACTTGTTACAATCCTATAGAAACATTCTGCATTGTTGTGATACTCATTCGGATAATTCGGAGAAGATATTGTTCCAGTGGAGCTTGTTAGTGTCCCTCCACAGCCGGTAATTGTACCATCCCATTCAATTTTAAAACCGATTCCAGTTAAGTAAAAATCAGAATGAAAATGTAAATGTAAAACATTTGTCAACGATACGATTCGTTTATATTGAAATCTGCCACAGTATTGACCGATCAACGGAGCTGTTTCAGAGACACCATTCCTTATTTCTAAGTAGTCGCCGAGGTTGCATTTAGATTGTATTGGCCGTTCCAGGTCAAAATTTGAAATATTAAGCGAGATTTGTTGTCCAACGGGTACTGTGATTATCCAAGTACAATCGCGATTAGGTTCATATGCAGTAGGCCAGCCAGGAGAATATATAAAACCATGAGTTTTGACATAATTGCCACCGCAATGCGATCTTTCATTTAAAAAGGCATAAGATACTGAAAACCCCCCATAACGAGCACTGCTATCAGAATCAAATAGTAATTTTAGACGGTTCGTTGAAGTTGTCAATGCTGGGGGAAATTGAGTTCGACAATAGGTACCTAATAAATTATCTTCGTTATTGTAATCTATCTCAAAAAGCTTTAAATTATCGCTGTTACAATTTGACGAATCTTCCAATTCAAATCTGTTCCACGTGAGCTTTATGTGCATTCCTTCCGGTGCAATTAGGAGCCATTGACAAGATTGTTCATTTTTGTATACAGTAGCAACTCCGGACGGGTGATTTATTAATCCAGTTGTATCTCTGTAAATGCCACCGTACTCTGTGTCAATAGTAGTATAATTAGCATAGAATCCTGTACCAGATATACTCATGTCTGATTTAAATCTTATGTACATAAAATTATGTGTAGAAATTTGTACAGGTGGAATATGATCCCAACCACCACAGAATTTGCCTAGTAGTGTAGAGTTAATATCTGGACCGTCTCTGACTTCAATGTTGTCGTATCTACAATTATAATGTGTGTTGTCTTCGATGTCAAAATCTTGGAATGTAAGTTGTATAGCTTTGCCTGGTATTGTCTTTATGATGTATACACAGACTTTATTTATAGGATAATTAAACGGATATGAGGGCGATTTTATGATACCACTGTCACCTAGTAAAGTTTTTTCACACAATGCTTCGTAAGTTATTCGAAATCCTTCAGCAGCATTACTTCGGTCTGTTTTAAATTTTAGGTAAAGTGTGTTAGAGGATGATGTGTAAGTAGCTGGATATGTAGTACCACAAAACTTGCCAACGAATGAAGAATCAGCCGAGGGTCCATCATAAATTTTTAAATAGTCGTATCGACATCTAAAAGCACGTTCAAGACTAAATTGTTTAAAGTATATTTTAATTCTTGTTTCCGGACTTGTTCTTATTTTATATTCACAAAGCAAATTAGTAAGATACTGCCCGTTGTAAGTAGGAGAAACAATTTCCCCTTTATCTGCGGTGTAATAGCCACCACAACCTGGAACTCCTTCGACAGGAGCGTAGGCTATTTGAAATCCTTTGCCAGAGCCATAGGAATCAGAATGAAAGTGTATTAGAATTTCAGAACCTGCTGAGACCACAGGCGCTGGTTGTGTCGAGTTGCAATACCTGCTAAGGAGTGAATCTGTCACGTGTCCTCCATCGTAAATAGCTAAATAGTCAAAACTACAATTTGGATGTACTTCAATGTCGAGAGCAAAAAAATGTAAATTTATTCTTTTACCTGGAGTAGTTGTTAAGTGCCAGTAGCAGTCGCGATTTTCAGGGTAGGGTCCAGGGGAGCCTGGTGAGCTAATATAGCCGTGAGTGGTAGCATCTATATCTCCCCCACACATAGGCTTCATGCTCGTCCAATGTAAAGCAAAGCCACTTTTAGCTACAGTTCTATCCGAGTGGAACCAGAAATATAGGTTGTTATGGCTTGATATAATGTTACCCCCTTTGGGCAATGTACTACCACAAAATCTTCCAATCAGTTGACTAGAAGATTTTCGGCCATCGTGAATTTGTAAAAAGTCGTTATTACACTCGAGACTTGGTTCTACATTGAACTTACTAAACATTACATTAATGACTTTATCGGGTACAGTGTGAATTATCCACGCACATTGCGCGTCATGGTTATAAGTTGCAGTTGTGTTCGACAAAGGATAAGCAATGCTTCCTTCTTCAGCATCCAAGATATCGCCACACGTTTTTGATTTGACTTGACATGTAGAGCCCGAATAGTGTGCTGTGCACTCACATCGAAATCCAGTGCTGGTGGTGTTATCAGGTCTGCAAATACCTCCGTTCTGGCAAGGGTTTACTGCACAAACGTCGGTTGATACGACACAATTAGCACCGCCGTAACCCTTGCTACATATGCAGGTATAACCAGAGCGAAGAGAATGACATCGACCGTGGGTGCCACAGGGATTACTTTCACAACCCCTTGTGTAGTTATCAGTTGATATGTAGCAGCCCATTATTCCTACTCCGTCTCCTTCCATTCCTTCAGGACATATGCATAGCGATGTTTGACCTGTCGTTGACAGACTTTCTACGCATTGCGCCGACAGATGACAGCCTCCATGGTTGATACTGCAAGATCCTCTAAAGGTACATGTTACTCCATCGCCCTGATAGCCTGTTGGACAAGGTCCACATATACGTGATCCGATGGTATTATGACAACTCACCAGTAAACTACATCCTCCATTAGAAATAGTGGTGCATTCGTCGATATCGTAACAGATGTAGCCGTCGCCTTCATAACCTCTAGGACACTGTCCGCAGCGGAATGACCCGGGCAGATTGATGCATTTGACCTTTGGATTTACAGAACAACGAGGTCCTTGATACGATTCACATTCATTTATATCTGTTAAGCACATGACACTAGAAGTGTTAGATGTCCATCCTTGGTGGCAGATACATTTTATTCCTTCTCCGGAAGTAACTGGTATGCAGGTGCCGTATCCACACATTTCAAAGTTACCCTCGGAACAATCCTTTGCCTTTGTAGTACAATGTAAACCATACCAGCCCGATTTACATAAACACTCGTACGTACCCGGTTTATTAATGCATGTAGCTCTATTTTGACAACCAAGCTCAGTGCCAGCAAAATTACGGCATTCGTTGACGTCTTCAACACAGTCTCTTCCTTCCCAATTTGGTGGACATAGACAGTGATAACCGTTGATTAGGTTAAGACAGGTACCACCGTGCTGACAAGGGTGAGAATCACATTCGTCTTTCGATCTGCTGATTATTTGGTTTTCTAAAGTCAGGACTTTACTTTTTAGGTTGTTTAGTCTTCCCCAAAGCATAGTTATATTGAATAACGTTGATTCAGGAACTCTAGTTTGAACGTCCTCTAAACGTTTGAGTCTTTGTAGTATTCCGTTCGGTCCATTTAAATACACCTCTGAGTTTTCATTAATACGGTTATTAAAAGGTTGATATTGAGGAGTATCCCTCAGGTTGTCAGATTTAAGTATATCAATGTTTCCAACAAAGATTCTCGATTTTGGTCCATTGGGCAGAAGATATATATTTTTGTCTAAAGCTGCTTGCAGTACAAGGTCTCTATCTGATGTTTTTATTTTAGGTCGGTCTTGGTAAATTTCACAATCAAGTTGCGCAAATATAATTGTAAATACAAATAGAAAAGTTAGGGTCATACTGGACATCGTCCATGTATTAGAGTTAGCGTTTACTATGCAACTGGTTGCCGTCGGGATGCTAGATAAAACAATTAGATTTCATTATCGCGGGGGGCGTAGGGGCGTGTCCCGATACATTCCTAGTTGATAAGTAATTTGGTGTCATTACGACAGATGACCGCCAGATCATGTTACTGTCTATTAGCTAACTATCATACTCTGTACTATCATAAAACTGTAAATAAACATTAGGATTTCGTTTTTAAGTCTGACACCTTTGTGTCAGACTTAAAAAAGTTACCTAATTAAAAGTTTTTGAATTTAAAACTGTTTTTTATTCTGTACCTATATTTTTTATTATAAAAATTAAATAGACAATTTTGGTTAGATTATGGCAGTTTTTTATTATAATTTTTTATTTTTTTTTATAATTTTTTATTATAATTTTCTAACTATAGATATGCATGTAACAAAGATAAGTAGGTAATCATTATTATCAGGGATGTTACGGACATCAAATTTCGAATTTGGATACGGATATATGAATAATACTAGGAATTAACGCGATCACGAAAAGGTATTACATACCTATGAATTGCCTGACGTTTCGACCAGGTTGCAGTGGCCGTGGTCACAGGCTGACTGGCTCAGTGGTGCACGCCCTCTGTCGTCGAGATCGTAAGGTCACGCCCTCCGTCGTCGAGATCGTGAGGTAGAAGGTTCTTCATCTACCCACGCATTCTCGATATTTTTGTTTCGCCATGTACCGTCACATACTATACTAACAGTGTCCCTAATCTGTAAGCAAACCGATGTGCCCCTATTCTGGTGTTCACCTCACTGCGCAAAAAAGCGACGTGGCACGTTTTTATAACTGGGTTCCACGCGGTAGATAATTTGAAACCATCTTCCCGATATAGTATTATAGTATGTAGTAGATATAAACACGAGCAATTACGGTTGATTAATTTACGAGGTCTAACATCATGAAACAAGATTTCCGCCGCAGATTTATTTTTAACCAAATCGCCAGGGCCAAGGTTTTTTTTTATACTTTAGGTACCTACGCTTACATAAAGAACACAACTCGTTCGAAGGTCTTGGTATACGTTTTTATAATAAAATTCCTATACATGTAATCGACCTTCCTGTAGATAAATTCCAGCTAACTGTAAAATATCACCTTATTAGGAAATTCTACTATACGATCAACGATTATCTAAACTACAAACAGTCTTGGGCTTAAGGGGTCATTAGGTATATACACACAAACTTCTTTGTCTTATAATTAAGCTAAATTATTAACAAACCATTGTCAGTTGAAAGTAATGCGTGACGATTATTATGGTAATTTGACTAGTAGTGATTTTTATCAGTATTTCGACTATGGTTTATCATGCTCACTAAAATGTCATTGCTTGCGGCGTCGTCATGGGGTGGGTCATTTCTTTCCCTCTGATATGGCGAAGAAGATGATGGCTGGTCCATGCGTCATACTCGTGAACGGGTGCTGTTTGGGGTGACTGGTAAAGATAAAGATAAATTTATTTGTCAGAATATAGTAAATTAGGTGTTACATTATGTTTATTAAGTTTCTTATATATCCTACTATTTCTGGTGTACACATATTTTTTGTTTTCTTACATTCTCATAATCTTATATCTATAATTATTCTACTATTTATTTTACATAATATTTTTATCATTAAGAAATTCGTCTGTTGAATAATAATAACATTTAATTAGCAACAAATCAAATAATTTACGTTTAAATAAATTTAAATTGAGGTCTTTAAAGCAGTTAGGTAATTTATTATAAATTTTAATGGACATACAGTACGAATTTCGGGCATACATTTTAGTGCGTTGGTATGGTATATATAATTTATCAAGGTATCTACTATTTTCTATTAGTTATTGCTATATTTTTTTCAAACAATCGTGGATTTTTATGAACAAATATGCAAACCTGATATATGTACACACAGGGCAGTGGTAGAATTCTGTGTTCCTTAAAGAGTGGAAAGCAACAACCTGAGTATTCAGAACCACTTATTGCCACTTATTGACTAATTTTAGTTTTATTGAAATAAACATTTAGATTGTTATTCTCTAATATTATCTACGTATTAACGGGAATTAACGCGATCACGAAAAGGTATTACATACCTCTGAATTGCCTGACGTTTCGACCAGGTTGCACTGGCCGTAGTCACAGGCTGACTGGCTCAGCGGTGCACGCCCGTTTTTTATCACTGGAACTAATCATGCCACCTCGCTTTTATGCGCAGTCGGGTGAACACCAGAATAGGGCCACATCGGTTTGCTTACAGAATAGGGACACTGTTAGTATAGTATGTGACGGTACATGGCGAAACGAAAATATCAAAAATATCAAAAAAGTGGAGGTGGATGAAGAACCTAGTGTAGTTGACGAGTTTTTTCTAAAACCGAATTGTTCTGGCCTTAAAATGTCATGTTTCATTAAAAAACTATATAAAACATTATGCATCGCTTTTTCAAATATTTTTGAAATAATTGCGATTAACGTTACCGGACGGTAGTTGTTCATATCGGTTTTTTCACCCTTTTTATAAAGTGGTTTTATTATGGAGTATTTTAAACGTTTTGGGAATCTACCTTAAAAGAACGACACATTCATTAAGTGGCTCAGTGGGCCCGATAGACTTTTGCTACATTTTTTTAAAATCTTTGTGCTGATATCGTCGTAGCCCGTTGAGTTTGTGTTATTGAGTGCATTGATTATCTTATGAATGTCCGTATTATCAATTGGATTTAAGAAAATAGTATTTGGATTATATAAAATGTTATTAAATAGTTTATTATTATGTGTAAATGTCTTTTGAGTTTTCTTTAAGTTAATGAAATAATTATTAAATTTATCTGCTATTTGTTTTGGGTCAGAGAATTCTTCGTTATTTAATTTTATTAGTTTTATGTCTTTCGCATTAATTTTATAGTCAAAATTAGGTTTAATTATTTTCCAAGCTGCTTTACAAGTATTTTTTGATTTAGCGATATATCTGGTATTTTGCATTTTATGAGCTTGGAGCGTACATTTTTTTAATATTGTTTTGTACATATTATATTGTCTGAAATGTTTGACTCTTATTTAAGGGTGATTGGAGATACTTAAGATAGAGGTTTCTTTTATTTAACCATTTTGCTTTCACGGGTTTGTTTGTTATTTTAACATTAATTACAGGGAAACATAGATTATAAAACAATGTAATATTGTCGTGGAAGAGGTTGAACGCTTCATCGACCTCAGTACACTCGTAAACATCGTTAAAAGAGAGTGCGTTCATGCAAGATATAAATTTGTTAGCATTTTCACTACTATAGTCTCGTCGTTTTTCAAACCAAAATTTACTGTATCTTTTTTCGTTTTTACACTTTGTGATTTCAAAAGAAATACTCTGTCCCGTTTCATGGTCTGATAACGCTAAGTAATGTGTTTTAGAATTAACATTAGACAAGTTGCTAGTTATTACATCTAGACAAGCCTCCTTTCTTGTTGGTGTGATGATATATGATTTATCATATTATAATTTAGTAAAATTGAAAGTAAATTCTTTGTACTGATATTTTTAGTTTTTAATATATCAATATTCCAATCACTGCATAGTATTATATTTTTATTCCTTTTTTTTTGTCAATTTTTTTAGGAGTTCATTAAGGTTTCTGAGAAATACCGTTGCGTTGTTATTTGGAATTCTGTAGATACAAACAACATAGACATTGGAGTTGAACTATTTCTGTAATACAGTATTCAAAGTGAAATGGTGTGGGTTTTATACAGTTGTTAATTGGTATTACATCTAAGTGTTTTCTGACGAGAATGCAAGAGCCTCCTCTTCGTTGGTCAGTCCTACAAAAGCATGCTGCTAGTTTGTAATCTGTAATTTTAAGATTAGACTCTGAACCTTTTTGTATAAAAGTTTCTGTTAGGCAGATTATATCGATTTGACCGTGATTTTCCTCTAAATCATGAATGGTTAGTTCAAGCAAGTCAGTTTTGTTTAGTATTCCTGCTATATTTTGATGAAGAAGTGTGTATTTTAAGTTATTCTCGAAAAAAAAATAGTATCCTGTTTTATTATCTTTTCAATTGAACAAACATCTTTTTCAGACAAATTCAGAGGTATGTAATACCTTTTCGTGATCGCGTTAATTCCCGTTAATACGTAGATAATATTATATCATGGAACGCGAAAGTTTAAAAGTTAGTATAAATAATTACCATGTTCGGCCCTAGATGGCGTAAGCGTCCAAATAAATCGCACTATGGTTTCGTTCCCGATAATTGTATTTATGCATACACAACTCATTTAATAAACGTCTCGCTCTGAGGTACTACCGTAGTTTTATTGGAGTATCACTGGAATCTAGGAACTTGGTACCGATATTGTACGTGGTCCTTACGGGCGTTTTCGGAAGAACACAAATCAAAGCAAGTTTAAGTAGAAGTTTTACATTATTTACGTTTATTAATTACGACGGCAACTTGGCGCTAGTGGTATGAACAATTTATGAAGACTGAGAAAAAATCTGGTGTTGCGGATTGTTTGCTGCTGTTGGAGTTTTGAGTTTGAAGGTGGAACATTAAACCGATTACTTGAGTAACGAAGTGCGAAAGTGGACTTAATAGTGTGAGTACAATTTAAGTGTTTATTAAAATCGTGCTAAGTGTTAAAGACTTTGAAAAATACAAGTTAATGCATAAACTTAGAAAAGTTAAGGCGGTTGTCTGGGACTTAGAATAGTTTCGATAAAAACGAAGAGACGGGGAACCTATGCTCGATTTTGGAGCGGTGTACAAGTTACAAAAAACACTTAGAAAAATTCACTCCTAAAAACACTTAGAAAAATATTAACGATTATACTTGAACTTATAACGCTTGACACTTAGAATAATCACGCCAGCTCGGACTTAGAAAAATTTACACTTCACGGCACTTGTAAAAATTTGGCGACTCGGTCTTTAAACATTTTAACTATAGAATATACACTTAGACTACAATTTGAACATATCATGGAAAAGGAACTAAGACAGTTAAAAGACATCAAAAGACAGATTGAGAAAGAGCTAATAAACTTTAAAAAGTCTCCAAAAGAACGCATAGTATACAATTATGTGGGTACGCGTCTGGAGCTGTTGGAGACTCAATGGAATTTTGTCACCAAACATGAAGCAATAGTCGGTGAATGTGAGGAAGATACAGAATTGGGCGACTATTTTCAAGAGGACGTTTACGAAACTGTTAATGAAATTTACTTAACGTACAAAGTGGAACTCAAGAATGCACTGTCGCAATTAAAAGCTCCTAGTTCCAAAAAGGAAACTCGCGATGTTTCGCCTGACAATGTTGTAAGATTACCAAAAATAGTTTTACCAACGTTTAGCGGAAAATATACCGAGTGGTCGTCATTTCGGGATTTGTTTATTTCCTTAGTACATAACAATAAAAAGTTAGATGACGTACAACGCCTTCATTATTTAAAGACA
This sequence comes from Callimorpha dominula, assembly GCA_949752705.1. Classification (NCBI taxonomy): domain Eukaryota; kingdom Metazoa; phylum Arthropoda; class Insecta; order Lepidoptera; family Erebidae; genus Callimorpha; species Callimorpha dominula. The sequence continues at coordinate 5,217,918 of OX456995.1, read as the reverse complement.
CAATTGTCAGGCGAAGCAGAGCAGTTAATAAGACATGTTCGGTTACGGATATCAATTACAATAAATGTTGGGAAATGTTAGAACACAGATTCAACAATAAAAAAATTATGTCCACTTGTATCTTAAAAAGATTGTTCAGTCAACGTAACATTGTTGTCGAATCTTCAAATGCACTAAAGGAACTTCTGGATGTAACTAGTGATTGTATGCATGAGCTTACCAATCTTGGGATTGATGTTAGTTCGTGGGATGTAATCGTTATTTATGTGGTAAGTTTAAAGTTGGACCTAGAATCTAGGAAGCAGTGGGAACTGCATGTTAGTCAGTCATCCGATGATTTGCCCTCCTTTAAACAGTTTCGCCAGTTTATAGAGACGCGTTTTCGGGCGCTAGAATTTGTAGAGCCTAAAGCTAAACCGAAAAGCCTTCCTACATCTCACGCCAAAGTAATGCATGGCGTTGCTAGTTTTACATGTCCGCATTGTTCTGATAGTCATAAATTAGGCAATTGTAAGAAGTTTTGCAAAGAAGATAGTGACAAGCGCCGTGATATTGCCCAATCTTTGGGTGTGTGTTTCAATTGTTTGGGTAGTCACCACACGTCCAAAGCTTGCCGCGTTCTGTCCAAATGCCGTATATGCCAGCGAAAGCACCATACGTTGTTGCACCCTGCCAAGAACCCCAGTGTAACTAGTGCGGTTTCCATGCCAATGGAGTCTACCGCCTCACATGAAAGTACCTCAGAAGTCAGTCAGTCAGTATAGCAACCCACCTAGTGAATGGACGAGCGCAGGGACAAGTCCTGTTGGCCACGGCCCTGATAAAGGCCGAATCACTAAATGGGTCCTCTCAGATATTGAGAGCATTATTGGATCAAGGATCACAAGCGTCCTTCATAACGGAGGCTGCAGCTCAATTACTTCGTCTAAAGAAAGTGGTGTCAAAAACCACTATTGCAGGTATAGGAAGCGGTCATGGCAAGGTCGTCTCTAGACATGTCGTTAATATGAATATACAATCATTGCATGACTCATCCTTTACCTTGAAAGTAACTGCGCATGTGTTAAACACACTGACATCAGTCATGCCAGACACGACTTTTAAAATTCAGGATTGGCCCGAAATTCACAGTGTTAGTTTAGCCGATCCACAGTTCAATGTACCTAACAAAATCGACATTTTGTTGGGGGCGGAAACCTACTGCCGTATTTTAAAGGTAGGACTAATCAAGAGTCCCACGGGCTCTCCGGTCGCACAAGACACCCATTTAGGTTGGATTGTGTCGGGCCATGTTGGTAAAGCAGACAGTTCTCTCAATTCCTATAACACAGTTATTGCGATGCATGCTCAAATTGAAGAGAATGATATGTTAAAAAGATTATGGGAACTGGATGCAGAGCCATCTTTAACAAAAAAGCCATTCACCCCTGAAGAACAGTGTTGTGAGGACTTTTATAAGGCCACGACCAAAAGAGATGAAGAGGGACGATATATCGTTCAATTGCCCTTTCGTTCAAATGAACAAAGGTTTTAGGACTAACCTGAAATAGGCATACCGATGAATTCGATTACTCCGTGAGAATGTCATCTCCTGCAGCACCTGAAACAAAAAGAACAGTGATTTCGGAAATATCACGGCTGTATGATCCACTGGGATGGATAGCGCCGTGTATTATAACCTCGAAGGTTTTTATTCAGAGGTTATGGATTGCTGGCATTGACTGGGATGATGAACTGCCACCGGGACTCCTACAAGATTGGATATATTACCGAACATAACTGGAGCAATTAGTAGACTTCCACATTCCTAGGTGGATTGGCAAACAGACAGAAAATGTTGTGATGGAGCTGCATGGATTTAGCGATGCATCCAGTATAGCTTATGCCGCTGTAGTATATAGTCGAACTATCGATCCAAACGGTAAGATACATACACATCTTCTCACAGTCAAAACGGAGGTAGCGCCGATTAAACAAATATCTATTCCTCGCCTGGAACTGTGTGGCGCTGTTTTAGTGGCAAAATTGCTAACCGAAGTAGCTAAGGTAATGAACATACCGAAGACGAATATCCATGCTTGGACCGATTCGTCTGTTGTCTTAGCATGGTTAAACGATCATCCAAGTCGTTGGAAAACCTACGTAGCTAATCGGACTTCGGAGATACTCAGTTTGTTAGACAACACCCAATGGGCTCATGTACAGTCCAAAGACAACCCAGCAGACATCGCTTCTCGCGGGGCTTCTTCATCTATGCTCCTCAGAAGTGATCTTTGGAAACACGGTCCACTTTGGTTAAGAAATGAGCCAGTGGAATATACAAGGCCTAGTGCAATACGTACCAATGAGGAGAAAAAGGCGGTGAAGGTTCATACCGTCACCTTGGTATCGGATTTTGGTGAAGTCTGGGGATCTAGATTTTCATCGTTAAGAAAGGAAGTAAGGGTTGTTGCCCTATGTAAAAGATTTTTACAGTCGGCAAGACACCGAAGAATTAATATTAAACCAACACCTTATCTATCAGTAATAGAACTACGGGAAGCCATACATCTCTGCATTAGGCAAAGTCAGCAGCAATGGTTTCAAGCAGAAATTCTGGCTCTGGAAAACCATACAACATTAGACAAGAAAAGTCCATTATCTAAACTAAACGTTTTCATAGATAATAACAGTAAGATATTACGCGTTGGGGGTAGGCTCCGTTACTCTGAACTATCGGATGATACAAAGCATCCAGTCGTTATCCCTCATGACTCAAGCTTGGCTAAGTTGATTGTAGCCAATGCTCATGAAAGAACGTTTCATGGAGGTCAACAATTGGTGCTCAACTATATCCGCACCAAGTACTGGATCAGCAGAGTGAAAAATATGGTACGAGCACATATACACGGTTGTGTTCCCTGCATATATGCTGCCACTACAAAACAGCAGTTGATGGGAGAGCTCCCAGCTTGCAGGGTGACTCCGAGTAAGCCGTTTTTCAACACTGGCGTCGACTACGCGTGACCCATCAACATGAGGTTCTCTAAAGGACGAGGACAGCGAGCGTATAAGGGATACATCTGCTTGTTTGTGTGTATGGCCACGCGTGCTGTGCACATTGAAGCCGTTTCAGACCTGACCACGGAAGGATTCTTGGCGGCGTTTAGGCGTTTTGTAGCTAGACGTTGTTAAAGCGCCTACGCAATTAGTGTGCGCAATAGTGCCTATGTACTTCGGCATCTATTTACCATTATAGGGCGCTTACGCTTAGGTGTATATGTTACATATGTCGGTACATTATAATTATTCACTTCAATCGATACTGTTCAGCCATTACAAGTTTTACCACATCGCTGCCTTTTATTTAAATCCATTAGCTGGATTACAGTCTGTACATGGTCCATACGAGCTCGGATATTCGACAATTAACGATTTTGTTGAAGATTAAACAAAATTATAGCGAAGATCCTAGAAGAAAAAATATTTAACCTCGGAAGCCGGTGTGGTTGGCATTTGGACAGGGTGCATTAGCGGTGTTAAGTTTTATTTCATTTAATATCGTCACCCAACACTCGACCAGGTATTATTTATCCTTAATTAAGGCTTGCCACAGGTTAGTGTAGATATTATTTGAATATTTTTAGTGAAACCTAGTTATTTGAGCCGTGTTAATAATAAGTGCACGTTAAGATTGGTTTCAAATTAAAGTAATTATTAGATGGATAGTTAGGCATTTGGCAAATAAAACATTGTAATATTATATTCAATAATTGTATTTACAAAAAAGAAATAATTAAACCTTTAAATATATACATTGTTAGATTGTTCGATTGTACAACAAATTATACATAACGTAGGTAGTACAAACCTAGATTTTTATTATATATTTTTAAGTTGTTATTGTATAAATTTCAGTTCGACTATACCCGTATCCCAGTATGTCTGAAGAAAAATAATTAATTAAGAAGCGAGGGAGCTTCAAAGGTCGCTTGACAGCTTTTATTGGGTACCTTAACGCATTGAGTGATAAGCCCTTAAGTAGCTGTAACATTAAGGAGCTGCACCTTCGTACCGGTAAGATCGAATCGTTGTATGAGCAATTTGATGAGGTGCAGTTGCGTCTGGAGTGCATTGTTGAGGACGTTAAGGTTCAGTTTGCCGAACGTTCGGAGTTTGATTCGAATTATTATGCATGTTTATCTAGGGCGCAAGATTTAATTGAACAGTATAGTAAAGACAAAGAGTCTATTAGTAGCAATAAAAGTACTCGTGCCAGTAATTATAAGCCTATAAAATTACCCACTATCCAACTTCCAAAATTCAATGGATCCTACGGTAATTGGTTGGAATTTAGAGACACCTTTACTAGTCTTATTCACTGCAATGATGGCATTGATTTAATCAATAAATTTCATTACTTGCGTGCATCCCTTGAAGGATCTGCTGCTGTCGTTATTCAGTCTGTTGAGTTCTCTGCTAGTAATTATGATGTGGCATGGAAGTTAATTTGTGATCGTTTTGACAATAAAAGATTGTTAGTTCAAAATCATGTGTCAGCTTTATTTAACATTGAGGTTATTAACAAGGAGTCGTCTAGTTCATTAAAGGCGTTAATTGATCAGTTGAATAAAAACTTAAGAGCTTTAGAGACATTAGGCGAGTCAGTTAAGCACTGGGACACTTTGTCAATCTATATAGTAACTCATAAGTTAGACCAGAAAACCTACCGTGAGTGGGAAGAGTGTAAAGGACGTTTAGATAAGGACAGCACGATAACATTTGATTTCTTTTTACAATTCATGCGCAACCGCGCTGACTTAGTTGAGACATTGGAATTGTCGCGAAATAACGTCTCCCACACGTTTAATCAAAACAAACATTCAAAGGTTAGGTCTATGGTTGTAACACAAAGTTTTGAACCTAGTTCTAGGCATTGTCCTAAATGTAAGGACAACCATAATTTAAATAACTGTCCACAATTTCTAGCGTTGAGTAACGAAGCACGTCTTAAATTAATACCGAGTTATAGGGTGTGTTATAACTGTTTCCGAACAGGTCACTTTGCCAATCAATGTAAAAAACCGGGTTGTAAGTTATGCAAACGCAGACACAACATATTAATACATACATCTGATTCTAAAGGTATGGTAGATTCACGTAGTAATAAGAATAACGAGTCATATGAAAACTCGTCTCCGTCACCGACAGTGGCAGCACATCATGTTTTATAACGGAGCGACTGTGTAGGCGGTTAAATTTAACTACGAGTGAAATAGCCGGGTCGGTATATGGCATAAATAACGTGTTTTCACGCGTAGGCAAAAGATGTCATGTAAATATGACGTCGTTAGATAGCAACTACAGCGCTAACTTGTATTGTTTTGTTTTGCCGTTAATAGCGAATGCAATGCCATGTTGTGAGATAGATATATCAGACCTTAATATTTCTACTACTATTTGTTTAGCAGACCCTACGTTTTACGCGCCGTCAGATGTTGACATATTAATTGGTGCTGATTTATTTTAGGACTTGTTAGGGTCCCAAAGATTACAATTAGGTAAAGGAAAGCCAGTGTTGTGCGAAACAAAGTTAGGCTGGATTGTTTCAGGGCCTATTACTTACAAATACGATAAATATATTTCGAATAAAATAACATGTAATTTTACACAAACTAGTTCGTGTACTAGTAGTGACTTAGATGAGATTCGCAGCGACTTATTACGCTTTTGGAAGCTTGAAGAGATTAATACACAGTCCTCTAATTATTTACCTGAGGAGAAATCGTGTGAGGAGCACTTCACTCAAAATACGACGCGGTTAAATGATGGTCGGTTTTGTGTTCGTATCCCCTTAAAACAAAATAGTTCTGTTCTTGGTAATTCTTTTGATAGGGCTACGATTTTTCTATATTCTTTAGAACGACGATTAAAGACTAAACCGAGCCTCAGTGAATTATATCGTGACTTTATGTCTGAATATAAAACCTTGGGTCATATGTCCGAGAACAAGGATATTAATTTAAGTTCTTGTGGGTATTTCATACCACATCACGGAGTACTACGCGAGGGTAGTAGTACTACTAAACTGCGTGTAGTATTCAATGCAAATTGTCCTACGTCATCGGGAATCTCCTTAAATGACATCCAGATGGTAGGCCCAACAGTTCAGGACGACCTTCTGTCTATCTTGCTACGGTTTCGTCAACACAAATATGTTTTATCAGCAGATGTTGAGAAAATGTATAGGCAAATAGTCATCCATCCATCTGATAGACATTTGCAGCAGGTGCTCTGGCGAGAGAATTTACATGATCCTATTAAGGTTTACACTTTAAATACGGTAACATATGGTACAGCCAGTGCCCCGTTTCTTGCTACGCGCTGTCTTAAGCAATTAGGCGTTGAGTGTAAGCTAGATAAAATAGCAGAGATAATCAGAAATGATTTTCTGGTTGACGATTTGCTTACGGGAGGGGATGAGTTCAATCAAGTGTTAAATATCCGCACAGAAGTCACAAATGTACTTGCGTCGGCTTGTATGCCACTTCGGAAGTGGAAGTCCAATGCGCCTGGGTTGGTATCTGAAGTATCTCAGTCTTCCTTAGATTTGAGTATGGGATCTAGTCAACCCAATAAATTATTAGGACTTGATTGGTTTGCGAATTCCGACGAACTAGGTTTTCTCCGTAAATTAAATCTGCCGTCAGAAGGCAGCACTAAACGTGATGTGCTTTCGGCGATAGCACGTATATTTGACCCGTTAGGTCTTTTATCCCCGTTCGTAATAACAATGAAAATGTTATTGCAAAGAATGTGGCTTGACAAGCTTTCGTGGGATGAGCCTTTAATTTCAGAGCATAACTCTGATTGGAATACAATCATTAAATCTTTGCCTTTTTTGAATAGTTTTCGTATACCTCGAAGAGTTATATGTAATTCATATAAATTGCTAGAACTACACGTATTTACAGACGCGTCTGAGCGCGCCTACGGTGCGTGCGCCTATGTCCGTAGTATGAATGATAACGGTGAGTACATGGTTCGTTTATTAATGGCAAAAAGTCGAGTGGCGCCGATTAAACCCACCACTATCCCTAGATTGGAGTTGTGTGGTGCGTTAGTTGGAGCTCGTATATACGAGAAGATTTTAAATTCTTTACGAGTAAGGTTCAATCGTGCTTACTGTTGGACTGACTCCACCATAGTATTAGGGTGGTTACAGATGTTGCCTTCGAAACTTCAGCCTTTTGTGCGTAATCGCGTTGCTGAGATTTTAGACAAGGCGGGTAACTGTTCGTGGAGGCATGTTCCAACCGAAGAGAACCCAGCAGACCTAATATCTCGTGGCATGGATGCTAGTAGTCTGCAATGTTCGGAACTATGGTGGAGTGGACCGAGTTTCTTACAACGAGTTCAGTCTGATTGGCCTTCTCAGCTTCAACGGTTAGAATTGCAGTCGTTGCCCGAAACTCGACCCCATGTTGCTTTAAGCACCGTTGTTGAGGAGATTCAACATAGTGATAGTTTTATAGATTTTAAGCGGTTCTCTAATTATTTAAGACTAACACGTTGCATGGCTTATGCTATTAGGTTTATTAAGTTATGTAGAAGGCTGCCTGTTGCTAGTAATTATTTAACTCAAGCAGAGTTACAGGACGCATTAAATGTTTTAATTCTACAGAGTCAGGTTGAATCCTTTCCGGAGCATAAATTACTTTTAAATAAGAAAGGTTTGCCTGCGAAAAGCGCTTTATTAAAGTTAAATGTTTTTATCGATAAAAACAACATAATTCGTGTGGGAGGACGCTTAGAGAATTCTAATTTCTCATTTGATAAAAAACACCCAATACTTTTACACTCTACTCATGCGTTAACTAAATTACTATTTGATTTTGAACATAAAAGGTTAATGCACGCAGGCCCACAGCTGTTATTAGCAACTATTAGAGAAACTTATTGGCCTTTAGGCGGGCGCAACTTAGCTAAAGCTTGCTATCATAAGTGTGTACGATGCCATCGCCTCAAAGGTAACGTAGTTACTCCCTTAATGGGTAACCTACCGCAGCAGCGGCTTCTTCCAGGTGGTTATCCTTTTAATTGTACTGGTGTCGATTACGCTGGCCCAGTCATGTGCGCTAGTCGTCAAGGTCGCGGATGTAGACTGATAAAGGTGTACATAGCTATATTTATTTGTTTTACCACTAAGGCAATCCATTTAGAGTTAGTAGGTGATCTCACTAGTAACAAATATTTGTTGGCTTTATATCGTTTTATTGCACGACGGGGTAAACCCGTAGATATGTACTCCGACAACGGCACTTCATTTATTGGCGCATACAACGAATTATCCAAATTTTTAAAATCTAACTGCGACTCATTAGCGTCAAGTGTAGCTAACGATGGAATTAATTTCCATTTTATTCCCGCGTATACCCCTCATTTTGGTGGACTCTGGGAGGCGGGTGTTAAGTCGACCAAGTACCACCTTCAACGAGTGTTGGGAAATTGTAATGTCACTTATGAAGAACTTAACACTACGTTAGTCCAGATCGAGGCTATATTGAATTCACGCCCGTTAACGCCATTATCTTCCGATCCCGAAGACTACAGCCCGCTTACACCTGGACATTTTCTTGTTGGCCGGCCGCTTACTTCTGTGCCCCAGCCAAACTACCAGGACCACTCTTTAAGTCACCTGACCCGTTTCCAGACGATTGAACAGCTTCGTCAGCGTTTCTGGGTTCGGTGGAGCAGAGAGTTTGTCTCTGAATTGCAACAACGGACCAAGTTTCGTACCTGCAGAGATGGGTTGAAGCTGAACTCTTTGGTGGTCGTTAAGGAGGACAACCTGCCTCCTTTGAAGTGGAGATTGGGAAGAGTAGTGAAGATTTATCCTGGTTTAGATGGAATTGCTCGTGTTGCTGATATCCGGACATCCACTGGGATTATTAGAAGAGCCTTTAACAAGATCTGCCCGCTGCCCATTTCTACAGTTTAGTAGGTTGAAAGCGAATCTTTCAACGTCCGGGGGCATGTTAAAGCGCCTACGCAATTAGTGTGCGCAATAGTGCCTATGTACTTCGGCATCTATTTACCATTATAGGGCGCTTACGCTTAGGTGTATAAGTTACATATGTCGGTACATTATAATTATTCACTTCAATCGATACTGTTCAGCCATTACAAGTTTTACCACATCGCTGCCTTTTATTTAAATCCATTAGCTGGATTACAGTCTGTACAGACGTGGTCATTGTCGCCACATTTGGAGCGACAATGGTACTAATTTCGTCTGAGCTGCCAAAGAATTGCGAGTTTTGTTTTCTAAAGAAAGCTCATTGTTTCAAAACATAGCATCAGCTCTCGCAGATTCTCAAACTGAGTGGCATTTCATTCCCCCCCATGCTCCAAATCATGGTGGACTGTGGGAAGCAGGGATTAAAAGTGTGAAACACCACCTAAAACGTACAGTTGGAGACTCCACACTTACTTTTGAGGAAATGTCCACGGTTCTATCTCAAATTGAAGCGTGTCTCAATTCTCGACCACTGTCCCAAGGCAGCAGTGATCTGGAGAATCCTACACCTTTAACCCCTGGACATTTCTTAGTGGGTCAACCATTGGTATTGACACCAGATTACAATTATGAGGACGCTACGGTAAGTACTTTACGCAGGTGGCAGTTGACGCAACGTATGGTACAAGGTTTCTGGCACAGATGGAAGAATGAATACCTTACACATTTCTTCCAAAGGTATAAATAGGCGGTACGATCTAAAGATTTTAAAATCGGCGACATAGTTCTAATAAAAGAAGATAACTTACCTCCTGCAAAATGGTTGTACGGAAGAGTCGTTGAAGTCCAGACCATCCAGGAAAGGACAATATCACTCGGGTTGTCACTGTACGTTGCAAGGGCAATACCATCAAACGTCCACCTTCGAAGTTATGTTTACTTCCCGCGACACAGTAGTCACATACCAAACCTTCATTTAAGTTTGGAAATAGCCATTTGGTCTATAGAATAGTTTTAAGTCTTAAATTGTTATGTTACTTGTGGATATGTCAAATATTAGTGCTTTTATATGTGAAGGAAATTTTATTGGATCGATTTATTAATTATATACGTCCTATGATACCGTCACCTGTACCTTTATAGCTTAAGTGTATATACAGTCCATTGTTCTTGTTACCTTGGTTGGTTCATGGTGGGCGGATTTTAAGGTAAATAATCCTTGTGGTGGGCGGAATGTTTAATGTTCAATATAACAATATAAAAAAAGGCTTATGTAGTAAATTCAGATAGGGCAACAAGTGTAATGCAGAATAAGTAAAATAATTACCATGTTCGGCCCTAGATGGCGTAAGCGTCAAAATAAATCGCACTATGGTTTCGTTCCCGATAATTGTATTTATGCATACACAACTCATTTAATAAACGTCTCGCTCTGAAGTACTACCGTAGTTTTATTGGAGTATTACTGGAATCTAGGCACTTTGTACCGATATTGTACACAAATAAAACAAATTAATGAAGTAAAAAAACACTTTTCTAGTTTTCAATTTCAGTACTTCTGTATTATTATTATTTAATTTATTTTCTGTAAATAAAATGTTTTTATAATAAAAAGTGCAGAGCGCTGCACCCGTGAGTTGGTACGCCTTGGTGCGAACGTTTACCGAACAGGAAATGTAGAAAGTTAGCCATGTTTAGCGACGTTGTATTTATTACAGATCATTTAGTTTTGAGACTAGTAATGAATAGCATGCATAGTTCAATTATGACAAGTTGTTTTGTAGTTTATGTTGATTAATAACCTTTAGTAAATAATAACTATTAGGAAATATTAGCAATAAATAAATTATGTTCAACGACTTCTGTTGCTGACTATACATATGCCAAAACTATAAAATAAATGACCTATTATTGATTTATTTGCAGTTTAGTGACGTTCCTGGAAAGGGTGATGCTGTTCTCGAAATGACAGTGTGGTGGCATTCCTAAACTGATTGGAACTCGTCGTCTATATGCTATTTATGCCGGAAAATAATACACGTTGTTAACATTACGTCTTTATTTGAGGTATTAAGAACAGCATCTATGTTCAAACTTAATAATAATAATGAATTTATTTGCAAAAAATGTGGTACAAAAGATTACAATGTAGAAATAATGAACTCATGGTCTAACTAGCTGACTCGGCACACGTCGTTTTGCCATATTAATTATTTCTAATGAATATTTTGGTAGTCAAAAAATAACTAACTTATTGTGGGATGGGGTCTATGACTATAAAAATAACAAAACACCAACCATTCATTTTCTTAATTCAAAGTACTTCATTAACTAAACTGACATATTTAAAGTTTAACAGTGAGAGAGCAATGCTTCGGCACGTATGGGCCGGCTCGATCGGCATATCGATAATGCTTACGTTGTATTTCGCCGAGCGAGTGAGGTTATCGGTAGCCCTAACCATTCCCTCTCTCCATCTTCCCCCCATCTCGCCATCTCCCCTCCTCTCCCACTCGCACCTTAAAGGCCGGCAAGGCACTTGTGACTCTCGAGTTGCAGGTGCCCATGGGCGGCGGTAGTCACTTACCATCAGGTGACCCGTCTCGTTAACCCACTATTCCATAAAAAAAAAGTTTGACATCGACTTGACTGCAATCGATTATTACAATCGATTATAACAATCTCACTTTCTATTTTCACTGGGTTAAATACTTTAATAAAATCGTACCAATGAAAGTAAAAATACTAATATCGCTATTAAAAAACAGGGGTTGATCTTAGAGGGTTGAAAATTCAGAGTTGTATGTATTTTCTAATGCTGTACCATAAAAAATAATTTTTTTTTTTATTTAAAATTAAAAAAATTATAATTTCGGGGATGAAAAATAGATGTTGTCCTATTCTCAGACCTATCCAATATGCACACAAAATTTCATGAGAATCGGTCAAGTCGTTTCGGAGGAGTTTAATTACAAACACCGCGACACGAGAATTTTATACATTAGATTATAAATGTTGCTGTTAAATATAAATCAAAATTTTAATTAAAATACTTGTTATGAAAATAAATTCTAATCCACTTTACAGCAATATATATTATGTAAAGAACTTGAAAAGTTATAGTTGCTGTTGCGTATTCGCAGCCAGGTGTAAACAGGTAATACTTTGTTACATTTATACGTTCATGACTTATATTCATAATTTATATATTAATGAAAGCTTATTTTTTTCTGAGTATAATGAAATACCTCTGCCTATGTGAAGGTGTACGCAAATAGGGGTTACCAGCTGATAAAGATAGATTACAGTGAAACAGAATTATACATCGCTTGTTAGAAGAGGATGGCGATTGTAAGTTTTTAAAGCCATTGCGTATGCGTCGATAACTAGTGCTAACGGCCCAAACAGTAGCAGTAACGACTTTATAATACTCCGAAAAAATATAGAATTCATACATTTTTGTTGACTTGCATTTAAAATTTTATAAACATAACAAAACATTAATTTTTAAATAAGAAATGAAGTTGTCTTTTCTTAATAAAATTACAACAAAAAATGAGTATTTATGAAAAATAAACACTTTGGAATGTAGCTCAAAAAAAGTTATATTATGCAGGTAATGTTTGAGAAAGTATTCGATTTTATTTGAGTTGTCTATAATTGGTTCAGAAAATACGACTGCTTTAAAAAAATCCCCTCACGCATGTCATGTCGCCATATTAGATGCATATTTTAGAGATTATTAACAAGTACGTCTTAATATTTATCAGATTTCATACACATGCTTTTTTAAATAACTGTCACAATACAACGTTCCCGTAGGTACGCGTTACATAATAATAAATTTAATGAAATAGTACCTACTTGACAGCAAAAATAAACAAATAATTAAAAAAAAAACACACGTAACAATGTTTACTTGAATTTTGGGAATTTGCATTATTGCCCACTAACGCCATCTAAGCAATGTTTTTTTAATGCAATTGACAAATATGAGCTACGTGCACAAAATTATTTTATAAATGTCAGACAACATTCGAGTAACCAAAAGAAACAAAAAAAATTATATATATATATCCATATTTTAATAATATTAAAATCTAATATTAATGACATGAGATTTTTATTTGTTAATAATGTTTTTGACATACTTCAATTACCAAAAAAATATGGTTTACGAGCGTGTTCCCAAAGTGATTATCTAAGTGTATTTTTGCTAAATAATCAAACAAAACATGATTAAGTGCATTTATATAAAATGTATCTACTGAAGACGCTGAAATATATGATACCTACTTGATTGCAATAACTTTTCTTGGTATGCGTAATGGGTTTTTCTTACTTGCACAAAATATAGGGTTCTTGCTATGTGCGGGAGTTGAGTTACCCAATATGACTGCGGTTACGCCCTAATCGCTATTTTTAAACTACTTATTGCAAAACTTGCAATTTCTTGCAAAATATCTCTTGTTTATTGTACTATCAAGAGATTTAGTGAAGATTAGACCGTAAAAGGAACGGCTGACCAAGCACAGTTGGAACACCAGTGTGATGTTAGATCATATAACGGCCTACGGCATTAAGTCCGCCATTGTACATTTTTTTTTTGTGCATAAAGTGTAAATAAATAAATAAATAACATTAATATTGTCAGGTATCTGTTTATTCGATGTTTATTAATTCAGGCATTTATATTTGGTTTGCGAAACTACAAAGGAGAATAAATTCGGATAAATAAGTATCAGGGTGTGTTCGTAAATAAAACGTAAAAATAACAGGTACAAAAATTGTATTACAAATATCTCACAATCAGTCAATATTAGATTTACAAGAATTAAAGTAAAACCTATTTATAATTAGATGCCGAACTTAAATCGTAGATACATCATATACTATTTAGAGTAGAAGTAAATGCACATAACATACATTATATTTTATCGATCAACAGTGAGGTTCTCAGCTAGCTTTCAGTAACGATTGGCTAAAGTAGTGATTAGCAATTATTTAACAATATAATAATTCACACAAATTAACCAATAACCATTTTAAAGATGTTGTTAGGTTCTACTACTTTGAAACAGCACAACATACACTGCCATGGGACCTAGTGCCTTTTAGGTATAAAGTGATAAATTTTGTATTGTGTAAAACTTTGTCCGAGTGGGTAAATGGCGTAAATGAATCAACATGACATCCTCATGTTGGGTTCAACAATTAATATTTTCACGTTTGACTGCGTTCGTATCAATATTTAAAAATACGATTATTATGTATTCTAAGTAATTGTTAGTGTTTGAAGGCTATATATCTATGTAGAAACTGATTTAAATTTTTTTCATATCTGGTACATTGAAAATATGACCATAGTATAAAAAACATATTTAAAAACAATCTTTTGTATACTAAGTATATAGGTATTAATTGTATATAGAATAATAAAATATAAATAGGTATATAGAAGATCCGGATAATTATAGAGATTTTTTAAATTTATTTATTAATTGTCATCCAAACTAAGCGTGTATGCAAAATTTCAGCATAATTGATGATTGATAATTGAGGGTAACTGCTTTAAAATTCAGTTGAAAGATTTGACCGGAACAAATATACATACAAACATTGCAAGTTAAATGAAAACCTGTAAAATAACAACTATGTAATCATATCATACGATTAGATTGCCTTCGTTCGCGAATCCCGTCTGCGTTCGAAGACATCACTAGATGTTGTTTATAATGAGTACTATCTATCTAACTAAGTTGTAATTTTGCATAATATGTGTCAATGTATAAATGTATCAATGATCTACCATTGATACATTTATACTTAGGTTTAATTTTTTTTTCCATTTTAGGAGACTGAGATATCACAAATTTATAAATCAAATTGTTACGTTAGAAATTTTATTACGAGAGTTACCACGTCTTTTAATTACAACCTCAGAAACGACTAGCGCGCCCTATGGAACATCGAGTTTCGTTGGTTTAACGGACAATTATGTGTAATTTAAAAATAGTTGAAGTTATACTGCGTATATTTGAATCGGAGGTTGAGTAAAAGGGTGATATAAGCTAAACTCTTAATTTCGTGTTGAAACGTAACATTCAGAATGTTTATAATAGTGTCATCATTATACATTGATAATAATTTCTTGACATAGCCCGAAATGTAGTATTTATTGAACTTACAATAATAATCGTATTCATAGATAAAATATTGACTACTAACTTCGTACTAAAAACTCCGTTATATACCTATGTTTAAATGGTATGTTCTACTCTTTCTGTAGTAGACCTTGTCTAATAATATAAGTATATATATGTCGGATACACCTTGTACAAATTACTTACAATACAAAATATTGAAATTTATAGCTAAAAAGTTATTAATTTAGTTTTGTTAAACAATGTATGCCGTTAAACACGTCTAAATTTACAACTCTTCTGAGCATTGAAACCAATCATATTAAATAAAACAATAAAATCAGTGAAATCAAAATAAAATTCCACGGTTTGTGTGACAAGCTGCCTACCTAATACACACACTGTACACCCTTAGGCCTAATAATTCGATGTTATATTGGAAAAAAATATTATTGTTGTTTTTTAATTAATTAAAATTATAAACAACAAAGCTAGATTGTGACAAAATGAAATAAGCGCGATTCAGCTTCTTTTCTTGTTAAATAACTTAACAGTTACTTTGAACACCCATTCTGGTGAACATAGCCAAATTTTAACAGTCCCCAAACTAGAAAATATTTATAACTTAAACGTACACTTAAAGTAATCAAATAAGAGTTTAAACATTTTAACATGTTCTCAAAAAGTCTTATTTACGCGTCTACTATGGCACTTAGAATTAAAAATAAAGCCATGAGTTTCGCAGTTTTATTTTCTGAATGGTACAGTTGTTTAGAGCAGTTGAAGTTGCGGACACAACAGTTATAATAATAACTTTGTCTCTTTTGAGATCGTTTTGTGATGTTTATATTCAACGATATAATGATATTGACATCGAAATGCTTTAGTCAAATTTAACATTTAAATAACCAAAGTTAATAACATAAAAATATTTGCTGAAGCGAATATTACGACAATATAACGGAATAGTGCGTGTATGTACGTTTGCAAAGCTGAGCCTAAAAAGATAGGCCCAGTTAAGAGTATTTTACAATGGTGAACATCAAAGTATTAATATTTTTGAATTAACCTAAATACAATATTATGTAAAAAGATATTAATATGCTCAGATAGTTTGTACATTTAGAGGTGTTGTATTCACTGACTTCGCCTCTTCGCCTTAAAATACTTGTTTGTTGTTTCAGCATAGTAAAACAAATAGTTAGCGTGCTATTTAGAGCTGTCCAATATTGTTTTTTTATCTTTGAAAATAAACTTGTTTTGACTATTTTTAAAGTTAAAACTAGAACATAGTATTAACAAAATATATTTTTTTTTACGATCGATGGTGAAACAAGCTTCTAATTTTATTCTTACAATATACAAATATTAATTAACTATACTATAAAAATTTTACAATAGATATTTATTTACAATTTAAGCAGAAACACACAAAATTTACTGAACGAATTACTATTACAAAACTTTGTATTGTTACATAAATATAAAGAATGGCGTGGTATTGTATTATATTAAACCGTTATATATGTAGTTTAATTCTACGTGTTTCTTCTCAATTTATTTAAGTAATAATATTGAAATAATAGAGATTTATTCTTAAAACAATTGTTGAGGCACGAACAGTGACATAGCACCAAATAGAAGTTTTACATGTTCTATAACTATATATTTATAAAGTACTCCGTCGTAATAACATTATTGTGAAATGAATATTGATGACAATGGTGTAGCAATAACTATATCAGGAGTTATCTAACAATGCAAATAACCTAACGTAAAAATGTTCTAAAATTGTCGTATAAGAAATATTTGTAAGAGCGTCGTGTTTGTTACTACCATTGAAGGTAAATCCGCTTAACAAAGGAGTTTTTATAGGTCAGGTCTGGTATTGATATTATTTCATGTTTACCTCACACTTATATTTTTTAGAGTTTTATGAACATTTTTCACTTAAGTTACAATAATGTCTAATTTAGTACACTCGATATAGTAAAGGATCATAAAAACGCGCTCACAACAAAACAGAGGTTGTAGTCACAAGTGTAATATCAGGAACGACACCGACACAAGGTCAAGGAGACCAACTCAAGGTCAAGGACACCGACACAAGGTCAAGGACACGACGCGGAAGTTGTGTTGAGTTTAGTTGTCTTTTGTGAATTTAAGCACCACAGAAACAATTCTGTAGTGAAAAATAAAACTCTCAAAGCTCTTATTGAGTGACCTTAATAAAACATTAAAGAACAATCGAGATGTTTATACATATGTAATCACCATTTATATTATGATTTATTTTATAGCTCCTCAGCTAAATAAGAATAAGAGGTAGCCGCGGTTCTATGTCTCATATACTTATATTATTTGTCGGAGAATGGTCATAAAATGCATATGACTATTCTTGTTTATTTATTTGTAAACGAATCCCAATACGACATGCAACACGTTTTATTATGATAAGAATAGTTAAAAATTTAAATCTCGCTGACAGTCATGAATCATTGACGTATTTACATCATTTTGTACTCTACAAACCTTTACAAATAAATAAAATCGAAGTGTCTGTTTGTAATGTCATAATAACAGCTTTTTACTAAATGCATCTGAATGTTTACACTTACAACAAAAAACATTTTTTGCTTTTGGCTGGTGCTATATTAATTAGGCTACTTTTATTTTGGAAAAAAAATATAAAAAAATTAAATGTATATATGCTCGCGAAGCCGCGCGGGGCACGTCTAGTTACATATAAAATCAGGAAGCAAACATTGACACAATTTCTAAGAGAATAAATTGATGGATTAAGACATGATTCAGATTTTGTGCACCAAATCACAATGTCGCATTCTGTATGTAGTATCATTTATTGAGATACTATCACATCCACATTTCAATGTAAATCAAAGTAAAGTAGAAATGACTATAGGAATAAACTAGTTGACTGTTACGTTAAAACAATAAAATATATAATTAGTGAGGAATATAAGCTAACTTTTACCGGATAAGTCACAAGCTTCTTTAATTTGATTTTGATCTGTTTAAACATATAGTTTAAAGTTTATTTTTGGTTTTCATTACTTACGTGTTAATTCTTATTTACATTCTAAAAGAAATCATTTGTTTACTGGTTTGTCCTTATGTATGTTGAGGTATTTTTACGTTGATAATCACTGATTACTAAACTTTGTGTAATGACAAAATAAAATATAATTGAATTGTGCGGGTTAGTCTTAAGTCTTAAGTGTCTCTTATTTCAAACGTTTTTGCGCAGAGAATTAGGGTTTCTCTTTAGTATTTACATACTTTTACCTATTTAATAGCAGCAGTAGCGTAAGGAGTTAAATAAATGCTGGTAACATTCCATCAAGAATCTCTTTAAATCTGTAATGCTCGCTTCTTTAACGTCGTCTATTTCACATAGCACTTGTTTATACAATACTGACGAATTTCTTTGTTTTTTTTAACAAAGGGACTACTTTGCACGTAGTATCAACATAATTTATTGTGAACGCTAGATTGGTCTTTCGAGATACACAGAAAAAATAAATACATGTAATAATGAATAGAATCGATGTTCAAGCGATTCCAGGGGCTAAATAAAGTGCATTGTATAGTTGTGTCACTGAGATAGCTGCAAATGAAAGAGCGAGTCACACACAAATCGATATTACACTTCCGCCCGTGTACTGCATGGCTCTTTCACGAATAAGGGTCAACTCAGAATAAGCAGCAGAATGCACTTTTAATATGTGAATAAAATATTAACCATATTCAACCATATCAATTATAAAAAGCTCGCTGAAATCCAGAATCTACGCCGCTGTCAGGTGGACTAGATTATACGACTTGCGTATGATTTTATGGTATAATGTTAATATTTCCTTCAGTCAATCTGAGTCGACTCTAACGCGGGACGAAGAATATTCTAAACCGGTTGTAATAAACTGAAACTGTAGCACCTCAATGGAAGACGGTCGGTTCGGGCGAGGGCACGGGCGAGGGCACCGGCGACGGCGGAGGAGCGCGCGCGGCCGGCTCCGGCTCGGACTCGCACGCGTCTGTGGAGGCCGGCGTGGGCGGCGGCGGGCGGTTCATGGCGCGGTAGTGGCGGTAGGCGCGACGGCGCGGCGCCGCGCCGCCGCCGTCGCTGCCCGTGGCCGGCGACGGCGGCGGGTTAGCCGTGGGCCGCGGGTAGCGAGCGCAGCTGCTGTCCGACGTCCTGGAATATTGCTCAAACTTATACACCGTTTTAAATTAACATAATTATGTAATACGATACGTGTCGGGGGTCGTTCGGCTCCCTTTGATATCAATTGATATCATATAGTTGAAGTTGACGATGGATGGCACGTGCGTCATGCTCGTGAACGAGTGCCGTTGGTTGGGGCTGGTCTATTCTGAACTGCTATTACTTAGTAGTTTGCGCGACTGTTTATAGTTTAGAACAATACGTTACATTGTCCTCACATTTAACTTCCGCATATAAGCAATGTTACCAAAGTGTATAAGCAGAACTTGTATAAGCAAAGTGATTTGTAAAAAACATGTTGAAAAAGAGTGTCCTTGGAGTTTCTTGCCTGTTCTTCTCCACTGGATCTACGAATTGGAACAGGCAACTAGCTTCATGACTGACTTAGTCTGACTGACTACTACTCCTGATAATTCAAAAATACCCATAATGGTTTAATTGAAAGAAATGATTTTGATATAAATTAATGTTTATTGCAAATAGATCTTTTAGACATTTACACGTCAATATATAATGGAAAATATAAGATATGACCATTTAATGAAGTGGTCAATTTTAAGATCCACGCACTATGTTTGAGAGACCTCGATTTTGTGTCATGCCCTTTTTTTTTAAATCCTATTCTTTGTATCATTAGAAACATCAATGTAAAACTCCCGCGTCGATACGGCTTCTACATTTTTTTTTTAAATATCAAAGTTTACGTATATGAAATTACAAAAAAAAAGTTTGAATGCAAAATTGATGATTTTGTTTAAATATGATTGAACTGAATTAATCTACATATTATACCACATCTTTCCTCAAATTTTCATGGATTTACTATGATTAGTAACAGAGATATAAATAATTTTATCATTTTAAGATTTAAATTTTTTATTAAACTATAACGGCGTATTAGCAAAAGATATATATATATTAAACGATAGCTTAAATGTTTATTTACCACCAGTATTAAAACCACATGCTGATTCCGCATTATTCAAAAGTTATAAATAATTTAGTTTTTTTTTCAGGGTTGTCACCACCAAAATATAAAAAAATAAAAATAGTTTTCGGATATACCAGATGCTAGAAATTAGTGGCAACACTGCCTAGTGTAAACATTAGCTCCGCGTAATTTAAATTTTATAAATATTATATGCTATCTATTCAGTATCTCAAAGCTATTATCTAACTACTAAATAGTCAATAATTTCTTCCCATCACTTGTGAAAGTTACAAACTTAGTGAAACAGTGTAAAATCAGATCACCAAGAAAGTGCAGTGTTTATCATATATCAGTAAAAAATAAACAATAAACCGCTATAAAATACACAAACAATAGATATATTCAGTGTTTAAATAACATACAAACAGTGTAAAGTGCATAAAACCATTTTTATATCAGTATCTTTGAAGTGTCAATAAACCAGATCGTTAATTTTATTCAAACTTCTATCTGTGGACTGTTGACCAATAGAATTTAAGATACGTCATTTCACACCAGTATCTACAAATAGGATAAAACTGAACGCAAATTTTACCTAAAAGTTAATAAGCGTCTGTGGTGTGTCGGTACCACATGTGAATCCTCAGTGCTAGGGGTCAAATCCGGCAAGAAACGAAACGTCTTTTTGAATTGTCATAGCCTGATTTAGAAAAAGTCTAAAGCGATATAAAACGAGAATTCTCAACGAAATAATATAATAAACCAGTAAGAAGGAACATCTGGAACACACAAAAAAGAAAGTTATAAAAATAACATTCGTAGAAAATATTACCTTTCGTAGAAATCGTACACGGTCTTTGACAGAAATTACCGAGGACGACTGTAGTTCTAATAACTCAACAATAGATTGTGCCACCAAATACTTAACTGACGTATCTGCAGATGAATCTGAAGACGACGAAATCCTCTATTTAAAACAGGAAATTGAAAAATTGAAGCTAGAATTAGTCTCTGCACATGAAGAGATTAACCAGTTATCTTTAGAAAATTCAGAACTAAAAAAATCCTATAAAAACATGGATATTAAATATACCTTGTTAGTAAAAGCGACAAAAAAACTGACAAGCGAAACAGTCACTCCAAGAAAAACTAGGACACCCTCAAAAATACAAAATAACTACAAAAACGTACTGAGATGCCTAAGAATGAGGGACTTACTGACTCCTTAGCAACGGACAATATCTACAAGCAGGAATCATCCAGAGTACGTCACGTACATTAACAGCATGTCTATTGATTATATTATTGAAGTGTGTGCCGTATAATTACCTAAAGAAAATTTGCTAATAATTACTTTGTACTGGAATAGAAGAGAGGAAGTTATGTTCTACAACCAATTAAAACAAATTTTAAATTATATCAATAATAAATGCTTCAAGTTCAATGTAATATTGGGAGGAGACTTTAATATAAATATTTTCGAGAATAGTTCTAAAACACATCTCTTTTTAAACACTATGTTAGAATATAAATTTAGTCAACATATCAGGAAACCAACCCGTGTGACGTCAACAACATCAACGTGTATAGACTTAATATTCACAAACTTCACAAATTGTAAACTGTATACTAGTGTGGAGGAATTGGGGTTTTCAGATCACAACGCAACAATTTTACATATGCAATTACCTCAAAATAAAAAAACCTTTATGGTATGCATATAAACGACTATACACAAATAAAAATATAAAGAAATATAAGGACAAACTACGTTTACAACAATGGCATGACATTATAAAACCAAGTAACAATATTAATCAAAATTATGAAGCATTTAATAATTCATTAGTGAGTATCTTAAACGAATGCATACCTTTGCGCAAAATAAAATTAAAATCAAAATATCAAACTATCCTGTAAACACAAAAGAAATTTGAAATTATTATCCATGAAATCAAACAATTCTATTATTATGAAACATTATAAACAGTATGAAAAGGTTTTAAAACGTGTAGTAGTTGACAGCAAAAAGACAACACTATATCAATAAAATAAAAAAATCTAGCAATAAAACTAAGGCTATGTGGAGCATAATAAATGAACGGATAAATAAAATAACCAAAAAGGAAAAACAGAATATACAATTAGAACACAATCAAACTAAAATTTCTGATCCCAAGCAAATAGCCAATGCTTTCAATAATTTTTTTGCAACAATTGGAGAACAGAGCACTGTTTCATCTAACTCTGCCCGAAACGGTATATCGGTGATAAATAGAGATCGGATATTCGGATGCATATTTACCTAAAGTTGAGATGTTGGCTATTATGGAAAGCACTTTTTTATCGAAACAATCCCGCGATTACGGGAAATTCAAATTTAAGTGTACCTTTACTCCGTGAGATGTAATAAACCCAAGTTTGACACAAATGACACTTGCTCTGTTACAACGTATAATGGTTGCTTTTCCCTACTTTTATTGTCAGTGATTTTTGACGAAGCAAAAACAACCTTATTACGTTGTAACAAGTGTCAAATCGGGCCTATTAAACCCCAGGAAATGTAAGCATTTTGTAAGAGTGCGAGTGAGACGGCAAATTATACTTGCTTGTGCGCAAGTAGCGACGCGACAATACAACTGCATTCGTCGCTGTGCTTGCTATGCGTTCGGGTGTGCTTCTTAAGTTTTTCTCATTTCTACGATTACTTACTTGGCTATTGAATAACGGTTTCTGATTTGCATCGTGATTTGGATTTTTGTTTTACTTGAAACGAAGACTTTTGTGCTACGAATCCTGGATTTAGAAATATAGAATTATTCAGAAATATAGAATTTTCAACATTCTACATTTCTTAGTCCTATAGAACCATTTGAAGTAAAAACCATAATAAAATGCCATAAAAAGTAAGAAAAGCCATGGCATAGATGAGCTACCAGGTATCCTACTTAAGCAATGTGCAGATGAACTGACATTACCTTTCTATAAATTAATAAATCAATCGTTTGAGGAAGGCGAGTTTCCCGATATACTAAAAAAGGCTATAATAAAACCAATACATAAAAAGAACTCTAAAGTAGACCCAAACAATAGGGAATATGCATGTATTTTTTTTAAATCTTTTATTGACTTGATCCATCATTCTACCCTAATAAAAAATATAAATAACCTTGGCAAAGTTCAAATTAATTTTTAAAATAACATTGAAAACATCGATAAAATTTGATCTGTTTGAACGCCGCCATATTTCGCGGGCCTTGGATGACGTCACGTTGCACGCTTAGTGTTTGTTTCATAAACTTACTTGAAGTGTTACAGTAATTTTATACCGATTTCCAGTTGTAATTACTATTTATTGTAATTAATAGACAATGTATAAAGTTAAAAAAAACATTTTATAGGTATTGCTTTGTCCCTAAGTGTAAAAACACTATAAGAAGTACACCCAATACAGTATTTTTTCCTGTACAAAATAATAATGTAGAATACGAAAACAATGGTGTACCTACATTAATGAGAAGAGATGAAGTATCTTCAATATCGTGTTTATATTGTTGTGAAGATCACTTTAATGTAAGCATATTACAATTTAGTTGCTAATATAGTGTGAATTAGTCAGCAGTAATTTATGTTTGTTTTAAATATCAAGCAGAAGGCAACTTGCTTGTCTACTTAAACTAGGTAACAAAAGTCCAATAAAACTTCATGAATATAACTAACTATACATATCTTACCTATCTTTTAGATTATAATATAACAAGTATTATAATGATTACCTTGCGGCTTTCACTCCTTTAACCTCAGCGGACGTAAAATCTGGATTTGATACAAAATATATAGTCATCATGAATGCACCTATTTTCGGTAGATTGTCCGATTATGCTTTGACAAAACTACATTCAGTCATTGTCCTAGATGATTTCTAACATCACTAGAATGCTTAAATTGCACTAGCTAAGAGCAAAAACTACAGGAACACCTATCTTTCTCCGTAACACTACGAATATAGGCGCCGATAAATGACAGAACGTGGAATGACACGTCATGTTTTGTTTCGACCAATGGTGAAGCGTTTTGCAAAGTTGAATTTCGCGCCCTTATTTTGCATATTTTAATTAATATTTTTTGCAATTAAACACGAACTAAATAAGAAAATAATTGTTTAGGCATAATATCTGGACAATAGAGATTCAAGGGAAAATTAATAAGTAAATTTAAACAACATGCATATTCCCTATTATCGCCCAATTGCTCTCTTGCCTACCGCATAAAAATCTTCGAAAAAGCCATGTGCACTCGTGTCACTGCTTTTTGCGAAAAATATAATTTGTTCGATGCGTGTCAAAATGGATTCCGTAAAAACCGATCGACCACTTTGGCAGTGTACAAGTTTATTCAAGAGGCTCTCAATATAATAAATACAAGAAAATATGCTGTTGCTATCTTACTGGATATGATAAAAGCTTATGACATGGTGCAGTATGATATACTGCTTAATAAATTATATGGTATAGGTATCAGAGGTAAAGCACACAACTGGTTTGTATCATATCTAAAAAATAGACAACACCAGGTTGAAATAGAATATTACAATACGAAAACTAATGAGATACAGAATATACGCTCAGATACAAAATTAATCAACGCATCAATACCCCAGGGCAGTGTTATCGGATGCCTGTTGTTCCTAGTATACATAAACGATTTGCCGAAAAACATAAACGGGCCGTGTGTTCTTTTTGCGGATGACATCTCACTTTTAACTTGAACTGAATGCAGCAATAACTTGAATGAAAAACTCAACACTCTATTTTGCCAAACTACAGAGTGGTTAGAAAAAAATAATTTAGAAGTAAACTTTACAAAAACTAAAATAATGTCATTCCATCCACATCAAAAAAAGCTTCTTGACATAAAATTTAGTTTCAATAATACAACAATTGAAGTAGTTCCGGAATTTACTTTATTAGGATTGATTATTGACACAAACATTACTTTGAAGGCGGATGTGCAATAAATTAAGCCGAAGATCTCGAAATTCTCCTACGCCCTACGTGAAGTGAAGATAACTACTGATATCGAAACCGGTCTCGTTACCTATTATGCTTATGCATACGCTTGGCTGAGTTATGGCATTATCTTGTGGGGAAACAGTACCGATACACCTGCACTGTTTATACTACAAAAGAAATTAATTAGAATTCTAGCTAATGTCGAACAGGCAGAGAGCTGCAAGCCCCACTTCATAAAACTATAAATATTGACCCTTCCTAGTATATATATTTTAGAAATTTGCAAATTTGTACGAAAACATAAAAAATTTTACAACACTAGGGAGGATAAGCAAACAAAATACACATTGAGGCACAAAACGAGATTAAACTTGCCTCCTTCCCACTTAACAATACATTCAAATAGTCCTTGTGTTATGTCCATAAAAAATTTCAATAAATTACCAGAAAACATTAGGAAGGAAACTAAGCTCAATAATTACATAAATAAGGTAAAAACGCTTCTACTACAAAAATGCTATTACTCCGTAAATGATTACCTAAATGATAAACAACTATCTACATAAATTAAGCTTAAATCTACTATAAAATATAAACAATAAAGAATATGCAAATATCCTCCTCTCTTCTAATTCAGATTCTGATTTTAATTTTAATGCAATTTCTAATCTATTTCTATTAAATTTGTTGACATATTTTAAATGCATTTTGCTGTGCCCGACAGGGTCCATGATGAACTAATTACTTATTAATGTTTAACCTACCACCTAAGTACACATTGTGGAATGCAAATAAACGATTGAGTATTGAGTAGAATTAATTCTGAATTTGGTATATGATTATGAAGGAAATGTCGTTTACAGGTTTAGTGCTGCTTCGCGACTGATTTTTCTGGCATGGCATGCATCCCTATCAAACCTCCAGTATTTATTTATTTTTCTGCCCCTTGTTCTGAAAGCATTCCATTGCCCCATGTACTAAAATTTAATGTAAGATAACTGTCATAGGATGCCAGTCATATTTTTCCACATACTTATACAAAAATTGCCAAAATTGTCTGGGTCAATAGGCAAATGATAATTCTGTTAAAATAATATAAATATCGTCTAGAAGCCATTTATAAATTTTCAAAATATCGCTGAAAGTCGCACGATATCGATCTCAAAATGCGGTGCGAGCCGTATTGCCATCGTTCGTGGTGCCTGCAGTGGGAAGTACCACATCCACCGAAAGATCCATTTTTTCCCTAATTTCGGCTTGTGATCATATGCCACAATATTCTGTGAGTTGTTTACACAACAATACATTTAGTTATAATATCATACACCATAAAATAGCAGTAAATAACTCTCGGGCAATACGATCAGGTCTAGACGCTTCTACATATACATACTTTGTTTGTCAAATTATAATACTAATATGTTTGGCTCATATCACTATATGCAATTATTGAGAGAATGCAAGCAAAGCAGCGAGTAAAAGGTAGTAATATTTATACATAATATATGATTATATGTATTTGGAATAGCTAATTATACGCCTTCATTTGATATTTTTTTTTTTTTTTTTCTTTTATTGACCAAAACGTTTACAATATATTATTATTAAAGACTAAGCCACTCGCTTTAACCACGTAGGTTTTTATGCGAGCGTAAGTTCGCATGATAATCATCAACAATTATAACATATTTTCCATTAAATGTTTTTGTAAAGTTTTTATATAAGGTTTATTAGTGATATATTTATGAATTATTTGTTCTGGTAAACCATTTACAATCTCAGGTAGTAGGTAACGACATGTTCTAGTTCCATATAAATTGTTAAAATTTGGCAAAGAATATTTCTTCAAATATGACAGCTGTCTTAAATAACTTTTACGTGTTCGTTCACAAAGCTGGTCTATGTTTACAATTTCCTCTTTCATGATGGAAATTTTTATTTTAGATTGTACTGGTAATACCTGGCAGTATTTAAACAATTCATTGTAATTTTCACCATGTTCTGATTTGACATTAAGCGGCACAATAGCTTTTAATAATCTTACTTGCATTTTATGTATGTTTTGTAGGTGCGGCCGTAACTACATAAACCGTAGCTAATAACAGAGTCAGCTAGTGCCATATACAATAAACGTAAAGTTTTGAACGGCATTTTGTACTTTAAAATATACAGTTTACTAAGTATGGCTCTTAATTTTTTACAAACATGCTCTATATGGGCACCCCAGTTAAATCGGTTGTCTATTATGAGGCCTAAGTACATATGTTTATTTACTTGATCTAACTTAGTACACGTGATACTAGGCTTGCACATGAGGTTGTCATGAAGACATTCGTGATCGTGCGCTATTATACTAGGAGTGTAGCTACTCCTATTATGTGATGATTCTATACACATAAATTTAGTTTTTTGAGCATTTATCACCAGGCCGACGTCGTGCGCCCATTGACACATTCTATTAAAGTTTGTCTGAATTTTGAGCTCAGCAGTTTTTAAGCTTTTTTCAGCTACCACTAGGCAGGTGTCATCAGCAAACTGGTATACGGAACCATGTGCAAACAAATTACACATTTGGTTTACATAAATAATGTATTCATTTGGGCCGATTATTGAACCTTGTGCGGTGCCTTTATCTGTATTTATGCTGGTACTGTATGTATTTCCTACTTTTACTTTCGTGCACCTGTTTTGATGGTAACTTTTGAAGAGTTGCAATAGTGGTCCTCGTATACCAGTCTGCTCCAATCTCTCATACAATACATTATATTGTAGCATATCGAAAGCTTTGCTAAAGTCAACGATATCCAACATGGCATCGATAAAAAAAAAAAAATTCAGGACTTCATGTCCTCTAGAGGGCGCCATATTCATTTTAGTGTGATGTCACCAAGCCTATAATCAACAAATATACAAGACGCTTCTAACGATACCTCATTTGTCAAATTATAATAATTAGTTTAGAAATTATGTTGGAATGGACGATGTATTTATAATGAACATCAGCATAAATACATGCATACGTGCATACCTACATACATACATACACACAGCCCAAAATAAAAACAAACCCTCTTATGGTTTCACCGCAGTCGGGTAAAAATGCCTTAAAATTTCAAAACCGGATATTAGATATTAGACCAGGGTCTAATATCTTCTCAGAAAATGCAATTGAGACTTTGACATCAGCTTTTATTCATATCATCATTAGTTTTTTTTGATTTTTTGCATTTTCTGAGAAGATTTCCTATTGTAATATATGTATATTTTTTTTACACCATCGGAAAGTAGAGATTTCAACGAACAGAAAGCACACCAACTTTTTGAAAAAAGCTGATGTTTTGACGGGTGAATTTTCGATTGTAAATTAGGGTGCTTTTTCGATATTAAGTCAAAATAAGGTGAAAAAATAAATATTCCAAATTAAATAATTTACAGTGTATTTGGAACATAACAAGGTAAGTTTTCACCAAATTTCGTGACAAAAAAAATGTTTTGTAAGAGATAAAAAAAAAAAACCAAATACTAGGTTTTTTAAATTTTTTACATAAATTTTGAGGTTATGTGAAAAAAGTGTAAAAACAAAAGTTGTAGATCTTTTTAGTACCTACAACTTTGCCATTTGACTTTTTTCCATAGGACTTGTAGTTTTGCCAGAAATCGAGATAAACCGTTTTTTAACCTTAAAACTCACCCTCCTCCCCCTTCCCGACCTCAGATCATTTTTATAATATTCTCCTCCTTTTCCAATGGGTTTGTTTCATCCTACTGTTATTTTTTTTTGGTTTCAAAAATTATCGACCTTCGTCTATATTGTTAAGTATGGGAAATGACAACCCTAGCTGTTGAAAATCCGGATAAAATTTTAATAATTTGTAACTTCTGAATAACGCTACATTAGCTTGTGATTTTAATATTGGTGATAAAAGACTGTTTAAGCTATCGTTTAATATATATATCTTTTGCTAATACGCCGTTATAGTGGAATAAAAAAATAAAATCCTAAAATGATGAAAATTATTTATATCTCTGTTAGTATTCATAGTAAATCCTTGAAAAATTTGAAGAAAGATGTGGTATAGTATGTGGATTTATTCAATACAATCAAACTTAAATAAAATTATCAAGTTTGCATTCAAACATTTTTTTTGTAATTTCTTGACCCGGAAAAACATAAACTTTGGTATTTTTAAAAAAAATCTAGAAGCCGTATCGATCCGAGAGTTTTACTCTGATGTTTCTAATGATAATAACTGTAGTATTTAAGAAAAAAAAGGCCTTGACATAAAATCAAGGTTTATAAAACATAGTCCCACGGAGGTACAAACGCTAAATTTCGCATGTTTAGTTTTTAGTTGATAAACCCGGTTTTGTTCTATTACGCTCATACCAGTGAGTTACCATTTTAATACGAACACAAGAAGTATGCGTATTCAAAAGTAAACATAATTTAGCACGTCATGAACAAGCAGTTAGTATGAACACTCACTCGGTGGCGCTGGCGCTGGCGCTGGCGCTAGCTCCGAGTGGGCGCGCGCGTTCACTGAGGGCCGTGTGCTCGCCGACGACGGCGCGCTTGGGGCACAGGGCGCGCGCGGCGGGCGGAACTGCGCGGAGCGGTGACAGCGGCGAGGCGCGGCGCGGCGCCGGCGGCCGAGCCCCGCGGCGCCAGCGGCGCAGCGCCGCCCACGCGCCGCCCAGCCCCGCCGCAGCGCCCACCACCAGGCTGCACACCACGAACGCATTCGACTGGCGCGCACCGCTCACTACCTGCTTGCAACATAATTAACAGTCTCTGTAACACAAGTATCATATATTTCTCCTCTATCCTTTATAGGGAACTAACATTTTGGGTGCAGTCACAAAACGCAATATAAAAAAGATAAAATAAAAAAGGAACAGAATCTGTAAACTTCCAGTCCAGTCGCCATTATTGCCTGACAAACATAGTATGTAGATAATTCAAGATAAACATTTTATATGTATATTGAAAGTGAGTCCGTAATGTTAATAATTTTATTATTATTCAGTAGTTACTGGCCTTTGTAGTACTTGAGGCTCACTATAGTTTGAGATATATCTTGTCGAATAGTATTTAGCCTAACCTGGTCCTTTTGTGCGTATCCGCAATTAGCGGGCGCCTCGTCCGACCCGTCCTCGCAGTGGAGGCGCCCGTCGCAGATAAGGCGCTGGGCGAGACACAATCTCTCATCACATCTGTTGAACAACAAACTTCACAATAACTTCAAAGCAAATTTTATAATATATTTTTTAAAATCAAATATCTAAATTCTAAATCTATTATTTTAAATTTAGAAAAGCTTTTAATGGGAATCATATTTTAAAAAGACTCACCAAGATGCTATGTATAAAAAAAAGCAACTAAATCGATATTTTTACGAAAGTACAAAACAGCTTGTACCCTCTAACACAAATAGGGATCCAACCCAATTAGTTAATCATGCCTGACGGACCACGGCGCAATGGTTGATGTTATACTAATCGGCGGGAGAACTTCCATTGCGTGATACAGTTGTTACTTTGTAGTTCGGCTTGTCTTCGCTAGATGAAGCTGAAGTATGTTTTTTTGTTGTATGCGGATGTCGCCACATGTTAGAATATAGTACGGCAGTGCAGCACGTACCGGAAGGCTTCGGGCAGCGGCGCTTGCTCGCAGTAGGCGCCGGCGCCGCACGCGCCCAGGGCCGGCGCGCACTCGCCGTCCGCGCAGCGCAGCCCCGCCGCGCAAGCTCCACATTCCGTTTCGTCCGCGCCGTTCTCGCAATCTTTTTGTCCGTCGCATCTGTCACGAAGTATAATCAATTAGTGAGGTATTTTGGACTCGTTAATAGTACGTCCGCATAAAATGGAACCGATCGGGTGTATCCTATCTAGTATTTTAAATGCGAATGTGAGTTAGGTCGTTACGCCTTCGCGAAAGTGAAATTTTGTATTCGTCGGCAGGGGTGCAAAAAAGAACATACGGTACCTTTACGGTACTTTCATCCCGAAAAAAATAATCGTTCTATTCCTAAAACGATGGACAGAAGAAAAATGTTAAAGAAAAACCAAAGGCTCACTTCCAGTGGTGCGGTATGCAGACGGGCTCGGGCGCGGCGGCGTCGCACAGGAAGCGGTGCGGCTCGCAGGGGCGCGGAGCGCCCGCGGCGCAGCGCAGCGCGCAGCCGCACGCGCCGCCCGCGCCGCACGCGCCCGCCTCGCCGCCGCAGCTGCCGCCGTTGAAGCACGGGTGTTCGCGGTTCACCTGTAAGATAAAAACGTTGTAAAGGAGATAGCCGCATCTATTTTTACTCTTTCGTCTCCCGCTTTGCCGATGAAGGAAATGGATACGGGATTACGGGTTCCGAGATAATATAGCGAGTACCTTGTGCACGTGTCTCGCGGCCACGAGTCTCGCGACGTGCGGAACGGGCGCGGCGGGCGCGTCGCGCCTCGTCAGTGGTACGCGCATGAGCGCGCGCTCGCCTCCGCTGAAGTACACCCACCCGCCGTACGCAGCTAGGGTGCCTGCCCAGCCTCCCTGCCACACTACACGCCTGCACGGTAGTACAAACGAACCACATAAAGCACTCTTCAATTGATTACTACGACTTCTCGATGCATTATTATGAAAACAATAAAGTACAGTATACACTTTTTCCCCATTCATCCATAAAATTCACATCAAATTCAAACATCGCTAAATTCAAAGATTAGTTCCTACCTTTGCACATCAAGTGTCAAGAAATGATTACGAAAGTAGATAACTATCAAGCCAACTCAGTATATTTTTAATTAAAGTCTAAACGGAAAGTCCAGTACATTTTAGACAACACAAGGCGTGATATGACGTCACGCCTTAGTGTTGTCAAACCATGAACTTTTAATGTTAAATTCATAATTATAAAATAAATTGATAACGTTAAATTAAAATAGAGAGCCGTTTTCGCATTATTTTTAGATGTTGAATTATCTGAATTAGACGAAATAATTTATTTTGAACTTAGGAATTTACCTAATTAATCAGTATCAAATATAAGTTTAGCGTGTGTGCTGAGCATGCATTACTTGGCTTTATTTTATTTTCCTACTTACTTGTTAGAAGCATCGAGATCCACGGCATGTATTTGTCTATTGATAGCCCAGTAGACGGTGCCGGTGGTCTGGTCGATGGTGAGAGCGGTCGCGTTGCTCGCTCGAGCCAGTTCCATTCGTGACGTCCCGTCTACGTTGGCTCGCATAATTACACCAAGACCCGCGTCGGTCCATATGAGAAACCTTTTACAATGAAATACAAGTCATATTTTTATTGAGTGCTAATATATTTTTACTTGCTTACATACAACGGTCAAGGATTTTAGATATTAAGTAACCACGTTGTTTGTTGAGACTCTTTAATACTGTGATGCTAACTTTCCTTTAAGCAAAGATAAGTATGATGCTTACAGTACACGGTACTCTACAAGGGTCGTAGCGTGATGTTACATAAATTATACTATTTCTCAGAATCTGGCTATCATATACAAAAAGTTTTTTTTTTAATCCAGCTAGTAGATTAGCTCGTTTAAACAAGCAACAATTAACCAGTTCCTAATTTATTAGCCTGTAAATATGACATTCAATAAAAACCACAGGATAAGCAAAAGTTATCAGTTATTAAAAATCAACACAAATATGAATTACAAGTGTTACACGAACCTTTTAGTCTGATGGAAAGCCAAATGTCGAGGCATCATATTATCGCCTCGAAGTATCACCCCGGAAGATGAATTATTATCAATGGAAGTTGCATTAATGGAATCTGTACCGGCACATGTCCAGTACAATGCTCGTCCGAGCACGTCTAGGACCATTTGGAATGGTCTAGTGAGACCTGTGATCACAGTGGTAGCGTCGTTCACTGCAGATGTGGTCGAATATGATATTGGTACTCTGTGGATTGAGTGGGAGTCTTCATCCATCCAGTATAGGTGCCTGTAATAAAAAAGTCATGTGACGTAATGAAATCTGGTAATACTAGTAAGAGATATTATTGGTTTTTAGTGTGCAGTACCTGGGCGATTTTTTCCGTAAAATCGCATTTTGTCAAGAAAGACACCTAAGTACATATATGAATTTTACAATCAACACTTTATCTAATACAAAATTTTATACCAGTCGTTAAAGCCGTTTCTGTGGTACATGAAATATACAAGAGAATTTTTCGTTTAAAGTTTTTGTTCAATGGTATAGTAGTCAAGTTTCATTCAATCATTTCATGCGGGTGATTAAATAACTATAAAAACGAAGTCAGGTAAGGTTTGGGTAAATTACGTCAAATGTAACTTCACGTGAGGTTGCATTTTAAACCGACACAATAAAAGCAAAATTTCCAATAGGAGGCATATGTTCTTGTACAATAAAGTAGGCATTAAAATACGTGATGAGTATATGGGATCGAAGGTTGCGCATGCGCAGGACTTTTGTATAACAGGGTTTTTGGACTATTATCTTGGTCAATACTAACGCTTCAGCTATGAGCCCTATTGATTTATTTCTCTAGTCTACTTTTCTCTTTAGACTATTAATGCCAATTGATGCTAACACCTTCAGAATATTATCCTGCGTATCAAGATTATTATAATTATTTAAAGAAAGTATAATCATACACCTTCATAATGGTAAATTCATTTAAGCTGTATTTTCAACCATTAGAAGTGGAATAGTTTTTTCAATGTAAATAATACCAACCTCGAGTATAAACAATTCAATAAAAAATAATTATTAAATTTGCGTAACATGCGCACAAAAAAAAACATTGAGAAACTCCTACTTTTGAATTCGTATAGAAATAAAATTCAATTAAAAACAATATCGCATATTTTTAATAACAAGCAAAAATTTGTATAAAAAAATTTGGTATTAAAATTAAACTCACTTATTAACAGGGTCATAATCAATCGTCTTGACATTTTTGAGCCCTGTTAGAGGAATATAAGCATCATAACATTCTCCGTTAGCAACTACTATTCTGCCTATCGCGTTCTTTTGGGCGAATAGTAGAAACTCTTCAGGTTCTGAAATCCCATAGATCATTTGAAATGCATTAAACATAATTATTAAAAAATACACACATGTATTTATTGTACTTAAATATTAGCGCTCAATAGATTAGCTCAAATTAACAAAGGACAATTAGATTAGTTTGAACACTTTTGTGATCTTTTCACATTTTGTGAATGATTTCATTTCATATTGCTTCAATTTTGTGACCATTGTTTGAATGTTTGTGAAGCCCGCTGCGACTCAGGAATAGCCCTAATGCGGGAGTCGAAAGAAATGAGCAATGAACGTTGTACAACTAGGAGCTACAGCGATACCGGCGCAGGTGAGGTTGTCCGGGCGCAGGCGGTGGTGCGCGGGGCAGGCGCAGCGGTAGCCGGGCGGCGCGCCCAGGCACAGGTGCGCGCAGCCGCCGTTGTCCGCGCCGCACTGCGTCGACGCTTCACGCCAACGACCCCACACTTTCAGTTCCGATATGTATTCTACCCCAGTGTGGATCGCCTTTCGAGACTTGCCGTCCATTTTCGACGCTGACTCGACGATGCCTGTAGATATGTGGTGTTGGGTATACATATAATAATAAATTCACATGTGTTTTAAGAAGTTTTAAAAAATACGACATCCATTAAATATAGGTAATAAATCAGTGGCAAGGACAGCCAAAACATGAAAAATATAATTACACAAGTATTTTACTAACCTGTATCCCAATCACCCCAATATATTCGATCGTTATGCAATGTCAATGTATAAGGCATCGACACATTATTGACTAGAATTTTCCTTCCAGTTCCATTTAAGAATGCAAACTCTATTGCGGGTGGGTCCAGGGCGGCCCAGTATATGGCACGATTTTCATAGTCAATAGCAAGGGAATGAACTTTGCCAACTTGTTCTAAAATAATAGTTGGAGAAGAGCCATCCATGCCTGCGCGTTTTATCGTTTTTGAGCCCAGCTCTGACCAGTACATATATCTGAAATAACAGTAAATTTTGATATAAGTACTAACATCTATTATTGTAATACCAAGATATTAAATGGCAGTTTACAGTTCCAAAGCAAACTTGATACATGATAAAAAATAATAACATGCGTTTAAAATTATTGCCATGAAAAAAAAAGTGCCTTGAAAGTTTATTACCAAAAATACTATCAGTAATAGTACCTACTCAGAGTATTTTTGGTAACACTCCTAACTAACTAAGGTAAGATAACTCTTCTCCTACTCCAACCTTAAAGGGCGGCAACACACTTGTGACTCTTTGAGTTACAGGTGCCCATGGGCGGCGGTAGTCATTTACCATCAGGTGACCCGTCTGCTCGTTTGCCCCCTATACCATAAAAAAAAAAACAAGCTTTGGTTTGGAATCAAAGTGGTAATTCTAGAAACTAATGTTGTCTTGAAGACGGTTTCTAAAATATCTACTACTAGCTTATACCGCTGGCTTTGCATTACAGTTATTTGTCTATCCCTTCGGAAGCAGTGCTTCTTTCCGTGATGAAAGGATCCTATGTGCTTTTCTATGCCCCTGGCTGCAAAATTTCATGATGATCAGATGAGTAGTTACGGCGTGAAACCGTAACAAATAAACAAACTCAGTTTAGCATTTAAAATATTAGTTCAGATTAGGATTCAATGGCTAACTAACATATTATATAGATGTCTTTATATTATTATATATAAGGCATATCAAGCCCATCCATTTTCTTACTAAGTTGACTCTTGTATACCTTCAATGGTAGCGCATAACTGAAAATCGACATAGTTTAAGAGACTTAGAACAATATAACTTTGTAAATATTCATACCCTTTTTTAGGGTCCAGTGCAATACTCTTAGGTTTCTTGAGCCCTTGCCATATCAATGCCCTTCGGCTGGAACCGTCTAGACGGGCAACTTCAATGCGCTGTGTCGCAGTATCTGTCCAGTATATATTCTGCCCTGACCAATCAATTGCTAGGCCTAAAATACACAAACTTTTGTACATATTTTCATGGGCAAGATAGTCAAATGGGTCCTTTACATGTATTTTGGTACAGAACGACGCGGATGGTAGCCCCTTAAATATATAATATATATATAGATAAATCGGCCATCTCCGAAATACACCCGCGCGTAAACCGTATATCTTTATAATTAATCAATCAATATAATAAATTAATAACGAGTCAGAAAGTATTTAAGTTATTTTTTAAATTTCGTAAGTTTTCCGACTTTCCTTACAAGTATTGTTGTACATTCTCAGATTAGTAGGATCTGAAAGAATTCTCTTCTTCTTCAGTAATAGGGTTGACAACAAATTTGGGTTCACTTTATTTTGTAGTTTTAATTAAAAATCTTTTTGCGTCACGTAACCAATTTTTTTTTTTTTTAAACACATTATGAATATATGTTTTAATCACATTTATATCACAAGCAATTAGTTAAGTATTATAAGTAGATAAGATT
Organism: Callimorpha dominula; assembly: GCA_949752705.1. NCBI lineage: Eukaryota > Metazoa > Arthropoda > Insecta > Lepidoptera > Erebidae > Callimorpha > Callimorpha dominula. Next base: position 5,181,100 of record OX456995.1, on the reverse strand, counting down.
ATGTAGCAGTAATAACATACCTTCTACTAAGCCCATCCATTCGAGAACTTTCTCCATATTAGAACCATTTACGGAGCACCTGTTAATAGTTTTGGTTTTGCTGTCTGACCAGTATATTTTAGATCCAGATACATGCACGGCCAATGCGCTGCAAACAAATTCCACAGTTAGGTATATATTTCTCACTTAGAAGTTATTTCTGACGACAAAACGTTCACTTCAATTGATGTCACTCTTGTCAATTGTTGGTTGCTCAGTTTTTAACTATTGCATTTGAACTATTAAGAATTAGTTTTTAATAGAATTAAAAAGTTAGGTTAGCATCTTATTGAAGTAGTTGTTTTATAACACGGTTGTTTAATAGGATGGGGTAAATGAGCAGACAGGTCAGCTGATGGTAAGTGACTACCGCCGCCCATGGGCATTTGCAACTCAAGTCACAACTGCGTTGTCGGCCTTACAGGTGGGAGTAGGGAAAGAGGGGAGTTAGGGCCACCGGTGACACAACACAAAGCATGGCTTCACACCAGTTTTCTGTGAGCCCGGGGTAACACTCTGGTCGAGCCGGCCCATATGTGCTGAAGCATGGCTTTCCCATGGATTATGTATATTGCAAATTTACCTGACATCTTTCAAATCTTTGAGTGGCAGTACTGCATTATTATTTTCGTTTTCAATGCTTATGTGGCCAATAACATTCTTGCGACTGTATATTAAAAATGCCTCTGGTTCTTTGCATGTGCTTCCATCTTTACTTAATTCCAGACCTAAGATAGAAATAATAGTAATTAACGTATGCCTCTGTTCAGGATGCGTTTTTATAAGATGGTTTTGTTGGTTCAAATTTATTTTTATCTTAAAATTGAAAATATATGTAGTAATTTTTTATTGTAATGCTACTCAGGATCACTAATACCAATAATTTGCAAGTTTAAGATAATATAATATTAAGTTCCCACCTAAAGGACAAGTGCACACATAGTGTTTAGGTGTGTTAAAGCAAAGATGCGAACAGCCGCCATTGTTATCAACGCACTTGTTCCATCCATGTGATTCGCCAAGCTTGAACGCTTTAACTCCCATCATGTTTGCCATTTGTTCTACTACAGGCTGTCGCTCTAAACCTATAAAGAAATACAGAAACTATTTATTTTGTCACGATTAGGTATTTTGCATACTTTTTTAAGATAGAGGGGTTGGCGCTACACGTACCGATGCTCAGATCGCTGAGCATCGGTACGTGTAGCGCCTGACACCTCTTGATAAAGAGCCCCTGTCAGACTCGGATATAGTCAGCAATCCCCGAAATACACAGGTGAGTTTCTATATCTATTGTTACGAGCTGAGGTTCGGAATTAGAAAGTTACACAATTTATTTTAATAATTCACAAATAACACAATTATAATTATTCTCACTATTTAAATTATCACTTGTACTTCGCACTTATATTCTCACTATTTTTACTTCTCTATTCACTTGTTCACTCGCTGATCTCTCAATTAGAATTACCTTAATTTTTTATACATTGTGGGACGCTCTATAATGGACTATTAGTTCCCCGTTCAATGTCGAAAGATGACGAGCATCTCAATTTAGGTAATCGTAACTACCGTAACACTATTAACAACAGCACGTCGTAGTTACTGTTGCTTCGGAGTGCAACGGTTTGTAAGGTGGGGCAGACATCTGTACTACACCCATCTAAAGAGTTTTACTGAAAGTTTTGTGTGTAATGACATAGATTGATCAATGCAATGTTGCTTGTTTGGATATGTTATTATATGTGTTCAAACTATAAAAGCAGTTGATCTCCATGCTTAAGAAAAGTTATTTATAAAACGAAATAAAATAAAAGAGTTAACCTGTATTTTTGTTGATCCTATCTAAAGTGCGTTTTTGCATATCAGTCCAATATAGATGTTCTCCAAGTAGTGTAAGTCCGAATATGTGTATTATTTCACTACTGTGTAGCTCTCGCCTTTCTGTTCCATCCATGTTAGACATCTATAGGAAAAAGATATACGAGTAGTTATTGTTGTGTTTAAATTTTCGCAACTTGTATGCATATTAGATGTTTAAAACGAAACTTAATCGGGATAATATTTATAGGGTATATATATACCATTTAGGTTACCTGAGACTAAGTGTTTGTATACTCTTTGCCCGGAACCACGATTAGTGATTCCCGATTTATCCAACTAATATTTATAGAAATTGATTTATGTGTGAACACAAGTAATTTTTTAACCATTAATTCCATCCACAATCATTTGAAAAATTTGCGACGTTGGAGCAACTGGATGGGACTGCTCTAGACAAATGTCAAAATTATGCTACCAAATATAAAAAAATTGTATTTACTGTTATATATATGTATATGGATTAATTCATTTTTTTCTGGTCAAATGATGATTATAAAAAAAAACCATTTGTATTTGTTCAGTGATTCTCTATATTAGCCTGACTATTGTAGCATATCAAACTCTTTGACATGAACAATGTACTGGTTTGTGAGCAGATATTGTATTTGTTTTAGTATTTTAATTTGTTAAAAAATAAGAATATATAGAAAAAGAAGAAGACTGTCGGAGACTGGAAGTTTTGACATCAACCCAGGTGGTTGATTGTCAGCTTATATGAAGATATAAAGTGATGTATGTATAATTGTTGTTGCAATATAATATCTATTTAGGATTAATTTATGATCTCCTGTAAACACGTCATATATATAGAAGAAAGGTAGTTAAATTCTATGTATACATTTCTAGAGTATTTTTATTATTATATTATATATTATTATTGTCAAATTACCTCAATTTTGTGAGTTCTGGCATCACCCCAATATAGTTTATTCTTTACAGTGTCAAGTGCAATGCCGTTAGGCCAAGTCAATTTCTCTGATATTAACAAGATTCTTCCACTACCATCTAAATTAGCTCGTTCTATTTTAGGTTTCTTCTCGTTCCAGTCTGACCAGAACATCCAGCCGGCTGTAGGGTGTAATGCAATTGCGCGAGGATTGTATAGCTCGTTGTGGATTATCACCTAAAAAAAGAAAACTTAAGATTACTAATTCAATGAAGCCATCAGTCTTGGGAAGCACTTCCACTAATCTACTTTAAAATTTCTGCTTATAGGTTCGTCAGAGCTCATTGGAATCTACAACGAACCAATTTACGAAAACCTTGGGACAAATAGGAATTTAACGGATTTAACCTACATGTTATACAACTGTAGTTATTACAATTAATACATCCAGAACCAATAAATTCAAATTCAATTCAAAAATTCAAAATAATTTATTAAATTAAGACACTAAGTGACATTTATGAACGTTAAATTGAAGCTAGACTTAAAATCATAGATCGTCGCAAACAGACGCCACAGCATGTACTGGATTGTTGAGGTAAATTCGGTGAAAACACCAAAACCTACTGCCTGCTTGTGTCGATCTATAACTTCCAGTTTCCAAAATGCGTAGAGCCTTATGAGAAGAATACTGGCAAAGAAACTCATGGCCACTCTTTTTAAAAGTTAGATCTTCAGGTACAATAGTGTTAGTGTTACACGAAAAGTAAACAGGATGCAAGCTGATGCCACCTGAATTTCATTTTATTGAAATGCTCCAAAAGCTAACGTACTAAAAAAATAAAAATCACTCAGTGATACCGTTGAAGGTTTGGACTTATTAAACATAGAAATCATTCAAGGTGCACATCTACCTTCATTCAGTTACAAAACCTACTGTTAAAAATAATTCGTGACTGGATTAAGAGGCTAAAATTGCAGTTGATCGAACCAAAATAATAGTATAGGCTAAAGCATCGCTGACTAGGCCGACCAGTCACCCCAAGCAGCACCCGTTAACGAGTATGACGCATGGACCAGCCATCATCTTCTTCGCCATATCAGAGGGAAAGAAATGACCCGCCCCATGACTACACCGCAAGCAATGACATTTTAGTGAGCATGACGAACCAGTCGAGATACTGATAAAAATCACTACTAGTCAAATTACCATAATAATCGTCACGCATTACTTTCAACTGACAATGGTTTGTTAATAATTTAACTTAATTATAAGACAAAGAAGTTTGTGTGTATATACCTAATGACACCTTAAGCCCAAGACTGTTTGTCGTTTAGATAATCGTTGATCGTATAGTAGGATTTCCTAATAAGGTGATTTTTTACAGTTTGCTTGAATTTATCTACAGGAAAGTCGCTTACATGTACAGGAATTTTATTATAAAAACGTATACCTTCGAACGAGTTGTGTACTTTATGCAAGCGATGATGGGTACCAACGAGTTTAGACTTGTTTCTTGTATTAATTTTGTGTATATCACTTTTTTTCTTATAGTCATTAATGTTGTGCCTAACAAACATAATATTTGCAAAAATATACTGTGATGCAACAGTTAAAATACCTATATCCTTAAACAACTCTCGAAGAGAGACTCTACCACCTAAACTGTATATGGAGCGGATGGCTCGTTTTTGGAGAATAAAAATCGTTTCAACATCAGCCGCCTTGCCCCAAAGTAGTATACCATAGGACATGACGCTGTGAAAATAGCTAAAATAAACTAGCCTAGCTGTGTCCGTATCAGTGAGCTGGCGTACCTTCCATACTGCATAAGCTGCCAAACTAAGCATACCTGCAAGGTTGTCTATCTGGGTTCCCCATTGTAGTTTACTATCTAATGTAATTCCTAAGAATACTGTTGAGTCTACAATACTTAACATTTCATTATTTAGAGTTAAATTAGTACCTAGCTGTTTTACAATTGGCATAGTAAATCTCACACACTTTGTTTTATTTGAATTTAGTAGATTGTTAGTTGAAAACCAATACAATACATCATTTAGTGCCCTATTCACATCGTCAAAAACTGTTTTCTTACGATCGACTTAGAAAATAAGTGACGTATCATCAGCAAATAGAACTATATCACAGAGATCTTTTAAATAATAAGGTAAATCGTTTATATATATGCGAAAAAGTAGAGGACCCAGTATAGAGCCCTGAGGAACGCCCATAGTAACAGGTAATCCAGAAGACCTCGCACCATTGACATCTACATGTTGAATTCTATCTTTCAAGTAGGAAACAATTAGTTCCAAAGCAATACCATTAACACCATAATGTTTAAGTTTAAGAAAAAGCGTGTTATGTTCTACACAGTCAAAAGCTTTTGATATATCGCAAAATACACCTATCGCATCTTGCGAATTCTCCCATGCATTAAATATATGTCTCAAAAGAGTTGCACCAGCATCAATTGTTGAACGACCCTTTGTAAAGTCATATTGTTCTTTGTGAAATAGATTATTTAGATTAAAATTGCTTTCTAGTTGTTGCAAAATAACTTTTTCAAAAATTTTACTAATAGCTGGTAACATTGAGATTGGCCTAAAGTTACTGGGTTCAGTTGTACAACCCTTCTTGAATAAAGGTATTACTTTGCTATACTTCATGAGGTTAGGAAAAACACCACAATCAACACATCGATGTAATGTTATAGCTAGAAATGGTGCTCATCAATTATAATAGTTTCTATTAATTTAACATAAATAGGTCTTTGTATTGTGACTAAACAGACACTTCATTTTATTTGTTCACTGAGAAAAGTTAAAATCTTCCGGTTTATTCTTGTTTGCAAGGTTTAGTTGTAAATCTATATTCAGTATAGATTTATTGTATGCTCTACTACTGAACAATGATTAACAATAATAAAACCTACCTTCTTGGAACTACCATCAAGTCTTGCTACATTGATTGTATCAGTTACAGGATCGGTCCAATAGATATTCCTTGCTAATGGGTCAATTGCGATGCTGTCAGGGACTCCACTGCTATGAATGACCACTGTTTGTTCACTCCCATCTAGACGCGCACGTGATATTGTTTTTGCCTAAGATAAGGATTTGAAAATATTTAAACGTCACAGAAATAGTATCAATGGAGCTATATATATGGAGTAGAAAGTGAAAAAATTTTATTATTTTTCTTAAAATTTCAGAAAACTATGTTATTAACACATTATACTTTTTTCTACATCTGTGTATTTTCACTAAATATTAGGGAATCAGATTTACCATCCTTAACAAAACTGTAAAAATATTTCAATTGAATCAGTAACGAAACAAGTATTTATTATTATTTGTTTAGTTTCATTGATTCAAATTTTTTTTTCATCCATTCATTTATTCTTGTTACAGAGCGCAAGGATATTTATAAAATTGTGACTAAGTTGTGGGTCATTCAAATCTTTTTTTGAACCCCTCTGTAATTAGTTTAAGAGGCTCATATCTTCTGTGCAACAAAAACAACTTTTGTGAGAAAAAGCGTGTTCTGCATGGTCATTAATAATAAATTACCCAGACTGATAAAAATTCAAATTTACAAGATTTAAAAAGAAGAATTTATTAACAGACAAATCTTTTTCTAATGTAAATGACTTCTTAACTGATGTTATAATGTAATAAGTAAATACTTAAATAAGAGTTATATAAAGTAATTACTAATATATAATACAATTAAATGAAGTAGCAAACTCACCATTATGTAATGTTCATTTGTATGCCTTAGTATGCAAAACATGTGGGTGGCTCTATATTTTATATGTTAGAATTCAAAAGTGTACTTACCAAACTATCAGCCCAATAAATATACTCATATTTGGGATCGAAATCCACAGTTAGGGCTCTTTTCAAATCCTTTAATGGCAATGTGTAGGGCGTAAAGTCAGGTGAATCTAAAGATATCTTGGATATAGCCGAACGTTGTGCTACCACGAGCAACGATTGAGGACTGTTGTAACAAGTAGCATTGCTACTTTCTATTAACTTGGAGCCCGTTGGACAGGCACATTCATATCCTGAAATGTCATGAAAAAATATATAAACCTATTCATCAAATCGTTTCGTGTATTTTGTATCTACTATGTAATACAATTTAACTAATAACATACAGTGAAAATGAATATTATCTTACCATATTGAACACAATGTGTTACAATGAGTTATCACAAAAATGTTATGCTTTTCAATAATTTTTTTTGCTTCTAAAGTATAGTTTCATATATATATATATATTATTTAATTATGGACTCTATCCCGCGTGAAGAATCACCGCAGGAATTCCGCCAATGTCAAGTGTTTTATAATTATACAAGTTAAATAACGCATTGTTTTACTATGCTTGAAACGTTAGATTATAACATAGTGTTTGTATACTCTTTGCGGTAGATCGTTGTTTTGACAGACGCTAACGCCTAGCGCGGCAAGCTAAGCGTTTGATATCACAACTGTGCATATAACTGCATTTAAGCACAGCTGAGTTTGTGCCTTTTATCGCGAGTCAATCAAACACTACTATGCTATCTATGTATATAAAATCAAAGTTGTCAAGAAAAAAAATTTTGTTAAGTTTGCATCAAAAACAATGCTGTTAACTGGGCGAAAAATTAATAACATTATTTTAAGTACATCTGTTAAGTTTAAAAAAATTATTTTATTATTCTGATGATAATTTGAAATTTGTTTAAGAAAAAAAAAACAAGGATTTATAAACCTGGTGGATTTGGTGACAACAGGCACAAATGTGAACAACCTCCATTATTAACTTTGCAAGGGTAGTCACCAATGGGCATCACCTGTCTCCTGCCATCATACACTTTAACATCTACAGGGACTGGATCCGACTTTATAAGCTCCTTCATAGGACCATTGGATGACATATCCCAAGTATGAATTGACCTAAAAAGAAAGTGTTGGATATAGTGGATAGGATATATCATGTATGTACATGACTTTTCACTTTTGACTGCCTTGACATTGCCCTTTTTCTGAAGAAGAACTGATTAGTGGAAGCTCTAGATTTTTTTATATTATATATTTCAAGTTGTGTAATTACACAACAAACAAACAGACAAATGCCTATTCAATTGAATAGGCATTTGTCTTCCAACTCACATGATATAACGAAGATGACGAAGATGGTACACGCCTATCCCAGAGAAACCTATACACTCCACACTTAAACATTCCAGGATTATAATTGACTGTAAAAATAGACCTAGGCAATTCTTTCCACACTTTGACGGCTCAAACCAAGAAGGAGCTGTCATAGCGTATAGTTCAACTTTTTGGTGTTTCGACAATGAAAGGATGGAACCTCTGTCTACGTCTAGTAGTCTGATAAAGGATTGTAGAGGGGTCACTTAATACCAAGAGAGCTTTTATAATATTAGATTCTAGGCTTTTCCTCAGAAAGGTTAAAATCTTCCCATGGCCAAACCTGTAGACTCTCAGATAATGGATAAGAATATGGGGGTTTATGATAGCAACATCTTTGCCAAATGAAAGGCAGCATTGTTGGTTCCACTGCACTCGCTAGAATGTATAGCTTTTCATTCCAAGCTTACTTGTGAGAGAATCTGGCTATGGTTAGCTATAATCAATAAAGATGCAGCCATGTCACAGTCAAAGTTCCTGCAAAAATATTTCTGACTTTGGGTATGCCAAAATAACAAAACCCAAATGATTCTAGAAATTTTGGTTTGGGTAAACTAAAATCAGTAGAATAAAATCTTGAGAATTATTACTTTTTATTGCACATTCCTAAATAATCAATAGTGAACGTCCTGCAGGTGAGATATGGATGATGATGACAAAAGAGCAAATAAAAGAACTAAACTTTAAAATTTATAAATATGATAAAGAATAGATTAATCTTACCAAGTTTTCCAATCAGTCCAGTACAGTTTACTATCAAAAAATGTTAAGGCATATGGATACACCAGGCCCACAGTGACCACACTTCTTCTATTCTCACCATTAAAGTCCATAACATCAACAAAATGTAGTTTGGCATCCACCCAATATATAAGGTTTTTGTCATAATCTATTGTAATGCCATTTGGCCAAAAAATATTTTCTTTGACTATAACTTTCCGTGACTTTGGATCACCGTTCATTCCAGCTCGCTCTATTTTTGGGATTTCACCCCAATCTGTCCAAAACATTAAACTGAAAAAAGTGATATGTCACATAAAATGTATATTTTATTGCTAAATAATAGTGTATAGTTTTGCATAGATGTATGTGTCCACCCAAGCTTGAACTTTAATATTAAATATCTTACCCTTCTTTAGGAACAACAGCAATAGCTCTAGCTAAATCAACTTCTGACCAGAATAGAACTTTTCTATATTTATGTTCAATACTAATAACTTCTATTTTATTAGTCTCCCCATCTGTCCAGTAAATCTTGTCTGTATACCAGTCTATTGCAATGCCAGTAGGCGTAATCAATCCTTCAGAAACTATCCTAATCTGTAAAAATATATAATATAGTCAAATAGCATGTTAATGTAAAAAAAAACAGTATGAAATTTTACTATTACTGTTGCTTGTGTTGTGGTAAATTAAGAACCGTTGCTCAGTAGTGGAACAACCTACACTGCCTTATTACAGAATGAGTACAATACTTACTAGGTTTTAACTATACCAATAACAATAAAGCACAATAGTTTCATCAACACTTCTATTATAACACTAATAATTAACAAAAAATAGTTAAATAACATAATTGACAATTATATAAGTTTTTAATATTAACATTTTTAACACCATTGTCATATAATAATATTTGCCATAAAAATATGATGCACCGTAACAGGATCTAAAGGTTCCAACCACTAATTTAGTGAAGTTAAAATATTGATTTTCATTTGCAATGCCAATCAAAATGTTAACAAATAAAATAGTGAAGAATGTACTCACTTTATCTCCTAAATGTGTTTCATTATAACTCATGCATTGTATCAACTCCGCCGTCTGATCTGACCAGCATATAAGGTCTTTACTGTGAAGGAAATCCACTGCAGACCCCTGTTCCAGATCCCTAACTATAGTGTTTAGTTTGCCAAGTTGAGATGTGTTCACAACTCTTATATCTGATGCCGTTGAATATAGCAAAATAGGATTGCTTGCTACTGAATAATAACCTGTCAAAGTTATAAATATCATAATAAAGAATAATACTTTCAAATAAGTAATAATAATCAAAACCAATGTGATACTGAGGCTTGAATTAAACTCTGGGATCATCCTTTTAGTATTCAAAGGATTTACAAAACTACTGCTGAGGGGTTTTTTTAAATCTAGATGGAAATGTTGATACAAAATTGAAACAAGGGATAAGGTTGGATCTCTCTTCGAATTAGTTACGCGATAGTTAAAAATAGAAAAATTACCTTTTAACTGCAGGAACATTAATAAACAAAACACATTCATGACATTTTGTATTATTTTGTCGGCGTGAAGAATTCTTCGGCGTTTCGTCATAATGAAAACAAATGAGTACTAGTCATGAAATTCTTCATTTGTTTTTTTCCTAAGTCACACTACAATAGTTTCGCTAAAGCAATAACTAACTAAGGCACATTTTAAAAACAATTATACACATTTTTGAAATGTTTTTATGAACAATTCTCGTACATTGACAGAGTTTCTTGAACAATGGCTTTTAGACACAAGAGATCAACAAACGTCGAAAAAAGTTGTTGTGGGCCATTGTGCCCAGTGTTGCCAATTCTCACTGTAAATTTACAGATAGACATCGAATCTCAGCTTTTGGTGAAAATTATTTACACATCAAAATATACATAAGTACTGTTTTAATTTCAAATTAAAGTATATAATGTAAATAATTTTCTCTATACACCTCGGTGACATAAAAGGTTTCTAAATGTCTATTTACAACATACCTATGTATGTACGTACGTTACATATCCTTTTTTAAACGACGAATAAACGGATGTATGACCAATATAACTTTTTACAAGGTAGTCCGATTTCGATCATTTTTTTACATATAGGATATAATATAGGATACATTTCAAAGTTGGCCCCATTTAAATTTCAACCCTCAGGTAGAAAAGTAGGGGACGAATGATTGTCCTCTTCAATCAGGTTGTCGCGTAGGCCATGGCACGTTTAATACGTTGATCGATTTTACAGACGACATCATGCTATGGAAAATGGAAATCTCACAGTACTTTCCTTACTCAACTTTAGCAGTGCTTTTCACACCCTATTAGGCATATTACGCTCTCTTAACATATCTCCAACATTAATTATTGATTGGTTTCCAAATCGCCTATTTGCGTATGTGCTTTAAAGATTCCTTTTCTTTCCGGTGTAATACGTCTGCTGGCGTACCACAATGAACCGTTTTGTTTCCTTTACTTTCATCATTTTTATAAATTCCATCTCCAGGTCATTAGCCTTATCCTACCACTTTTATGCCGCTAACTTTAAAATTTATACGCAAGCACCGTTACATAAATTGACCGAAGCTGATACCTATTCTTTACTGATACTCGGTATAAGTAAAGAATAGGCGCGCGTGTGTGAGTGGAGCAACCAACATGGACTGGCAGTGTATCATTCGAAAACTACTGAGCTTATTGTTGTGGGCAGTCCCAGAATGATAGGTAGAATAGATTTGACTGAACTACCGGACATCATATTTAACGGTATTGCACTACCAATGAGTACCTGTGTTGAAAATCAATATTTTTTTATTGATAACACCTTAACCTATTGCCCCAAATCGGGTGAGGTCAATCGCAAAGTGTTTGCATCGGCAGGTTCCTACGCAATTTTCTGCCAATTGTCATTTAGTTTTGCTTAACTTTCATGTTTTGCAATACTGGCAAACGCGACAAAACTTTCATCCTCTGATGCCAATTATCCAGGTGATCCTGGATAATTGGCAATCCACCACTGTGCGATTTTCCAGAAATTTTTTGCCTCGCACAACCAATCTATGGAACAAATTGTCGCCTGCGGTATTTCCGGACCGATACGACCTTCAAACCTTTAAGAAAAGAGCGTACTCCTATCTCAAAGGCCGGCGACGCACTTGTGACTCTTGAGTTGCAGGTGTCCATGGGGGACGGTAGTCACTTACCATCAGGTGACCCGTCTGCTCGTTTCCTATAATAAAAAAAAAAAAACTGAAATTGTAATCATTGTTAATATTAATTGATTACAATAATCCTTTTCCATAAACCGCTTTACTTTATAACATCCCTACATAACTATTCACCGATAGTGATGTGATTCCTTTTCTTTACGTAGGACGACGGGATCAGATAAGAATAATTACCGTTGGATATTCTGAAATTTATTTATAGAACTGAATTTCTTATAATATTAAAAAAAAAAAATAACGGAATAAGTTTCAGCTGAGTCGCATTTTCTTTAAGAATGACTCCAATCTCCGTTATTGCTCCGCATTTTCTATGGGCACAGTTAAGTAGACCAATTAATACGTGACCACTTTATAGAAAACTCTTGCTATTTTTTCTTAACTTTGATTAAGTCGTGTAATTAAACTATCATGTTTAAATGAGTAATTACAGTTAACGAACAATTGAAATAGCAAAAAAAAAAATGTAAAAAAACGACTTCTCCCCGCCAACTTGAGGGTAATTTTTTATTTTATTTTTAATAAAAAAACTAAGATCGAACAAATTAAAATTTTGATCGAACAGTTACGAACAGTTAACGAACAATTGAAAGAGCAAAAAAAAAGTGTAAAAAAACGACTTATCCATAACACAAACAAACGAACATAATGCGTGTTCTTATTGACGCTCGTCAATATGCGTTAGCAAAACGCTCTTTCAACACACCCGTCATCTGAATGTGGCCTTAGAGTAAATATTTATTAAAATGAATTATTATTTATACTGTGCCCGTCAGGGTCCAAAGTACTATTCAATTTTTAAGTTTTTTACATCATTATCATTTTGGAACGCATAATAAAGAATTGAATTATATATTTTTTCTGTCGTTAAAATGAATTAATAATAGATTTTTGGTTGCAATATTTTTTTTTTATATTTTTACCTTGCAGCATGGGTTAAGCGTGATATTTGTCTCCAAGAAAAGAAAAAAAGAGATAAAACCCTTCTCATTCAGATTCGGAACTTGCTGAAGTTTCTAAGCCATCGGTTAATAAAATAAAAAATAATTTGGACCAAAATCATTCACTTTTATATAAAAGAAAAAGCAATAGTGGAAGAAAATGCATGTTCAGACAGGAAGATTCGGGACATCTGTTTATAAAACCGAAAGAAAAGTGCTCTTAACTCAGTTTTTTTTTATGTTATAGGGGGCAAACGAGCAGACGGAACACCTGATGGTAAGTGACTACCGCCACCCATGGGCACTTGCAACTCAAAAGTCACAAGTGCGTTGCCGTCCGTTAAGGTGGGAGTAGGGAAAGGGAGGAAGAGGGAGAAAAGGGAGAAGAGGGGGAGAGGAGGGAAGAGGGGGAAAGGAATGGGTTAGGGCCTCTGGTAACCTCACTCACTCGGTGAAAAGCAATGTAAGCATTGCTTCACAGCCGGCATTCTGTAAAGCCGTTGTATCACTCCGGTCGAGCTGGCCCATACGTGCCGAAGCATGGCTCTCCCACTGTTCTCAGTATGTTCAGGAGTACGGTATACTAGTTTCAAAGAGAACTAAGCAGCACAGATTGGCAGCAGGAAGGATTAAAGTGTCATCGTCATGTTATAAAACCAATTTTACGGTAGTAGCTACGGTATCAATGCAGTGAATCTGCATTGATACTTTAATTCTCTAAACTAAACTCTTCAAACGCATCAAAACATAAATTATAATTTCATCATCTCATCATGATCTTCCTGCCCTTTTCCCAATTTTATTTACTGTTAGCGCAATGTGTAGGTAACATTATAAAAAGGTTTTGGCTAGTTTCTTTTATGAGCGGCTGCCAGCCTGATGCCAACACTTTTTGGGAATGTAATCGTTTTCAGACGGGACAAAGGTAGGAGGTAAATTGGGGTAAGGAAAACGAATAGGGCGAGGGAGCTAGGGTAAGGGATACCGCAAGTCCTGGATTGGCAATGGGACTAAGACTGCAGTAACTCGAAGAGGCTGGCATCGTGTACCCGAATGTCCGTCAGCAACGGGGGCGCTGGCTTATTTTCGCACTCCGGTGCCCCATTCGGCTAAGACGGTCTTGTCGACACTACTGATATTAAACCATAGTTTTAAAAAATAATCAAACATACATTTAACTAAAATATACATTTAGCTTTTACCTACTATTTAAAGCTGGTAAACCATTTCCAACTACTAAGAGCTCTATTATCCAAACACGCGCTACACGATACATCCATGCATACAGCGTGGTTAACTAAATAGTGGTTGTTTCGATTTGGCTCGCTGCAAAATTGACTTGATCACTAACAATAACAACTAAGTACCACATAATTCAATGCAGCCACAGCTCGGCAACATCGCTGTTTAATGCAAAACTGGTTCCAACATTGCCAATGAATAGTTTAACGTATTTGCTATATTTGATTCAAGATAGATTGGGGTAGTTGATCGAAATGCATTGTTTTGAAAACAAAAGGAATTCCTTTGCAACTTTTCTCAGTACGTACATATGCAAGATGCAAATATAATAATAATGAAAACTGTATTAAGAATATGTTATAAATTAAAAAAATTGTTACACAGTAAAGTACATTTCAGATGTAGATGATTCAACCGCTGATAAAGAAATATGTTTGCATTTTTATTTTTTATTTTTCAAGTTAATTATAATCCTGGAACGTTCAAGTGTAGAGTGATAGGTTTGTCTTAGATAGGCGTGTACCATCTCCGTCTTCATCGTCACTTTCCATCAGGTGAGTTGAAAGTACTAGCAGCACAGTATTGTATACTGTGCTGCCACTTAGTTATAGTTATATACTTACACTTAGTTATATACTATCTGTGGTTATAGCGATAAAAAGTACGTACGTACGTAGGTACCTACTACGTACGATGATTTAAATTTTCGATTGGATCTCCGGTTTTTGACAATATTTTATTAAATATTATTATTTTCGTATTTAGATAAGTACTTATCTATGATTTTGAATATGAAAAAAAATATTATTAGAAATGTTTTTTAATTTTAGTTTTGCTCTCCTAAAAACTTACTAAATTATAGATTTCCGCTTCATGTCTCCCTTTTCATGTCCAGATTTATTTTCTGTTTTTTTTAATGGTCTGTACTTACTTATTTAAAATAACAAAAATCATTACTTTATTTTTAAAATTGTTTTCAGAAAATAGATAGAGATTTCCAGGGCCGCTCCGACCCCCCACAGCGCCTGTATGCGAAACCTATGAAGCGCCTCTTTTCGTACTTTCGTACAATCCAGTATTATTGAAAAATATTTATTAATTTGACATAAATTTAATATAAAATGTTGAATTTGGTTACCGAGTATGTAAATTATTTCATTTTGGATTTTATCTCCAAGATAAGTCGGCATATTTTTGAAATCCGAATCATTCGTTACGCGTCGTATATGTTCAGTCATTGAAAGATCAATTTTTCCTAACATTTCAATACATTTAAAAAAAAAACCATTGTTACGGTCGTATAATTTTTGGCTTTGGCCACGAAAAGCCATATTTTGTGTACCTACTTAGAAATTGGACTACATATATTATTCTCTTGATTACATCGTACCAGCGCTGCTTTTCAACCTCTAAAAGTTTTTGCTGAATACTTTCAATAGTGTTTTTATTTTTAAGAGCATGACACAAATCTGTCCATTTTTTATAATTATTGAAATGACCAGAACTTTTCTCTTGTCTGCTGCATTACAAAGCTAGATGTTGCCAATCACTAAGTCCCTCGCAGAATTTATTTTTATGTTTAGATTCAAATAGCTTGAAACAGAAGCAATAAACGGCATTTTTGGACACTGAATACAGCAGCCACTCTCTGTGATACTTTTCACCGTTTCCTAAATGCCTTTCATAATAATACTCGGCAAATTTTCGTCCCGAAGAGTCACGCGGAAAATTATACTGTTTAATTTTTTCAATCGGATTTTTTATTAAATACTGGATCAAAGTAGCATTTAAAACTTCTGGCCAGAGTCCAGGGTCATCTTTGGAAAAATTTGGTATTAGTGACGATAATTGTCTTGGCGGTGACAATGCCGTATCAGGCAGAAGCACGGACGTAACTTCAGCGGCATCATCACTAAGCAGGTCTTGTGTTATGGGTACTAGACAACTGACGTGCAAAAGTGATGTATAGCATTTTAAATTTGAATTAGATATACTACTAATATACTTTTTTCTGCAAATAAATACATATTACATATACATCAACACAAAGGTTCTTTTTTTCAAGGCACCTTGTTTGAATCGAACCCATGACCGCCGACCGAAACATGAAAATCGGTGCAGGCGTTTCGAAGATTAAGAAAAAGACAGACAGAAATTAAAAAAGATTTTTTTTTATTTTGACATTACAAACATACTAAAGTTATATTTATTTGTATAGAAAATTACATAAAAAGCCCATACCACTACATGGAGCGTTTTATGAATCAGATTTTATAAATCCTTCATCGATAAAATGACTGGTTTCTGACGTGCTTTATTGTTAAATATAATTAATTCTTAAAAAATAATATAAAAAGACTAAGTATTTAAAATTACTGTCCTGTAAAATGAAGGTCTTTTTGGAACTATTTCAATGCCATTTTTGCGTAATAATTACAAAATAAAATAAAAAATGTGTAGGTTTTCCTGATTTTTCTAAAAGTACTATATTTTTTGCAAGTTAACAAAAATACTATATTTTTCTCAAAAAAAAGGTGGATGAAATGTGAATGAAAATGTTGTTTTGTTACGCCCCCGATTTATTGATTTAGCGCCTCCTACATGACGGCGCCCGGTGTAGCCGCACTGCGACCACCGCCCTAGGGCCGCCGCTGCGATTAACTGAGCGTAACACCGCGCACTGGTGGCGTCTGAGTTACCAGCGCAGCGACAAGTTTACGCGTTTATAGCACTTCTATTACCTTATTTAGATTGCTGTGGAGTCGGGGAATCCCCGTGATCCCTCCCCGCATCGCATCGGGTTGCGTTCATAAACTCATTGAAACAAACTCATGGCGGTTCTTTTCATTTTAACGCTGAGCTCGTAATTAATGTAAACTAAAACCCAAAGCGTAAAATTAAACCACAAACGTGAATATTATCTTGAGAGACTTGTACAATAAGCGCAATATATGTTTTGTTATTTACAAGGCATATGTTGCGCCTATTGTACCTACTACTTATCGATACTCCACTACAAAGAATATGTTGTTGTGTAAGTGTAACAAAAATAATTTCGATGGCGGCGCGGCGCCCCTATTGTCTTGGCGCCTGGGCGGCGCGGCCCTGGAGATTTCTCACTTCTCGAAAGGGTAAACAGTTAGATACTAATGTGGAAAGAATATACGTATCACTGAAACCCTTATGAAACGCATATTCCTAGCATCCATTTATGATTGTTGCCGATTTTAATTTATGTTCTTGTAGCGCCTAAAGCACAGATGTTTTTTTATTATTTGGGTTATTATTGTACATAGTTAAGCGGCGGTAGCGTAATGGCTAAGGCGTCGGACTTGCGATCAAGTGGTTGTGGGTTCGAACCGCACCCAGTGCGTTACCGGCGTGAACCCACTCCTAACACAAGCATTTAGCTTAGCTGGAGGGGTTAACAAGAATACTAGTAATGTGTGACCCACGTTACTAGTATTCTTAAAATAAAATGTAATAATATCATATATATATAAATGAATCCCTATTTCCCTTGGTCACAGCATCACGCATTCTTTTTTTTGTGTTTGTTATTGTCAGGAGAAGGTTCTTATAAAAGAAAAAAAATGAGAAAGTTCCGCGGATAATTAGAAAATTTAAGAAAACTTAACGAGAGACTTACGCGGGTGAAACCGCGGGGCGCAGCTAGTCTGCGATAAATATGAACGCATCTTCATTTAGTTCTAACTACTCTAGATAGTGAAAGCTATGCTAGCTATGGTTCTTACATCCTGACACCCCTAGTGAAGGTTAATGCCCATCATCCTTCATTGGAGTGATACTCTTCATACCAAGAAGTGCAATGACCAATTATACCAAAAAATTAAAGCACAGACATAACGCAACCTCTGATTGGAATTTCTGCAAAGCAGACTTCATGGTTTATATTCTGAAATTTCTTATTAATAAGTTGAACTGTAGCATCACTAAGCTATGTTTTATTTAAAAGGAACATGCCTGTAGTGGTGCAATAACATATTTTATAAAGTTAAAAAGTATTATCATTAAAAAAATATACAATTTACGAAAAACAATTTAATATAGAGTTATTTAAATATTGAAAATCAAAATTAAAACCATTTATTCCAATCAAACCATTTCTCCATATATATTTTAAATCATTTATATATACGCATGGACATACCCAGCTTTCAGCACAGTGGGGAAGCAAAGTTTGTTTTTACCATCCCAAGGGGGAGGGGCAAATATAAAATTTGACTAAAAATCGTCAGTAGTACGAGTCAGCCCTAATAAGTCAGTCGTGAAGCTAGGTGCCTACGTAGAACCTACGGAGAAGAAAAGGCAAGAAACTCCAAGGACACTTGGTTTCAAAACATTGTTTGTGTGAAATAGTAGTTCAGAGATGACCAGACCCGATAATTATAGGACAAAAGTCAAAGATCTCATTAGTGTTGCTTTTAAAGTTTCAAGCATGGGCGCCGGCAGAATTATTTTCAGGGAGGTGCATAGCTGCTTCTACACATTACGGTTCCTAAACATTAACATCTTTTAATTTATTCAGCACTTAGTATTTAATGTCAAATACATATCACTCGAGAGTTTAAATTAAAATGTCTAGAACTCATCTTTGTTGAGTGAACTTGAGTATGACTTGTGTGGACGTTTAATCGGTTAACGATGGTAGACGCGAGGCCAAAGGCCTGTGTTATCTCAGTGTTCATAGGAAAAGGGTTGCGGTGTACAAATTTGGAAAAACAACCTAGACGCCTTACGTTTTTATTTAAAAAGACTTTAATACAAAAAAAAAATCTTAAAAAGTTTATTGTAATATTAAGTGTATTTTCTTACATGACAGGTATCTGCACGCCCTCTTGCACAACCTCCTGGCACACATGCTTTCAAGAAATGTATACGGAATACATTTTACCAATATTATAAAGGCGAATGTTAGTGAGGATGGCTGGATGTTTGTTACTCCTTCACGCAAAAACGGCTGAACGGATCTTGTTGGAATTTGGCACAGAGATAGATTATAGTCTGGAATAACACAAAGGCTATTTATCCTGGAAAAATGTACGGTTCCTAATTTCACCAAAGTTTCCACGCGAACAAGTGTAAACGTTGAATGTTTGTTGGTTGGTTGGATGTCCGTTTAGGTAATTCAGCCTAGGGATTTAATAATTTAATGGAACTGTTTGTTTTGTTAATCTGAACGCTACTGGTTGGTGAGATTATTATGCTTAAGACGAGGTAAGCCTTTGTAAATGTTTTGAAGAGTGAACATTTCATTTCTTGATAGCTGAATTTCGACATAAAATAAAGCATGCTAGTCAATTTGGTTGTTTTAAGCACGTGCCAACTTAAGGTAAAGTTTTTAGGAGATACTGGTATTTGTGTCTTACTTCTACAAAGCTGTAATTAAGAGCATGTTCTCTTAGGTACTATTTATATGAATTGTCTTGAAAGCGTGTCAACTCAAGCGATAGAAAGTTGCTGCCAGATGAGTTTAGAATCCTCTGTGAAAATTACAAAATTTTCACAGAGTTACATTAAATTGTATCAATTTAAATTAATTAATTGCTATTAAGGTATTACGGTGCCAAATAGAATAATTAAATAAGTATGTCAAAATTATACACTAAAAGTGTAAAAGAAAGATACAATTTTAGCTTTGTAAAAGAGTGTTTGGAGTTTGTGTTTTTTTAAACTAGCACTTGTATTGTATATTAATGCTTAATGTAAATTTAAAATGTCTTAATTCATAACACTAAAATGCCAATTTTACAAAGGCTTTTTTTACGTAAACGCATGACAGGAGTGCCAGACAATAATTTAACAAATAATAAAGTTGTATGAGTTAAAACATTGAATTACAAATATTTAACCATGTGTTATGCAGCATGGTCGAAAAACTCGATAGCTCTTGAGCTATAATGTTTTATAAGAGAAGGGTTTTATGATTAGACTAGGCTTCGCTCGCGTGTACATATTTATATATTTTACACGGAACAATAATTATTAAACAACAATAATAGTCACCTAAGTTACTCCTTATAAGTAAGTAAGAGTAGTAAGAGTGTACTCACTAGAGATTTTATGAACAGTTAAATGATCTTAAACTGGGCATATCTATTTATAATAATGTATATCTTAAGACGATTAGTTTAAGCATTTTGGCATTAAATGTAGAAGCTTGTAATTGGCATCTGCTACAACGAATGTCATTTTATAACTATTTAAGCCGTAAGCATCCCAAATAAAATAAAATAAATAATATCTATATCTATCTTGGACGAAGTGCGAAAATACTACACTCATATAAAGCTTATATGAGTGTCATAAAGCTCATTTTTGCACTTAATCAAACTTTCGACTGTCAAAACTGTCGCGTATTTCTCGGAAATCAAACCGTGCTATCCTACCTTGTCACTTTGACAGATCACACATTACATGGGCTTTTTTGTCGATGGTGTTGTTTTGTGTGCTATAAAGACAAAAAATATTCGCGCCTTTTTTACTTCACAAATTGAAGAGCGTCACTGTCGCTGAAGTGCATCAAGTGAGCTCTTACCTGAGTGTCATAGGTGTCATATTTCACTGTCGCTGAAGTGCAACATTATGGTGGGACTAATTATGACAACATAACCTACAATATCAAAACACAATATCATTATTTTCCAGCTGTCTCGACGGAAAGTTACTTCACTTATGGAGTCTACAAGTGACGCTGAATCGTTCGACATATTTTTCGTTTATGTGTTTATGGCACTCATCTTTTATGTCAGACAATTTATAGTATGGACAGCTGCCATTGTTCTTTAAAATACAGTTAAAAACTTGTACGTTTACAAGTTGAACTTTTTGGTTTTATGATTAATTACAGCTTCATTGCATAAGAATGTATACATTTACTTTTTAATATTTATTTATATTATACATAATATATATAATATAAATAAAAAACATACCATACCATATAATGTTTATTGTTCAGTGGTTCATTATGCAAAACTATTTGCTTAAACTCGACTGGTTCATAAATTTGTTGTACGAGTATTCCGCTTCAAACAACCCTAATGAGGTTTAAGAGTTCTACTGAAATTATCATTAAAATTGAGTCTATATTGCATAGGTCAGAAGTTAACAGACACTTTTTTTTTTTAACTAGACACATCTCACACACGGCTGTCTGATCCCAAACTATGCAGAGCCTGTACTATGGTAACCAGACTGCTGATAAACATACTTAAATATTACTAAATACATACATATTATAGATAAATTACACCCAGACACAGAACAAACTTTATATTGCATATGTCGGTCAGAAATGATCAGTCATTCTATATGGCATAATGTTGGTCGGAATTTATGATCGTCGTATCGATCGTCGATACGTCGGATTTATGGGGCAAACGAGCAGGTCACTCTACGCTGAACGTCACTCTATATTGCACATGTCGGTCAATAAATAATTACCAGTCAACTTATATTGCGCATGTCAGTCAGAAACTACTACTTACTCGACATATACTCGTATTGCACATTACGGTCAGAAATGATCAGTCTCCCTGAATTTCACATATCAGTAACTAATCACTACCCGTCCTTTGTTCTCAATAGTTTAGGACAAATAAGGTCACCAATTGACTTATTTAATTAAATTTCTCTTGTAACCTACGTAAGGACGTAGCCCTAAATCAAATGTTTGGGACAGTGTGATTGTCTTGTGTTGGCGACGACCTTTGACGCAGTAAGGATCGGACTAAGTAAGACAACATTTGAACATGTCAGGACAGGAAAATACATCATTAGAAAAAGTTATTGTGTTATATAAGAGGTCATGAAGTTGTTTATGATATACACTTGGTTTAAGACAAGACTGCGCAATAATTCATTGATGCATGTTGTTCTACTAAGTACAAGAACGTAAGAGCAAATTGGAAAATTAATTTGATAATGATCATCTCATATTTGTTTTACTATTCAAGAGAAACAAATCAGTTATACCAACTTTGTTTTGAAATTAATAAATATGTTATAATTAAATTAATTATTAACGAAAGTAAATTAGATTATAAAGGGAAGCAAAGTGTCGTTTAGTATTTCAATATTATTATTACCTAAAGTTTAATATCCTTTTTGATTTTGCAAAATTTGCACTCGAACAGTCCTTACGTAATCTCAGCAAAAATATACAATATGTTTCCAGATGCAATAAAAAAACTAGAAACTATTTCGGCTTTTATAAACAAATTAAAAAGTCTCTAGATAGAAAAGTGTAACTAGACTATCAACAAATACCTAAATGACAAACCAAACAATATACACTTAACTGCACAGATATACATATATTCGTAAAATGACAGTAAAGTCAAGTCCTACATCAAATAAATATTCTAATTATATAATACTAGCAGCGCCTCGCGGCTTCACCCGCGTAAGTCCCGATCCCGTGGGAAAATCTGGATAAAAAGTAGCCTATGCGTTAATCCAGGTCTCCAGCTACCTACATACCAAGTTTCATCGCAATCGGTTTAGTGGTTTTTGCGTGGAGTAACAAACATCCATCCATCCATCCATACATCCAAACTTTCACATTTATAATATTAGTGGGATAAAACTATAATAGGTATCATCCCCTCTCCTACTTTGCTGTGCCCGACCGGGTTCACAATGACTTATTTAAGCTAAGCACTACCACCTAAGTATACATTGTGAAACGCAATAAAGTATTAAGTATTGAGGACATGCCTCTAAAACTTCAAAAGAAAATAGATTTTGTACTTTATCATAGAACTGAAGTATACCAGAGATGGTTAATTCGGAGTTTATGAAATTAAGAAAGACTAGGATCTGTAATTATAAGTACGACGAAATTGAGATGATATTCCAGCATAGATTAATAGAGTTTTGAAACATTTTGTTAAGCTTCGGAAGCTTGTGAAGCTTGGAAAGTAGAAATGTGGCGTCATACCTACTTAACGACAAAGTTTAAAGCGTGACTTAGGCGTAGAATATCTTAAATCATAATGTTATTTATTTTTTAACCGATTACAAAAAAAGGCTTGAGCTCGGCTCATGCATAAATTAGCCAACTTGTGAATAATATTAGGTCTTTACCTATGAAATTGCCGTTTTATATGAAAAAAATCCAAGGATTTTTTTTATTTATTTCTATTAATCAAAGTAATCACCCATGCAATCGACGCATCTTTGCCAACGCAGTGGCAGTTTATTGATGCCGTTCTTAAAGAAAGCAGCTGGCAACAAACTCTTCCAAGGCATTTTGTACTGCCTCTTGGGTATTGAATTTTTTTTCCAAATTCTGGAAAAAGTAGAAGTCTGTAGTCGCAAGGTCTGGTGAGTATAGCGGATGACGGAGAGCTTCCAACCCCAGCTCTTGCAACTTGGAGACCGTCTGCTGTGCAGTATGAGGTCACGCGTCGTCATGCAGGAGCAGCGGAGACAAACGATTGACCAAAGCTGGTTGGAGATGCGCTAGACAACCAAACAGTGACCATCACTTTTCTAGGGGTAAGTTTTCTTTTAGGGCATTGTTTAGGTGCTAAACCAGGATTCAACCAACTTGCTGAGCGCTTGCGATTGTCAAACAGAATCCATTTTTTGTCGCAGGCAACAATGCGGTTAAAAAATTCCTTCATTTGTGTGCCCGTTGAGCACTGCAAGACACATCTCAATTATTCTCATCTCATTGAGTTCGTGGGGAACCCCTTTTGTCAAGCTCTTTTACCGTGCCAATATTGGTCCATTTGCGTCAAGCAAATGGACCAATATTGTTTTGACCCTAACGTCGAAAGCTGCTGCTAATTGGCATCAGCTTCCACAATTGAAAAAAAAGACCAAAGTTTTCGACCGTGGTCGTTCGAAAACTTTCGTCTTTTCGAAATTGGCAGAACGGAAGCGGGCAACCCAATAACAGACAGGTGCTTTGGTTTGTAGTGGTAGCTCCGTAAACGTCGTTGATGTTGCGTGCCGCGTTGCTGCCACGACGGTTCTCTACTCATATTCCTCAAATTTTTTACGTATCCATGATGACGAAAATTATTCAAATGCGATGAAAACATAACACTAATCAATAAACAAACGACTACTTTTGAAAATTGAAAAATTAATATACACACCCATCTCTAATCGTCTATTTAGGTAAAGCTGAAATAGGTTATTAGGCGAGTTGGCGCCAAAATGACAGTGGTGTGGGTAGTGACTATGAAAACAGCACATGTGCGGTAATTATTGTAATGCACTAATTATGAAATAAGCTCGGCCATTTGCGGGTTTATGTTATCATAGCATATTGTACGTCTAATGTATGTGCATAACGGCGCTAAATAGTTTCAGTTCACATTTTGAATACGTTATATAGAAATTATTCCTTTAATGGAAGAAATATGACGCTACTTGTAAGTGGCTAGGGTGGATAGTGTATAAATAAGTTGAAACTGAGTTCTCTGGATGATTGTGAACGTCCTTGATCTATGAAAAAATAAAGAGATGTATCTATACATTATGCGCCCTTTTACTAGTCTTTTATTGATTTCAGACTTAGACGAAGATACATTTGTAAAGGTACATGGGTGGAGTGCCCCCGATATGGGTCAAAAAGAAATGCTACGTGAAGTCTGTAAAGATCTGCTTATAAAGTTATAATTTATAATAAAACGGGATCTTATTACCTGTAGATCTTGGTATGGGTGATGGTTATTGATCTGTAACCAATATTTGGAATCGTGATTGGTAGAATGACCACCCAGTTGAACTTCGAAGACCCTTCCGCAGCCCTACTAAAATTAAATGCTTAAAGAGTATAAAGTAATTGTGTTAGAAGTGTATGTATAATTGTGACATTGGTGCTCTTAGGTGTCTAAAACTAATTGATTATAAAAATAGCCCATAGATTCGACAGGCAATGTTAAATTGTTCATGATTATAATCTCTAAGGAAGCGAATAATTATTTGATGAATTTTATGTGACTAAAAAAAATACTAGAATCGGTATATCTTAATATTTTCACATAAGTATTTATGTAAACGTTTTTTTAGCTTCACTTCTAACTGACGGGGTGGTAGATCCTACATGAATGTCCTCCGTCCTTGGGAAATCGAAGGATCTAAGGAGGGTTGTCTATCATCGGGGAGAGAGAATCGCTATTGCATTTTACCGCGACCCCCGACAGGTATTGACCCGTTTCACTCTAGACGGGTCCCGTCACCCGGGGCTACCATCACCCGTTGGCCGCACTCCTCTAAGAACGCGCGGGGAACAAACTGCGCGTTGCCTTTCGGGCCTGTATCTGTTCGGACGACGACTTCCCCAAAAGTTCGCCGCCGCTAAGGCTTCTCCCTAAGGTGACCGGGCTTGCCGAAGCAGCCATGTCCGGAAAGCATCTGCGTCATCCGGAAGGTGAGGGCCCCGTGCCCTCTCTCCAGCCACTAACGTATAACGGGTCTTACCGCCGCTATTGCGCCGTGCCCATGTAAACAACCTTGGAAGTGAATTTTAACCTACTTCTATGTAATTGTCGTATCCAAAATAAACTTACTTTTTAATTAGGTTCGCTATTATAGCTTTATTGCAGTGAAGACTTCTTTAGGCACGTTGTGCACTTTTACTATGGGAAAAAGCACTAAACTCGGTGACCGTCACGCTAATAATACATATATAGATCCACTAGAGGGTGCTAATCTAAACATCGAGTTCTTCAAGCTTGTTATTAATTAATCTTTAAAAATATAATTAGTTGAATATAGTACTTATTGTGTGCGCAATTCATATGATAAAATAAACAAAAACATAATTGTAATTAAGGTGAAAATTTATAACGCCGCTTTATGTTTTATGTTTTCACTTCTGTCGGCAGTCCCACGACTACCTACTTTTTTATGTTATAGGGGGCAAACGAGCAGACGGGTCACCTGATGGTAAGTGACTAAGGTATGAGTAGGGGAAGGGGGAAGAGGGGGAGAGGTAGTGAGGGGGAGAGAGAGGGAAGGGGAGGGAGAGGAAAGGATTAGGGCCACCGGTGTTCTTCAGTTTTTCTAAACAATAATTCACATACGTTTTAGTGGCCAAGAGCCGTGGGATGAAGACAGTACAAGGCCCATATATAACATTTTGGTTTTCTTCCCCACCCATCTAATTTCTGGATGACAAAAGCTAAAAAAATAGAAAGGTTTTAAAATAGTCTCCACATTACATTTGTTTTTCCCATCTCCTTTGGCCCTCGTCTCAGTCTAGTGATAGTTGTGTATACTGATTGCAAAGAGCCAAGTTAGATTTCTTTGCCTTGTATATTTTTCTTTTCTTAGTAGCAGTATATGAAACCTCAATCACATTAGAGTAGATAAATATACAAAAATAAAAAAAATAAGGCGAGGCGCGGACAAAAGTGAGTATGAAATTGCCCGAACCTGTGTCATGTAACGCTCTGTCCTCAAGAAATTGCAATACTTTTAACCCGTACATAAGCTGACGATCTTCGGACGGCTGAACATATTTTCTTGAATAATAGTTAAGAACATTCTCGATCACGTCATTTTTCATACAAAAAAAACTAACTCAATATCGGTCCATCAGTTTAAGAGCTATGATGCCACAGCCAGATACACAGAATGTATGTGTATACACGTTAAACAGTTAAACTTATAACACCCCTACTTTTTGCGTTGAGGGTTAAAAAGAAATATATGTATTGGGATCAAGAGCCATCAGATTATAACTTTACGAAGAAATAACATGTCAGTCATAATAATGAAGTAAATGAGCGAGTATGATGAAAAATTTGGGCATTCCCCATTCATAAAGCGATTCCGCCTTTGCGGATGATATTACATAGATAGGAGGTGGGTAATGGAGTGCCGAGTTCTCGTAATTTGTAAGGAGCTGAATTAAATTGCCTCCCGGATAATGATCCTGCCGTCGTGTTAATAAGGCGAAATCACGGAATACAGAAGTTCACGGCTCCCACCGCGAGCTTGTATTTTTTATTTAATGTGCCCCTTACTTCTGACTGTTATTAAATCTAATCGTGTTGAGTTTGTCGATTTAGTTCGTTAAACATGGATTTAATTTTGGTGGAAGAGCTCGGTGTTTTTATAAGATAAAGAAACGATTTGTTGGTGTAATTGATTTTATATGGGGTTTTTATTTAATGTTGTTTAGATTATCTCCTAATATTACTAAAGGTACATATTGATTTTTGTTGTATTTTGTACTACTTATTTATAGTCTTTGGTATAAATCATTATATATAATGTACAAATTAAAATGAAAAAAATTGTCTGTTAAGTCGGTTTACGGACGATAATTTTACGTCATAAGAAAACCTACACGTCACAACCGAACGCTTAGGCCGATCGTGTCTCTCTATCGCTTGTTCCGCGCTCTCGCTTGCACGCTCGGCTCAGGCGGAACGTGACAATGAGTCATGCTTTCTCGTGCGTGCGTTCATCGATTTATAAGACGTTATCACGTAAAAATTAAAATTCGATGATGATCTTGGAACGGCTGAACAAAATTTTCTTGAATTATAGCGAAGAACAATCTCGATTAAGTCACCTTTTAAACAAAACATAAACGAATTAAAATTGATATATTCTTTTCGGAGATATGATGCGTTTATATACCTGTGTGTCTGTCACAGACACACAGGTATATAAACGTACGTAGATACACACGTTAAACTCATAACATCCCTAACTAGCATATTTCATGTTCAAACGTTAACAAATATTGACAATGCTTTGACCGATGACTACCGGTTGACATGTGTTTTAGAACTTTTAAAGGGGAATAATTCCGTCATACATGATTTTTGCGTAACTTCAACTGTTTACGCAGCGCACGCAACGGAATACGGATGCGGATGCGGATGCGGAAAACGGGTGCTCCGCTCCTGTGTGCTTGCGTGGTGTTTTACAGCCTTCCTCGATAAATGGACTATCCAACAACCATTTTTTTATTCGAAAAAGTAGTTAGAACGAAGTTAGAACCAAACAAACAAACTCTTCAGCTTTATAATATTAGCGTATATGTAGGTAAGTAAATGACTGCCGGACTGAAAGGAAATGATAATTTAATAATCTTTCTCATATAATATTTGATTTTAATTTAAATAATCTATCTTATAATATTATTACAAATGCATTTCTTTTTAATAGTATTACAAAAATTGTTTGACTTATACACTAATATTATAAAATGTGAAAGTTTGGATGGATGGATGTGTGTTACTCTTTCACGCCAAAACTACTGAACTGATTGCGATTAAACTTCATATGTAGATAGCTGGAGACGTGTATTAACATATCGGCTACTTTTTATCCCGATATGCCCACGGGATCGGGTGAAACCGCGGGGCGCTGCTAGTAAAAGATAAAGTTAGAAGATTACACACGTAGTGTTACCGAAACCGGATTACTCGTACCTTCATATTTTTGAACGACGCACAAAGAGGGGGCTTATCATTCACTGCCATCTTTGTGTAATTAAAACACTTTACGAAAGTGCTTTTAATTAAGTTATACAATATATTGAAAGCTTCATAAAGTGGGTAATGGCCGCTGACGAAATTAATAATCTCAAAGTGGATGTGAGCATTTTGAATGAGTTCGGTATATAAATGTTCTTTAAATGAATTTTATTAAGTCGTTAAAAAAAAATATTTTTGAATTGTAGCTAACAACACTCTCGATCAAATCACCTTTCAAATAAAAAAAAAGAAATCAAAATCGGGCCATTCGTTTAGGAGCTATGATGCCACAGACAGACGCACAAATACACAAACATGTTAAGCTTATAATACCCCTTCTCTTTTTATGTCGGGGTTACTATATCTAGTTAATATATGTCGGCAGATGAAGATGACTAAATTGTGCCGGCGGACTTCAGAAAGAGAATATTTTTTTACAATCTTACTAGAAACCCGCCCGGCTTCGCACGGGTAGCAGAGACATCTTCAACAATCATCAACATATTTCAATAAATTTACACAAAATCTTAACAAATTAAACACCTACTCATGAATCACTTTATCTAATAGTGAAAACCGCATGAAAATCCGTTTAGTAGTTTTTCAGTTTATAGCGAACAGTCAGACAGACAGACGCGGCGGGGGACTTTGTCTTATAATATTTTTATCGACTTCGTATTTATTTCTGAGAATATAACTAGGCTGATTGGTATGAACAGACAGAAATTGTATGGACAATTTCTTTGGAGGACCTTTATGTACACACCTATACGAGTATTTTACGACTTACTTGAATAAACTATGAAAAGATGCAATAAATGGTAAAAAGAAATAATTTAGTCTTTAGTTTTTTCTCCATTTATCACATTTTTTCGTTGTAAATTACACGTAACGGATTTATCCCCATATACAACATGCGAGTACATGGATGTAAAATTGCAAGTTGATTCTGTATTGCGTCCATTAGACGCTCCTGCAAACATCAATCATTACTAAAAATCATGATTGACGAATGTTTGTTGATGATTGATGAAATAATATCGACATTAAAATCTCATCATGCAACCGTCAATCACTGCATATGATAGGTTATTCGTCAATCACCGTTTTGATTGTGGCAAAACTAACAGCAAAACCTACCGTGTAATGGGTGCTTATTAAAATATTTTAAAATGAGGAGCTGCCGTACTCAAGCCCCGGTCTAGACAAGTACAGATGGATTTTAAATTTACCTACTTTAAGAGGTGGTGAGCGTACAAAACATTTTCATTTATTTAGTTTACGACTTTGCCTTTCGCCTAAGGTCATAAAGAAGGTATACAGCAACAAATATGTGACATCATAGATACGTACTAATGTGGAGACGAGCTAAGTAATAGTTGACGGTCGTTTGCGAACCCATTGTCAGAATAATGGGTGGGTCTAGCTATTTCGTAACTGGATACTGGGCCCACATTACACCAAATGGTTAATTAAAATATCTGCCATTATAGTGCGTGTATCCGATCTGTGAAATCATTTCAGTGAAATGGAGCAATAAAAAGGGCAAACGACGAAGACATTGAATGAAACAACCACTCACTCGTTACCCTTAATGAAGCCCGAATGCATTTTCAGATTAGTAAGAACTTTTTCATTAAGTTTAGATAACGATTAAGGTTTGTACTTAAAAAAAATATATATTCCTTTCTCTTGGGTGGGATGTGTGTGAAAATAGTGTGAACTAGCTTTTGCTCGCGGCTTCGCTCGCGTGAATGTACATTTTGTCAAACAATTCAATTCGTCCGTGGGAGAGCCATGCTTCGGCACGTATGGGCCGGCTCGACCGGAGTGATACCACGGCCTCACAGAAAACCGGCGTGAAGCAATGTTTGTGTTGTATTTCTCCAAATGTGTGAGGTTACCGGAGGCCTAGGCCCGGAACAAATAAATACGATACATAGATACAAAATAAATATACCGTTATGAGATCATGAGGATATTTTTGTTAACTGTTTCCTGTAAAATTCCCGGACTTGAATATGGTCTACCAGAATTACCTTTCTTCGGGTCGTACTCAAGTATTTATAATATTTTATTTAACCGGTGGGTCTTTTACGTACAGGTAATTTACAATTATAATACTTATATTTTCTGTGAGCTCAGTATTCCCGGAGGGTTCCACAGAGCCGAGTTCTGCGAGTAGTTCGCCGCCAACTAGAAAGTAGAAAACTTTGTAACGAAAGTCAGACGTGGTAAGTTTTCACAATCTGACAAAGATTTTTCGTCTGTAGATATGTGAAAAGAGTACTTTATAGATCATTAGATAAAATATATATATTCATATGGTGTTGTACTGGGTTTTCATATTAAATAGTGATCGTTACAAGTTCATACAGTACTCTCCAAATTTATTGACCGGCCTGAAGTTAGCGCAACCGCCATCTCGCGCATAGTACCTACAATCTAGTGGAAACTTACTAACCCAAATAAGACTTCGATATTAATATAGTATTATATCAAAGTTCCTAAACAGATTTTAATTTGATTGATAACTCAACTAATACCTTAATTTTGTATTCTGGGCACCGGCTCGCGGCTAACTTCAGCCCGGCCAATAAGTTTAGGGATTGCTGTAGTACAAACGTCGTTAGTGTGGCCAACATTAAGAGCTTTAGTTTGTAACATTCTTTGAGTTACCTGTTAAATAAAAACAATAAAACTTTGAAATAAAAACGCATATCTACTAGATAACCAAGAGCCTAGAAAGATACTGTTACCGAGTAACCTATTGACACACGTCTGCAGGTCCTACGAGCATTTACAGGGTTTGAAAATGAAATACAAATTTTACCTTAACGCAACATTGGTGACATATCTAAACATTAGTTTGGATTTACACCAAAGTGTTTGGGTATTAAGTAATTTGACATATGAGACATGGAATGTGAATTTAGAGAGCAGGTATGTGGTAATGCTATCTACCGTGTGATCACAAGCAGTTAGAATTGTAATGAGATTATACGGCATTCCTTTTAAGAGAACGGTTGGATGTATTGGTTGCGGGATTTCGTAATTAATATAAATTTTAACAGCTATCTGAGAAATTTATTAAGGAAGGTACAACTCGTTTGTAAGCAGTCACAGGCTCATTAAGTTTCAGCATAATCATCTTGAAAGAATTTGATTATAACAAAAGAAGCTTTGCTGCCAATTTGGTCTTTCGCAGTTTACAATTCTCTGCATTCTCTATCGCATGTACCATGGGTAGTGCTCCGAGGAATTGTTCGGACTTATACCGGCCGCAACGTTTAGCTATAGTTCAACGCGACAAAACTATCATCCCCATCACCTGGATAATTGGCAATCCACCACTGTGTGGTTTTAGAGAAATTTTTTGCCTAGCACAACCAGTCTTTGGAACAAATTGTCGCCTGCGGTATTTCCGGACCGATACGACCTTCAAACCTTCAAGAAAAGAGCGTACTCCTATCTCAAAGGCCGGCAACGCACTTGTGACTCTTGAGTTGCAGGTGTCCATGGGCGACGGCAGTCACTTACCCTCAGGTGACCCGTCTGCTCGTTTGCCCCCCATAATATAAAAAAAAGAAATTGAACCTTTTGAAGTGAATTTTGAACTATCAACAAATTTAGTTAGGAATACTTGAAAGCAACTAAAATTCTGAAAGTTGTTAAGAAAGAAGGGAGTTTTTATGAATGTAATACCATTATTTCGAAATATTGTATTGATTATTCCGTGCTGTGTGTAGTGTGCTGTGTGCGAAATTAGAATGTATACAATAAGTTTATTTATTTATACTTCCTGAAATTTACATCGTATAAGGCGGAATTAATGCCGTAAGCATTTTCTTCCAGTCAACATTTGGGTGATGCCGAACCGTGTTCGGCAGGTTTATATTTCATAGTGATAAGATAAAGGAAATAAAAAAAAATGTGTTACATAAATGAGCCTACATAAATGTATTAGATATACATACACACACAGTAAGCACATTTACATACTTACATACATAAATATAAATACATAAATAATGAAGACACTTGTAAAGTATTATGCTGATGATTCCGCCAATAAATCTCTGTTGAGCTTCTTCTTAACTTATAAATAACTAGCAGCGCCCCGCGGTTTCACCCGCGTAAGTCCCGATCCCGTTCGAATATCGGGATAAAAAGTAGCCTATATGTTAACCCAGGTTTACAGCTATCTACATACCAGGTTTTATCGCAATCGGTTCAGTAGTTTTGGTGTGAAATAGTAACAAACATTCATCCATCCAAACTTTTACATTTATAATAATATATAGTATGATTTAAAAATAATTATAATCTTATTTCACTGCTTGAAGATATCTCTGAAAACCAAATGCTCGTATGAGTTAAGATATACGGTTTTACTCACGTGTATATTTCGGGGATGCCTGACTAGTTTCGGACCCGACGCGGGACCTTTATCAAGGGGTGAGGTGTCCTGCCGCGCCGGTTGCAGGTGCAAGACTGCAAAAAAATGTTCGAATGGTTTAAAAGAATATGAATAATTTAATTATTGTTGGAGGCGATTCGTGAGCAGAAGGTTTGTCTTCTAATATAATAAAGCGTAAGTATGTATTTACTATTATCATCTACTCCAATTAATTTTTCTGTTTACACTGCCAGTAGATATTGATACTGGGTATTTATGATGCGTAGAGAGTTTATTGCTAAATCATTATATTAATACGTGAAGAGAATACTTTGTACCCCTTTTTAGGAAAATTTTGCGAGCGTAGTAACGTGAATTTAAGAATTGCAGAAAGCTAAAATTTTTAAACAATATGTCTTACAACTTTAAAGATTACGTGAAAACGGCTTAATGAAATTTCATTAATTTAGTGTAATTACACCTGTCATGGTAAGTAAGTCTACACAATGACAGCTCAAGTTATACTGGCCAATAAAAAAACCATGGTCGATATTCGAATACTACGCGATCTCTAGTATTTCAAAATTCCGTAACTTTTTACTTACATAATGTTTCAAGTATCTAAGAAATAAATGCTGGTGATTGGTTTGTGTTATGATCATTATGATTATGATTTACGAATTGACTTCCTTACATACGACAAAGATCCTAGTTGTATTTGCGGTCTTATTTACTAATATTAGTTTAATTTATTTACTAATAGAACCAAATTGATAGTAGGTATTGTAAAATAGATTTCTAATTTTGAAACTATAAGTCCACAAACCATACTCATTTTAATAGAAAACGAAGTAAGTACGATGTATGTACATATATTATGTACTCGTATTTGTCAATAAATGACTAAATAAATAAATAAACTTTATTAACAAGTCGACTATTAAACATACTGTATGAGCTGGAAGACCAGGTGTAGTCAAAAAATCCAAAATCTCCACGGTTTAGTAGGTCACTTAGGTAAGACCCATCATTGAGCATAGAGGATTAAATAGAGCAGCTACAAATATGGTAGCCTCTCTCACCGGCGTACTTAC
Source organism: Callimorpha dominula (assembly GCA_949752705.1). NCBI lineage: Eukaryota > Metazoa > Arthropoda > Insecta > Lepidoptera > Erebidae > Callimorpha > Callimorpha dominula. The sequence continues at coordinate 5,146,936 of OX456995.1, read as the reverse complement.
GTAGCCTGGCACAAGTCAGGGTTTACTCGTGAATGTGCTCCCATTCAGGACTGGCACAAAAATGTAATTCATTCATAAGGTCCTTGAATTTACTCTAACTACATTAATTGCACGACAACGGAGAAGACTTAGTTGTAATATAATCCCAAACTTAACATTACACTATAGTACTAAGACGGAGACAAACAAAAAAAAGTTTTTTTTTTTTAAAAGACAACTCCCGCATTAGGAATTACTACTGTCGCGGGTGACTTTACAAACATACAAACAACGGACACAAAGAACATCAAGACTCGGGTGGGAACCGAACCCACGACCTATGGCATAGCAGTCAGGGTCACTAACCACTAGGCCAACAGGCCAGTCGTATTCACGTATAAATTGGCCTGTTGGTCTAGTAGTTAGTGGTCCTGCTGACATGATCGTTTGTTCTGTGTCTGGGTGTAATTTATTTGTAATATGTATGTATTTAGAAATATCTAAGTATGTTTCAACAGCAGTCCGGTTACCATAGTACAGGCCAGTGTCTGTACTATACACACGACGGTGCCGGGTGTGCCGGTATGACTGCCGGGTGTGAGATGTGTTATATATATTTATTAAATTTTTAAATACATTCAGATTATACTTAAATATATAAATATATAATCGAGTACAGGGACCAAGCTAAACGGTGGTTAGGCTTGGTTAGGGTTCCAGAGATAGTAACCTCCTCAATTATTATTATTATTAAATTTTTATGCTTACATATCATACATATAAAAATAAACCCTCTTCTATTCCAACTAGATAGACAAAATGAACAACTAATTTCCGTAATAGAAAATTAGTGCCTATCACAACGGAACAGAGATTTTCACGGTTGGAATAATGTGAGTGTACCAGGCAGGTATTGCGTCACACCAGGTAGAATTTTGCGCACGGCTGACACATACAGCTCTACAGAGAATTTAGAATGAGTTGTACTTTAGGACTACGTAAATGTATCGTTTGGAACACTGTTTTAATTTTATATACCTACCTACATTTGTAGTAAATCTTTGTGAATGCAGCGATCACTTGTGTACCTTCTTTAATACAAAAAAAACCTTAAGAACCTATGTACAGTATGTAGTTATATGTCACGACGTTCAGAGGTATCGGGATCGATTCTCATGTAGTAGTAGTATGCAGCTAAACGATATTTACAAATGTTTATTTTTCAATCATTTTGACGTGGTAACGTCTTATAAATGAACGCCGATTGCACGCACGAAAAGGCATGACTCGTTGTCACGTTCCGTCTGAGCCGACCGTGCAAGCGAGAGCGCGGAACAAGCGATAGAGGCACGATCGGCCTAAGCGTTCGGCATCGACGCATCTATGCCTCTTCCACTGTTTTCTTATAATTTCTAGTAGATATTGTTAACTTTTAAGGCACTTGGAAAACAAAGCCTTTGAAATATAGATTACAATATTTGGTAATTTTTTAGTAACAAATACCGCTATATGTCAATTCTTGTATCGTGATTCTACTAAACTATTTAGCATACACAAGGTAAGTAGATACATCCAGACCCAGAACAATATTATCTGTCAATTGAGGCGAAGGGATTGCTACCATCTATTAAGGGATCCTGATATACACCATTGTTCCCCGCAACATGGTTACAATGTAACAACATGATAATATGAGTTAGATTCCATTATGTCCTACTGATATGGTGAGAATAATACGAACGCAATAGTAACGTCTTATAAATTGTTGAACGCCGATTGCACGCACGAAAAAGCATGACTCGTTGTCACGTGCCGTCTGAGCCGAGCGTGCAAGCGAGAGCGTGGAACAAGCGATAGAGGCACGATCGGCCTAAGCGTTCGGCATCGACGCATCTATGCCTCTTCCACTGTTTTCTTATGATTTCTAGTAGATATTGTTAACTTTTAAGTCACTTGGAAAACAAAACCTTTGAAATATAGATTACAATATTTGGTAATTTTTAGTAACAAATACCGCTTTAGGCCAATTCTTGTATCGTGATTCTACTAAACTATTTAACATACACAAGGTAAGTAGATACATCCAGACCCAGAACAATATTATCTGTCAATTGAGGCGGAGGGATTGTTACCATCTATTAAGGGATCCTGGTATACACCATTGTTACCCGCAACATGGTCACAATGTAACAACATGATAATGTGAGTTAGATTCCATTATGTCCTACTGATATGATGAGAATAATACGAACGCAGTCAAGTCAAAGTGATTTTAGAAATCTTAGAATGGTAGCGAAATATTTAGTAGCCTTCTATCAGATGTGTATAACTACCCTAAAAATATAAAAATAAAAATCCAGTTTTATTACAGAACACTCTCAAAGCTAATTTTTTTTTTTGTAGTTATAGTTCAGGTCCAAGATTCACTCCATTTCTTCTTCTTTTTGTGTCTTATTACTGTATAATCTTAATATTTATACTTTTTTTGGATACACACTTGAGATTCGAAAAAAAAGTGTATTTTTTCTACAATCACTGTTTCTTCAGAAACGAATGTGACAAACAGTACAGCAAGCTTGCTTGTCGGAACTACATAAACATACAGTTTCTGATACGACGTTTGACTGTGTCGTCTGACGTAGTCTTGTCTTGATACCCCGATTTTAAATGATGTTAATTTTCAACTTAAATTTACGAGATTTAATTACCTATGCAGCGAGTCTATTTAAACTGTCTAATATAGCGTACTTAGTCTTACTGAATAATATTATTATTAATTTAATTACGGCCACACGAAATCATTATTAGACCGCCTTTTGTTCAATGTTATTACAACTATAGCTAATTGTACTGGAGATTTTCGCCTCCATTGTAACTCGGTTAATAAACAGAGCGGGTAAGCCACGACAATACTAACGAGATCAAAGTATTTATACAGGACGTGAAGGGATGATATTTACATAAGACCGTGACGGAACCGAGACGACAACAACCAGTAAGCGTACGTTTACACGACAAGTGTAAGCGTACGTGGGGTTTTGGTATAGGCTATTTAATACGCGTTGATGTGGTCGACTTGATCAAAACTCGTATACTTGTTAACGCGCGTTATCAAAACGTTATAAAATTGATCTTAATAACAGCAATAAGAGAGGGTGAATTTGAATTGGGATAATTCATTTAAACTATGTGATCTATGAATTTGAAGGTTCAATATCGATTAATCATCAATCACCAAAAAAGATGTTTACTTCGGTAATAAACACTTTAAAAAAAGCTAAACCACTTCAAAAATAACTAAGAAAGGACACTGAAAAATAATCGATTTGAAAATTCAATGAAAAGACTACATACATGTGACTCATTTAAAATAATAGGTAACATTATAAAGGCACCAGGTACCTACTGGTCTGTTTGAAGTCGGTGCCAAGCTCGAAACGCAATAAGTAATACTGTGTATATAGATTGATGTATTTGACCGTGACGGTCACGCGAGTTCAGTGCTTCTTCCCCATATAAAAGTGCCCAACATGCCTAAAAAGTCTTCACTTCAAAAAAGAAACTGGAGAAGCTAGAAAGTCGTATAAAACAATACAAATATGTGTTAGCCACTAGCAATTGGCGGTGGTGTAAACAGTTGTCATTTTTTTTGTAAAAAAAATACCGACCTGACAAAATATTGGTAAACCTTTTCTGTATCAAACACGAATTGAAACTGTGATAGTAAATTAGCTTGTATTACTACCAAACTACTGAATATCAAGTCGATTTATTTGAGCCTTTTTGCTATTCAAGTAGGTGAAAAGAAATGATATAGGTAGCCCTAAATGTGTGCGACTCCCGATTAGTGCCAGTGAAAAAATACTTTTTTTTAAAGATAAATTAATCTGACAAAATACAGGTAAAGGTTTTTCCATATCAAATACTTAGTTAGGAAAGTTTAATAAATATTAATTCATTCTTAGGGCTACCTATATCGTTTCTTTTCACCTACTTGAATAGCAAAAAGGCTCAAATAAATCGACTTGATATTCAGTAGTAAAAAATAATTACTGGTTACCTAGTTTGTTACTTGATGGGTTGATTAAATTGAAGCCAGTTGCAGTTCAAGTACATGGTATGAGAAAATAAAACAGTCTTAGACTGAATTATTACTTCCTTGGTATTGAAAGTATTTTGATCTTGCACTCTGCCAAGCTTGTAGTCGTCTCGGTTCCACCCGGCTCATAAACGATACTTTATTAACGATAATCTTATTATTGATTAAATATAAATGTATAAAAATGCAAGTATTGGATAAGGAATTTTTATGGACTTGTTAATAACTGCAGCCCTACAGTAATAGATTGTAACTTAATTATACATATGGGCCGGCTCGACCGGAGTGATACCACGGCCTCATAGCAACGATTGTGTTTCGCCGAGTAAGTGAGGTTATCGGAGGCCCTAACCCTTCGGGGTGCCGTCTAGAAAACCTCCACGTGGTGCACCCTGGAAACGTTGGCGATGACGCTGCCTTTTGTACCTCAGTTTTGAGGACAGCGTCATCGCCAACGGCTAATATTCTAGTATGAAGAGGAGGCCATCTTTCTTCGGCCACTTGGTTGAGGCTTGGCCCAACAGAGCGGGCGTGTCTGTCGATACCTCTGTTGGCTCTTCGCTCTTCGGAGCTAAGAGGATGAAAACCTCGGTAAAAAATCACGAAGGAGGGACCCTTCCATGGGTCGTAGTTTCTCCGCTGTCGTCAGTGGAGAAAGAGGGCGGGCTCGGCGTGCACTCACACTGCCACCGAGCAGGCATGGGAGGATTTGGTTTCCTTGCCACCGTCGGCATATCGTAATCCCGAAAGGAGTCGTGGTCATGTTTTGCGACTCCGATCGGGGACGAGGGTCTTGTCTTAGCCGCCCGGACTGCGAGGAAGAAAACCTCTCTAAAAAATCACCCCGAATCCCGTGTTCTGGTGCGTGACCAGGGGATGCATGGCTGATGGGTAGTTCAGTCGCAAGCGCACTCCCAGCCGGGGCACCTGCGGACTCCTCGGTTTGGCATAAACCTTCGCTTGCCCGGGTATTGGGGATCTCTGCCCGGGTCGACCTTTATTTCTCCCCGTCTCGTGGGTTTAGATATGGAACACTTAAACAAATATAATAATAATAAAATAAACGACGAAAAAAAGAAGGAGAAGGAACAAAAGCAGTCGCAGAAGGAGAAGAATGAGAAGAAGGTGGACACCTCGTCTAACGAAGAGGAGGTCTTGCTCGAGACGCCTATCTCGGTCGAGCTCCCAGAAGTCAATCCGACTTCTGGGAGCAGAAGATATTCGGAACGCCTGCGTTCCAGATCTGTTGTATCGTCGGACGGAAATTCCGTTACGACGGGAGACAACCAAGAGACGATGGAAGTGGAGGTTCGCAATGACAGTCGTAAACGCGGACACTCCATGGACCACGACGCCGCCGCCGTCGTCGCCGTCGCAGGAGATGCTACCTCCCAAAGTGGCTAGTAGCCATAGAGGGAGGTCGCGCACGCCGGTCTCGGCTCCGTCAGGCTCCGCCTTCTCTGGGAGGGAAGCCTATGTCCGAGCCAGAGCGGAGGGCGAAAGCGTAGCGGAGGAGGAGATTGCAGATCTCCTGCTAAAAATTCAGAAGCCGGTGGCAGGGGGTTCTGTCCCCCAAACACCATCGACCATGCAGGAGAGAGCAAACGCGGCGGTGGCCGTTATCCACAAAGTGGCCACCAAGTCCACGAACCTTAAGGGTTCCTTTGTTAGGGCCCTTAAGGACTCCTCTTCCGCCATCTCTGCGGTCGTCGAGACCCTCATTGGGGACGTGGCGCGCCTCCAGGCCGCAAACGATTTGTTGACGGGGCAGGTCACCGAGCTCAGCGCTCAGTTCGCCATATTTCGGGCACAGGCGAATTGCCCTGAGCAGCCGAACCCGGTTGCCCGGCAACCTGCCCCCTCCCCATCCCCCGTTCCGGATGCCCACTTGCGTCAAGTTATTGACGCAGTGTGGCGCATGATGGATGGGCGCCTCGCAGGTCTGGAGGCAAGACTGCCTCCGGCGCCTATCGTTCGGCCACCACTCGCCGCAGCCAAGCCTAACGTCCCGACGCCGCTTAACGTCTCGGATGGCCGCGTGACAGTGACGTATGCCGCGGCGACGTCTGCACCGGCGTGTGCAACCGCACCGAAGGCTGGTCGACCGGCTAAGGCCGCGTCAAAAGCGGTTGCACCAAAGGCCGGGCAACCGCCGAAGGCCGTAAAAAAAGTGGCAGCAGAATTCCCTCCGCTTCCCACTCCAGCACCGAAGGAGAAGAATGTGACTGCTGTTGTCATTGGTGCTGAGCCGGTGCCTCGCCCGTCCGCATCTGCCCCCTCCACGTCTGCCGCTTCCAGTGACGGGTGGCAGAAAGTCGGGGGAGGGAAGAAGCGTTCCCGAAACCGAAATAAGAAGGCTGCCAAGAGTGCACCGTCTCCGCCGCAGGCACCATCCGTGGCAGCGACTGCCACCAAAAAGCCACGGAAACTGGTGCCACCCAAAACGGCGGCTGTGGTTGTAACCCTGTCGCCGGCGGTGGGGGACGGCGGGCTATCCTACGCGGCTGTCTTTAAGAAAGCCCGGGATAGTCTGGCCGGTGAATTTGGGGCCGTGGGTGTGAGGTTGCGCCTCGCCCAAACGGGAGCTCGAGTCCTCGAGTTCCCTGGGGCTGAAGGCGCAAAGACGGCGGACACCTTTGCCGAGAAGATGCGTGAGATATTTGCAGCCACGGATGGTGTCAAAATCGCCAGGCCCACCAAGTGCGCGGAGCTGCGCATTTCGGGCCTGGACGATTCAGTGACGGTCGAGGATGTCCGCGTTGCAATTCGGGAGAAGGCCGGATGCAACGCGGATAACATCAGGGTCGGCACCATCCGCCCCGGTCCAGGCGGCCTTGGCGCGGTGTGGGCCAGTTGTCCCGTGGCATCGGCCAAGATTATCAGCGACGCCGGAAGAATCCTCATCGGTTTCGTGAACGCTAGAGTCACACTCCTGGCGGCGAGACCGATGAGGTGTTTTAAATGCCTCGCCGAGGGACACACCCGCGTCAGGTGCGCCAGCTGCTTTGACTGCAGCGGACTGTGTTTCCGCTGCGGTCGACCGGGGCACAAGGCGGCGGAATGTTCCGCCGCCCCTCACTGCCCAGCGTGTGCGGCGGGAAATCTTCCCGCCAGCCATCAGATGGGGCAGGGTGGCTGCAAGCCACCTCGCACTTCTCGGCAAACTTCGGGGGCTAGCCAATCGACCCAGGCTGCCTCCGATGTCAATCCTGCGTCGTCGTCGTCGCCCATGGAGGAGGTTGTAGAGACAGTCCAGTAATGGACCAAGTCTCCAACCTTCTTGTCCAGACGAACCTAAACCACTCTGCCGGTGCGCAGGATCTTTTCCTGCAAACCATGGCGGAGTGGTCGATAGGTGTGGCCGTAGCCGCGGAGCCCTATTACGTTCCTCCCCGTCCTAATTGGCTGGGTGACCGGGACGGCTCCGTGGCAGTCGTCAGCTCCACGGCGGCTCATTCCCCGCCCTTGTCGCTAAGAGACAAGGGTACTGGATATGTTGCTGCCGAATGGGGGGGGATCACCATATATGGTGTCTACTTCTCCCCCAATCGGAGTCTGAGCGACTTCGAGGTTTTTCTCAACAACCTAGAGACCTCGATGCGGCGACTAGCGTCTGGGCACGTCCTAGTGCTGGGGGACTTCAACGCCAAGGCCTGTACTCGTGCCCGGAGGTCCTACACCCGCAGCCGGCGTCGTCACCGCGAGGAGGGTGAAGAGGACCAGCTTCATGAGGAGTACCGAGAGGCGCGGAAAACTCTGAAGCTGGCCATTAGCCGCGCCAAAGAGGAGAAGAGAAAGGAGATGCTGGAGGGTCTCGATAGTGACCCCTGGGGTCGCCCATATCGCGCGGCGCAACAAAAGCTCCGCGCGTCGGGCCCCCCCCTTACGGAGACTCTCCAGCCCAGCTTCCTGCAGGGAGTGGTTGAGGGCCTTTTCCCGCAACGGGCGGAACACATACCCCCGTCGATGGCCGTATTGGCTGGACACGACGCGGAGGTCGAAAATGAGGAAGTTCCGCCCGTCACAGAGGCGGAGGTGGGGGCGGCTGTTCTACGGATCCGTTCCAAGAACACCGCCCCCGGGCCAGACGGGATTCCTGCCCGAGCTTTGGCCCTCGCCCTCGACCACATGTCGGACTGCCTCAGGGAAGTGTTCGACGCTAGCCTGGCGTCCGGATGCTTCCCTGACTGCTGGAAGAGCGGGAAGCTGGTGCTATTAACGAAGCCGGGACGGCCTACCGACTCGGTCGCGGCCTACAGGCCCATCGTGTTGCTGGACGAGGCGGGTAAATTGTTTGAGAGGGTCCTCTCTGCCCGCATCGTTCGGCACCTTGGCGGGGTCGGCCCCGATTTGTCGGACGCCCAATTCGGTTTTCGAGCGGGGCGTTCGACGGTCGGTGCTGTCCTGCGCCTCAGGGCTGTGACCGAAGACGTAGTGAGCTGTGGCGGCGTGCTGTTGGCGGTGTCGTTGGACATCGCCAACGCATTCAATAGTCTGCCATTCAGCTGCATCAGGGAAGCACTCCTCTATCATGGGGTGCCACAGTACCTGAGGCGGCTAGTGGCAGACTATTTAGAGGAGCGTACCGTCATGTACGAGGACCGAGATGGAGTTTTGAGTAGTCGGCCCATGTCGTGCGGTGTTCCGCAGGGGTCTGTCCTTGGACCACTCCTGTGGAACATGGGGTACGACTGGGCCCTTCGAGGCGACTTCCCCCCCGGGCTGGGCGTAATCTGTTACGCCGACGACACACTGGTCACAGCCCGGGGGGCGAACTTCCAAGAGGCGGCGCGTTTGGCCACCAGAGGTGTCTCTCTGGTGGTCGGTCGCATCGAGGCGCTGGGTCTGCGGGTGGCCCTGGATAAGACGGAGGCCCTTTTATTTCATGGGCCTCGTCGTGGTCCACCCCCTGGCGCCTCCATCGTAGTCAACTCGGTTCTCGTACCGGTTCGGGCCCACATAAGGTATCTGGGCCTGATCCTCGACGGTAGGTGGCTCTTCGACGAGCACTTCCGACAGCTTGCTCCGAAGCTGGTCGGCGCTGCGTCCGCCCTTGGGCGACTCTTGCCCAATTTGGGTGGACCCAGCGTCGCTACAAGACGGTTGTACACGGGGGTTGTCCGGTCAATGGCACTGTACGGTGCACCGGTGTGGGCGGGAGCTCTGACCGCCCAGAATAGGGCGCGCCTCTGGCGCCCTCAGAGGGTTATGGCGGTTAGAGCCATACGCGGATACCGCACCGTGTCGACGGAGGCGGCGTGCGCGTTGGCCGGGACTCCCCCGTGGGATTTGGAGGCGGAGGTGCTCGCCGAAGTATATCGGCGAACGGCTGAGTTCCGGGCGGGAAGCGGCAGTCGGCCCCCGCCCGAAGAGGTACGCGAATGGCGTGAGGCCGCTCGCCGAGCCACCATGGCTCGTTGGTCGTCCCGGCTGGAGGCTCCACGTGCTGGCTTTGCCGCCGTGGAGGCGCTCCAGCCGGTCATCGTCGAGTGGGCAGGGCAGCAGCACGGGACCCTTTCCTTCCGACTGACGCAGGTTCTTTCCGGGCACGGCTGCTTCGGGAAGTACCTGCACTCGGTCGCTAGGAGGGAACTGAGTCCCGCCTGTCACCACTGCGACTGTAGTGAGGACTCGGCTCAGCACACGGTGGCGGTTTGCTCCGCCTGGGCGACGCAGCGTCGGGCCCTCACTGCAGTCATCGGAGGGGATCTCTCGCTACCGGCCGTCATACGCTCCATGGCCGGTAGCGACAGGAATTTTACCGCGGTCGCGACCTTCTGTGAGGACGTCATCTCGCAGAAGGAGGCGGCGGAAAGGGTCCGGGAGGACGATCTCCACTCGGACCTAATTCGCCGCCGGCGAACCGGGCGGCGGAGGCGCGCTTACCAGCGCCTCATGCCGCCCTGAGTGTGGCCGCGGGTGGACGGGACGGGTTTTTCCCCTTCACCCGCTATAGTGGCCCCCCGCGAGGAGGCGGCGTCCGCGTGTGCCTGGACGTTGCCTAATTGAGAGGTTTTTACCCGAAGGTGGTGCCCGCGCTTTTGCGGGCAGGCGCTAGGGGGGGTCCGGATGTCTTAATAAAAGCTGTTCCCGGATCCCTCCTACTTAAGGCGCAGTACGGCACACCGTGTGGTTTTAGTCGGTTCGATTCCGACACACCGCCCCACCGAAAACCCCGGTGGGGTGACGGCCCGAGGGGGTTTCCACACGCACAAAAAAAAAAAAAAAAAAGGCCCTAACCCTTCCCTTTCCCCTCCTCTCCCATCTCCCCCTCTTCCTACCTATCCCCTTTCCCCTGGCTCCTGAGTTGCAGGTACCCATAGGCGGTTGTAGTCACTTACCATAAAGTGACCCGTCTGCTCGTTTGCCACTTATCCCATAAAAAAGAATCAATCAATTAGCCTGTCGTAGTCCACTGCTGGACGAAGGCCTCTCTCAACACACACAGCGCCACAGCACTCGGTTCTCTGCCTTGCGCATCCATTCCTTTTGTTACCTTTTTCAGATCGTCGTCGTCATTTACCGATTCAGCGTCTCCACTCTAGGACCCATCTGCTGCATTGTAAGTTGGTTATGGTCTTATGGTATATTAATATTTAAAAAAAGTGTAGCTTTAAATTTTTACATTAGGCAGTCTAATATTTTAAATCCAACATTGGGCGCACCGCTGTAGCTTATTATTTAAAATTACTCCCAAAATTTAGAGATAACATTGGTTCTCAAATTACTGTAATAAGGCATACAACTTAGTTTACACTATTCTTGGGATTCACTTACTACTTCTGAAATACTCCAGAACTTGTGTGAAGAAGTTATTAACGTCGTGGTTGCTTTAATCTTATAGATTCGTTATAAGAAATCCTTTTAAAACATTATATTATTTGTGTCTTGTTAAAGCGTTAGACAGCATAGATGAATTATTATTGAACAGTGGGAAGGAGAGGATATTTGAAATCAGTTTCCGTATTAGATAAGGCCTCAATTTAGCCTGTTGCGTCCGCTACTGATGAATGGCCCTTTAGAATAAGTAAAATCAAAATTGTTTCTTACATTTATGGTTCATGACACGGTTAATGTTAATATCCGCCGGCTATTAACATTAACCGTGTGCATTATTTTTAGTCAATTTAATAATAATGTTTACAAACTTGTTTCGTTAGACAATGCTAACTACATAATATATGACAGAGAGAAAATGATAAGGTAATTGAACGCAAATGTGTTCTTATTTTATCATGATTACGATGATTATACAAAATGTTACCCTTTTCGGAAGATTTATAGCGTCAGTATAAAAAAAATATTAAAAAGATTAAATAACGATAAAAAAATTTACCGCATTTCAACTTTTATAATAATAATTTAAAAAATATGAAATTATATAACTTTGTATAATAGACAAGTATCGTAGAATAAAATAGTTTTATCATTATACTCGTAAAACAATAAATTCTGAAACAACAAACCTAATTTACGAATTTAATTGAGATACCCATCTCTAATTTTATTTGAGAATAATCTCAAACATTAATTGGGGTGCCAAAAAAAAGGAAACTCAACACCCTTCGGCCCTTCACTTCTAACTAAGTCAAGTTGTTTTACGTAACAGAAAATGTAGGAATTACAAGAACTCTAATGAGTCTTGTTTTCTTACGTAATAACGTACATGTTTCTTTGTTCCTTGCTATTTATATTCATTTGAAAAATGTATTACTTCTTGTAATTACAACCGTTTCTGGAAATATGTACAAAGGGATTTCAAAAATGGTTTAACGAAAAAGCCGAGAATCGTATCATACTGTGTATATATGTAATCAGTGTAATTCCGTCTATCACGCGTCCGGTCGGTAATTTTCATGATCAGCCCGAATCTGAATGCTATTTGTGGAGTGGTTATCGAGACATTACGTCCACAAACTGTCATAGAAGATATTATCACAAGTTTCAGTACCCATCGTTGTGTTGAGAGCTCACTAGATTACGGTCTTAGAGCTTCCCAAATGGTTCATTTTGGTATTCGTTATATTTAGTTAGTGATAAGGGATGCTGCACGGCGTTGATAGACTACTAGCTAACTACATGTAAAATTAAACTTTATTTACATATACAGCTTTATTTTTATGTATAGAGTATACATCAGGCGTCAGGTGTTTAACATATATTAATTTTGCCTCCGAGTGGCATGTGAAAGCTATGAAGAATGTATGTTATCAGCAATCTGTATAATCTAGTATTTTATACAAAACCCAGGCAATGTATAAGACGTTTAGGTAATGTATGAAATATTATTCATTCTTGGCTTAGGTGTTCTATTCAATACCGCATACGGAACTGGTAACGTGTGTGAAACACGAGAGCAGGGAAGGGGGAGATGTGTGGGCAAGCTATAAACGTGCTACGACTTGATTACTTGCTTGCCTTTCATTACGATTTTATTGTGATTTACCGCAGTTATAGAAGGGTACTAGGTGCCGTTTTTAAAGATTAATTATAATTGATTATAAAAAAGTTTGTTCAGAGTAAAAAGTGTCATGTCTTATTGTTCTTATTCATTTAAACTTTTTATAATTAGAATATTTTCCACCGTACAGTTTAATAATCGATATTTTAACAAAAAAAAAAATTATTTAATTGTAATTAAAAATTTATTATTAATATTTACATAAAAATAAAACACATGTGGGATTTTTGTATAACTACTAAAACCATTGAAAATGAAAAATAAGCGTTAAGTACTTAATTTACATAACAATCGTATAATATTTTATAAAAAAATGTTGAAGAGGTGACCCTACACACATTTTAAAGCCCGGAAAGAGTAGGCAATTAAAACGGTAGGTATCGTTATTTTTGTAGGGAGTCATTTATCTGTTATGTAGTAACTACTTAATAATCTGTGGTATAGGTCTTGTATGTTCTGAATTTTGACGTTATAAGTTTGTCCATTAAGGACGTATTATATCAATTTATTTTATTTGTCCACGCTTGTAAAAAGGGATATAGAAGAATAAAGTTAAATCTCAACGTTAGAAAATTCCATCAAAATAATATAAGCTGCCTTTTATTACAACAAAAAGCCTTTAATGCCCGCAAAAAAATGATTCTGGGCGAGATACGTGGCATATGTGCGGCCACAATTCAGTAGAAATGACCCAGACATCGCAAACGAATAGTAACAATATTTATACTGGCTATTACTAGCTTTTTATGTGACACAAATGCTAGTCAGTGTAATCTGGGACACTTTTTACGAGCATTTTAAGTAATGTCTAGTGGCTGCAGGTATAAATCACGGCCACAATAGTTGCACCATTTGCATAAAACAACGCTTTGTATCCCAAATTGCTGTCATTTTAATTTAATATTAAACGTGTAGTAGTTAATTTATTTTAAACGGTGCATTTCATGTAAAAACTGTTTTTCACAGTTCTGTTAACCAATAGTTGGATTAATTTGATCTGGTTTAAAAGCTTTACAGTTTTCAATGTGTGGAACTCATTATTTAATTACTAGTCTTTCGTTTCGCGGCAACTGCGGTTTCATTTTATTGTTCCCTTTACTTTCGCTTCGTAATTGTTTTGTAGCTATATTTCCTTAAAGTATAACATTAATACCTAACTTGTTGCTGAGAGCTGTGAGAATATGATTCTAGTTAAATTTTCCAAAGAAGAACCCTAGAAGTTCGTGAAAGGAATTCCTTTATCATGTTTAACGTGTGTTGTTGTTGTTCTTGCTACCGAGAGAAATATGCTAAACGTAGGTTATAACAATCTTGTAACTAATAATATACATGGAAATGAGAGAGAATCCAGATAAATAATTATCACAGGGATGGACTCTATGTCACAGGGTTGTATTAGATCAATATAAAGGAAAAGTTTTGGATTGAAACAGTTGATCGTTTCTATAACCCATTTTTCTTCTATTTAATAATAATGATGTAATCAGTTTCTATGCTTAAAAATCCTTTTGCTTTCAACGTCTAAATGTCAAAGTAAAATTTTTTGCTACCCACATACATGTTGTCGTCACATTAAAAACTCTTATTTATTTTTTTAAAAATAGGGACAAACTATAATAGATGATAACACAGTTCACTATTTAATAAAAATAAGTTAATAGATGTTATTTTGACTGGTTATACCGGTAACGCAATACTATTGGTCGATTAATAAATATTAACAAATAGTGGGATTATAAAAGGGTAGGAATAAGTTTAGAACGAGTCACTTGAGTGCAAACAGAGGTACGAACAACTTGGCAGTTACTGTTAATTAGTGTTTTTCATAGTTAATATCAGTGGTTTTGAGACTGTTTCTTACATACATATTATGTACTAAAATACTTAACCTTTAAGACTGAGACTACAAATGTAATATGAAATAAACAAAAAATAAACAAACAGGAGACAACAAGCTTAACGTTTGAAACAAAAAATTGGGCACAGTAGCAATCGTTTCATCTGAAGTATCGAGCGTAATGAAGGTATACCTAACATAGCAACGAAGGACGTCCAATTAACAACACTACCTCCATTAGCCGGGAAGACGCGCTTTACCGACTATAACCGGCTATAACCGCCCATAACCGGATCCCGACCGTTGCGACAAGACTAATCCGGATAAATGAGACGCGAAAGATGACATCCACTCGCTAATTGGAGAGCAAAATTAAGTGAGCACCTTAAGAAATGATTATTTTATTTTTGGTACAGATGTGTCTTTATATTATGTTAGGATAGGATAATTATATTTCTTGACGACCTAGCTATGTGGCGTGGCGGTAGAGCATTTAACTGCAACGTTCTAGGTCGCAGGTTCGATTTCCGGTAGGTGCAAATTTTTTAATGCATGAGAATGTATATTTTGCACTAGCTGTTCCTCGCAGTTTCCCTTGCGTTTATGGTCACTGCTCCACTCCTAAGGTGTTGTGATGTTACATGACCTACCTCAATAAATACTCAACCCAATACAAAAATATGTTTTGAAATCTGACTGATAGTTGAAGAAACTAGTCTGTTTAAAAAAACAAACAAAAAACTAGTGATGGTCAACTCGATTTAAGAATTCGAGTTGCGCTTACCTCGATTTAACTTGAGTAGGATTCTTCTCAGCTCCGGTTTCGGCTTAATGTACACAAGCAGACTCACAAGAGATTATCTTTCGATACTGAGCGTAATTTTTTAACCGACTTCAAAAAGAAGGAGTTTTTCAATTCCACTGATATTTTCCTGTGCGTATATTACTCGATATCTTTGCCAATTGTGCACCGTTTCAAACATATTTTTTTTAAAAGAATTTGTTGTACTCAAAGTACTCTGAGAGTGGAAAATAAAGGGATGAAAATCATAGTTCATTACAATTTATCATGATTTAGGTGCATTGCACTCTTTAATTTATTCAGAAAATACTTGATGAAAATACTTTCAACCCATAAAAGTCTAACTATGTTTACCCATGTTCTGTACCCATAATACAAACTAAGCTTAGTTTAGTTTCTCTTCTTTCTAGATGGCAGAATACTATTTTTTTTGAAGTGATAACTTCTTATGGGAGGGTAAACCGCTTCGTTACGTAACGTCTGTCTGGCTTCCCTTTCTCAATAGTTCAACTTAGATTAGTTTAAGTTATCATTTCTGTCGGCCGTCCCTAGACTCACGCATTTTTTTTATTTTTATTACTGAGTCAGAGTACGACTGCGAGCAGTTTATAACTTCGTCTTTCAAATGGCCTTCTTTTCGAGAATATTGCTTAAATATTATACAAACGTAGTAAGGTTAAGAATTTCATATAGCTACTATTTTGGTGGTACTTTCTACAACGCTAGCCTAGTAGGTGTTGTCAATGTTCGAGAACAATATAAAGAAGTTATTCATCTTCTAAGGGTACAAGAAGAACAAATTCTTCACCATGTTTTTTTCCCCCATCATAGTGTGCGATAATTAGTTTTCATGGACTTCACAGGTGTTCAACCTTTGACATTATAGGGAAGTTAGAGGTGTGTGCCCAGGATCCCTATTGGAATCACCGCAAGAGGTACCGGTGTAAGAAATTAATAGTTAGTTTGACTATACAGCAGGACGATACAAGATTTATTTTTCATAAATTAAAACCCAAAGACATGTTGCCACTTAACCCACACAGCAAGCATTTACCTCAAATCAAACAATATCCGAAAATAAATAATTTAACTCAGCAGTAGAACACACTAGGTACAATATCGCTTGTAGGCTCCGGATAGTCTATAAACCTGAATATTTGTGTTGATACAAAAATTTGTGAGTGGTATCTTTTTACTAGAAACATTCCTGCTATGCGAATACCCATTTCGGGTAGAGCTTAGAATTTATAGGATGTAGCAGTTGCTTGCCTGGTTTCAGTTTAAAGTACAGGCTTGCAAAATATACGTAAGCTTTACTTAATAGAAGAAGCACCTACAGTTTCAAATCCTACTAATGTTATAAACGTGAAAGTTTGTGAGTATGGATGTATGAATGTTTGTTACTCTTTCACGCCAAACCTACTGAACCGATTGCGATGAAACTTGGTATGTAGATAGCTGGAGACCTTGATTAACATATAGGCTTTTATCCCAATATTCAAATGAGATCGGGACTTACGCGGGTGAAACCAGGGGGCGCTGCTAGTTTAAAATATAAGCTAGCAAAGTGCAGATAACCTTCAGTGTATGAAACAAACATTTCGTAGATTCCAATTGATAATTTCTCCAACGTATTACCAAACTACTTAGTAATCTGTGGTATTACTGCGGTGGCGTATGGCGAGTTCGATGGTGGAAAACTATACGATATGTTGCGAAATTAATACTAAACCGGTTCTAGTAATTTTCCCGCATTAATACATATATCAAAGAAATAACTGAAACCCGTTTACTGTTAATTTTGCAATTTCTTGGAGAGTTTAAAATAAAATATTTAAATGAAATTAATATCAAAGATGTTTTATAATTGGCTAAGTGGAAAATCTTACCCTCTATATTTGGTATAACAATCCACCAATAGCTGGACGCTGATAAGCAATACAGTGTCAAACCACACATACATTATTTAGAGAAAATGGTGTTTTAAGATGTCATACCAATTCCTAATCAATTTGTTTGAAAAATATCTAAAAATCTACCTAAAAGGGGAATAAATATTTTTTCAAACAAATTGATTGGGAATTGGTATGACATTTTAAAACGCCATTTTCTCTAAATAATGTATGTGTGGCTTGACACTGTATTGCTTATCAGCGTCCAACTATAACTTTACATATTAAAATACCCTCGACTCGAAACTCCCTTCAACGAATAGAAAAGAGCTGATGATATTCGAACGGCTGAACAGATTTTCTTGAATTATATGCAAGAACACTCTCGACCAAGTCATCTTTCAAATAAAAAAAAAACCGCTTAAATCGGTCCATTCGTTTAGCAGCCACGGAGCCAGAGACAGACACACAGGTAAACAGACATACAGATACACAGACACGTCAAACTTATAACACCCCTCTTTTTGGGTTGGGGGTTTAAAAAAGAATTAGTCACGTTGAATGATGTTTGTGGCAATATATGTAATGGGAACTTTAGCAGGTAAATGAAGCCTCCCTAGCTAAATGGTCAGCGGTTTAGTAACATTGTGGTTAGTCCCTGTGCGACTACCCACTGTTTACATATTCAACCCCTCTTTAATCTTTATCAAGTTGTATAGCCTAGATGAAAGGTCAAAGAGCTTGCACTCTAAAACATACTTGATTATAAAATTAGAAAATATACGTGTGTTTCTCATTTATTTTGCTACTAGAAAAAGAAAGTATTGAAAACGTGAAAGAGACAACTATATAAATACTCATTAATATAGTCAGGTATATTTGAATTAAAGTAAAAGTTGTTTAGATACATTTGATAGGTATCTAATCCCGTTAAAACCTGGAGTATATTAAATATCGTTCTGTATTGATATTTGATCAAATTATTAAATTCACTTACCTGGTACTTCTTATCGTCGCTTGTTCGAACTTTATATCTTCTAAACTTTCTGAACATACTCGCTTCTACTCGAGACGTTTTAGATTAAAATTGTTGAAAGGATTCCAGTTATTACTGTGGGAGTGGATAAGTAAACTTGTAGTACCGTCTACATCTTGGAAGTTATAATGGATGCTTGTCTCTTTCATCACGTGAGTAGATGGGTAATGTTAGCAGTGTACTTTGTTTAACAGGGTGAATTTATGAAGCCGTAATTTTTTCATCGTTTCGGTGGCTGTATTTAGTTTTAGAGTGGCTTAACGTAATCGATCATCAATCTAAAAGCCGGTGTGTTTATTTACTCATTAACAGCCAGCGTTGCTCCCAGGATACACATTGTCCCTTCATCGTCACTCTTTTCCCAAATTCATTTGTGGTCGGAGCAATGTGTTTCCATCTTCTACTCTATCATTCGTCATTTCACTTCTTACTCTTTTTCTATCCATACCCTCTTTTAGGCAGTCCATCCATCTTTTCTTTGGTCATCCTCTATACTTGTACACGTCAATTTCCATACATATTCTCTTCACCACATTGTGATTATTCCTTCGCATCACATATCCATATCACGATAATCAATTCATCCGCAACTGTACATCCACAAGCGCTTCTTTACTTTCTTTCCCCTCTGTCACTCCATTACATTCGAAATCTCCCTCAATCATAAATTCGTCCTTTAATTCATTCTAAGAACCGTTTAGAAATTATAATGAGGAGTCGCCTGATTACTAAGCTTAATGATTAATCCGTACCTTAATTACTCGAATGAATGAAGTGCTCATTCTAAGGTAATACAATTTTTTCCCTTGAGTGGGTGGGTGTGGGCGTTGTCACGGAATGTAATGTGAACTGGATTGACTTAAAATAACGAACATTTTTGTGTGGACTAGGTTCATGTAATTCATTATTCATTTTTTTAAGAATATTAGTAAAGCGAGTTACACGTTACCGGTACCCTTGTTAATCCTACATTTAAGCTAAAGGTTCACGTCGGTAGTGCACTGGATGAGATTCGAACCCACAACCATTTGTTCGTAAGTCCGACACCTTAGCCATAACCCTACCGCGCCGCTTTATATCATTAACTGCAAAGTACATAATTTAATATATCATATTATTTACTTAAATAAAAATGTATTTGAGAGGACTCTAGTATGTCACAGTGTGATAGAGTAAATCACAACGAGTTTAGTTTGAAGTACCAACAGCCTCTCTCAGCCCTCCTATCAGGTGTCACGTGTTCAAATTACGATTTCTGATGAAATAAATCGAGACATTTGAGTACGGAGTAATCGTTTTAAAACGTAATTCTATAAAACTTGGATGAAATTACTAAAACAACAAAGATGCCACAAAACGCACCAACGTACATTTTGTTCCTATATTTTTGTCATATTTATACATCTTTATATATATCTTTCTTCTGTGCGTGTGTATTGATACGTTTCAGGTTCTTTTAAAAAAAATGAATCGTAATTCCACAATATCCACAACACTAAGTATCATATGTATGCCGATGATCTCCAACTATACACATCCTTTCACCCAAATGATTGTCACGACGCTGTAAATGGAACAAATGCAGATTTAGAAAGTATTTCAGGCTGGGCAAGAAGGAATTCTTTAGTACTTAACCCCACTAAATCAAAGTTTTTAATTTTAGGGTCTAAAGAATGCATCAAAAGGATACAAGAACTAAATCCTGTATTAATGGTTGATGGATGTCCCATAGAGCAGGTCAGTGAGGCTCGCAATTTGGGTCTGGTTATGGACGGAGAACTGCATTTTGAGACGCATGTTCTTGAAGCGGTCAAAAACTGCTTTTACCGTCTTAAACTGCTGTACCATATCCGCCAAAACCTCAATACAGATATGCGCATACTATTATGTGAGACTCTCATACTTTCAAAATTAAATTATGCTGACACTGTATTTGATGCATGTATATTACAAAGAACTCGAAATTTAATTCAGCGGGTACAGAATGCTTGCGCTCGATTCTGCTATAACATCCCACCTCGTACACATGTCACCCCATTTCTAAACAGAGGGAATCTCATGAAAATGACTACTCGCAGACACCTCCACCTATCAACCTTGCTTTATGGCGTTATTCTATATAAAAAGCCTGAATACCTGTATAATAAGTTGAAGTGGTCTAGTGAGATCAATCAATACAGCACAAGGGCCGCTTTACATCTTTTAGTAACTTCGAGACACAGGACGACCGCTTTTAGAGGCAGTTTCAGGTACGCCGCTACTAAATGTTGGAATGATCTGCCACCGCCTCTGCGTAACCTAAAAACATTACGTTCATTTCACAATAAGTATAAGGAAATTTTATTAATACAACAAAAATTATCACCTTAGTCAATATGTGCGGCAACTTTACTTACTTTTATGGTATCCATATCATAGAAAGACATAGTTTCAGATATACACTAACATTGTTACTTTCAATTACATAATACAATAGACAATTGCGTAACTACCAATCCAATAAAAATAATATATTAGTGACAGATGACAGAAGCGTTCGGAAATACACTTATAAATATAGGAAAATTTAATTTGTTTTGTTAAATAGTGTGAAATACAAGTATCTATGTATAGTAAATGTATAGTATATGATTATTTATATAACATTATTAATATTATTTATATGTAAAATATTAATATAATTACAATATGTATATTTTTTTATTAATGTATATATTTAAATTTAATTGGGGCCTGCGAGAATACCAGCTTTGCAGAGCGATCTGCGACACTAGCTGACGCAGGTACCCTATTTGGTCTTCAGTACCAACCTAGTCTTAAGGCATATGAATTTTATTGTTATAGCTGAAGATACAAATAAAATATTTTTCTTTCTTTCTTTCTTTCTTTCTAATTCGTACTGAAAAGTATATTAAAAAAAAAAAAAAAATAACGGGCGTGGGTAGTTCAGCCCGTCACAATCTGCTCTTGCAGTCCACAGTACTCCCCTCGGACCGTCCGGTGCCAACTGAATCAGGTCGCTGAGGCGTTCCGGGAAAGCAGGTAGCCGCTACGGTTCCGGTAATGGAGAAGCTCAGGTCTCCGAGCTAAGCGCAAGCCCGAACGTAGTTCCCTGTAACGTACATCCTGACAATGAAGAACAGCTCATCAGCATCATTGGTCACACCACAGCATAGGCCAGTCAAAGCGAAGAAGGACTGTAGGCAGCGGTGATGTGGCGATAAGAAAAAAAATAGTGCGGAGAGGAGTTTACAAAATATATATTACACTACTGCGATAGCAATAATTAATGCCATTCTAGCCACTAACACAGATTCAATTAGAAGGTTTTAAGAGAATAAATAGAAAGATTTGAAAAAAAAAGCGGATATACATGTTTCTACAAAGAAAAAAATCTACCTGCTGTCTAAATACAATATATATATCATTTCAACACTTACCCAATTGGGCAGTTTACACCAAGTATTATCAATACGGATACTACAGAATTATATTAAGCGCATAAAGTATAACAAAATATATTATTGAGTAGTTCCTGTATTTAAATGCGAGCGTCGAACAAATGCCCAGATGGACGTGCGCTCGCGCCGAGTAAATCTCTCAACTGGTGCCGATGTCGAACCGTCGGCGTCGACCGCAAAGTTCCTCTGTCTAAACAAAAGACCGGTTCGCGCGTTGCTTCGTACAGTCGGTAACGAAAGATGTACGTTATTACGATATTTAATTTAATAACGTTACAGTATGTTTGAACTCCTTCTAAACGGCTGGACGGCTTTTAAATAAAATTTTTGGTGTGGCATCAGGTGGATTCGAGAATGGTTTAGATTTACAATTGGACCCGGTAGATAGCGCTGTGATAAGATTCCAAGAATAATATTTTTTAAGTTCAGGCATGACAACATCGGTCGGGTCCGCTAGTACTGTATATAAATATATGACAAAAATATGAGAACAAAATCTTCATTTGTCTTGGTGTTACAATTAAACACTAATGAAGTATTCTGTACAGAACCAGGCTAAGGTGATTTAATTCTCTGATACAGTCAGTAAAGCGTTACACGTTACTAGTAGGTATGCTTTAAATAAAGCGTCTGTAATTTTGTTTAAATGCGATGCCATTGGGCTGCTTGATAAAGGCCCCGATTAGTAGTTACCTATGCTGAAGTTTAAATCATATGCGCAAAATTTTTCGTGGGTCATTAGGCACCGATATAACTTCTAAACAAAATTCTCAAAGAGGTAAACGTATATTTTACGAAGTTATTTTACGAATTATTCATAAACCGATATCAATATTAGAGCTGTGAGCTATTTATAAATTGTTTTATTGCTGAATGTGAGCGCCAATCTCTCTCAGTATGAGGTTTAGGTCATAGCCTACCAGCCTATTGCTGATAGACCTAGTGCAGATTGGCAGATTTTACAAAGTTTTAGAATGTAATGGACAACTCTCAACTTTGCGTAATTTTTATAAACCATAAACTTATTACGTTCCCAAACCTTGTCCTTGGTCCCAAACGTTCATAACAATATAATAATTTATGTTATAAGGAAATCAACGCGATCACGAAATAGGTATTACATACCTCTGAATTCCCTGACGTTTCGACCAGGTTGTACTGGCGATGGTCGAGTCTGTATATATGTATACATAATTATATCATGGAGCACGAAATTTTACAAGTTAGTCCTTATTAATTATCTAGTCAAACTTCATTATAAAGCAAAGTCTAATCAGCGCCATCTAGTGCGTTGGCACTCAATAAAATGTCTCTAAAGGCCGCGTTGCGCGATCACGTTGTCACTGTGAAAATATTAAAAATCAATGGAAATATACTGACCTCTTTAATGAAAACCGTGCAAATTTGATACTCTGTCTGTGCTGTGTGGAACTCTTGTATGGACCTACCAAACGAGCTTTGATGAACAGGGTTCTGGTTTGTGTCCTGGTGAGTTCTACCAACCCTTTAGCGTCTCTGAAGCCGTTCGTTTGTTCCTGGTTGATATCACTAGGTTTGGACGTACGCTAGAACAGTGCTCTAGGTTACCGCCCGCTGTGGACAAACCAGCAATCACTTTTACACCAACAGTAGTAGTAGTTTACTAAATACCAAAAATAAACCAAACCTACCAAAAATACCAACTAGTATACTAAGTTTTTGTTATTTTCAAGTTGATTTCTTCCAACGTCAAATCAAGTGATAGGTATTTATTTTCCAATTTCATGCACGTAAAGTAAGAAATTTCAGGTCTGTAAAACGGGGTTAGGTAAATAAAATAATTGACTTTGACAAAAGTTAATCATTTTATTAACCGAGTTCAGAAAAGGAAGGTTCTGTATTCGATGTGTAGATATGTATGTATGTATATCTGTGATTTTTTTTTAATAGTAATGGACCAATTTCAATTATTCTTTCACAAACGTAATCTACATATTTTCAGGAAAATAAAACATTGTATTTATTTGTTCTTTTTTTTACAATAAGTTTCCTTGAAGTCGGTTTATATTTTGTTAAATTTTTAAATATAGTTTACTTTTACTATGAGTTGTTAAGTTTTTCCATGCATTAAGTATTTATATATGTGCAGCGTGTGCATTACATTGTAGGTGTTGCAAACATCCATTGGTGACGATAACCACTTCCTATCCAGCGGGTTTCAAAATACTTACAGTAAAAATGTAATTAAATATTCCTAAACTACAAAAAACCACCGGTATGATGATATTCCTTTAGCGTTCGTAGTATTTTTCATGTTCAAATAAAATCGGACATGGCTTCCTTACATTCGATAACAAAGTAACGGTATCACTTAAAAGAGAAACTATGTTTGCACTGTCGTAAAACATTACGATAAAAAACAAAGATAAACATCAAAAGGACTTTATTACGTCAAGATAGCCGTGTCTAAAGGCGTGGGTACATGAAGGGGCCCCGAGGCGATACTTGTTCATAAATTAAGAAGAGACCCACTCATTCCTGTCTTATCTTTATGAGGGTCTCCTGCCCACTAGCCGTGGAATTAAGTAATCACACAACATACTACTGAAATTGATCTCGACATAACTTTCGGTACGGAAAAGCCTCTAATGAACTTTTATATTGAATGTTCACAGTAACATTCTGATAGAAGACGGTTGATGAACATTGAATAGACGTTATTGACTGAAAGTCAACTATTGATTTAATTTTGATTAGACTTGTTTTAAGTAAATCTCTTCTGTTAATTAGAAAAGTGGAGATCAAATCTTTATTTGCAAATATCATCACTAGTTGACTGTGAAGTCAAGTTTTTCTTTATTAAACATAGTTTTTGTAGTGTTGATATAGTGCTATTGTCAAATCATTTATTTATCACATATAGTTTAACTACATACTAAGTATATATTTACTAAGTTGATCGATAATTTGAATGGAGTTTGAATGGAATTTTTATTGATGATGTATGTAACATTACAACGATTCATCATTTCAACAGCAGACGTATTTTTTGAGTTTTACATTTATTATAATGTTAAAAAATAAACGTTACGTTTATAAATACAAGACTATGTTATTCTCCCGAAACATGTAGTAATTATACCCGAATAAGGCTGCGTTTCCACCAGAGATGTGCGAGGTAGCTGAACGGTGCGTAGCGTGTGTGTCCGTCGCACACATCTCTCGGACACATCCCTCGCACCCATCTAGTTAATATATTTTGTCCATCCCTCACTCGTTTTGTACGTACAAAAACTTCGCTCCGCTAAGCCGTTTCCACAGGAGTTGCGCTGAGCGAGGCTAGGCAAATGAAGCGCTTCTATTGATTCTGAACAAACGCATCCCTCGCTACGCATCCGCGCACACGGTGGAAACGCAGCCTTATGGATCTGGGAGCCAGTGGCACAGAGATCAAACCAGAATAATATTTTTCTTTGGTACGACCTAAGTGCGAGTTCACTATTTACGCGAACGGTGAAGTTTTCGAGAGCTCGGCTCACACGAAATATGTCCTGCAGTGTATACGGATACTGTCTACGAAAACTATGCCGTTTGCGGGGATATTGAACTAGCGCCAAGTACTCAGGTATAGAACAATTCACTAAGCAACACGAGAGAAATACTATCTATTCATAATACTTTGTTTTATATATTTGTATTAAGATATTTTAATGTCTTTCGGTAAAGCTTATAATTATATAAACGAATCGCTTGTGCATTTCACTACACGACAACAACTCAATTGAAATATTAAATGGTCAACTAAATTACAAAATGTCTTTTCAGTTATTTATTTTTTACAAATGCGTACAATTTAATGCGTTTTTAACAAAAAACGCATTAAATTGTATGCGTATGCGATTCACAGTTGACCTGTTTTTCTTACAAATGAAAAACTTGATGCGGTCGGGCTCGTCCCTGCATGTTTGCAGTGTCGGATGCGGGGCGATCGTAAACAGGCTCACATGCTCACCACGACAGTTTTGTTTGAGTTTGACTACAGCTCCATTCAACTCAGCTTTCTTGTAGCTTTGTTGTAGTTTACTTTAATGAAATGTAGTGTTCGTGCCAACAGGCTGTTACAAGGTGCCTACCTTATATGTATACAATATCAATATCCCTTGAGCTTGTTTAGTCAGTGTCTGTCCCATCGCTGGACATTATTTTTACCTCGCATTCAGTACATTTTGTCTATATATTAACACATGTTAAATTTAGATAATAATAGAATAATCTAGATCCCTCTGTTCAGACAATGGCCATTCGCATTATCGATTACATGAAATCGCTTCTATCGCTGCCATAGCGTTTTGTGGTAACTGTAAATTGCCTTGTAAAACTTTCGTAGGAACCGTATATTGAAACGACAAGCAGTAGGTACTATGATACGTTGGTACCTACCTCGTAAACACTACGATAACGGTAAAATTGTGTCGTTGTGTGTGTCTGAATCATTAATGTGTGTATCCCATTTAATGGTAATAGAATGCTTGTGAAAAATACATGGAGTTGCTGTTGAGATAATAACTTGTGATTGCAAATATGTTTAACGTGTCATGTTAGTTATTCTTAATTCTGATATGTTTATATTTAAACTTTGACATTTTTGCGTTTAAGGGAGTTTACCAACATTATTTTGATAATAAACAATTTCCTACCTAACCTAAACTTAAAAAGACGTACGTAGGTCAGTTTGAAGAACAATAAATGTATGCAATGTATGCTGATGGATGCGACATTCGCGTGGAATTACACCTCCTCTCAGCATGCAACATGCTGAGGTACTGTCAGCGGACTGCTGCTTAGCACTTCACTGGTCTGATTGTCCGAGTACGAATGTGCATTGGCATGGGCATGGCATATTTATGAAAATATTTAGAAGGACGTGTTTCAGGTTTGAATTTAAATTTACGTAATGATATCTCTGAGTATATTCCTTATTATGTAACAGATCAATAATAACAGTTTTCGAAGTCAAATTGTTGTACTACTTAAATTAAGTATTGGCCAGGAGTGTGTAATGTTGGTTTAAAAATAAAAACTATACTATTAACTCATATGAATATAGTTTACATAACCCTTTCAATTGCGATAAATAAAAGTATAACCAGTAATAACCAGCTCATGCGAATGGCAATTCAATAAACAGAATAAAGCCAATTAGAATCTTTGTTTACACATAAAAAATAACATATGAAAGTTTCACAGTTGAATCGCTGCGATAACTAAACGCGTTGTTTGAAAACCCGTGAATCTGTGGCGAGAGTTATTGGGGTCCACTTTCCATAAAATGGCCGCCACATTTCAGGTCCCCTGTCAATTTACCGCCGGTATTTATGTCTCCCGGTGTCAAGTGATTTAAAAGTTTACTGGCCAACTATTATTGCAATAAATCTACAATTGACATTGGAAAACTGTCTTTTGTTAACCTTTGAGGATTCCAGCTATTGCAAAATATAAATTATTAGGGATGTAGGTACTTACAGGTTTTATTAATTGAACTACATCGTTTTTTTAGAGTTAAGTGTTCAGAGTCTTCATGTGTGTCGTGAAACATTACTGAGATTTTTGTGTTGGAGGTTTGTAAAGATATAGAATATGCTCTCAACTAAATCATATTGTAAAGGAGTCCGGCGCATCGGTGTCTGATGCTCGAGGTTCTCAAAGTCAACGGGGTCACTAAAAATGGTGGAATGGCCAGGATTTGTGGATTGGTCGATTAATCACCGCGTTGCATGTAATATACCGCCTCTACTGGCAACAGCGCTGGCCAGACTCTAGGGCGTTGTATCCGGCGATTTTCTCACAGAAGAAAACGGATCCAGGGATTAGTCAGTTTCTTACGAATTAATACATATTTCTTTTCATTATATTAGAATCTGTTTAGAAGTGCAAGAAGGCATACATACTCGTAGAAGAGAAAAGAACTCCTGAAAAACATTACTAACAAAAGAATCACCTCCACTATTACCTTGTTCTGTGTTATTTCTCTAAACCCGATACGCAGAACGTTAGTGTCACAGTAAGATTAATTCGCACCTTTATTTAAGCACTGACCTAAAGGAGACAGTATACAACACTACACAAGAGTCAATAGATGCATTCCGTGCCTTCTATTGTCCTAAATCCGGATCACACGCGTCTAGGGCCCTTTATTACAACACGTCACTGGCTACATAAACACAATGGTGACATGCTAACGTGGCCATGATTATGTCGAGCTTAGTTTAAGCAAGTTTACTTGAGTCAGGATTATGATGTTCAGATTATGTTGTAAGATACCGTGTAATATTCGTCAGAATCTGTATTCTATAGGAGAGGTTACCTCTCTAAATACCTCGGAATTCAGTCACCCAAATGATTAAAGAGTATTTTCGATTTTTCTGAGGTCGTCAAAACTCCATGATGCGGTAGACAGTATTGACAACTTACCAGAGAATTACTGCACTGGTGATGACGGTGTTTGTAGGCACTGCTTATCATAAGACAGTTCATGTATTTGTTTGCCACTACTGATAACGAATTTATCTACATATTATACTTACATTTGTTAAATCAGGCTAGGTGCCTATTTGCTAGCACTGGACTAGCCGTTATTCCCAGTAGGATCATTACAATAGATGTTCTGCTTTTATGTTTGATTACGATGAAATAGGTTTATGCGTTAGTATCATGTTTTATCATTAGTTACAACACTGCACTTCATTTATAGGTGTTAACGAGCGACCATTATCGCGATTAAATCACGGCTAATAGCTGGCAAAATAACAAAACTAAAGGCAATATATTACCGAACAATAGGAATTCAACAATTCTAACCAAAATTAGAGACTTCATTTAACAATCGTTTAAATTTAGTGGGCCATTAGCGATCAACTGCGCGGAACACGATCGCTGAACTGCTACGCTACGTTGTCCCGCGTAAAAAGCGAAAACTTCGATTCAAAAGGTGGCCATTACCATTTACAAGGTAGTATGTCCTCCATTTTACTACTTTGAAAGTCATTGCTGTTGATTTTTTGTATTTAATAACTTAAGTGAAGTTATTTCCCTTTGACGATGTAAAATGCTAGTAATCATGCACTATTAGGTGCGTTAATAAGATGTAAGATTATAATTATCATTATACGTGTTTATGTATCTCTTTTAATACAGCTGTCTTCCTTTTAGCGATACACAGATAATACTGGAGAATATTATTTAATATGGAATGAGTGACCCACTAATTACCACACGCAATACCTAATTGGTGCGCTTGTAAATCAGTAAGTCACTATTAAATATTGGCCTATCAAGTAGGAGCTAAGTAGAGGGGTCAAATTGTAGACTACTGAGGAAAGCACTGTTTGCTTTAACTCTGAATATTTTAAAGAGAAAATACCTTGTTGAATGAAGGCGACGCAAGACCGCTCATTATATGTAGAAGTCTACATTAAAGAGAGGGGTCTTACGGCTGACAGAACGATGACGTTAAGGACTGGCAGACGTTGTCTCGCCAATTTACTAAATTAACTAGCCTTACGGTTACTACACATCCAGGAACATTGTTACATTAGTGTGTATAATACTAAGCATTGTGAAGAGCTTGTAATATTCTAAGTGACTAAATCTTTGCGTCTGTTACCGAATATATAGCTACCTCATTAAAAATATTAAAAAATGTGGTTAGCAGGGCAGTATATCTGAACCATTGTCAAGTTCGTGTTTACTTTCACAATTATTGTTAATTTATGAGCTCACACTTAGAAGCCGGAAGCCAACAACCCGACGTCAGAAGAAGGCGGAGGTGATTATTTTGTAAGTAATGTTTTTCAGGAGTTATTTCCTCTTTTAGGTATGCCAAATTGCACTTCTAGACCGATTCTAAAGCAATAAAAAGAAGTTAATAGGTAGGATACTTAAAACAAAATAAGTTTTATCATGTTTTCATAGCGAAACATTAATGTTTAAAACAAAATAAAAATTTCATCAGTGAGCATGTTTTGGAGTTTCGAGCAGT
The DNA here is from genome assembly GCA_949752705.1 of Callimorpha dominula. Classification (NCBI taxonomy): domain Eukaryota; kingdom Metazoa; phylum Arthropoda; class Insecta; order Lepidoptera; family Erebidae; genus Callimorpha; species Callimorpha dominula. The sequence goes on along the minus strand of OX456995.1, from coordinate 5,117,352 downwards.
TAAGTACAAATGTTACAATGGCATTCCCTATTATTGCCTTTGGACTCTGGTGGCTTACACGGAATATTCCAACTGTTGCCCGCTCAGTACAAATACCATTTTGCTGCACTATTACCAATACATTACGCTTAGGCACTCAATACAAATTACTTTAACCTTTATTACAGGGGGATAAGAACTAGCGTATGTTCCAAGTTACAGTGAATAGAAGTTCTAAGTCATTGTTCAAACTGGATTGTTTTGGAACTGTGTTGTTACATAACTTGAGATAAGTCTTGTACACAAATAGTTTCATGAGCTTCTGTAATTATGGGAAAATATTGTTTTATGACAGGCGGCGGATGTAAGGGTTGAACTGAGAATGTACCATATTAATAGTTAAATGGCGCGAATGGAAATGCTTTATTTATTTTTACCTTAAAAGTTTTTCTGCATACAGTGAATTGTTCTACCACGTTCAAATCTAAAAAGCTCTCCGAGGTTTACAAAACGAAGCAATACTTGATTTGACTTAAAAAAAAAATTTTTTTTTTGTAGGTCACAAGTTTAGCTTCTCATGGTTTTGTGCTGTCGCGTATGGGTAGGGATTTGATTGATTTATTTATTTAATTTCAGGGGCTTGTCTGGATACTAAATAGGGGCTCGCCTGGATACCAAATAGAGCTCTTCGCCTCGATGTATTAACAAGCCTGGAGGATTGTCGATAGTGCCTAACCTTAGGAGAGATTTAGAGTCCCTATGTGTGCTCTATCGTCTGTACAATCGGTTGTATTCTAAGGAATTGCTTGAGAGGAGTTTTTTGCTATCGCATTGCTCACATATGGGCGGAGTTCCCCCTTACTTACGTGCGGTTAGAAGGAAATTTCCTTTCTTGAAGGTAAAATTGTAGAACAACCTCGATGCCATGTTTTTCCTCAGTGACTACAATATGTGGTTTTTTTGTCCAGTCAATTTTTATTTCGTTGTTTAATTGAAGAAAAATATTTAATAGTAGAGAATATACTGATAACTGAAGACTTATGACTTTATTTGTGCTTTATTGTTGTTATTTCCTTTCTAAATCATTCTTGATTATTAAACAACGGTAGAGAAGAGTCGTGCTCTATCTACCTCTATCTATCTCTATCTATCTCTGCGGTTTAACGAAACTATATTACCTGTTTTATTAAACCTGAATTGATAGTAAGGCACCATATTCATAAATTTTAACCGGAATTTATCATAGTATTAAGCTGACAACCATGTATAATATTTTTATTTATCCCCGGGGATGAATTGTGTCCATTTGGTTGGAATAACCGACATTACGTTATATAAATACGCTCACTGTTTATTTTGCTAGCCCTAGTTTATGACGTAGACAGTTTAGAATATATTATTATATTTGATTTAGGACATGTGTTGCCCTAATTTCAAAGAATATTTGTTTTTATAGGTATGTATGTGTTTAGTTAAATATAAGAATACTTTATAAAATATTGTAAGCGTTTTCTTATCTGTGCCATCCTGCCGAGAGTGAATTGAGTTGATGGTCGTATAACCACACGGTGTCTTTGACGTCAAACGTTTTGCTGAGAGATTATACACATTTAGATTAGACATTGACCGTGTCATACGAACGCACCGTCTTCTCTGACCTGGGAATCACACGACAAGGTACCCCTCCCGGTACATGTTGACATTTAAGCAACCTGCCTCCTCGGTATCAAGGGCCTGATGTCGACGTGGCTGTTCACTTCATTCCTTGATAAAATGCACTCATGAGTAAGACCATATACCTTAACACTATAAGAATACCACCCACGAGTTTGTATTCTAATAATACTATTGGATCCTCGCAGCCCTAAAAAGCTACATATATTAAATAGCACTCAGGACTCGCCAATTAATCTTTTCGAATTGAATAACTATGGTGTTAGTATACATTAAATAGGCTCCCACGTGTATGTACATTTTTACGTATTATGGAAGCCTTAAGAGGGAGTGTTAATAAACAATATTTTAAAAGTGGGCTAATCTGTTGCTCGTAACTCATGTGTGGAGCGTTGAAAGTGTGTTATGTGTAAAAAGGTAAAAAGCTGTAACAGGATAGTATCGTGGGGCGCACTTAAGACATTTCCGTAATGTTATATACATACATACATAAATTATGAGGTTACTTGCATCCTGGTTTTAAGTTAAAAAGTCCAATAAAGGTACGTGACACCTGAATATTATTTCTTTGACCTAGAAGAAATGATTGAGTCTGAACATTTATATTTTGAGACTTTTTATTGGTTTTGTAATATTTTTCACGAAATATTAGTATCCAGAATGTCTTTAATGAAAGCTGTTGATTTTTTTTTAGAATTCCACGCACTTTTAAAAAAAATAATATGTTAGGGAATATAGGGATGCTGCAAATTCTCTTTAGTTCATCGAGCGCGTTTTTGATTTTCACTGTTCAAAGGTTTTTACGTCAAGCAAATATGATTTTCCATCCTTGAATAATAGAGGGGTATAGTTTCAAAACCGCAAAGTCCTTTAGCGCACAAAATCGGGCAATTAAAATTTTGTTTCTATTTATTGTAGTATTTTTTTAATAATTACATTTCTATGTATTGTTAAAAAATTATTGCTTATACTACATTTTATAACTTATTTATAAAGTTATAATGTTTTTCGCGAAATAGTGATGCCTGGACAATAATAAGGTTGTTACATGTAAAAAATGGACTTGGCGGTTATTGGAACTTTACCCCTTAATAGTAGTAATTAACAAAAACAAACCCGGATTCGGAAATAAAATACGCCACCAATTTTTTTCGCTGTACGTCGAGAAAGAACAATTTTCATTTATTCCACCTGTCGTACGCTGTTAACCCCTCATGAACTTTTGATTAATTTTTAGTGGCGGGGTTTTGTATGACACTAGCCGCTCCCCACAGTTTTACTTACGTCTATGGTCACTGCTCGGCTCCTAAATGTCGTAGCATGATGTTACGTAGCTTATAATCTTCCTCGATGAATACTCTTTCCAATGCTAAAGAATAATTTAAACCTGACTGATAGTTCCAGAGATAAGTGCGTTTAAACAAACAAACAATCAAACAAAAAAACTAGGTTTATTTTATTAGTAAGTACAGATGTAACGTTGCAAATACACTATTATATTTAAATAATTTATGTAATATTGGCTACTAATAAAATAACCGGCGTCTATATATTTTTTTTTTACTAAAATTCATTGAAACTAATTAAGTTAAAAATTGTCACTCCTTCGTTAAACAGTCGAAACAAATAAATCGCATTTGGAGCACGTGGAACAAGCGAATGCATACCTACTGAACAAAATGTGTTTGTGCGGTGATTCGTAAAGTGATCACGTTATAGCATACAAATAGTACAATTTTTTAAATGAAACTATCTAGTTGTATTCAATGTTTAGTTAAGAAATACGTCTTAGTATTATGATTAGTTAGAACATAAATTCGTAATAGGGTTGTTTGAGGGTGTGCGTTTATTTAGTATTGTTTGATAATCATGAGATACAATGCTGAATCTGCTTTTTTATTATAGTATAGTGGGCAAACGGGATGGCTTGTCTGCTCGCAGATGGGTCACCTGATGGTAGGTGACTACTGCCGTCCATGGATATCTGCAACTCAAGAGTCACAAGTGCGTTGCCGGCCTTTGCGCTGGGAGTACCTCCTTTAAATTTATTTAAAGTTCTTCAGTGGCTTGCTTCAGTATTTTAGGGCACTAAATATCGGAAGCTTAAAAGTGCGGGTTCCAAGGAAAGAAAGTATAGTTAAAAAAACAAAAAAAAATGCTTTTATAGCCAGCTAAAAAGTAAAAAAATTGATTTTGATTGTAAAAAAGAATGGGATGCTTTTTAATTTATTTTATAATAACTCTACTTTAATAAATAGGTACCAATAATACCAATAAATTACTTGTATCATTTGATGTCAAGCACCCTTTGTTACAATCAAAATAATTTTCCACTTTTGAGTTTGCCATTGAAGATTTTTTGTAACTAGAATTTATTTTATTCTTGTATTGTCATTGGTCCTTAATACATTAGGATATTTTCAAGTTTTTTTATCTAAAGTTAAACGGTTCGTCCGTTTGAATTCGGTCAAATCCGTGAGAATGAAAATGAGAGATTCCGTGGCATATATAGAAACATGGCAAGCTAATATGAGCCGTGTAAAAACCATAAACATGTAACTTTATGGTAGAAACAGTTATTTTAGGCTTCAATTTCTGACGAAAGATTTATTTTACCTGTCACATTGAAAACAAATGAGATGACTGAAAAAGAGATGATAGATATATTGAGTATCTTCATTGGAAGAAGATGCACGTTGCACAGTGTCGATGCCTTCTTCGGTAGCCGAAGTTTTATGTAACTGTAACAAAATTTAAAAAAGACAGTCATGAACAATAATTTGTATAAAATAAAGTGGTCTCTCCAATTATGGTATTTATCTGATTTCAATTTGTTAACAGGCCTCGTAGTCCACGGGTAAAATAAAATAAAATGTTAGTCTATACGAAACATGTTCGAATTTTAAAGTTAAAATGAAAAATCTATGTCGCATAAATGTCATGTACAGTCACGAAGGAAATGTAGGTATAAATGGATAGAATTTTAAATAAATGTTTACTCAAAAAATGTCAAAACCAAATAATCACTATAACCATACATAGTATATAACCATCAGAGTACGTCACAATAAGGTGCACATTTTTGGCAAAAATATTTACACAAATAGTTTTCAGACATTTGCATACACTACGGGATATACATATGCATACACAGGCAAAATTATGAAGCCATTATGAATTACAATAATAAGTCAATAATGTAATTTTCCGAAAATGTAAACAATACAATTTCATTATAATGTAAACAATTATGACTGTGATTTTTTATCATTCATATGTATACACTTATGCAGCTGTAGCAATTTTCATCATTCTCACAAATGAATGTGTATCAATTTCAATAAACATGTGCACAATGTAGTTTGCAATATAATGTAAACAATTTTTTTTTTGTTTTAATAATATTAAGGCTCATTTTCACTGGTCGTTAACTCAGTCATTATACCACATGCGGGGAGTCCCCGAATACGGGATAACGAGCAGCACGCGGGGTATTCCCCGCATGCGGCAACAACCAATGAAATTGATCGGTTGGTGTAAAGCATGCGGGGTGCGGGGATTCTGAAAAAGTTATTATAATCTTCGACATCACACTCCAAATCTAAATTTAACTACATACACAATGATTCTGATGCACCGTGCACCTTTCTATTTTTCGGTAAATTCGCACCCAAAATCTTTTCTTATTTTTATTCAACCAAGTATTTTATTATTTTTCTGACATGGAAGAGCCATGCTTCGGCACGTATGGGCCGGCTCGACTCCACTTGATACCACGGCCTCACAGAAAGCCAGCATTGAAGCAATGCTTGCATTGCTTTTCGCCGCGGGGGTGAGGTTACCGGAGGCCCTAACACTACCCTCTCCCTATTCGTGTCCTTACCCTCTCCTCTCTTCCCACTCTTCCCCCCTCCTCCTCTTCTCCCACCTTAAAGGGCGGCAACGCCCAAGTCATTTACCATCAGGTGACCTGTCTGCTCGTTTGCCCCCTATACCATAAAAAAAAAAACAAGCTAATAATTTCTTCTTCAGTAAGTCCCAAACAGATAAAATTGCTCCACAAAATATTAATTGCTGTGTGGAGTTGTAACTGCATAAATGTTCGGTGAAGAAAATCAAACATCCCGCATGACTAAAGAAAATAAGCCTATAAGAAGGTAGCCAAGGCGCGGCGGCGGGCGGTAACGTGGACTGTTTTTATTCGGTTATGCTATTTCTATCTATCTATTTGTGTTAGTGTCAAAAAATAACATATTATTTTCGGTATTTCGAACTTATCGATTTATAGTGGTGCATTTTGATACATATACTATCTCGATTAAACATAATAAACGACACATTTTGATTCTACAAAATCTTTTGTTACATACGCATCAATCTCTCAGAAACGGTATTCTTTTCATTAATTAACAATCAAAAATATTGTGTATACATATACATTGTTCTAAAATTGCTTTGTATAATATATTATGTTAAAGAAATTGTCACTCTAGTCTAGTGTTTAGTGATTCTGACTGCTGAGCCAGAGGTCGTGGGTTTGAATTCCACACAGAACAAAGTAATTGTGTGATGAGCACGATTATTTGTTCTGTGCCTGGGTGTAATTTATCTATAATATGTATGTATTTTGTAAAATATAAGTATGTTTATCAGAAGTCCGGTTACCATAGTACAGGCTCTGCCTAGTTTGGGATCAAATGGCCATGTGTGAGATGTCTCAAGTTATTATTATTAAATTGTAAATAGTTAAAGGCTTTGTTACTACTTTGATAATATTTCCTGATTGAATTGCACAAAAAGTAAATATACATTTTAACATTTATTATAAATATTCTCTAAATATCTTTGATAGAACTACTACTCTAAAATATACTATACAAAAGCAGTATACATTCAAATATCCTAAGCTAGAGAGACAAAATAGACCGACTCCAAGTTGACAAATTGAAAAACCACTGAATCACCGAGTACCGTAGACGTGGCGCACCGTTATAACCACTACGCATTACGGCCGAATTCTAGCCGGACCATGTACGGCTGGGAATAACACAGATCGGTAACGAAACACAATAGCCTGCTGTTCCGGGGAATCTATTCCGCCTCCTAATCCAGAAAGGTCGGTGGAAAGCTATCCGATAACCACTTAGAGAGGCCACGATTGTACCGCACTGATAACAGTCACGATCCTTGTACGCTTTATTATGATTAGATTATGAACATGTATGTACATGTGTTGTCAGGTTTCGGTATTTATTTGAATTGTGTTTCGTTTCTATTTACTTCATTTCAGAGACACTTTCATTACACACAGTTGAAATCACTGTCTTTCGTATAAAAATGTCTACAACATACTCGTATCCATCTCTTAATTAAATCTCGTAACGCAAAATTGAGTTGTGCCAATACAAATCTATTGGATTGAGTTTAGAATCCATTAACGCGATAACTTTAAATATATTTAACATTATAAACAAGGCGGTAACCCAGGAAATACAAAGTTTTCTTCATAAAAGGTTCCATGCAATTGCTTCGGTTTATTTTGTACAATTTATTCAAACCATTGGGCTGTTAATGAAGCCCATTCCAAGTCTTGCATTTTCTCTTTATGGACCTATATTAAATTCAAAGCTTGTTTATAATTTCTAGTCCTTTGGATTGATGAGGAAATGTCGTTAATTGAAAATGGGATGTTCTAGTACTTATCTTCTTTCTATTGAAGTTAGTTTTTGTTTTATTTCACTTTTTATACAATTAAGTTGGCAAATATGTACATTGTCTGCCTTATGGTCAGTGGCTACCGATGCCTACAACTCTTATCAATTAAGCGAAAGCTACATTAGGCAGACGCACACGTCTAAGACGCTACATTAGGCCGACGCACGGTCAGTGTGCACATCGACGACGATCACGATCGATCGACGCAACAACGACGACGTTTTTATCATGACGCATGACGCAACAACGACGATGTTATCATCAGTTACTTAAAAATGAATGGATCGGACAGTGAATTTGAAGAACTTTGCACACCAACTTTACACGTGTAAGACGTCTCAGATGTGTGCGTCGGCCTAATGTAGCTCTCGCTTAATGCTATCATTTGCACGTTGACAATTCTATACGGGAGGAATAGGGTTGATTCCCATGGACCTTTATGGGTTTAGCTCAATGGCAAAAGTACATACAACTATGGTTAGACAGTACTTCGGTCGCAGTGTTGCTGTACCTGTCGGTGAAGTCCGACTGCACCAATTCGAGAAAAAATTTAATGAGTCTCAAAAGAAGTTTTCATTAAAAAAAAAAATGTTAGTTGATCTTTTCGGATCGAATATGAATAAAATACATTACATGACATATAGTATTGGAAGAGTTGGAAACAAGTTAGAGAAACTGATATCTTTTATTAGCCGCCCGAATCCGGATTTGCGGACGGGCAACGAAATCTATGAAAATTGCGAACCATATTGGTAGCTGAAACTTTTGATATTAATACCGGGGCAAACTAGCAATTGTGTGGTGTTCGACTATGTGTTCTATTGTTCTGTAACAAAGATTTATATGTCGAGGTTATTGTCTGTTTAGTTTTTACCTTCAACGTGATTTGGAAACATTCTCTATTGATTATGTTATATTGGTAATATTTGCTTTATCTTTTACTTACTTATGAATTTTCGGTCTAACACACCGAAAATTCATAAGTAAGTAAAAGATAAAGCAAATATTACCAATTGCTAGGTTTGGTCTAAATATTAGGAAGTAAAGTTTTGTGTTCCATTAGTTACGAATATTTTATAAACTTTCTTATTATTCTTTTTAGGGTTCCGTACCTCAAAAGGAAAAAAACGGAACCCTCTTAGGATCACTTTGTTGTCCGTCCGTCCGAAGGTTTGTCTGTCTGTCAAGACCCTTTTTTTAAAGTGAAACTTCTTTAGAATCGTTGTGATTTGAAATTCGATGAAACGAAAATCTTAACTAAGAAGAGACAAACAAAACACACTTTAACAAAATAGATATTTAGCCTGCGAGAGATAGAATACAAGTACACAGTGGTTCCTATAATCATTGTCTTTGCGCCTGCGTACTATAAAGCCTGCAGATGCGTCAATGTCAACGTGGTGAAATTTTTGTGCATTTGCTTATTAAAATTAGTTGGATAATTTTGTAGTTGTTTTGTCACTTATATTTTTTATATTATTATAGACCTAGATCTTATTATTGTATCTTGGCACTATTTCATTATTCTTTTCTAATAGATATAATTACTGTAATAAGTTAAAATGTTAGTAATTTAAAATTTAACTTTTGCATGCCGTGAGGCCAAATGTAGTGAAACTTTTACTATCCAGACCTTGTACCAACCCATGTACCTACATTTTCCAAAAGAATAAATAAATAAATAAAATAAAATAAAATAAAATAAAATAAAATAAAATAAAATAAAATAAAATAAAATAAAATAAAATAAAATAAATAATTTGACCAATAACTTGTATATAAATTATCTAAAATTAAATTTATTAACATTAGTAAATTAATTATTTGTGTTGATTTTACTTTTTATTTCTCATTCTCTCGTAGGCTACTTTTCTGAAGTTTCACTTCTGCCGTGTGTGAATTGCACACGCTCACACTTTTGTTTATAAATTGAGACTATTTATGCTCCCAGCCTCAAATACAATTTATTTACTCTTTTTGCATTGTACGTTAAGACATTTTAAGTGAAAAGGAACCTAAATCTTGCATAAGTAGAACTTATGCAAGATTTAGGTTCCTTTTCTCCTCTTAATAAAATTCTTTAATAACCAGGTGTAACAGAAAGATGTGGTCAGATTGTATTTATGTACGTGACATACATTGATTGTCAATTTATGACTTGCATATTCTCCAAACTGTCTCAACAAGGTGATATTTGCTTGGCATATGGAACCTTCCCGTCGCGTCGCAAACAACTGAATGAATAATAGCTTTGCGCTTAATTCAGTAGGGTTTATGAGATTAAACGTTTTATATTTAACAAAATAATTCAAAATCATGCTTTGTAACGTATCTTATACAAGGTAGAATGTATACGTTATGAAATTCAAATGGTAAGTAAATTTGCGCTTTTGCCATTTTATTATCGTTTATTTGAAATGAAAGTTATTAGAGGCCGCGCTGAAGTTAGTAGCAAGTCGGCTGTCTGTTAGTGTTTTTGTTATTTGTTTTCAATTAAAATCTATTTAGGAACTTTGATCTAATACTATATTAACATCGAAGTCATATTATCTATATCATATAGCTATCATCACTTTACTTACTTCGATTATCACAGTACTTATTTAAAAAAAAAAATTAAAGGCACAGTGTAGAAAAATGTATGCGCACCCTGTTTTCTGTTTAAAATCAAATATTCAGTTGCTGCAGAGTTGTTTCCAAATTAGGTTATGATTATGATATTCATTGTAATTAAATGCGCTGCGCTCCCGTACTATGTATTCGAACAAGTAATTACACCCGTTAGTGCATTAACTGGTGTAATTACTTGGTACAATATACTACTTCATGGTGGGACAAAGCTTTTCGACGGTAATTTATGAATTTTGACCGACAGTGTGCAATTTGATCTCGAAAGTATAGAATTTTTTTATAATAAATAGTTTTCTATTACTAAAATCGCAAGGAAGTACACGGCCCATCAATTAAAATTAAAATTTATTTGCAAAAACTTGGTAGGTATAATAGATCTTACGTGCAAACATTAAACATTTTAGTCTGAGGTCTGATGGTAAGCCATTAACGGTGTCTGCAAGCGAACGCTGTGGGTGTCGTTGACGTCTCTTCCCATTACTGAAGTAGCTATGACAACTGTAGGTACTTTATTGTTGTTTCGCTAAGGTTTTCCGTAATGAGGAAGGTAAATCTTCAACAGAATAGCTTCAAAAGCGCGAAGTTCTATACGAAAGCAATTGATTGAAAACCAGCCTTGGCTATATGTACAGCAACTTTTATGCAGATTTCTGTACATATGGAAGGTACCATATGACCTTTTCGTACCCCTGGTGACGTATTTGCCAAATTTCATAAAGATCGGGTGAGTAGTTAAGGCGTGAAAGAGCAACGAACAAACAAACTCAAATTCGAATTAATAATAATAAAATTGTCGTTAGACTCTAATATAATAGTTAGAAGTGGAAATAATATTTAGGATAAATGAGTCAACTGCAATCATAAGACATTTCTATATTATTATGAACTTTTAAACTTACGCGTTCATAATTACTAGTTGTTGTCCGCGACTGCGCAAAATTTTGGTGAAAACTATCCCACGGAAACAATAATTTTTTTCGGGATTAAAAGTAGCCAGTACAGCCTTTGCTAGCCAGTACTATTCCAGACTATAATTTATGTCTGTGCCAAATTTAATCTAGATCCGTTCAGTTGTCAGTAACGAACATCCATCCATCCATTAATCCTCACAAACTTTCGCCTCTGTAATATTAATAAGATGTATTAGGAAATTAAGGCGATCATGTAATAGTGCCAGTTGCCAGAGCATTTGTAATTACATATATTCATAATTAAATAATATAAGATATTCCTTCTTAAGCACAAAAACGTTATTCGTTTATACCAATATCCACAGATTTTGTTTACATAATTATTTATAAAATGTTTAAAATACCCTCATAAACAATGGTTTTCAGGAGTTTTTTTCCGCGCGTTGCAGTCTGTGTTCGCCGGTTAGCCAGACGGAGAGTAGCTCGAATATAGCGGCAGTTCATTAATAATTCCTCGGTACAATTCCAGTTGAATCACTGTTTAGTTTGTGGCAGTGCCTTATGCGTCCACGGAAGCAATTTGTCATGGTTTTTTAAACTGCCGCTGCCGGTGTAATCTTATTTGTTAATTTCGTTGAGAAATACTGTGATTGTTTCAGTTGGTGGATAGTAAGTAATAGAATAGTTTATGTCAGTAAAACTCACACGTGATCGTATTATAAATATTAGCAGTTCCAGAGCTTATTAGTGAAAAAAAATTATATTCTCAATCCACTGGATTTGGCGTGTATGGCGCGTTTAGAGGTAAGTTAAAATTTTACTGTCAGTGTAAACTTGTGTGTGAACTTGGTTACCTCTAAGATTATCTCATCCCGGCTAATGGGGAACTTGCGTGTGAAATTATATTAATATTTCCATAAAGATTGTCGTTAAGAGTGCATTACCTACTGAAAAATTTATTCTAAGACTATTATTTTTTTGCAAATAATTTTTTATATAAGTTACATAAATTTAAACGTAATTTGAAACAGAAATAAGCGCAAAGTGACGTCACTCCATAAATCAGTTGCTGGCGTGCTGAAGACAGGCGATGCACATATATGCCCGTAGTATTTAATCGACGATAAAATCTTAACTTATCTACGAAAATAATGTACATTGGACCTCCCTTCTTGTTGCTGATGATTGACACAAATGATCACTTAAAAAATACTTTCAATAATACTAGAGGGTATTTATTTTGATCAAATACAAAACAAGTGAAAAGAAGTGACAGGAACTAAATTGTTTTAATCAGTTTGAAACAAAATATAGTTTGAATACATGAAGGAGTAGATGGTCTCTACTCCTTCATGTACTCAAAAGATATTTCGTTATCGTCGTAACTCTTAAAAATCTTTTATTTAAAATAAAATATTATACAGGTTCATTAAGTAATTATAGTATTGTTAATGTACCTACATAAAGTTTATTTAGTGAAGTGAAGAAATTTACTGATCTGCATGTTAATTAGTACCTGTAACATAGTCACAAAGATGAAAGAGGATATACATATGTAGTTACTGCCGTAGAACTTGATGATGACTTGATGCAAGTCCGTCTAAAGTTTTGATTTTTACAAATTCAATGTACTTACATGAAAATAATCTCCACAACACCGCAAGACAGATTTTAAAATTTGATCAAGAAGAAGAAGAAAAGAGAGAGAAAATTTTAGCTACTTTCATCAACTTTTCTCGAAGTTTAGGCTCTTGAGGCACGGTTCAATATACTTTGTCAGGAAACTTGATAAAATTGGAAGGACGCATGGCTAGGTACAAAACAATAGATCACTGCACCCTTTTTTTGTGAGATTTATCTTTACTTGTTGAAGAGTTATCCATTGTCGTAAAAACGTGTGATGCCACCAAGAAAAGTTTACGTGTTATGTCAAACCAGTGAGCGTTTACGCGGGAACTTTGAAATATACATTTTTGAAATGCATTAAAACAAATTATTTACGCGTATTTTAACTTTTTTGTTTTTTTTGTAATCTTAAGACTAAAAAAATTAAATTATGCATGTTCTGAATTAAATATAGGTATATGTACATTATGTACTCTCTTCTTAGGAAGATAGTTTTATTTGCGCCATCAAAACGAAACGGAAGTTGGGTATTAATCGTCATTATACAAAAAGAGCATTAGATGGTGAGATATGCTACACACACAGCAATACTTTCCACCTCCCAATAAATATTGGAATAGAAAGTGTGTCAAATGTCTTATATCGATCTAGAAATATGGCTAAAACATTTCAAATTACAATGCATTTTTTTAGAGTATTTAGGAAAAAATAATATTTTTTTTATTAATTAAAGAGTTTTATTAAGAGTAGAACTTATGCAAGATTTAGGTTCCTTTTCACTTAAAAGGTCTTAACATACAATGCAAAAAGAGTAAATAAATTGAATTTGAGGCTGGGAGCATAAATAGTCTCAATTTATAAACAAAAGTGTGTGTGTGTGTGCAATTCACACACGGCAGGAGTTAAACTTCAGAAAAGTAGCCTACGAGAGAATGAGAAATAATAAAAGTAAAATCAACACAAATAATTGACTAATGTTTAATGTTAATAAATTTAATTTTAGATAATTTCTATAAAAGTTATTGGTCTAATTATTTTATTTTTGGTTTGTTCAATAGGTACAGATACAGACCACAGATCAAGATATACAAAGAATGACCTTAATAATAAACAATAAGTAATCCTGAAGTTCAGTTACAACTGTACACAACTTTCGAAAACTATACTTCGTGTTTTCGATATAGGTTAAGGTTGGATTTAAATGTAAATTTGTAAAAAATCAATGAAATATAAATAAAATATGGAGATAAAACAACTAAAATAAATTTAATACGCAAATGCACAAAAATCACATCACGTTGACATTGACATATTTTCTAAAGGTTTGGTAGTACGCAGGCGCAAAGACAAAGATTACAGGAACTTTATCGTATTAACTTTATTGTGATGCTTCCGTTTCATCGAATTTCAAATCACAACGATTCTAAAGAAGTTTCACTTCAAAAAGTCTTACTGTTTTATTATTTATGCTTTCCATTAATTCTACAAAAAGAACACAGACAAAAATAGCTTAGTTGGATGACTAAGAAGCGAAGTTGAAATTAGAGTATTGATTAGATTTGTTCATCAGGCTAGCTTAGTTAAACATAATACCAGGACCGATTTATTGTTGAGTTTGGAATCTAATTTCATTCCCTAGCCAGAAAATTTGTGCTATTAAGATTGACATTAGATAGTTCAAATGACAAATACACGACAAAATGGTAAAAAATCACAAACACCATTAGGCGCATTTCAGTATCAATATAATACGTCGTCATAATAATAAAAGTAGAACTTAATGTTATAAGAATAAAAAAACATTTTAGTACTAAACATCGGAAAGCGCGGTGTTGCCATAAAAAGTCACATCCAAACTTCTTTTCTTTTCGGCGACAGATGTTTCGATATTAGGCAGCCGTGTCTCTTTATGACGTCATTTAAATAAAGGGATACTAAAAGTGTACCGTTGTGTTTACGTAATAATATGATCAAGTTAATCATTAGGAATTATTTTAATATAAAAACCTTTTCTTTGGCTACAAAAATATTAATTGATTAAACGTGGATTTATTTGAAATATACATTATAATATATCCTACTAATATTATAAATGTGTAAGTTTGTAAGTTTAGATGTTTGAAAGTTTACAAGCACATAAAAACGGCAGCACGGATTTAGATGAAAATTGTCACACAGATTGTTTAGTACCTGGATTAACATAAAGGATACAACGATACCTAACATTTTTCTGGAATAACAAGTATGAAAGCTAGTACAAGATATTAAAAAACAAAATAACGGTCGTAAACAAACACAAATACAAACTAATTCAAAATTGATAGTAATGTATTAATTTAAATTACACTGTATTTATGGTCAATAATATTTTTAAGGCATAAGTATGCCAAATAATATCAGCGACTGTGAACATTGGCCATGGTTTAACATTGGGAAGAAATAATTGTATTGGAATTGAGGCCACGTCGATACATGTTAGGTACTTTGGGTTTGATGGTAGTTGTAATTTTTATTTTCTTCGGGTATTACCCGAAATTTATAAAAAAATGATATCTAAAATCTGCAGATTTCCCATTAAATGGCTTATTGATGTTGCCCTCCGACGGTAATGGTAAAATGGGGCACTTAGTTATGTTTACATTAAAAGAGAAAAGGGTAAAAGAGATGAGCACAAGAGAAGATATTTTAGCAGCGTGGGTGCGCATTAAACTCGGCTTTAACGTTAGTTTCCACGCACTTCTTTACCGCCGCTACAACGCCGGTCATAAAAACATATTTACGAGTTATGAACGTCAAATAAAAGCGACCAGTGGTTCGGAAAATAACCTTTACGATGATATCCTCAAGGAAAGCTTTGGAACGGTTCAATCCCCATATTTTTTCAAAGGTATTGGGATCGAGCGTGAAGATTTCATATGGTTATTCACACATGCAGTTGTAAATTTCATTACATATGTATACGTGTAACTAGCTGTGGTCACGGTTTGCCCGCGTTTATCTGTGGCTTTTACTGAAATATAGCCCATGTCATTTTTGGATAAAGTAGCTTTCTAATGGTGAAATAATTATTACAATCGATTCGCTAGTTTCGGAGGATATGGACTATAAACTAAAAATGTTATCTATCTACAATACTCATAATACAATCAATCTATTTACAATACTGGTATAGATAGCAAGTGAAAAAAACTACTTATGAATAGTTTTAATTGAAAAATAAACGTGCTAAAAACTCTCAATGGATATTTTCTCGTCGGCAAAGTATGTTTCGAAAGATTTATAACAAAAATTGTCGTTAATTTTAACGAACTCATGTAAGAAACTGTTAAAGAATAACGACTTTTTTAATGTCTCAATCATAAAAGGACCGTCTACCTGAATACTCATTAAACTTATCACCTATGACCGTTGCCTACACCAGAAGTATCACTTATGTTCAATAACAAAACTAAATAGAGAAGTTAGGACTAATTAGGTCTGAATAAATTAACATTTCATAGTGAATATAAAGATAGCTTAGAACTCCTTTATTGCGATTGCGTTAAGACTATTTTTGCGTGGCTCAAAGATGGTCGCTAAGAATGTATATTTTTTTAGTACCTTTATTTTCGTGCGTTTTGTGATACATTTGTATTAATTTATTTTTGTATTAAACCGTTTTTTTGTTCTTCATTTTAAACTACCCGTAGCTGTGTCTATGTCAAGTCGACAGCGTATAGCATTATTATGGCATTTCCTCTTTCGTGATTTTACTCACCTATGGAAAGCCATGGATAACGGATCGTTGGAATGACGATCACGTTCGGAATATAAATTAAATGTTGACATCTACGATGAGTATAACGTAGGAATCTCCACAGACTAAGAAACATTGTTTTAACGTTGAATATAAAACTCCTTGTAATGATGGTGTATGGATGTCATGAAACAACAAACCATGGCCATATAATCCAGTGAAGATGAATCCGTCTAATCCCTTGCCGTTTCGGCACTGAACCCTCTGCTAATCAGGACGGACGTGAAGAAACAGAGCAACTCATAAGTCAAATACGCATAGGAAGAACATTAAATAGAAGCAGCAATAATCTCTACAAAGACGTATTAAAATCTAGCCTGGCCTTATACTGTCTATGTAGTTGGTATTCTTGACGACATTGATTTTTAGTACCTATATTTATTTTTACAAGATCAAACTTCTTAGGGCCACTAACATTATGTGGGATGTAATACCAGAAAGGTTTAGGTAGTAATATCTCGAGTCACGACGCCTTATTTATACATAATTTTATTACAGAGGATAAATAATCGATGTAAGTTATTTGTTTACGTACGTATTAAAACCATAACAAAGGAACGAAGTTATTAAAATGCCGCGCGAACGCGGAATTTGGCGGAAGTTAATTTTAAATCTCTGGAAGCTACGCATCTTCGCAGTTCTTAATTAGGTAGCGTTGTGTTACAAATTTAATATACCACAAACGTTAAAGTTCTTAAGGCCTGAATGATTAAAAATCATATGAAACTTAGAAATTATAGGCAAAAACGTACATGTGTTTGTTACCTTTTTCAGTAACATAAGTGTCTGCATATAATTTCTGAGACTTAAAAACCTAACCATACGGTTAGGTTTTGAAGCCTTTGGCGTATTTTATGATGATATGATAAGATAGATATATTCTTGTTATGCTTAATAACTGCCATCCAATATATGGCCAGGTTCAGAAGGTATTGACAAAACAAAGATTCTCTTTGAGTCACGAATAAATTCTAACTCTCAAAATCGGCTAAGATATAGCGACTTTAGGTAGTTTAAATGCAGTTGGCACACGTACTCATGCATTATATTGCTGTTCTACTCAATCAAGCGATTCACCGAAATATCATTAGAGTTTAAACTTTTATTGATAATTTATTTTCATTCTTCATTCAACACGTGAATTGCTTCTTTTATTTTGTGTATATTGTACAAACCTATTATATGAACTTTGTAGTGTAAGAGTGCTCATCACAGCTCAACACTTAAAGACAGTTAACTACAGTAGTACTACAGTTAACCAGACTAGTTAGCATTGTAGTGTATATAGTAGTAGTAATAAAAATGAATGTTTGTCCTCAATGCGTTCCTAATTGATCAGATTGTCATGAAACTTTGATAGGGTCTTTTAAAGACTTTTAAAGGAGTTTCTGGCTCAAATAGATAATAAAAATGTATACAAACAACTTTTTTAAAGCTAGTCTATTTGTAAAATAGTTACGCTGTTACGAGAGTTACGTTTATAGCAGGAATTGTAGTGGCCCATATTTAACAGGGTCCTTATCAGAGACCGATCTAGTTAGTTTGAATTTATAAATTATTATATATATGCATTTATTTATCAAAGTAAGGAACATGACACGCTTAATAAGTGACACTTTTATTTTAGTTGGCGCTCATTTTAAATTTCAAGGGAGTATCACATCTGCAACGATGATTGTATTCAGATGACTATTGTTGTTGTTTAAAGTTCAGTAATCGTAGAAACTCCATTTGGACAACCTTGATCTGCTATGGTGAGATAGAAATAAGTGTTTAATATAAACACAAGACCGAAGTGTAATATTATTTAAAACGGAAAAGAGACGATACTCCGACTACTGGCGGCTCAACGTTTAAGGATAGCTATAACATTTTTTTTTTTGCATATACTATACTATACTAATCACCGCGAGAACTTTTTGACTAGTTACCATAATTCTTAATATTCAAGACGTATCAAATTATACGTATAGTTAAAAAAAAACGATTCTTCATACTAGATGGCGCTAGGTATAGTCACAGTGAGTCGATTAACCATGCGTGTAAAGAACTTTTTAATACTTTTCTAACAAAACTACGCTGTCTAGTAAAAAAATACTGCAACATCTTGTTAATGTTGTAGTGTAAAATGTAATGAAAGGGCATTTTGTCCTCAAGAAATACTCGTATTATGGCGGTCAGACTTAGAATTCCGAGTTTATTTTTAACGTTTTAACAGCGGCAACGAATCTTCAGCGGAAAATTTTATTTCATTTTCAAAGGATACTTCACGAGACTCGTAAAAATAATTGGATTCTTTGTCATTACTAGATTTAAAATTATGAAATTCAACTTTTGACTGTGTTGACTACGTTTACATGTTATGTAATTGGCACGGTGTTTGAATGGTGCGGGAAATAGGCCTAATAGAACATTCTAGTTTTATGTACATAATTGTATCAGTGTTCCTTCCGCTGTAGTAGACAGTCGCGAGAGAGTCACGTCAATATGAGTCTGCACATAGATAGGTAGATAAATAGAATATTCTTTATTGTACATCATTAATAATATAACATACAGTTGAAACAGATCTCTTTTAAAATATAAGAGTACAATCGGCGGTCTTATCGCTAATAGCGATCTCTAGCATACAACCTTTAGATGGAGATAATTACAGAAACATTAAATAAAACGTACTAGTTGATGACGTGCTATTGAATATACAGACAATAATTTACACATATAGACATACACATATATATAGCTATTTAATAGAGATTACATACTCCTAGTATATTAGAAAGTAATAATGATCTTAGTTATTCTTTTATAAGAAAGAGATAAAGATATTACAGAGATAGATAGTGTTGCTTGACCTTATTTTTAAAGGCTGTAAGGGTTTCAGCTTGCCGTATTTTAATGGTAATGAATTCCACAAACGAACAGCCAGGACAGTAAAAGATTTGTCAAAAACAGTTGTTGAATACGCCGGCACTTTTAATATCAGATTATTTCGAGACTGAGAATCACATGGAGTGCCACCACAGTACCCTTTTAGGCTATCGCTGAGTGGGCCATTGATGACATTAAACGCTGACTTGCTCGACAGACGGTCAGAGGGCTCGGACTGCCCAGCAACAGCCTGTTCGAGTTACAGTTTTTCATTGCCTTTCTTTCTTACCACTATTCTGTCATGTTTAATTCTCAAAGTGCGCGGCTAACGGCCCTTTTACGCGAGTGGTATCAAATTATAGTTGGCAAAATGTAGGTGCTTCATTCACCTCTGCTCATCCCGTCGAGTATACAGGTGTGAGTGTATGTATGATGTAAACACTGACGGTTCATTTCAGCCGTAGAGTGTGACATACTTCCTATGTTTAACATCATTGTTATAGTTTTGGTAGTAATCCCTAGTTATATTGACCTAAAGTCAGTGACTACGTTGCAAGTTTTCATGTTTTTAAACATTAAAAAAAAAAACGTGAAAGCTACTGGTATAATATTTATAGTGTGCTATTAAATGCTCCTTACTCCTAAATTTTCTCGATAACTCGTCCTCATTTTGTCGGTCGTGGGTAAAACGAATAAAAAACTAAGTTATATAAACCGCGACCCTAAAAATATGGACGAACGGGGCAAAGTGGCAAACCTATTCTGATTTAAATATCACTAGCGACCTTTGGTGGAGTTCGTAATATTGGAGACAGGATGGGCTCGGGAGGTGGTATTGATGCTATATAGTAATGCGCTGGGGATTTCTGTGAAAGGTCCGGGCCCGACAGCTAAACGTGTTAGTTCGCTTTATTGAATATCGGGAATATGACGGTGTCCTGCGGGACCGGAAATATCGAAGGTCGACAGAGTTTCGCATACGTTGCATTCTCAGCGGGATTTTTGGGGTGACTTTAACACGTCCAGGTAATGGATTTTGGATGGTTATTGGACTTGTGTAAATAAAATTGAAGTTCATAAGAATCAGGTTATTTTTCGAAGAAACCCTGTCGATGTTTGCTTATGACAAAAAAATAATAGGTAGGGATTTATCAAAATCAATGTAAATTTTTAACCGACTTAAAAAGGGAGGCGTTTCTATGTTCCTCGGCTGTATGTATTTTTTTAATGTATGTTAATCGATACTTCCGTCATGTATGAATCGATTCGAAAAAATCTTATTCTGTTTGAATTTCCCATTGTCACCAAGTCCGAATCTGATGATGAGATCTCAGATATTAAAGGCACATTGCAGTGCGTATGTTGATTTTTCTTCAAATTAAGCAACATTGACGTTTAAAGTGATGAATGTTATTGTTACTAACCGACTTCAAAAAAGGAGGAGGTTCTACGTGGGACTGTATATGTCTTTTTTTTATGTCTTTTAAAAAGACAACTCCCGCGTTAGGAGTTACTCCTGTGTCGCGGGGGACTTTACAAACATACAAACAACGGACACAAATGTTTTTTTATAACTTATTAAATCAAATACTGCTATTTGATAAACAAACTAAAAATCTTACCACCGCATCTCACCGATAAACTAAACGTAATACATATAATCTAACTACTACAGTTCGGTAATTTACATTACAGTAAATAATGTTTCAAATGCCGTATCTACTCAGAACGTACGTCCTTTACACAAAAATGGAAAAATAAACACTTTAAAAAAAGTTAAACTGACACATGTAATGTAGTGTTTTCAATTAAGGTTCAATTATTTTTCACTTTTCAGTGCCCTTTGTTAGTGACTTTTGGAGAGGGTTAATTTTTTTAAAAGTGTTTTTGGCTCTTATTATGAATTTCATTTTCTTTCCAGACAACACTTACATTCATATTTAAGTCGTGGAACACGGTCTTCGGAATTTATTTAATCACTTTTGGAGCTGAATGCTACCCAAGTGAACTAGAGTTATAATTGCACATTACTTAAAGTCCTGAAATAACACCATTTTCAGAAAATAGAAAGTTATAAAAATGTTTTTATATTACTTGGCTGTTAGGCTTTATTCTGTGCTTTACATAAACTTGATGTATAATGGTAGTCATTTAAAACCATGTAACAGAAATCGTTCACATTGCATAAATCGGGATTCCTTTTTCTTGTCACTAGACTAAAAGACTGCAGGACGCAGTTGTCATCAATACGGTGAGGGCACATGTCCAGGTACACGCAAACGTGACCCTCCTATTTTTAACCGACTTCAAAAAAGGAGGAGGTTCTCAATTCGTCGGAATCTTTTTTTTATATATGTTCACCGATTACTCAAAGACGCCTGAACTAATTTAGAAAATTCTTTTTTTGTTTCAAAGGGTATATTTCCAGGTGTTCCCATTTAAATTTTATCGAAATCAGTCGAGTAGTTTTTAAAAAATTAACAAATATCTAAAAATTGTATACATCGATGATGTTTTCGTTTGCTCCGAAACATCGCTGTCTCATTGGAGCAGTGCGTTTAGTTGTCCTACCCATATTATATTTAAACAAAATACATCTACTTTCCACTAAAAAGCACATTGAAGTCGGTGATACTTTTTTTAAAAAGTAATTCCTCCTACAATAGTTTATATTAGTCGAAATAATGTTAAACGAAATTTTTTGTAAAGCTTTTTATGCGAAAACGAAAGAGCAGTCACAAATTCTTATTAGTTTATCGTCAGCGTTAATGATTCTCAGGTTATTTCATATTTTGTATACATAAAAATGTAACTATTATAAGAGTTTACGTACTAGAAATGTGAAGTACGTTAACAATATATTGTTAGCCTGCTACTCCACAGTTCTGATATATTTCGCAAAGTCTATTCCACCAATTGATTTACGGAAACTGCAATCCTAAAATTGGACTTAAGTTGCCGAACGCCCCAATATCAGAGAACTTAGTAAGGGAAACTTCGAGAAACAATAACAGAAAGCCATATTTCATTTCATTTTCTCGTATCGAACTCGCGCCTACCATTTCGGTACGATCCAAATATTTGAGCACAGCACATTTGTAATAGTTAGTAAGTTTAATACACAAACTGTTAACACATTATAGATATAGCTACTTGTATTTTATTTGTTAAATAATCAATTTAAGACATGTGAGATGGCTAGTGGTTACAAAGGTACATGTGTTCAGTAGTTTTGTTTGAATTGCCCTAAAAAATGATATTGATTGCTAGACAATATGATTCAAATCCTCTCAATAAATAACAAATCGTTATTGAATACGGACTATTATATTTTACTTAGGGTACCTAGCATTAGATCATTAATATTCTAGTATTTATTTACTACGATACACTCACTATATTCCTGATGATAAATTAATAGGGTGGGGAATTCGTTATGCTACACTAATAACTCGTATACATAAGCTTTTTTAGGATATCTATAAAAATATAAGGGCATTGTTGCATTCGTTATTATTGCCTGTTTTGACCTGCAAAAAGTAAGACTTGTGGTTAAATCTATTGATTGCAGATCTAAAGGAAATCTGCATTAAATACCGTCCTGGTGGCCACTCAATGTCATTATTAATTCAAATCGTTATGTTCAAATGTTGCAAGAGATTTTAGACCTTCCAGCGTCTGACTGCTTGTCTTACGGAACTACTTCCGATGTGATGAATTGTGAGGATATCATATCCCAGACAACTTGAACAATGTCCCTTTCTTAGAGAGCGACGAAAGGGCACTAAGGGTTTGCCTATATTTTTTCACATTATTAGGATATTTGTTACGCACTCGCGATATTACTGAGTAGCCGTCCCCGCAGTCTCACCTGCATTTATGGTCACTACTTCGCTCCTCTTGGTTGTAGCTTGACGTTATATAGTCTATAGCTTTTCTCGATAAATGCGCTTTCCAACATTAAAATATTTTTTCAATTCGAACCAGTAGTTCCTGAGATTAGCGCGTTCAACCACACAAACAAACTTTCAGCTTTATAACATTAGTATAGACTAGCAACCCGCACCGGCTTCGCACGGGTACAAATTATACACCTAAACCTTCCTCATTAATCACTCTGTCTATCAGTGAAAACCGCATGAAAATCCGTTTAGCAGTTTTTCAGTTTATCGCGAACAGACAGGTAGACAGACAGACGCGGTCTAGTAGGTAGGTAGGTAGGCAGGTAGGTCTTATAATATGTAGTGATAATATGCAAACATTAGGAGTATGATATAATCTGATAAAAATTACAGGCCTACAAACAAGAAAATTTCCAAAAGGAGTATAATGATTTTCAAGACCGTTTAGCTTACCTTAAGAGGCTGGGACTTTTCATAAGTCTACTGTTAACGCTGGCGTACCGCGATTAGAGCTGTTAGAATAGTCTTATTTTAAAATACCCAAACGCAATCTGGTATCTACCGAAGCCCCAATATTTTTTTTATAATATAGGGGGCAAACGAGCAGATGGGTCACCTGATGGTATGTGAGTACCGTCGCCCAATGACACCTGCAAATGAGTCACAAATGCGTTGTCGGCCTTTGAGATGGGAGTACGCTTTTTTATTGAAGGTTTGAAGGTCGTATCGCTCCGGAAGTACCGTAGGCGACAATTTGTTCCAGAGATTGGTTGTGCGAGGCAAAACATTCTGGAGAACCGCACAATGGTGGATTGGAATATTGCCTTCCCTAGTAGTGCTACCTTAACGAAGTCTTTAGTACTGTGGAAGCTTCTTTAGTCAGTTGGCTCCAATTCAGGGTAAAAATTGCTGTGATCTTCATCCTACATTTATTGTTAGATTTTTATCGGGAACAAGCACTATACTATTAGTAAAAATTGACTGGAATTACTATTGTTTCATTAATGTAAATGATGCAATATTGATAAAAACTATCGAAAAATATATACTTTTTTAATGAACTGAACGTTGTTAATAACAAGGGACTGTAAAAAGATTAGGCTAGACAACTT
Organism: Callimorpha dominula; assembly: GCA_949752705.1. Lineage (NCBI taxonomy): Eukaryota > Metazoa > Arthropoda > Insecta > Lepidoptera > Erebidae > Callimorpha > Callimorpha dominula. Next base: position 5,093,135 of record OX456995.1, on the reverse strand, counting down.
TATGTATCCCGCGTGGCAAAATCAAAGTAGCCTAAGTTACTCCTTATAACACGAGCCATCTGCCAGTAAAAGTCCCGTGGAAATCGGTCCACCCGTACCGGAGATTAGCCGAAACAAAAAGACAGACAAAAATTGTAAAAAATGTTGTTTTGGTATATGTACCGTGCATTTGGATGTACCAAATGCACTTAATAAAAAGCGGTTATTTTAATATTACAAACAGACACTACAATTTTATTTATTTGTATAAATAAATATGTATAGATGTTATTCTCGCTTCTCATGTTAATGCTTCATTAAAGATTATCCATTGTTCCAGAGCAAAATGCTTACATGGACATAGTACGACCACAGCTAAACATAGGCCTTCTCCCTCAGTGACACTGACAATCTACGATCTCTACAAGGTTGGCTGTAGACGTGGTTGGTGGAACTTGCGCTGTGCTAAACACAAGTAGCCTTAAAATTTAAACCAGAAGGATCAAGAATGCTGAATAATTTCTCTATTTAGTTATGACAGTGCTCCTTGAGTTGTAGACGTAGGTACCGATAAAATATCATCGCAGATCATGTAAGGTTTGCAGCACTGTAATTGGTCAGTTAGGAAATGCTCTCATCACTCTCCTTTTATTCGGCAAAAACGGACCAAATCCTGATAACAATATTTATTTGCCAAATCCCTTACTACAAAAGTACCTTACAGGAAGAACCTATCTATATATTTATAGAGGCAATTAAGATAAAACCCCCATAGCGTGGTGACATTATCTTCAGTGACCACGATACTTTATTATTAATGGATAATACTAACTCTGCGTAATAAGTGTATTGGATTACAGATATTGGTAGTTACGGGATTAGATTGTATAGTATGGAAGATTATGATGTACTCTCATGATCTAATGCGTATTTTGTGTTAAAACTTATTATGACACTAGCTCTCCGTGTATATATTTTGCGAGGAACCCTAATTCTATTTCCAAAATTAAAGTAGCCTAAGTTACCCCTTATAACAGATGCTATCTGCCAGTGAAAGTACCGTGGAAATCGGTCCACCCGTTCCAAACATACAGACGAACAAAAATTTTAAAAACTGATTTTTAGGTATAGGTATCGTGTAAATAACTGTATGAGCTTAAAAACTATTATTTTGACATTACAAACAGACACTTCAATTCTATTTACTGGTATTGATGAGAATAATATTTTGGGATTTTATTAGGTAGGTACTCAGCGCTACTTAAATCTGAACATTTTTTTTCTTCTAAATACATAAGTGAACACCCAGACAAATGCAAATATATAAACGTATACCTGCATATACATAAGTATTTGTACTGACCGAGAATCGAACTTGCGATTCCTGTCGTGTCGTTCTCATGACGTTTGAATATCTATTAATCTATATTATTAATATTTAAATCTGAATAGTTTTTAGTTCGATTGTTCGTTTAAACGAAAATCTATGGAACTGTCTGTCAAAAGTGAATAATTCGGTGAACAGACGTGAGTAATTTGTATCGTAAAGCGGATAGCGTATTCATTGAGGAAGGTTATAGGCTTTGTAACTTCACGCTACGATTATTATTTGTCCTCCACTCCTATTTGTCGTAGCGTGATGTTATATAGCCTATAGTTTTCCTCGATAAATGGACTATCCAACACAAAAAAAATTTCAATTCGAACCAGCTGTTCCTGAGTTTAGCGCATTCCACCAAACAAACAAACAAACTCTTCAGCTTTATAATCTATATATATGAAAATGAATCCCTATTTCGCTAGGTCGCGGCATCACGCGTGAACGGATGGACCGATTTCGCTAATCCTTCTTTTTTGTTATTGTCAGGAGAAGGTTCTTATAAAAGAAAAAAACAAGAAAGTTGTGCCTAAAATTAGAAAATTTAAGAAAACTTAACGAGGGACTTACGTGGGTGAAACCGCGGGGCGCAGCTAGTAGTAGCAGCACTAGCTGCTACTACTAGCTGCGCCCCGCTAAGTACAAAGTTAGTATAGATTTAAGTGTGTCTATAATGGTTTTTCAGATCATCTAATCTTCCTTAACCTATTAAGGAAGCGGCTTCTTTGTAAGAACTGTTATTTGTATCTAGAGTTTCATATTGCATAACTTGTGTTAGTTGTTAATTGATTAATGAATTAGTTGATACTTTTTTCTTGTAACAAATAATCCAAAATAATTATAGTTTACTAAAACTAAAAAACACGCTTTAATGGCACACTAAATTAAAAAATATAAAGAGTTCAGTTCTACCTCCACCTCTTGGCTTTATCATCAGACCATCGTTACTATTCTCAATCTCTTGTTTGTATATTGACTTTCAAGATTTATTTACATTGGTGAAGCTGAAATAGGTAAGAAAGAAGGAATATTCTATAATCTATACACCTAACATTACATCGAGATATTATATTAAGGCTTATGCTCCCTCAAGGTTCCAGGTTCACAACTGCTTTTATTGTGAAGCTATACAATAAAAAAATGTTGTATCCCACAAACACTACCATTCCATAAAAAAAAATCATAAAAGCAACAAGCTACGCTTCACTATTCACACACATAAAATCCAAATACAACACGCCATTACGAAAATTGCGCGAATGTGGAATAAACAAATTTACGTTTTAAAACCAGCACCAGCCAGAGATAGAATTGCACCGTCAATAAGACCAGATGGGACTCAGCTTCATATTCTGATAACCAATAAGAGCAGCAACATTTTTATAGACCATTCGAAGGGTCGGCCCTTTTCTAAATTCTTCAACTTTGGCTTTAATCTTTCACAAAGTATTTTAGCTGCGGCTAAACTTTACCGATCTTTTACGTTATGTGGCCCGCCGGCAAGATATTTATGACAGGTCCTTGAATCAGTTCTTATTGTGTCGACACAACGTTATAAATTCCTTACAGATATGTGATACCCGATATTCATGTGGCCTTCTGTATATTTACGTTGAAGTAAAAATATTTTCAGATGGTCTTATTTGTTCGCTATATTTTTATTAAATTTTGTATTTAGAATGTTATGTTAGTTCCACGGGTGAAGTTTCATTTATACAATAAATTAACTGCTAAGGTTTATTACCTGCTCCATATTATATACAACAATAATATTCATTTATTATTATATTTTAAATTGTATATCTACTTTTTTACTCACTTTTGTTTCTGTAATGTTATGTAGTTCTTACTAACCTACACATAGATTTATTTTAGTGAAATCATTTTGAAATGTGTTTGTTATAGAGGTCAAGATTTGAGTTCTAAGCTCTATGTCATCAAATTTTTTGACAAGGATAAGCAGCAATGTAGATCAAGTTAATAAAACGAAAGCGTTACCATTGGTTTGGAAACAGAACTAGGCTCCAAACGTTAGAGATATGGTCTCATAGTGGCGGGAATAGTATCTCGTCATTAACGGCCCGCGTAAAAGGTTTTTGGTAACCTGTGGTTTAGACACCGGTTTTAGTCACTTCGACAATCACAAATTTAGTGATTTCGATATATAGAATTAAAGGGTTTTCACAAGTTAAAAAGTAGTCTTGTGGTGTTCAGGAATTCTTTATATCGTTCATCTGTTGACCAATCTCAGATAACTTTTCTACAATCGTTTACAGATATACCTAATCGGATTCTGCTGGATTGAATATCATCACGCTGCTCTGCGCAAGTTATAGATTACGGTGGGCTCATACAATAAGACTAGGTACATTACATTTTCATTACGTAAAAGAGTTAAATTTACAACATGCATGAGTTGAAATAAAGACATCAGTGAAAAGATTAATGTTAGATGAAAACCTAACGATGAAAGGTGCTTACGTTACTGTATTAAATTTGTACGATGCACGGTCACACGATATCACAGGTGGCGACATCTACAGCACTCATCTGACGCCAGGTTCGCTTAGAATTTATGATTAACTGTGGCACTTTCCTTAAGATGCCTTGCTCTGCTTTGTGAAGGCAAAAATTTACGACTATAAAATGGTGTTGCTACCCCTTATCTGTTATATTTCTTGCGGTTTGCTTTTTAAATGCGGATTATAAGCTCTTTTTGTGTATGTTTAAATAATAGTATAACAAAATGTATTTTATATAACCGAAATAAGCGAAATTTAAACCGGTTACCTACTTTTTATTATTCAACCATTCGATAAAATAAACGAAAAGCAGCGTATTTATTTATAAAATTGAAGGCTTTGCATATTTGTAAATAATATTTTCTTACTTGAATATTGTTCTTTTAACATTAGAAAAAAAAATAAAAAAATAACTTTTTATCAGGTTTATTTAAACAGTATATTACTGAGATCCGACATTTGTAAAGGATATCTGAATAAACTTATAAATAACTTCCTGTATTTTTGCAATAGTTAATTAATGCATTATTTATACTACACCAATATTTTTAGTAAACAATTACTGGCAGTTTTACAAGAAAATAAGAAGGTAATAAGTCAATATAAACTGTTCTGATGGAGGTAAATATTAACGAGTCCATCAAACTCAGTTTATTAACAAAGAAGTATTGCGCGGAGCGTTCGGTGTATCTGATAAAACTTCGCTGTCTCCGGCAAATTCATGAATAGATACTTACCCGGTAACAAAATGATAAATTAACTAAGTTTCTAGTCTCAATACACTCCGTTATGTAACTTTTGTTGACGTTCTTCATTTACAGCCGGTGTATTTATATTTTGACCAACCAAAATGTAATATAATCTTAACCTTACCTTAAACTTCCTAATTAATTAAAACACGGAATAATAATATAAAAATACTACTAAAGCCGTTTTTTTATAATTTTGAAAACAAAATTGAAGTCTATTTATTTAACAATCTATTTAAATACATTTTACTACGGTTATTTAAAGGATATAGGAATATTTAAAAGATTCTTAGGCAAAAAAGCGTCTGCTCTTATTACTATTCCTACAAAAAGTAGTAAAATGCATACAATTCTCTCAAAGGCGTGAAAGACAATACGTATCACAAAGTAGAGGTACGCAAAGTAAGAGCGTTTGCTTGCCAAGTACCAGGAATGCAAACATGAGCTAAAGGTAAAGCGAGCAGGAGACGCCCGGCTGCAAGTGAAACGTCTAAACTCTGCCTCCCTCCTCAAACAAACATTAGCTTTGACGTTGACAATATAGTGCTGCATTTCGGTTACCGACCCAAGAAGGTCGGATGTTCACATTTATTCGCGGAGTCAGAATGCGGTTGTTCCGTGATATGCTAAGCAAAAGCCAAGCAAACAAATTGGAAGCGACACATGAGAGGTGCACGAATAAAATGTTTCTCAAGAGAAAATACAGAGTAGAAAATTTAAAAACTATTCACTCAAAAGAAAACCTTTGGGTACTAAAGTAGGTAACTGCATTTATTATTGTGTTTATATTTACATCGTAGTTACCGATTATAAATACGAGAGGTGTTTATCTAGTTCCTCTTTAAGTTAATTAAAGTTTCAAACGATGTCAACAAAACTAGTTTTTATTAGTAATAGGCACTACCGCCGTAAATGACTACCGCCGCCCATGGGGACCTGCAACTCAAGAGTCACAAACATTAAAAAGTTTAGATTTCTACTTTTTTTCTACACATGATATCTTCAAGTATTCCAAACTTCATATTCCTCTCTGTACGCATTTGTTTAAAAAAAAGCGTGCAAAGCATTTTTCATTTTCTTTTATATAAATTAATGTATATTATTATTACTTAAACAGTTTCCTACCAGAAGAGCGAGACAAAAACACACAGTGATTCCCCCGGGTTATACGAGTATTAATAGTGAGTGAAAACCGTATTCTTCGCTAGGAAACATAAGTGGTTAATAAATATATTTTTTACCTAATAATGTAGCGTCTAGTGAATTTTGTTTTATTTATAACGAGGTAGGTGCGCGGTAATACCATCGGCAGGAAGCGACCTCAATCCATTGGTGTGGAAAGTGTTTTCCATTCCACGTTTTTAGTTTGCCCCGAACGGGCAAAATGGAGTACGTATTTATAATGTTTTCCTATTAACTTTACGAGTGCACTTTTAGTGTAATTAGATCACGTTTTCATTTAGTATCGGATAATTTGGTTTCTGAAACGTTATTGTGAGGACTGCATTCGTTCACTCCATTTGTGCGACTTCCAAATGTGGATTAAAGACAAAGTTATTCAGATTTGTTTTCTGAACAATTCAGGAAGTTTTCAGTAGCAATCAAAAATATTTAATTTGGTACTTACCTAGGTATAAATTACGGAATTTATTTTTGTATGAAAACTGGACAACCCAAACTCGAAGTCGTATCTGTAATAAAACTGTAGTATACTACATTCTCAAAAATGTTTTAGTAAATTTAAAGATGTTTCAATGTAAAGTATCATGAACAAATAATACACACTTAGAAGGACTGAGTACAAGAAAAGTCCATCGACGAATTTAGATTGATAGAACGTCTACTCTCCGTTTGTGTAATATCGAAACATGGCGGTGACAAAAGTCCAACGGTAGCTAAAGTGACAGCGAAATCACACTGGATCTCCGCGCGTAGCAAAATGTTTTCCGTTTCGATTTTTAGTTTTTCCTGAACAGGCAAAACGGAGTAGGTACGTATTTATAATGTTTCCTATCAACTTTACGAGTGCACTTTTAGTGTCATTAAATCACATTTTTATTAATACTATTTTTTTATTTTCCTACAGAAGTATGATCGTCAGAATTGCCTTAGCAGGTGAGTTTTACAGTCAGTGATAATTATCTCTGACTACAAACCATTGCATATTTATTATGGTCGCTTCCATCTCAGGATAATCAATTCTCTTGTTGACACATTGACAAGTTCTTGGAGAAATTTCATATGATTAAGGTACATGATAGATAAAATTTAAACTTGATATTAATTTCAAGAACAATAATACAAGTTCAATTACACACAATAAACATATAAACACTTATGAACGTACTGAACTAGAGAACTTTGAAGTGGAAAAAGAAATTACCACAGCTCATTGCTATGACAAATGAAAGCAATGTTTTCTCTGTCTACTGTCGTCTTCACAGGTATGATTTTTATTTGCTATCCCGGTGCTTGCCTTTATTGTTGTAATTGAATCCCAATCCATTCCAAATGTCAAGTGACTTAGACATTTATTATTGCCGAAACAACCAATAAAATATAATACCAGGATTTTTTTTACTCCTTAAGAATCGATTTTTCATATAGGCCCCCGGTATGGAAATTTTATGAGGAGTCAAATGAATAAAAGTGTTATATTTTCTGTCCCTTTACAATTATGTATATATTATGTATTTAGAATGTAGAGTGAAGCTACATATTTACGCAACGCCAAGGGGTCAAGCCGAAGCTAGATCCAAGACTAAAATGTGTAGCTAATACAGTGATGCAGTATCAGTGTCATGTAGCATAAATTATAAAACACATCTTATCGATGAAATAAATAAAACTCTTGTCTTAAAATATAATTTTATCAGGTCGATAACAGACAACATTACTATCAAGATTCAGTGGTGTGTCAGCGAAATCACCGCTAAAGTTTCCTCCTTGATTTATTCATGACTTGGCCAAATATTTGATTGATCACCGCGTCTAAACCAATCCTGCCGTTCGATAAACTTGTAGACCACTTTATTTACCGAAAAGGCTCTTGTTTAAACTTCTTGAGAAGTGATGCAGCTGTTTTTGAAGAAAGCGTGAACTTCTTACTTCTAACACTTTAGTATTGATATAACATATTGCAGTGATTTTCATTCAGAATTGATTTAACCTGAAAACCTATAATTTTAGAACTAATTTAACCTGATGAAAGGTTTCTTTTATTATTACCTGAAATATTCTTTTACTTTTCGTTTCATTTTCGCTAAAGTACTTTTACTTTGGTAGTCAATTATTTCTGATTGTATTTTGTGTGTCAGTAACAACATAGAAATGAGAGTGAGATTGTTAAAATATGATAAATATATGTGAGCCCTTTTTAGCTGGGCTGATTCTCGTTCTGGCTTACTTTCTCCCACGGCTCTCCGTATTAAAAAAAATGGTATCCAAAATGTTACTACTTCATCTAGGTTCTCGGTTTAGAAAAATTATGGAGAAATTTAATTGACCGTGTCTAATAAAAATACCTTTTATATATTCTGAAACCTTAAAAAGGTAAAAGATTTTCGTTGTAGTAGCAAAACATAATATTATTTTATCGTTAAGGTACACATCGGCTCAGCTAATGGCCGCTGGCGCAAGAGGACGTATAAAAATAATATATTAGTAGGATTTCGTTAAGCCGGATATATATCGGCAGGGAGGACGTGTCGGGGAAGCGAACGTAGTCGCAGCCTGTGTAACGGTATATAAGACTTATTAGACTGACTTAAGTGATATAACTAATATTATATCTGTGGATTATTGTAAGCCAAGTACGTGTTGGACCCCTCAGAATATTAGGTTTCAGAGTTAGGAGGTTCCTATCTTATCCGTTCAGTTCAGTATATTTATAAATATACAGATGTTTGTTTTTATGAAGTTGGCTACAGACTTTACTGCTTTATACATTTCGAATTTCTATTCTGAAACATTAAAAATCTAAACATTAAAAATACAATTTTAAATAAAATATTGACTAGGTTTAAAAAATAAAAAAACTACGTTGGCTTGATTGAAAAAAAAAAAGATGCTGTTAACATGATGTGGTTTTATTGCAAGGGTATTACGGTTTGTTGGACGTCCTAAGAGCCTAGACGAGTAGCATAAAAGCTTGTAGAATAGAATAATAAATGTAGGAGACAGTGTCACGTCCTTTTATCTGGCGTTTCAAACTTGAAATGGCCAAGCGTAATAAACTCTGTTTGACGAAAAGAAACGTCAGTGTTATACAACTGTCTCTATACAAAGAAAAAATCGAAAATGAGTGTGTTAATTTTTATTTATAAAGCGAACGATAATATCTTATGGATTATGTTTCACACTATGGTAATAAATTATTTTATATCACTTTTGTAGTAGTAAGTACGTCAAAATTGCCCTGCCTACAGACGTAGGTACCTAGTATTCCGGATTCTAGTGCTAGTGAGAAATAATAGGGAACATTTTACACACAGATTATACGAAAAAATAAAAACATAGAACAACACACATATTTTTTATTTATCTTACCGGAATTCGGAATCGAAATTTGTAAATTATTGTTATGGTAAAAATTGTATGAGATGCAATTTGGACAAATTTTAAGACTCTTAGGACCCGACACAGTATATTGCAATACAAAATTCGAATTTAATATTTTCTTGCCAGGAAATGGGATGTCTTTTCATTTCTACATCCAAGATTAAAGTGACAAGGGTTCGTCGTCTTTTCTGTCGACAATATTGATACCTAGTGCCTCTAACGGTATTTGACATTTGACGTCAAATGTCTTGTTGTAGAAGTCTAATTTTTGAAGTTGAATGAGCACATAATTTAGTTTCGTAACCCAACTGCAGTGGGATAAATGAATTCAACGTTTGGTGTAATATAACATAAATTTATCTTCAGAATGATGTACAATAACCACTCATAAAAGATCTTAAATCTAGATTTACAGTGTAACACATTGCATTTGTATTGAAAGTAGCATGTATTGAACTCTGGTACCCAAGCTAAGATTAAACTTGTGTACCCATAGTACCAGTGCTCTCACAGTATTCACTCAAAAGGATTACATTGCTGCGAGGTATAACGTATCTTTGTTTTTATTTTTGATAATTATAAAATGTTTTTGTGATATTTTGTGTGTATAGCGTAAGTGTGTGTGTGCGTGTGTTTGTTTGTGTATGTGTTATATTATTTCCTTCCGTTCCTTACAATTTTATCTATTTTATATTGAGGCATTTTTGATAGCTCGTTAAAGGATTGCGTGTGGAACGCTACTTTATAAATAACTCTCAATAATTCTACTTTGAAGTTGCAAAGACCGCAATACAAAAAATGTATAGATACTTTAGTCGTAGGACTATAAAATGTTTTTATATTTGAGACGTTGCGTATTGAGTACAAAATGGCCTCAATAATACATAAAGAAATCATAATCTCGCTTTAAATCCATGTTCAATTACTAACATTGCCAGAAAATATTAAATATACAGCTAAAGAATTTGATTACCTATAATCAGATCTACGCACAATCCTCCTTATTTATTATTTAAAGAGTCTGCTAACTCAGCTAATAGATATTTTGTATATAGCAGAAAGACCTTGGCAGAAAACATACAGAGATCTAATTCATCGACCGCTTCTACACTCCCATACTCGTACTCTATGCTAGTCACAATAATTTGTTCTTTTTCCAACAGATGTTGTCATTAGATAACTTAGACATGTTAATTATACCAACAGTATACAAAACATACCCAAGAAATAGATATTCTTAATGTGGAAATTCCAATGTCATGCGTCGGTCGATATATTCTGAACTAGGCATGACAGTATGTATTAACATAGCGTTCTTTTAAAGACATGCGTATGACATTTAGTTGCTATTTATGATATCAAATGTTGAAGAAAGCGAAATCAAATCTAAAGTAGGTATCTAAATAAATTGTAACTGGGATATGTATGAACTGTAATATGGGAGGAATGTATGGTATACTGGTATTAGTTTTACTTTTGTCGGCAATAATCTGCTCTCATATAACAAAGTGTACGTACACAGATAATTAGTGAGTAGGTATGTATGTAGTGACTTTTAAATTAAATGAAATTGTAATTCTACTTTCTGAAGTACATAGGTATATAAAATTTAGCTTTTTATGCAATGTATAGTATAAAAGCTAATTTTATATATGTTATTTAGGTAACAATTAAAATATGTTTCCAAAGCAGCCAGACATTTTCGTTAGTTCCAACATATTGCCAGACAGGGTCAAAAGTCAGCACTAGACGCTACGACTGAGGTGAATGTGACGATAACATCTCAATGTTATTTGGATTTATCGGACACATTAAGTATACATCAATAAGAACATAATAGTTAATATTGTATAATAACTTTTGCAACTATTTATGTAAGGATTCAAAACTGATTTGGTACTAAACAAACCGCTACAAGGCGTTTCAAGATAAAATTAAATTGATTTCTATAACAAAATGGTTTAGGTGTTTTCTTTTAACTGTGACTTTTCTATAACTATAACATTCCAGTACCCTTTACTACTACCCTAGATTACTTAAATTTTTTTTTATGGCATTTAGTGCAAACGAGCAGTCGGGTCACCTGATGGTAAGTGACTACCGCCTCCCATGGCACACGCAACTCGAGAATCAAGTGCATTTAAGGGAAGAGGGGGAGAGGGAAGGGTTAGGGCCTTCTGTAACCTCACTCACTCGGCGAAATACAATGAAAACATTGCTTAACTGCCAGCTTTCTGTGAGGCCGTGGTATCTAAATATTTAGGTAAAAGTAAAATATATTTAAAAAATTAAAAGTTAGAGGGGTCCGACTTCCTGGCAAAAGCTAGTTCGAGTTACAGGTATTCGATCGTCAGGCCGTTTTGTTCTGGAGCTGTTGCTTATTCCATCCGTTCTTCCGTCCATTTTCAGCCTCACATCTTCTACTCATAACCTCCCTGCCAAATTTCACCTTCATAGATCAAGTAGTTTTCGCATTTCGTAATTAGTCAGAAACTTAGTGATATATCGATTTAAGACTCACTCAGTTATCAAGAAAATCCATAAACAAACAAACTCAAAAAGTTTTCAAAGTTAGTTTTTATGGATTTTCTTAGTAACGAACGAAAAATTCCAAAATAAAAAAATATGTACGATTTAAAATCATTTTACACGTTCCACCTGCTTTTATGAGAACCTAAGGGTAACTTGTAAACAGATAGTTTTTTTTTCAAAAATTCTTTTTGTAGTAAGTAGTATTGTCATATACACCCTGTACATAAAAAAAAACTTCTATATATAGATAAATATATATAGCATAAATCATTATTTCATTAAATGTCTTCTATGTTTATATCTAGAAGACAATTAAAAAAGATGTTGACACTGACAAAATGTACTTACTAAAAGTAATTATTATTTAAGGGTTTATAAATTATTCTTACTTATTAATAATACTCTAATTAATTTCGTTGCGGATTGTTAGTTCATGTCATGATTTACCACTTCTTGATATAAGCTCGGACGCAGTTTAACATCAAGTTAATTAGAGATTGTCTGTCATAAAGGTAAGATTCACTATTCACATTAAGTTGCTATTTTAATAATCAAATATATGATTTTGCAATTAATTGTAATGTAGTAAAACCTCATTGGTATAACGTAATATTTACTCAATATAATAATGCTCCGTGTTAAGATGCTGTCTAATCAGTGATTGAAAGAAAAACATTTGTGAATGCTTCCATAAAAGTCTGCTGAAGGTTGCGGAAGCTGGGGAAGCTAGGATTTCAAATTTCGTTATATAAATTTTTGTTAAATCATCAAAAACTGTGGATGCGTCTTTAAAACTATTTTATAGAAATCTCTTGCAATTATTGATGTGCACTACCTCTCCAAACATACTCTAAGAATATAATTTATATTCTTAAATTAAATATATTTTATTTATACATATATACCAAATTTAATCATCCTAAAATTCAGTATAATCAGGTGTGCTAGTTTGGTTTTAATTAAAATCACTCGAGACGCGTACATTTCGCAAGGTAGACGTTTTGACAGCTTATGAACACGGAAACTCTAAATATAGTACCAAACTTTATAACTACACTCGTAGGTATGTTTAATTTTATAGACCCATAGCTTATGTTTTATTTAAGAAACCTCTATAATAAATTGAGTTCATTAAATATGTGGTATAATAAGATGAGGATGATCTTTCAGCCTTCTTTTTTTTCACCAATAAATGCATCCAAGCTATTTTCAAGAACCCATAGTTCATGCTACATATGGTTAGATTAGATCTAGATGGCGCTGTGTAATAGTATTCTAGAATGTTTAGTTCCTTCTTACAATTCTCATTTCCTCATCTCCGGTATATATATATATATATATATATATATATATATATATATATATATATATATATATATATATATATATATATATATATACCGCCACCCATGGGCACCTGTAACTCAAGAGTCACAGGTGCTTTGCCGCCCTGATGGAGATGAAGATGGGAGAGGGGGATTAGAGGGTTGGAGAGGGGGAGAGGGGAAGGACGTGAATAGGGTAGAGGGAAGGGGTAGGACCTCCGGTAACCTCACTCACGCGGCGTAAAGCAATGCAAGCATTGTTTCACTGCCGGTTTTCTGTGGGGCCGTGGTATCGAGTGGAGTCGAGCCGGCCCATACGTGCCGAAGTATGGCTCTCCCACGTAAAGATATATATTATTAATAATAGATATATATTACATAATAATAATAATAACTTGACACATCTCATACATGGCTGTCTGATCCCAAACTGTATTATGGTAACCAGAATGCTGATAAACATGTTAATATATTACTAAATACATACATATTTTAGATAAATTACAGCCAGACACAAAACAAATGATCGTGCTCATCACACAATTATTTCTCTGGCTCAATAATAGTCAGGTTTACTAACCACTACACCAACATGCCAGTCAATTATGTGTTTGTCACAAGTGTATTTTTCAGTAAACAAGCAAACCGCCCGCCTGATGAAAAGCTTTCATCCTAACCTAATATCAAATGTTGTAGAATCGTCCCTCATACATAATTATAAGTTGGATTCATAGATAGTTTGAGCGTGGCTGCGTTGATTAAGTGCTTGTTCGGTTCTTCCGTACGCGGAGAGGGCACAATAACGCGTTAGTTGTCCTTATAAAAGTCAAATTTAGCGCCATCACACGCTTACAGTGCCTAAGGTTTTGTTCCAAATTTGTGTCAAATGCGTTAATATTTTCGGTCTTGTCCCTGGCATCACCTCCATTGCCCTATCAAGGTTTGAATTAATTTAACTTCAAAACTGTTTATTTGAATAATATAATAATATTTTATGACCTTTACTCCGCATTCCATATAATAAACATACAAAACCTTGAATGCTTTTGTCCTTGTGTATATTTTTATTTCCTTCTTAGTGCAAGCGACGCAAGCGACATAAACATATTACTTATAATCTAATGGAGCCACTAACATAAATATACGCATTCTGACTTTGTATAGGAGGAGGAAAAATGTTAAATGGTCGGATATTATGTATCTTTATTTAGGCTGTTTAGTGACTAGCGAGATTTTCCCCTGGGGTCGTTTCTTGTATTTATCTCGAAGTAATTTTTTCTCGTAACCGTAGACAGAGTAGTACGGGAGAGGCATTACAGTTGACGACACGGGCAACAAATCTGAAAAAAGAAAACATTTCCTTGTTACATTGGTACTTCTTCTGAATTGGTTGTATAATCTGCCGTCATTGTATGTTGGGCCAAACAAATTTACTGAATGTAAGACATATTATGGTATATTTATGTTTTATTTCTTGTCAGTAAGCAACGAATGCAACGCAATAGTATTTACGTTATAATATATAATTATGTGTACGGGATTAAGCGCGACTGACTCAGCAGCTGACGGGCTCAGTTGTGCGAGCTCTTCATCGTGGAATTAGTGAGGTACAAGGATATTCACCCTGTGACCACGGCCTGTGCACCTGTTTAAAACGTCACGCAATTCAAAGGTATATAATACCTATTGATCGCGTAAATTCCCGTGTACATAATTCTACAACAATAACTTTTAATTAAAAACAGGGCATGCTAAAATTTAAATAGTGTTTTTGTGTTCCTACTAATACAGCCAACGTGTTCTATATTATTAATTGCTAGAAACCCATATTCATAATAAATTCTTCCTATAAGGTTTAGCAGCGTCGAACGAGGGTAACTGAATATAGCGGGTATATTCTTTATTAATAGGGTTTACGGTAAGAAGCCGTAGTGAATAACTTAGTTGTAAATAGCAGAGTTTATTCTCCAGGCTAATAATATAAAACTGCCTGCGTCTATTTTTACCGACAATCATAATCCTGGAACATTCAAGAGTAGAGTGAGTAGGTTTCTCATGGATAAGCATGTACCACCTTTGTCTTCATAATCACTTGCCATCAGGTGAGTGAGAAGGCAAACGGTACGGCAAAACGGTGAGAAGGCAAATAATAGGTATGTTACATTTTCCTAACATTTCATTTACGCTTATAAGCAATGTAACCAGAAATTTGTAAAAAACATTTTGAAAAAGAGTGTCCTGTTCTTCTCCATAGGATCTACGTATTGGAACAGGCAAATAGCTTCACGCCTGACTTAGTCTGACTGACTCCTACTCCTGACAATTCAAAAATACCTATTAATTACTCTTAATTGAAATAAATGGTTTTGGTTTTGATTTGATTTGATTGATTTTAATGCCTATTCCATAATCAAATAAAAAAAACGAAAACCATATAAATCTATACTATAGCATATTAATATAATACAGCTGTAGAGCTTTATTGTTTGTTTGTTTCAACGCGCTAATCTCTGAAACTATCAGTCCGATTGGAATAATTATTTTTGTATTGGGTAAAGTATTCATTGAGCAAAGTTATAGGCTATGTAACAAAACGCTACGACCTTTAGGAGCGGAACAGTGGCCATAAACTCAGCCAGGTGAAACTGCTTGGAACGGCTATTTATAGATGTATAATAATTATCTTTTAAAAAAGTATCACCGACTTCAATTTGCTTTTTAGTGGAATTTGTATTTCCACTAAAAAGCAAATTCTATTTTATTTAAATATAATATAGGTAGGCCAACTAAACGCACTGCTCCAATGAAACAGTGATGTTTCGGAGCAAACGAAATAGTCTAAAAAAAGACAGTAAGTACGTGCATTAATTTATATAAATCATATTATTTCTTAGATTGATAATAGTTCATGAAATAGATAGTTGATTTGATACCGTAATATATTTAGTTCTATATATTTTATAGTAGCGGGGGAGAAAGTTTTTACTGTCTGCCAGGTCAAAGGAACTCGTTCTGCCTTCAGAAGTATAAGCTTTTGAAACTTTAATGAATAATATAAATGTATAATAATAATAATGTAAATTTCAAGTTTCCTAAAATACTTTTGAAAATACATTTTTTTGGAAATTTTCAAATTGTCTGCCACCACTTTAGAACCGTGGTAATCTTCTGCCGTTTTGTTTTTAAATAGCTATAATAGTATATTTTGACATATCTAAACGGCAGCTTTCCTAAAATACTTTTTTAGTTCATAAAATTATCACACCTGTCGCGCCTGAGTGTAGCTGGGGCCACCGCAAGCGCGCTAAGCTAGCCCCCACCTCATGGTTGGTTGGTATAACAGACTCACTGAGAAAAGTTTAGGCTTTCCTAAATTATGTGTGGTCTGCCGTTCACTGGCTCTTAGACTAAAAACATCATCGATGTATAAAATTTTTAGATATTTGTTGATTTTTATTTTGATGATTCGATACAATTTATATGGGGCCACCTGGGAGGTATATACCCTTTGAAACAAAAAAGAGTTTTCAAAATTGGTTCCGGCGTCTTCGAGTAACCGGTGAACATACATAAAAGAAAAAAGATTCCGTCGAATTGAGAACCTCCTCCTTTTTGGAAATCGGTTAAAAAGAGATATGTACCTATTTATGTAGTTGCCCAGTGGCAACTGCATAAATAGGTACATATCTCTTTTCTCTCACTCAATCACTCTTTAATTTACGCCGATTCATTTCAATTGACTTGTATATATTTTGTTTATTTTTAAAATTACATCTTGTATACACAGTGTATAGAAACATGTATAACTAGCTGATGATTCTGGAGTTGTCCGGGTTATTACTGGGTGAGAAACCTTCGCGCAAGTATCAATAACAACGTATAGGGAACGATCACACAACCATTAATCTTTATGTAGGTAATAAGATATACTAGCTTTTGTGAGGAAGTGATGTTCGCTGAAGAGGTGAGGCTGAGATGGTGGCGCGACGTGTTCCGGGCGCGCCTGTCTAAGCCGGAAGGGGGACAAGGTAGTCCGCACGCAAAGGGGTGGCTACCTTCTGTTTAGGAGGCGGCAAAATCTGCCGGGGTTCTCGGGGACTTCCTTCCTAGGGTATATCCGAGTCCCTTGCAATAGACTCACTTGTGACGGAACACCGCTGCACTGTGTGGTTTTAGTCGGTTCGATTCCGACATACCACTTCACCGGTAGTAGCTTCGGTGAGAAAAAAAAAATGTACTAGGATATTCCTAATTTCTGCAGAATTATTTTATTCCGTATTTTATTGATATTATCTGTAAGATTTACCCGCATGGTACCTAAAGGGTATCTCTCCCAAAAGGTAAGGGCGAGATACTAATTCAAGCCTTTTCACCTGATAATATCGGCCGAATACATTTTTGTTTTCATACAGAACATGTTATATGGTGCATGATACGAACACATTTCAGGTATAAAGAGGGTCCCAATTACAAGAGTGACGGGTCTCTATACTGGTACAATGTACCAACGATTTACGGCTATCAAAGTATCTTCTTACAGTTGGGTCTACTACACTACTGTATTATGGGTGTACAGTAGCTTGGGTAGATGATTATATAATAATAGTTCATCTTACAAAAAGCTATGTTGGTTTTATACGAAGTAACGTCTTATTACATGTGTAGTTAAGTCGTTAAAGTATATCATAACTTTTGGGATGAGAATTAATGTTAAACAGAGGAACAAATAATGAATAAGAATTCGTGAGGAGTAAATGGTATTTTTGGAATTTCTGATAGGTTATTATATACCCATTCAATACCATCTTATAATGTTAGTCAGTGGCAAGTGTCGGCACATACTAGCTATGAACCGGAACATTTGTGTAAACAGTAACCAGGTAAAAAGGTATAAGAACCTTGTCACGTTTTGAGTTAAAAGTAACATTGACTAATTACTTTTTGTTCCTAATATTTTTTTACTATTTAGATAGAGACACGCATTCGTTTGGACTGCCAATCTTACTTTAAATAAATTAATATTTAGTAGGAAATACTAGTAGAATATATTTTAGTAGTAGTTTTTAAACCATATATTTTATTAAAATATCTTTTTTCCAACTTATCTATTTATTACCACTGTATGAGATATAAACAATGTTATTTCTTATTACTAAAAATATTTTATATTTCTATCGCGTAAGTTATCAAAGTTAACTATAATTTGATTTTATATAAAGCTTTTTAGTACAAGCTTCGTACGTACTTTTACTTGTTATTGGTGGAGATTGCAGGTTGCACCTCTTGACCGTGGCCCGGCACAGCGCGTGCGCAAGGCCGTACGGTTCCCTTACTTCTTACTGCAGGTACGGTCAACTCAACCGTACTTGTTAAAATCATAGATTTGAACACAAAAAGTTATTATCTTCGTGTTCCATATGTGATATTGTCAAAAAAACGTGTTGTGCCTTCATAAATTCTTTTGATTTTAAACTTTTTTGTAAGATCTATTGGATTTATACCAACTAGATAATTTTAAATGTTTTATTAACTTATTTATAACATACATCAAGCTATTTATTTCCAGTTTAAGTTGAATTGACATTTTATAGATTTATCGTAATATGACGGGTCAACATACTACTATATAGTTTTCACCATTTCATCTTCTACAATATATATATATTTATATATATATATATATATAGCTATATATTATATACCTTTAAGTATTCCGAATTTTACATACGTTCGTGCTTTTTTGTTGCCTTCTGCGATGATTGCTTTAAAAGAAGTACAAAGAATTATTTTCATGTATAATTAATATAATAGAAATAAATAGATTGTTTTTTTGGTTGATCACGATAATCTCTGGGACTTCCTACTAAATCGGATTTGAATAAATTATTTTTGAATTTTATAGCCTAATCTTGACGAAGCTAATAACGCTAATAACGCTTAACATCACGTGACAATCCTTTGGAGCCTGAGCAGTGAAACTGGGGGAACAGATAGTCAATAGTTAAAATATGAGTTAGTAACATTAGAAAAATATTATAAATCCTACTAATATTATAAACGTGAAAGTTTGTGTGGATGTATATACGTTTGTTGTTATTTCACGCAAAAAGTGCTAAACCGATTTCGATAAAACTAGATAGCTTAGCACCTGGAGTAACACATAGACTCCTTTTTATCCCGATATTTCCATGGCATCGGAACTTACGTGGGTGTAATCTCGGGGCGCAGCCTATATTCATGAATGTTATTTCGCTCACAACCTTGATTGTTATGTTGACGTAACAACGGCTTATCTAGGTACATTCGACATGAATTGTATAAATTACTTTTCTATGAACAGATATATTTTTGTATGATAATAAGACTTGTGATTTCAACGGTAATAGTTACTGTAATCTAGATGTATGTTCTGAAATTAAAGTATACCATGATCGTATAATTGAAGTTTAATATTAATAAGTTATTGATGTATCAAATCATATTAAATTTCATAACTGACGCATGTCTGTATCTGCTTTTTGTAGCGTGCGCTGTTCCCAACGCATTTCGTATTTGGAGAGAAGTGTGGGTGTGTTTCTGTCTGAGTTTAGTACGCTATCAGATTGTAGACCTGCTAAGATTGTTGTACATATATATAAAAAGAATAAAGTTTACAGCTATTTACAATTACATTATAAGGTTTTAGATTTTCAGAATCCTAGGGCTAGGCCAGCAAAAACACTTAGGACAGCCTAGCGTCTTGCTAGGCTGTCCTAGCGTCGTGGCCCATAAGATCAAGCATCTCGTATATTTTTTATAACTTCAGTGGAATGTAGCTGCAGCTTAGCAAAAAAATATCTAAGGTAAAGGTAGCCTTGTATATATTCGTAGTAAAATTGTACTTTTTATTGAATGTTTATCCTTTAATGTAGTTATCCTTTAATGTAGTTCCTAGTTTAAGAAATTCTCGAACATCGTTCGAAGACTCCATTCTCCTTAACCATCTACTCACTACACATTGCAATTTCTATCTCGTTCACAAGTCTTTCTAAGATGACAACTTCTTAAGTGGATTAGAATTGGGAAAGAAAGAAAGAAAGAGAAAGAGAAACATTTATTCACATGGGGAAAGGGAAACATGACTATATGTGACTTCACACTTGAACTTTACACAGAAATGTGTTCAACTCCTAAAAGTGATTCAACCAAGACTAATTGTATTAGACAATTTGTTTTGATCTTATACCTAACTACATTGTATCCACACATCATACATTGACTAAGGCAAGAGGTTGAAAATATTATAGACTTTAAACATAACTTTTACAATGTTTGGTTAACGCGCTAATCTCAGGAACTACTGGTTTGAACTAAAAATTCTTTTAGTTTTGGATAGCCCATTTATCGAAGAAGGGTATAGGCTATATAACATCGCGCTACGACCTATAGGAACGGAGCAGTGTCCATAAACGGAGGTGAAACTGCGGCTAATAATATATACTCACTCTTACATGCTTAAAGTAACAACAACCTTAATACTACTTTTAAGTAATATGATTTTTAAATTCAAGACGGAAGCGTATAGTATTAATATGCATCAGAGTTTGTCCTAAATACTTCCTTGTTTGTCCTGAATTCTAAATGTTAAATATTTATAAAGATTAAACAAAATATTAGGCGTTGTTAATATGCAATGGTTGTTATAAAGCCATGTTGAGTAATTCTATAAATACTGCAAGTCTTTGCAAATACCGCTGTATATTACGTAAGGTGTGGTGTGCCGTTTCTGTCATATTGCATTGACCCTTGATATTTAAAATCTATAAACAATTATATATATTTCAACAGAAAACAAATATCGCTTATAAAGGTAGATGTGTACATAGATCTTCTGCAAACTCTTTGTCATGAATCATGTTGGTCTTGCAGGTGTATAACACATATTACCTACAATATGAGTATGTTGTCATGAAACGTTGATTTGTAGATAGACTGTAGAAATGTTTGTTGCTAGTAATACTTGGGTAATTTTTTTTTTAAGTGAAAACTTTTTTAGGCACGTTGTCCACATTTGGTACGGGGAAAAGCACTAAACTCGCGTGACCGTCAAACTCAGATATATATCTATACTAATATATAAAGTTGAAGAGTTTGTTTGTTTGTTGGCTTGACCGCGCAAATCATTTGGCCGGTTTTTTTCTTTTTCATTTGTTCTCCATATCAATATAATCGGTAATGCAGTGGCAGTGGCAGTTGTTCAGTGATCATTATAATCCCTACGAAAATTGATAAAGTAATAAAATAAGTAAATAATTACATTACAAATAAAAAAAATACTTATTTAATTGAAAATCATACGTATGCCCGTAGACATATGTATACTTCTTAATACAAATGCTCAATAATATATAAGTTCACTGCGCTTATGCGTATCCTACTTCCTACTAATATTATAAACTTGAAAATTTGTTTGGATGTATGGATGTATGTTTGTTCCTCTTTCACGCAAAAACTACTGAACCGATTGCGACAAGACTTGGTATGTAGATAGCTGGAGACCTGGATTAACACATAGGCTTTTTTATTCCGGTATTCGTACGGCACCGGGTCTTACGTTCGTGAAACCGCAGGGCGCAGCTAGTAATATATAAGTTCAATATGTCTATACTTAATAACGTTAAAAGTTATATCTCATTTTTCTACTCTATATCCTTTTCTGTATCCCTGACAAAGTGTATGCAAAATGCAAAAAGAAAATCAAGAAACTCATATTCGCATTTAAAATATTAGGATAACCTGTACCAGCAATTAAACAAAGGTCGAAGCAAGACGATACCATTCGAAAGTGAACTGTACCAAGTAACGTGTACTCGATCAAGGTGACGCGGTGCAGTATGCGCAAGCGCAACCTGCAGCACACTTATTACAACGAACTTAATAAAAATGATTGGTTTGTGATGTCACTCAGAAATATTAATTCAGGTAATTTCTTTATTATAGAAATTTTGTTAAAACTGTGTGTTGATAATAGAAATATTTTTATTTTATTTTAGAAAGGGGAGACTCCGTTGCCAAAAAATACAAAATAAAACAGTAAATGTCAAATATTTTAAATTTATAATAATTTTAAATTATAATATACCTACTTAACATTTTAACTTAAATTTTTATTTCTGATGTCATTTTTGTGTTGTTATAATTTAATATTTATCTATGTGCTTGAACTTAATTGAGATTGTTATCATTAAAGATTTAAAAATATATGTTAATACTGAGTCCTGCTAAAGAAAAGAGCTATTCTTGAAATTATAAGTTATCTTAGGTAGTTTTTTCTAATAATCAATAAAAGACTAACGGTAAAAAAATCTTACCAGGTTTTAAAACATTGTCAGAGTCCCGCCGGTACAGCATCCCCCTACTCCACGTGAAAAAATATCCGAACAACACGAAAACCAAACAAAAATTCATCGTTTAAATGGCACGTATATACAAGGATCACAGTACGCGACAGGAGATATATTTCAACCTGTATTTATTTGACACTCTTCCGTGTCGCGGCGGGCGTTCTCTAGCTCACTCGAATAAAGTATCGAATGTATCGGTGACATTCTCGATACGGCCGGCTGGCATTGGGAGCTCGGAAATCTAATATGAATACGCTTTTGGTAAATACGTTCTACAGTTCGGAGGCGTCTACCGTTGGCCGGGATCACCAACTCCACTGTAAATAATGTGAGACATGTGCTTAATAAAATCGGGACATACGAATTCGGAGGTGCATTTTACATGTACGCCTGCCTCCTTTACTTTGTCTATTAACTTTACACGAAGAAAATTCGATTTATCGTCTCTTGTGTATACTACGTGGCACGTCATGTTTTAGGCTGTGAAAATGTTTAGGTAATGTTTAGAGTAGTGTAACTAAATATAAACTTTTGTTTTATCTACACAATAGTATTTAAAATGAATATCTTCAAAAACTTAAGTCATAAAATATCTAAAGGCGCCAGTGAAAATTATAGTATTTTCACCTTACTTCAATGTAACTTTCAATTACCAGTTTTTTTTCAAATTATTCCTAAAAACACGTAAAGTATTGTCTAATTATGTCTTTCTCTTCTGTTGATAATGAAATAGTTCTTAAGTCTTTCTACGACACACGTACGAAGGAAGTCATTTGAAAGAGTTTTCTACTATAGTAATATATATCATAGTAAAGTAATAACTAAATGAAATATGGGCATATAAAATCGCAACTGTTCGGAAAACCAGTGAGAATGTAAAGTTTAGATATTAAATTAGCACTCGCAGTTAGTGCTTCGTGGTTACGAAATAAATCAATATTCAATCCGGTCTATACGGCAGTTCTAAAACATAGTTTGCAGAGTTCTGTTTTAATACTTTGACTAATCCTCATTAACCCACCATACACATAGATCCTCCCTAAATGGAGCCTTAATAACTGACACATTCATTTACATAGAATGAGTTATACAAAACTGAATGCTCCTAAAGTTAATTATTTTAATCTTTTTTTAAATCAACGCTGATATAAAAACACAAAGGCTAGTTTCCTTATTCAGAAGATGACATCACACATTTATACTTATAATAAGCCATGAGTCAAAGTGTAGGCGGCGAGATGACACTGTTCCTGCTAAGAGACTTTTCAACTTTGTAAGCATTGAATATATTAGTCGAATATGGTTGACATAACGTTATTATAACGTCTGATGTTATTGACACAAGGTAACCTAATAGTACCTTTTTGTTTTGTGCGTGTTTTTAATGGTAATCACAAATATTTAACGTATCCTTGAAGACAACATGCATTTGTAGGCCCCTAGCCTCCCATGGAATGGTAAAATAAAAATATTAATGTATTTAATAATTCGTTGTTGATTAAACCATCAATAAATTATTAGTACTTTATCTTAAATACATATATAATATTTCAGGCTTTTAAGTGCTTCTCCAGTTGTTGAATTTTAATTTAAAAAGGCCGAGTTCATTTGTGTACACTCTAAGCTAAAATTACATTTAAATAAACAATGGAATGTAAGATGATATTTCTTCGACAGTTTTTAATCTAAAACAATAACTACGGTTTCATAGGCATCACTACATATTATAAAACAAAGTCTGACAAACTGAAAAACTACTGAACGGATTTTCATGCGGTTTTCACTAATATACAGAGTGATTCATGAGGTGGGTTTAGGTGCTTAATTTGTACCGTTACGAAGTTACGAATTGTTAAAACAGGAAAGGATTTACTACATAAAATTTAAAAAAATTGTAGATACTATATATTTATAGCCTCCAATTCACATCCGAACACATTTTTATAGCTTATTTCGCTTCACCCTTCTCCTTGCATATTATTGTAGTCTCGTGTCTACGAGTTATCCTGTCATCTCCGCTGTCATATGACCCGCTGTCATATGACTCCCTGTCATTTGCCAAAGCATTAAGTTGAGATAATCTCTCTTCTGATTTAGTTCGTTAGCTTCTTGTTAATGACATGCAATAACTGAGTGTTTATGAATGGATTTTTAAGTTGGTCTGTTAGTTTAAACAGGGCTATCATGCCTTAAAATCGTTCGTTATCAGTGTTCCTTTGGCTAGAAGCTGCTTAAGTCGTTTTTTTTTGTAAATAGTATTTAAAACCTAGAATGCACATATAACCCAAGCGGCTCGGTGGGATCATGTTTTAGTTAATTTGTAATATTTGTTAGTCTTTAATTTTTTTTAATTTTAATGCTGTTTTTTTTAGATAGCACATCAAATTGTTTTGATGTCAATAATGCTATTTCTAAGAACAGAATAGAATGTACTAGAAATTGGTAAACAACACGAATAAAGTCAAGGGCGTCAAGTAGTTGAAGTATAACATAAAATGTTTCTAATGCCTTATAGTCACTAAAATATCACTCAATCCTTTTATGTAAACTTGTTGCAGACGAGGTACTTATTCATACATAAGATATCTAACATAATATATGCCTTTTAGCTAAAGTGTTGAGTGACATAACGGAGATAATGACTAACCATCTTATACATTTATGTACATATAAATTGTTCTTTAGCTTTGTCGAATGCTTCATCTTTATGTAGCTTATTTGATACATGTTAAATAAAGACAGGCAACAATTAAACAAATGTAATGTACATATAGAGTGATGTTCATAAAGTTTTATCATTTACATCGTAATTGCTTGTAATGCATGTTGCTTATCGCTATCCGTATAAAATTACAGAGGGCGCGTTGCCTTAGTGGAACAGTCGACAAGCGGCGGCATGATCCTTTAAGCGCAATACACACCAAACCCGCTGACCAGCCGACCTATGTCGGCTACTTTTTGTGGGCGAGTTGTCGACGGCTTCACTCATTGCAAGTTTTAGTGTTGCCGGGCAGGCCCTCTCCTCCTCACGACTACGTATTTGTTTATACTGCCCCCACCCCACCCAACTTTACGTTATATGAGCAGGGTCCCTTTATACGGCAGGTCTTACCTCCAACGCCATGGCGCCGGTACTAATTAAGGCTAGTTACCCGTATGCCTATCGGTCATAGAAGATCGCCACTCGTGAAACCACACTCGCATCGACCCCCCATTCGCAACCAGCACACTCCCTATTGTCCAGATAGGTACCGGAGCTGTAAGGCACGCTCACTTCCCGCATATTTGCATATGCTCGCGGTAACACCGCTAGGTTCGTCAGAGAAGCCGACTGCCAGTATCCAGCTGGGACCGGAGCTGTCAGCACGCTCACATCCCGATCTACAATCAAGTGTAGGTCTACCCTGGCCTACGGTCTGGTGTCCGGATCAGTGTCTAGTCACCTTTCTACTTGCTAAGCAGGCAAGTACCCGAGCTGCATCGGTCCGACGGGACCTCTGCTAAAGGACGCTCCAAGCCTCGCAGCGGAAAACCAAGGAGCCCTTCGCCTTAGACCGGTTATTTCCGCTGCTCGCTGCGCGCGAGAACCGACGCTCCACTGACAATAGTGGAGCAGAGGAACGTGCCCGTTCTCTGCAGCTAACCACAATATCCCCACGAGTCCAACTCCAAAACCGGTATCTGACAGCTTTCGCCATCAGAGGGCTCAGGATCCGGTTCCCGTGGTACCCTGATCTAACAGCTGGACCCGTAGTTCCGGCTGCGAACCTATCTACTCCGGGTGACTAGTAGATAGCAATTGAACGCTTGCGTCGACATGCCGCCTACTTGTCGGCAGGCAGAACGCGCTCGCACAAGTTGTCGACATGATTCTATCATATCGGCCGCCGGGTTGTGTTGGTGGGTATGGTGTGTATTGTGCTTTAAGTACGCGCGATTGGTACCAAGACCTGAAGGAGTACCGATTAATTTCCTCTCTTGGTGGTACGTATGAGACCTTCACCAAACATCATTATTTTTAATAAGTTCGATCCCGACTTGCAAAGCAAGCATGCAAGCAAGATGCTGATGATGATGGTTTGAGGGGTTGTCACTCTACAAAAAACATCTTTTAGATCGCTGGAGACTGCAAAATGAAGGCGAGGTCGTGACCGAAGCCGTCATTCACCGGCTTCAAAAAAGGAGGAGATTCTCAATTCATCGGAATCTTTTTTTATGTATGTTCCCCGATTACTCAAAGACTTCCCAGGTGGTCCCATGGTCATCAGGTCAGAATCTGATGACGGGGATCCAGGAGAAATTGAGGGAATCCTTAAATTTTTTTGCTGGCACTCTTGAAGGGATTTGGGTATTTTTTATAGTGACTCGTGCATTTGTTAATCGAATAAGTTTTACTCAAGTTTGGTTTTATTTCAATTTTAAGATAATATAACACTTTTACGAATGGAAAATTAAGGGATAAAAAATACAATACTGATTCAGGCGCATTAAAGTCGGTGATACTTTTTTATAAGATAATTTATTTTCTAGCTATGAGACCAACAATAATAAGGACCTGCCTTGACGTAACGGCATCCTGTGGTGAACATAAGTCCTTTTTGAGCTCTGCGCCAGAATCTCGGCCCTGTGCTCGGCCTCTCTGTCTCCATCTTTATTCCATTTAAGTAATGGCCATGGTGAGACATTTTCAGCGAGCTCTGGGGACACTGCGCTTGAGACAAAACAGTGTTTTTAACCTGTTGGTTAAACCTATAAAGTTAAAAAAAGTAACCTTTATTAATTACAGTTGTGGTTTTGTAGGGTGTACCTCCATAATATTCTGAGCCCCATATGAATTGTTCCAAAAACCTCTGCGACTTCGAGTTCTGATTTGGTTGACCTACTTGTCATGGTCTGATTAGAATTAAAATTAGATGGTCTCTTCTAAGACATCCTAAGTATGTATTTCGAAAAAGTTAGAGTAGTTTTGAACGCAACAGAGCCCTGATAAAAAAATTAAACCGGGCAGGCACTGCATAGTGGATACAAATAATAAATGCAATTTTATCATTATTCACCTCTTACAACACCTTTCATGTACCCAGTGCCTGGCCTTACAAATGAGCACCAAAGGTAGAAATAACGAACTTTACAAAAAGCCATAAGGCTTAAATTTGCTTGTGTTGAATCTGGACAAAGTTTCATTTGAACCTATTTCACATAGCAATAATGTAGTATATTTAAGTTGGTACTTACTAAGCATTCAAGTATATAACTGTCTAATTTGTCATTGCAGGTTGCTTAAGTATAATTCTCAAAATGTTTTACCTTTTCCAGACCTAAATACGTCAACATTTAATGTGAAGTCGCGATGGTGAGACCCACTTAGAAAGAAAGAAAGAAAAAAATATATTTTTGGCACATTGTGGTACACAATTACACACACAAACACTAAAATTTTTACAAGAAAGGGATTTATTGATTAGGTTGCTTTTAAGACTAAATTGTCAATACATTAAGGTGTTTTTGTTACAAAATCACTAAATTTGATTTAAAATTGATAACAATTGATTTTATAACCATAAACACATACTTTAAATTGATTTTTTTGTAAAGAAATCAATGGTATGTTTGTTGATAGGAATAACAATTTAATTCAGTTCTAAGGATTCTTCGAAAAATTTACCGACACCTTTTTTATATTCCGGTACGTTTACTGTCAGTCTTTTGAACATAGATTTGAATTATTTTTGCATATGGATATATCATCTTTGAGGCTATACAGCTGATTATATAAACTACATTAATTAAATAGTTTCCAGTACAATTTGTTTTCTTATCACGACGTTGTATCAAGGAACACTAAATTTCTCACATAATATTGGCGGGTACAGGTGCAAATTATAACCCCGTGGGGTAAAAGGACCCTTGTATCTCGTTCGCCGTCACCAATCACGGTTGAGCTCTACAAATTTACCCATAAAGTGCCAGTATGTTTGTATTTTTAAGTTTCACGAAGGGATGCGAAGGCCAATTTAGATTGGTGGCAAGTTGCTGGAATATGACTGTCAAGGGAAATAACTGAGCCGTCCATGAGCAAGGGAGATACCTATATTGCTGTGTAAGATAGTTCGTAAACTAGTGCACAAACTGTTAGTTTTGACATTAATTTTAATTTTGTATGTTGACCTATAATATACTTTTGTTATTATTACACCGCTGTTAGGAATTATTAGGAATGTTTAAGAGCTTCCTTTTAAATTTTTTAGAATTTTCAAATGTAGTAAATTTAGCAACTGACATCTCATCATTAAACTGCGTATACTCATGAAAATAATATTTGCAAAACTACCTATTCCTTGCGTTAGATTTACGGATGATGAATTAATCCATTCAAGCAGAAAATACGATTCCAAATGGACAAAGCATAAGCATCTTTTTCCTCTGAATTTAATAATTTATATGCTATATATATATTATATTACACACAATTAAAACGAGACAGAGTAATATATATTTACGGTAGTATCGTGGATATTAGTGTTATTACCGTAAACATATGGTATATTATCACGAAGAAGAGTATATGCCTGGAAGACATTACTTTTAGCGATAAGGCCGCCCATTGTGCATTTTGTGTATAATTTGTTTGTGTATTGTTTCCTTTTTTGGTGTACAATAAAGAGTATTTACTATTTTTATTATTATGTTATAATGTGTATGTGTACCTACTAAGTTTAATGAAGTGAGTAACAAATAACATTGATACACACTACTTATCAGTAAGAATCTTCATTATCGTTACATTTCTTGCAAAGAAAAGCAAAGCATTGCATAGCACAAATAATCCAAGTAGAAAAAATTCAATTAATAAAATACTTGGAGGAAAACAGATAAGTAGAGTACAACAGAGAATTAATTTGTTAAAACACTTCAATTATAAGTAAAGTGAAGGTGCTCGTCACTCAAGTAGAGATAATATCCTTTGTCTAGGCTACTACAGCCTTGCACAACAGGGAATTTTTAATTATATTAGTATAAATATTATTTACAGCTTTACCTCGCTAGAATGTTCCACTATCGTTTTTTGTTTTTTTTTTTTTTTTTCAGTGTCACTTGTTACGGTACTTGTCATTTTAGCCGAGTGCGGCAAAGCTTAAAAGGAGGGCTATAAGTTTGACTTGTGTGTATTTGTCTTTATTGTCCGTCCCTATGATCCCTCGTAATTACTAAACAGCTAAACAGATTTTGATGAATGGTATCTTGTTCGATTCGTCTTTATTAAATTTAAAAAAATCTAAATAATACATTTTTGCCGCCAGAATATATATTTTCAAATATTTTTCCTCCAACCCTATCAAATGGGGTATCAAAATGAAGAGTTTTTAAACAATATACAGAATTATACACATCTATATATTTATTAGTTAGTATTTGTAACTTAATAGAGATGTTTGCACATCCCTAATTGTTAAACCTTCCCAATAATCCAAGTACTTGTGGTAGTGTGCTGGGTGGTGTTCGTACCCACAACCATTGCATCACAAGTCCGCCACCTTTTGCTACCGCTACCTGAAAATAAGTTAAGATTTTGATTAGAATATATTTCATGATAAGATACGTAATACAATCTGTATTACGTATCTTATCATGAAATATAGAATTTATGGGAGTTTTTTTTTATGATATGCAAACGAGCAGACGGGTCACCTGATGGTAAATGACTACCACCGCCCATGAGCACCCGCAAGTCAAGAATCACAAATGCGTTTCCGGTCATTAAGGTGAGGGAAGGGAGGAATAGGGGGCGAGGAGGAAAGGGTTAGGGCCTCTGATAACCTCACTCGGCGAAAAGCAATGCAAGTCATTATCTCACCGGTTAAATCACTCACAGGGTGGCATGTTGGACTCGACTGTGCTATAATATAGGAAGGAAGTCCCCGAAAACCCAGTAGACCTTGGCCGGCAGCAGGGAACTTGGTCTCTTCCAGTTCAGGTCTGCTTCTGCTTGAGTAACGGGCAGTCTTACTCGTTAACCCCAGGCTAGCGCTCATGGAGATCGGAGATCATCCTGTGGTGAAGTTGGGACACTAGTTCGAGTGTTTATATATATACCTAACTGCGTTAGAGATCGTCAAAAACAATCTAGCTCAATTGGCTAGATTTTTCTTCCTCAAAAGTGTCCAATCCTTGTATGAGTGTTACAGAAGCAAAGTAAATACCAGGAGCGTGTTATTTGCCAGATATACGTTGGACGATTCCGGGATATAAATGTTTTGTTTGTCAAGTAAAATTGAACCTAATCCAAAAGCAATATGGTGTATTTTCTAGTGAGCAAAGTAAGAATCGTGTACCAAAATGTAATGAAAGGCGGACTTACATTTTTATAGGGGTTTTGAACGACTCTCGCAGTGGCACCGTTTTACATTTAGGGAATCCTCATTCTATTATATGCGGCGTTACGCGCTGTCATTTACGTGTCACAACTAGTTTTATATCATATTTATCCCATTCATTGTCATGTTTGTTTAATATTTTTCAATATAGTATTATATTTCTTTTTTAACTTTTGCGTTCCATGATATAATTATGTATTATAACTGGGTTACTACTAGCCTGACTGAGTCAGCCTGTGACCACGACCAGAGCAACCTGGTCGAAACGTCAGGTAATTCAGAGGTATGTAATACCTTTTCGTGATCGCGTTAATCCCCGTGTAAATACATAATTATAATATTATATTATTAGATTTTGGTGTAATTGTTAAAAATGTTGTATAAATTTATGCAGCATGTATGCATCTGCCTATATTTTATGCATGTTAGGTTGCAATACCGCTCATAGAACGCTCAAATATTCAGCTACACTTGCATATTATGGTAACCTAAGCATCGGTAGGAAGAAAATATGCATCGTTTGTAAATATTGAAAATATTGCTCGTCTATAAAAAATCAAGCTCAAACTTCGGTATCACCATAACAGGTGTAAGATATTAGATTAAACTATCTTGAAACTGTAATGAATAACTCCATATCAAAGTTATTTATTAATGTAAACAAGATATGAACTTATTAAGTTAGGGAAGTAAGCAACTTTGAGCTATGAAACATCATAGAGAAACTGAAGCCAGTGTGGAGCTAGCGCGGCAAATTAACAGATGTGAATATATGAGCTTTTGTCTTAACTTATGGGTATACTAAAGTGTGTTTGTTTGAACGTTCTAATCTCAGGATCTGATAAGCTGATTACAAAATTCTTCTTCTCTTTTTCATGTTTTTATTTTTATTTTAAAAGAAAACTTCCGCATTAGGAACATTCCTGTGTCAACATATAAACAACGGACACAAAGAACACTCAGACTCTGGATAATTATTTGTCGATCACACAAATTTTTGTCCCATGTGGGGTTTGAACCGACAACACTCGACGCGGCATAGTGGCGAGGTGACCACTTAAGCCATTGCGTCATTCGTGCAGTTAAGTTTCTTCTCTTTATTTTTGCTAAAGTTAACGTGTATCCTCTCTATTGAAGGAGTTTATACATACACATATCATATTTTGTTGACTGGCTTGTTGGCCTAGTGGTTAGTGACACTGACTGCTATGCTACCTACAGGTCGTGGGTTCGATTCCCACCTGAGTCTGGGTGTTCTTTGTGTCCGTTGTTTGTATGTTTGTAAAGTCCCCGGCGACACAGGAGTAATTCCTAATGCGGGAGTTGTCTTTTTTAAAGATTACAAGAGCTTTGAAGGCTACGTAAACTGCAAGTATTCATAGGCAAAAATTCTGATAGAGAAGAAGGGAGAAACACCTTTTTACCAGTCGTGTATCTACTAAGTACACTTACGAAATGTTATCTACAACATCTTCAACAGTATTAAAGATACACAACAACTTCATCTACCTATGTTTAGATATCCACACGAGCGACCAAAGTCAGACCGCATTCCCAGTTGCCTGATTAATTTAGCGAATGAGACTACTCACATACTAACTTAGAACTTTGTTGTTTAATCTCAATTGTAGGGAAGTTAGTGGTAAAGTATTTGTGGCAAGTGGCAATATTTTTTTAATTTATGTTTTGTATAAAGAAATTTGTAGCATAATTTATAACGATTCGTGCTGACGAGGCCTGGAACAGATACCTAGAAATTCAAACAGTCATAACTTGTAAACGGATAGTTTTTTTTTTTCAAAATTCTAATTGTAACTGCATGCTAGAGTCATACCCTTTCAGTGATTTAAGTAAGTGTTCTTTTTTCAAATACATTCTGTATAAAACATGTTTTAAATTTTTATTACTTTTCGTTATATAATGATGAAGATTCAAAACCATTAACGCCGCATTCCAGTAAACAAAATACAATTCGTTTTGCTTACGGACGGTAAAATTTCGTTGAATTTTCTACGACAATTTTACCGTCCGTAAGCAAAACGAATCGTTTCTTGTTTATTGGAACGCGGCATAAGTGCGTTTGAGACTCGTAAAGCGTCGTTTACATTAAAACTTATTTTTAATGTAAACGACGCTTTACGTATATATTACTTTACGTTTATAGTAATAAAAAAAATAAACTAAATACTGAGGTCGGCGCTGCTAGTATTCTATGAAGGGCAATCTGCGCCGTCCTGACAAGAGGTTCAAAAAATATAAAATTGTCATAGCATAGGTATCATGTAAAATTGTTATTATAAAGAAATATAAATGACTCGTCAAGAATCAAGATTATATCTTGATATTAACGGATTATTACTCAATGTTTGTATAACCAAAACATTAGTTAAACACAAAGGACCTTTTATATGTTACTAGGAGCGCCCCGCGATTTCACCCTCGGAAGTCCCGATCCCGTGGGAATATCGGGATAAAAAGTAGCCTCTGCGTTAATCCAGGTCTCCAGCTTTCTACATACCATGTTTAATCGCAATAGATTCAGTGGTTTTTGCTTGAAAGAGTAACAAACATCCATCCATCCATCCAAACTTTCACATATAAAATATTAGTGGGATTAGTGGGATAGTGGGATGGGATTCTTATTACTGAATAGCTAAACGTAGTAATAATCATTAATAAAAGAGAAGGTATGTTTCCAATTGAAGTTACAGCTGAAAATGAACTGGCAATACGTTTCGTTCAACTTGTAAGCCTGGGTAACTTTACGATGGCAGACGAACTAGTTATCGTAGGAATAAAGTAGTCAGTACGGAGATGAATGTTAGTACTTTATACCTGCTTTCTACTAACTATGAGATATTTTAGATCATTTATTTAACAAGTACTTACGTGATTATCGCTAATCTATTCACCAAATAAGTCTGTATCAAATGGGAGAGCCATGCTTCGGCACGTATGGGCCGGCTCGACCGGGGTGATACCACGGCGTTACAGAAAACCGGCAGTGAAGCAATGCTTGCATTGCTTTTCGCCGCTGGAGTGAGGTTACCGGAGGCCCTTACCCTTCCCTCTCCCCACCTTAAAGGGCGGCAACAGACTTGTGACTCTTGAGTTGCAGGTGCCTATGGGCGGCGGTAGTCATTTACCATCAGGTGACCTGTCTGCTCGTTTGCCCCCTATACCATAAAAAAAAGTAAAACATTTCACAAGGAAATCTTTGTTATCGCGATTATTATCCATAACTATAGACAATACATTTGTTTGCACATTAGTATTGTTTATGAAAAAAATTAAGCGACTCCGTTGCGTTTAACAACTGCTAGTTCTTGCACCTTGTGGTCACAAAAATAAAGGAGGGAAAAAAGAGGGCATAGCAAGTCCATATAAATAAATGGTTATCAATTCGATTCGAGTCGAATGCTATAAAATTGTTTTCGGATTAATCCGAATATTAAAAATAAATTTTCGTTTGGTCGATTACTACCGAGCTACCAATTTGTTTAAAGTCCTCACCTATAAATGCCAAATAATTTTCGTTTTATATGGGTAAAAAAATAACTCATCCTCCGCGCCTGTTCCCAACTAATTTGGGGTCGGCTTTCAATCTAACTACTTTGTTCTAACGAACTTTGATATTTTACGTGGAGCGACTGCCATCAGACCTCCACGACCCAAGTACTACGCGATATCGAAGTTCTGTAGTTAGACCAGGTTGTCGGACTTTTTAGGGCTCCAACTACCCGTAACGAATGCCACAGATGTTTGTATGGCACCCGGGACCGATGGTTTAACGTGCTCTCCGAGGCACAGAGGGGTCTCAATGTGTTAAGTATGGTGATCCATTCTAGACTGATCTGGCTAGCATTACTTAACTTTGTAATGTGTTAACCTACTCGGTTACCACCTAGCCATGAGCCCCTCTCTCCCTAAAAAAATAACTATCGTTTAATAAAAAGTATTCATTGATCTTTGCACTTTCGTTATTTTAACAGCAATTTTTAAATGCAATCGAAAAAAAAAATACAGCAATTAACAGCATCGGATTTGAACAACAAATCAAAAAGCAGTTTAGTTGGAGCTATTCAGCAGTTGTGAGTATCATGGGTGACAGAGAGTTTTCATGTGTAACTTCTGTAGTTCTGAGACGATCCGTTGTGTGATATGTGTGCGATTTTATTGTTGTTATTCAGTTCATATGATATAATATCCATTTTGTTTTAGATTTTTTCACATATTCAATCTAACGTAAATGTATTCGTGATTACGGTTTTATCAATAAATCATTTTATACGTTTCACAGGTTGCTGCTAATTTAGACGTTGGTTAAGTTGATTTTTTTCCATTATTTCTTTAAATTCATCGTTATTGTGTTTCGTCTCCAGTCGAAAACAGGGATAATTGTTGAGATCTATCTATATATATTTCCAGAATGGAAAAACATACCATGTGTTGGCTTTCTTTGTTTCGTAGTTGTACTGTCCGTACTTTTAAATAAATAGCAACTTTTCATGATTGTTTATGGTCAGAGAAGCGTAAATCTACGTATATTGAAGGGAAATCGAATGGCAGGAAAACAGCTGAAGTTTTTTTTTTTAAGAAAGGTCATAACTATAACATGTTTGTGGTTTTGAAATTCTAAGTAGTAACTAAGATATTGATCTTCACACCAGTTAGTATTAGGAATCGACAATTTGACATGTTAGGATTTAGTAATATGTATTTTATAATTTGTATTCCAAGCTGTTTTTAACTCATCATTCCATCATTAATTATGACGAGGTATAATATTTTGGTGGAAAATATAAGTATGAATAGGTTAATAACAACCGTTTGTTAATGCCTAAGGACATATATAACTATATGGAAACATAATAATAATATATAAGAAAAAAAGGAGTTAGAACAGAATATAATCCACAAATAGATGCGCCCGCCGCCGGCTTAAAGTGATCTGTTAGGGCGCGTTTATATGTCTCCTATTACAATCCCGCCGCCTCCATACACGCCGAAACCGTTTTCTGACCACGTACGCGCAGCCACCGAACAGCTACCCTAAGTAGCCCACAAGGCAGTGCCCGCTCAGCTGCTAGGGCTTCCATAAACAACGAATACTACAGTCCCGAATTCTATATAAGTGAATGTAAATGATATTATAATCATTATTATTGCCGAAGTAGCAAAATGTAGATCTTCTAGACTTTATAATATTATTTACGTATTTACGGGAATTAACGCGATCACGAAAAGGTATTACATACCTCTGAATTGCCTGACGTTTCGACCAGGTCGCACTGGTCGTGGTCACGTGGCCAATTCAGAGGTATGTAATACCTTTTCGTGATCGCGTTAATTCCCGAAAATACGTAAATAATAAAAACTTCTAGACTTCAATTAAATTATTATATTATAACTTTATTAAAAGAACACAAATATCGTTCCAGGCCTTCAAAGTTTTGCGTTTGACTTTGTATATATTTTAAGAGTTTTGTCCCACAAGATATCCGTCTCTTCTATTAACGAAATAAATGTCTCTGAGGATATCGTACAAAGGCTATGGGCACCTTTTTCACAGACTCAGCATAAAATGAAATGATAGACACACTAGCAACGTGGAGAGCAACGCGTGCGTTAAGTGTGCGCAGTGGCAGTACGCGGTGTTTGTGGAAAGATTTTAAAATAATCCGCGTGCACAGGATCCGCGTACGTCTGTACGGGCCCTTACACACGTAACACAATTTGTATCACCATCTCATTTAAGTTCCTTTTTAATTACACGTTGGAATAATTTTGAAATAACTTTTGCCAAATGACAAAACCAAATTTCCGTTTTACTATTTTGTGCATCTAAAGCAAACTTACTTTATAAGAGTAAGAATACCTTTACAGGTACTCTATCAATATAACAGCAATAACCCGCATTTCGTCTTTACACAGTGTTCGGATCAAACACAGAACCGCATTGCAATAAACTCTTTGTGCGAGTTGCGTTCGGAATGATTGTAGAAACATCTGAATATTCGAAATGCACTACAGTATTTTTTTTTTTATATTTTCGGGAGTAATATCGACATCATCCCATCGTCAGTAATGATCATACTTTTTTTGTCACAGTAGTTTTGTGTTTCGTTACATGTCGGTAACGAGAGGTTTTTATCTCAAATGGTTATGCTACTACAGAGGATTATTATATTTTTTAAAACATTGTATTACTTACACATATAATCAGTGGTCGGTTTTTGAATTCGGTTTTCATAAATGGCTATATTTTTTTGGCAAAAAGTAATATCTAGTTTATTATAATTTTTCGAGTTTATGATTTGGCTCTCTCTAAATGTTTTAGATCTGTAGCGATGAACAGATTACGAATTTCAAGGGTGGGCGGGTGGATTATGTACATATTTAAACTTATGTGATGGAAAAAATTATATGAAATACTTTATTACTAAAACCTAGTTAATTTATTTTCAAATATAGTTATAGAAAATAGAGGACTAGATTTAACTTTTATTGACTAAGCAAAATGTATTATAATAAACCATGCTGCTTGTACTAATAGTACAATTCAACAGGTTGAAAGGTTAATCTCACGTTTTATGGCAAAAATATCAAAAAATGTTTTAACGTATAATAATATTTACACTGGCTTTTTAAAATAATTTATACACTTTTCTAGGTACATTACAGATTTAAATCAAATCAAATCAATTTATTCACTATTTGTTACAGGTAGAAATATAATAACTGTTATAACTTAGTATTAGTACAACCGTAACATGCCTGATTAGGCGTACAATGAGATATATAAATCACTTAAAATTACGCTATTTAGAATTAAAATTAAGGCAAATATTAATAAAAAAATAACGATAATCACTTGAAAGATAATAATTATAATAATAATTTAATTTATAAACCAATTACAATTTGTCTAAGAATACATTAAAAATGTTAAATTAAGTACAACACCGTGAAATGTGGAGACAGAGTGAACTTCAGTGTCTGTTTTGGTTTAAAACAGTGTTACAGACACTGGCGCCTCCTACTTACATACTTATATCTACTTACTCTATTCGTATGAGGGTGTGTGTCTGTGTGTATGCGTGTGTGCTAAAGTATGTGTGTTTGAGTGAGTTTGTGTATTTATTTTGTTCAATTAGCAAGTTTTTTTTTTGCAAGGAGTTGTTCTGTTTCATCAGAAGTTAATTTTTAGGTAACTGTTAACTATACTTTTAGAGAGACGTGTATACAAGATACATACAATACAAGGCATACAAGATATTTACGACGTTTATGCTCAAACAACTTTACTGAACTTCGGGTTATAAGTTAACGAAGCGTGTTTACGCAAGATGATATTGAGCGCGCACAGTTGTCGCACCGTGAGTACAGATATGTCTTTATATAACTGGGTAGTTAGATAACGGTATGGCTTACGAAGCATAGCCTTCAAGACAGCTCTCTGTGCCCTCTCAGGACGAAACAAATAGGTTTTAAATGTACCATCCAATGCAGATATGCAATAGGGGAAAAGTGATTGAGCTAGGGCAAAGTAAATAATTTTTAACAGTGGGCCAGGAACTACATTTCTAGTTTTTTCATGGGGAACATTATCTTGCGAACGCGCGACACTGTCAAATCAATATGTATCTGCCAACTCAGTGCACTGCACTCACACTCTATATGCACTTCCAGACATTTAACACACTAGCTTCTAAGAATTGAAGGGCAGCCGCAAGGTAAGTGTTTAGTAGAGTGGCAACTATGGACTTTAACGTCGGGCACTATAGGCTGTGTAGAAATGTTCAACGAAAACACTACCCTGCGGAACGCCAAAAGTTAGGGTTATGTAGTTTTCCACCTTAACACGTTGGCTACGGTTCGTGAGATAGTCACGGAATAGGTTAAGAGACTTGTCTTTTATACCCAAGTCCTCTAAACTGAACACCATGTCGAAAGCTTTGGCTAAATTGAGAAATATACCTATAGTTTTAGTTCTGGTATCAAGATTTATTGTAATCTGGCTCGTCAGTTCAAGAACAGCATCCTCAGTTGACATGCCTCTCCTGAAACCATATTGATTTTTCGCAAAAATGTTATTCTGTTCAAGGTAACCAAGTAATCTTTTGTTAAGGATCTTCTCTATAAGTTTGACCAAAGTAGTGGGCACAAATATAGGACTATAGTTTTCGACGCGGTCTCCCTCCCTAAATATACAGGAGTGACTAGCGCCTTCTTGCATGTGTTCGGAAAAATACCTTTTGAGATACATAAATTACAGATGTGGGTGATTGAACGAACAAGTATATGTCTAGCAGATTTAATAACAGAGACTGGTATTCCATCATGGCCTACTGCACAGTTATATTTTAAATTTGTAATAACACTTTCTACTTCTAAGTAGTTTGTTTCGAGCAGTGCGAATGAGTTTTTTCGTGGGAGTGCCATGCTTCGGCATGTATGGGCCAGCTCGACCTTAATGCATTGCTTTTTGCCGATGAGTGAGGTTACCGGAGCCCTAAACCTTCCTTCTCCTCCTCTCCCCTCCTCTACCCCTCTTCCCCTTCCCCGACTCTCACCTTAAAGGCCGGCAACGCACTTGTGCTTGTGACTCTTTAGTTGCAAGTACCCATGTGTGGCGGTAGTCATTTACCATCTGGTGACCCGTCTGCTCGTTTGCCCCCTCTACCATAAAATTAAAGAGTCTAATTCAAACTTTGAGCGGTCCACACACTGTCCCTGCGCAGCTGGCGAAGAAAGAGTTGCATCAACAATTGCAAAGTAGTTAGTTATTTACAGAATTGACAGAGGAGTAAGGATAATGATTTGACTCTAAAAATTTATATAAATATATTTAATAATAATACCATGTTTGTGAGGTTTTCAGTAGTAGGTAGATGTGTAACAAAATACTCGTTACTGTATAGGATAACTATTCATCATGAAAACAAAAAAAAATAATTGAATTCTGATGAGGACAAGGCTGCATCACTATTACCAGATGTCTACTTCCTAATTGTATGTGGGTGTGGTACACAGGCGACAAGTCCATATTTTCTATTATATAAAGAAAATGTTTGTCTTTTAGAAGAAGACTATGTAAACAGCTTCTACCAACAATGTTACCATCATAAATCTAATTTAGATGAGTGTTGTTTTGTGTTAGGAGATAAGTTATCTACGAAACGTTTTACCAAAATACTGAGAATAGAGCGCAACTGTTCAAAGGCAAAGACAAACAAATTTATTCATCTAGGTCACAATGTATGTAACTTATAAACATTAAAGGTCACATTGATGTTCAGTAACAGGTAAGCAATAAATTTGGTAGTCAGCGAGAAAAAAACCTTATTTAACGGCCTCTCTTTTCCTATAACCATTCATTTAGCAGAACCCGAGTTTTTGTAGTTTGGTTCGGACCTGAATAGAACTCTATTCTAGCCAATCGTGGATTTTGACTCAACGTTGGGGTCACCTCTTGTTGGACAGGCGGCCATGTCTACCGAAGTTCATAGGGATTTCCATTTTAGGTTACATCTGAGACCTGAACATGAAACACCTCGTGATGGAAAAACGTGTTGTTTTACTCGGTTGGAGCGCGACGTACCACCTTGTTGTCAGCCCCGGTGAGGTGATTTCCCGTCGGATTTTAATACGTAAAATAGCCTTTAATTACAATATTTGTATTTGCAACAATATCAATAAGATAAAATGCTGCAACCAACTGCATTAATAAATAAAATAAAACTTAATTATACAATGAGGTCATTTTTTTATAAGGGTGCAATTGACAATGTCGTATTGATAAGAAACATAGTCCACACATACAACAATAATATAGGCAATTCAGTAACGAAGGGATTTTTGTTGTGTTTTCAAGTAGGTAACTTAAAAACATCAGAAATTTTAAATGCTACGTGCTGTTACACGAGACTTTGATTTGGACTTTTTAAAAAAGAAAATAATAGTTTGATGAACACCTTTTAATTAATAGAATGATTATCAAAAAAAACGGGAAAAGGCGAGTGTTCAATCTCAGGGCTCGGAAGAGACTGCCAGACCTTTCTGACACTATGAGTACTCGGATATCTGATACCTGCTTAATATTGCTTAGCTCAGGGATGTTCCATACAAAAGAGGTATGTAACAGCCCCCCGGTTAAGAGGAAACTTACCGTAAGGGAAAGTTTCCGGGAAATTACTCCATCCGTAAACGCGGTTGATTTGAAATTGTTTCTAATTCGATGTGAGAGTTTTCATTTTGTTCATTTGTTACTATATGTATCTTTGATGTTGAACACTTGCCCTTTTTACAAATATATAGTAAAACTAAAGCTAAACATAAAATTACAGAAAATACACTAAGGATTGGGAAACTTATATGATTATTAAGGTCGTGGTGACTTTCTACAGAATTTAACTTGTCTATAATCTGATTCGATACAATTTTAAGATTTTTAAGATCATCTAATTTTACATTATTAATTTTAAAAGGAGTTATATTTAGTTTCTTTATACGACCTACATTACAACAACTATCATTTATTATATTAAAACTAGAAGAAACCAGTGGTAATTTTAAAGTAGGAGTGGTTTCTCTTACTAACCTAGTATTTCTACAATATGCTGCACAATTATATGGAATATTAAGAATTCCTGTGCCGGATACAATTGTTTCTGATAGTATACTATTTGAACATTCAATAGTAAGTTTCGTGGGCTGAGACTGTACAAATATCCACTTATTGTTATGTAATTTATGCCAAATATCAATGTTACCATGAAGGAATCTATATTGACAGTTTTCTGGTAATGAGGATACAGCCTTAGTGATTATGTCTATTTCACAATATTGGTTACCTGACACTGTATAAATTTCATATAACTTACAAAGGTAGGTTTTGTAGGATATATCTCTACAGTCCTGTAGGTTTTTTATAAACGCAAATGAAGATTTATCTTTGCTTAAAGCTAAAAATTGTTCAGTAGGTAAAATCAA
This sequence comes from Callimorpha dominula, assembly GCA_949752705.1. NCBI lineage: Eukaryota > Metazoa > Arthropoda > Insecta > Lepidoptera > Erebidae > Callimorpha > Callimorpha dominula. The sequence goes on along the minus strand of OX456995.1, from coordinate 5,051,337 downwards.
ACTGAAAGAGTTTGGTGTTCCTGGACCATGTGGAATAGGTAATGGAATGTTTTTATATAAATTATATTCTAATGCACTAACTAAGGGTATTCTTACTACAAATATTAGTTTATTATCTAAATAGTAGCAGACTAACTTAGCAATATTAATTAAAATATGAATATTGTTTAATTCTAATTTTACTGGGAAATCTTTATATTTAGGAACTACCTTAAGGTTACTAACAATGTCTTCATATAGTTGACGTGGTGTTAAAATAGATGGGTGAAGAGTATTACTTTGTACAAATAGAATAGAGTTTAAAATATCCTCTATCTTAAAAGAGAAGGTGTATAAGTTAGACTGTAGAACATTTAAAACATTTTCAAATTTTATTTTAAAACTGTTAGCTATTACAATGTTGGATATATTGTTATATGACATCGTCATTCTGTCGATGACGTCATTCAATTTTACTTGGTTCACGTAGATTTCGTGTAAAGAATTATTTACATTGGAAATGGCTGTCTGAGAAACAATAATACATTCCTTGACTGCGTCTCTAATTTTCTTCTCATTTGTGAATAGTTTTTCGATAGCGTTATTATAATTTTCAGCATCATCCTCATTTAAAGTACCAAATACGTGTCTAAAAATGACACCTATTCCAGATATCCAAGCGGATCTTTTAGAGAAGTTATTAGAAATAATATGGGAGAATGAATCAAAATCACGTAAAATGTCTGTATATAATGAATTTAAGGGTTCCAACATATTTAAGCATTGTTTTTCGTCTATTTCCTCACTTTCTCGACATTGATACCGTATTCTACTAAACGCATCATGAATGCTTTCGATGTGACTCTTGAAAGCGGATATATCTATAGGGATAACTATGTGAAATTGATCATTAACTACTTTGAGAGAGCCAACCGGATCGAAGAATATACCAGGACCCTGGGTGATGTACTCAACATATTGGTTTTCGGTGGTTGCTATGGTATAAGCGGCCTCCAGTCTGTAATTGTAAGTCATATTAACTAAGTTAATGAATAACGAATTTAAATGTTGTATTTATTGTATTATTAATTAACCATTCAAATGTGCTGGTTTTACTTCATCAAAATGGTGCTTAACGTGACGCCGATTGATCAAAAGAGATAAAGTATTATTTCCATGAATTTGAACAACTTTATACGGACCCTTCCAAACGGCTGATAAAGCCTTACGTAATCTCACATGATTCCGTAGGTAGACGTAATCACCAATTTTGTATTGGACGGCGCGAGTGTGTCTGTCATAATAAGTCTTTGACCGTTCTTTTGACTTTTGAATATTCTGAAGCGCTTTTTCACGGGAAATTTTAAGGCGGTGTTGAAGCATTTTAATATATTCAGGATAAGTGATATCAGAGGCAGAATTGAAAACAGAATCAGGAATAAATGGCTTGTGGCCGAAAACAAGCTCATAGGGTGTGAAGCGAGTTGTTGTATGGACGCTGCTATTATAGGTCAACATGGCGGTATAAACGAATTTGTGCCAATTGGATTGGTTTTCATTCACATATGATTTTAAATATTCTTTTAGAGTGGAATGACTGCGCTCGAGAGCTCCTTGTGTTTGGGGATGGTAAGGTGATGACCAGATCTGTTTTATTTTTAAAAATTCACAGGTTCGTTTAAATAGGTCGGCAGTGAAATTTGTTCCTTGATCTGTAAGTATCATTTTAGGAATACCAAAAAATAATATAAAGTGTACTAAACATTCGCAAGATTCTTCTGCAGTCGCATTAGAAATAGGATAAGCTATAGAGAATTTAGTTAAATCATCCTGAAGGGTAAGTATAAATTTCAATTTATGGACTCCAGCTTCGGGTAAGGGTCCAACTATGTCCAGGCTAATTCTTTCAAATGGGCGAGTAGAAGTAGTGGTGATTTGCATGGGTGATCTGTTAATTCTGCGAAAGGCTTTATTCGATTGACAGAGAGCACAATTTTTTACATAGTTTTCTATATCTGACCGCATGTTTTTCCAGTAGTAACGTTCTTTAATTCGGTCTAACATTCTGTTTGAACCAAGGTGTCCTGCTATAGGAATATCGTGGTTTTCTTTCAAGATTTTTGAAATTTCTGAGGGTACAGGATAAATAATAGTGTTATGATGTATATTAACTATGATATTAGTGTTGTTAAATAGATACATAAGCATGCCGTAGATTTTAACAAAAGAGTGATGTTCAAATGCGTTTTTGAAATCAGATACTGCTATATCATTTATATCACCACAGAGAATAATATCATCCCTGGCTAATTTTAAGGTTTTAAAAATATCGGGATATGTGCAGTTGTCAAAATAATGAACTTTTGTAAATAATAGGTAGTAGGATTTTCCTCGTAACTCTAGTTTTTTAAATGAATGAAGTTCTATTTCCCCTTGCAAAATGCTGTTTGAACCTCCCGGGGCGGAAAGCACATCCTGAAGGTAAGGGTTTGATTCATCAAGGTCTACTGATACGGGTATGATAATAGTCTTAGCACTACTTTTTAATAGAGATTCATTGTGTTCTATAATTTGAGTATTATAGGTTTCGTTTTTGTTAGTAAAGGATTTTAGGAAATCTGTGTATTCATTATTAGAACTAGTATGGGTTTGTTCTTCTACTTCAGGAGTTAGCGTAGGAGTAGGAGGAGTCCTCAAATCAGGGTCTATGTTTGGACTGGAATCTAGTGCACCTAAGTCAATTAGTTCGTCCAGGACGTCTTGAGGAATTTCTAACTCTGGACTGGAATTTGGCTGGTTATTAGTACCACTGGTAGAGGGTATGTCTTGAGTTATTGGGTTGACCGGGAACCGTGACAAGGCGTCAGCATTACTATTAATTTTGCCTTTTTTATATTCTACTTCGTAATCAAATTCTTCGAGCTTGAGTCTCCATCTGACCAGTTTGGAGCCCGGATCCTTACAGTTAAATAACCATTTTAGGGGACGATGGTCAGTGATAATTTTGAATCTACGGCCGTATAAATATGGTCTGAAGGTTTTTGTCCCGAAGAGGATTGCTAAACATTCCTTCTCGGTCACGCTGTAACTAGTTTCGGCTTTATTAAGTGTTCGTGATGCATAAGCGATAGGGCGATCATTTCCTATTGGGCCTTGAGATAATATAGCTGAAATTGCGAAATTTGATGCATCACAGGTTAATACAAAAGGTTGACTGAAATCAGGATAGGCTAAAATAGGAGCAGAAACAAGGGCGTTTTTTAATCTTTCAAAGGCTAATTGTTGTTCATTTTGCCAGTTAAATGGGATATTTTTTTTTAAAAGATGAGTGAGAGGTTTAGCTATTTTAGATAGGTCAGGTATAAAACGACGATAATATGAAACTAGTCCCAAGAATGACTTTATGTCTTTAGGACATTTGGGCAATGGAAATTCGGATACGGCTTTGGTTTTTTCTGGATTTGGTTTAACCCCTTTATCTGTGATTATATGGCCAAGATATGATACTTCTTTGCGAAAAAATTCACACTTATCAGGTTGAAGTTTCAAATTAAATTTACGCAGTCTGTCGAAGACATCAGACAGGTGTTTTAAGTGAAGGTCAAGGTCAAATGAGTGAATTACAATGTCATCCAAGTACACAAAGCATTTGATGCCCTGTAACCCAGATAGGACCGAGTTCATCAATCTTTGGAATGTCGCGGGGGCATTTTTAAGCCCAAAAGGCATACGAGTGAACTGGAAATGACCCTGTGGGACAGAGAAAGCGGTTTTAGGAGCATCCTTATCTGCCATTTTAATTTGATGAAATCCAGAAGCAAGGTCAAGGGTGCTAAAATATTTGCACTTGCCTAATTGATCTAAAATTTCCGAAATATTTGGTATCGGGTAAGAATCGCCTATTGTAATATCATTTAGCTTGCGGTAATCTATTACTATACGCCACTTGCGTTGTCCTGAAGCGTCTAATTTCTTTGGAACTATCCAGATTGGAGAAGACCATGGTGACGCTGACGGTTCTATTATGCCTTCGTCGAGCATTTTGTTAATTTGAGTTTCTACTTCCCTTTTGTGGACTTCTGGGAATCTATATGATTTTGTATTGATCGGAATTGAAGAAGAAGTGTTAATCTCGTGTTGCAAAGTCTCGGTGGTAGTGAGCTGATCACCAGGAAGATGAAAGATGTCAGAGTACGTGGAACAGAGGTCGCCTAGAGCATTTGTTTCTTCAGGATTTAGGTGGGAAGCTCGTAATAAATTTAGAACTTGTTGAGTTCTATCCAATGAATTTATTGCATTTGTTTCAGAATGCATCGTGTGGAAAACCGTGTCCTTGACAGGTTTGTCTAATGGTAATATTGTAATTTTAAGGTCCGAGTTTACGTATATGGGGGATTCAGAGACGTTAATTACTGATATATTTATTCTAGAATTAGGCTTTACTTTTACTACGCAATTTGCTGTCAAGAGGGATTCGGCTATGCATTGGTCAAGAACTAGACCTTCTTTTATTTTAGGGTTAAGGACGGAACATTCAATAATTGATTCGGTCCTAGGCGGTATAATATAAATTGGGTCACAAAACTTTAAGGTAAGCTTTATCTTATTTATAACTAAAACATTTTCTAGATAATCAATTTTACAGTCAGAATAAGCGAGGAGATCGTTGCCTATTATTCCATCGTATGGGAAATCTAAACTGGGGACAACATGAAAATGATGGCTCAGTAAGTTGAAGTTAATTAAGATATGGCCTAAGGTCTTCATTGGGTTTTCCTCTGACCCCAAACCATGGAAGGTTATTATATGATTAGTAATTGGGGGCATTTTTTCGATACTATTTATTTTTAATAAACTGATAGAAGCCCCGCTGTCTACAAGAAATTTAAGACGCTTATTGGAAACGGATGTCAGGACTTCTATATAAGGTAAGTATTTTTTTGTAAGATTTTTTGTAACATTATACGTTTTAATTGTATGTTTTTCTTTTTCAGACACTATGCAGGATGGACAGGATTTTGATTTAGATTGAGGTACGCCTATAACGGAATTCGAGCTTCGTTTGTCATTCGTTGTCAAGTCATTATATGTTTGAGACTGGTTATTCTGTAGGTTAGAGGATAAATTTGATACTGCGATATTGTAAAAGGGACTATTCATACTTGTAGGCCTGTTATTAGGCTTACTAATAGAGGGGTTGAAAACAGTGGTTTTATAAGGGTATCTGTAAGTTTGGGGTTGTTTACCCAGTTTGTTAATGGATGAATTGGAAACAGCGATTTTATTAATTTGGGATCGTATATCCGGTTTGTTAATGAATAAATTGGAAACAGCGGTTTTGTGAGTTTGGGGTTGTTGACCCGATTCGATAATGGATGAATTGGAAACAGCGATTTTGTTGATTTGGGATTGTATATCCGGTTTGTTAATGAACAATTTGGAAACAGCGGTTTTGTGAGTTTGGGGTTGTTTACCCAGTTTGTTAATGGATGAATTGGAAACAGCGATTTTATTAATTTGGGATCGTATATCCGGTTTGTTAATGAATAAATTGGAAACAGCGGTTTTGTGAGTTTGGGGTTGTTGACCCGATTCGATAATAGATGAATTGGAAACAGCGATTTTGTTGATTTGGGATTGTATATCCGGTTTGTTAATGAATAAATTGGAAACAGCGGTATGATTAGGTAAGGCTCCCGTATCGGTTTGTCCGTTGGTAGTGCCCGCACGATACTGAACGGGTAGGACTACTCGTTTAAATCCTCGGTTATTACATCCCCAGAGTTCTGTAGTTCTTCAGTGGCGTCAACAACATGAATAGGTTGATTACTTCTAGTAGAACTTGTTGATGGGTGATTAGATTGTGAGTGTTGACTCCGAGAGTTCCCGAATCGCCTATTATTATATTCGCGTTTTCGACAGATATCTATAGTGTGGCCTATTGCTTTACAGTAGCGACACACCGGGGGAACAGGAGGGGGTGTATAATTTTGGTTATTAGGCCTATTGATAACGCTCATCCCTTGCTGTGTAATACTTCGATTTGGCTGAAATTGTTTCTGGACTGAGCGTCCCTGGTTAAATGAATTATTATTGTTAAAGGAGAATGTGTTTCGTTTAAAAGTACTTTGTAGTATTTTTTCTTCAGACATAGCAAAATTGATGGCGTCATTCAAGGTTTCCGGATCGCGACAACGAACCACAGTAGACAAACGGACATTTAAGCCGCTAATAAAAGTATGCAACGCAAGGTCCTGCATTGCAGCGACACGGCCAGCGAGTTCACCTTTTTTTTTTGTGGGTATTGAAATATTAATTTCGGTTAAAAGTTTTGATAAGCAAGATTCAAGACGCAATGCGAACTGGTTAACCGTTTCGGTATTAGACTGTCTACAATCTTGAAGGTCAGAGAGCAGTGCAGCATAGTGTTTTCTTTCTCCAAACTGGGATTTTAAAAAGTCTTCTAACTGTTGCCATGTTTCGAAATCTTTTATGGCACATGCACTTTCGGCACGACCCTCGAGTTGGCTAAGGATGTATTTTAACAATATATCTTGTTGTGACGAACTTGCGAGATTTATCGCGTTTCGACAATTATTTAAATAAGCATTCAACTTCTCGCGGTTACCATCAAATTTATTTATAAATTTTATTAAAACGCTAGTATCAATTTCTTTTTTTGTCATAGTTATTTCTTTCGTAGACATGGTTGCAGTAGTTTCCTCTTTAGGCATATCACACCTGGGAATTTGTATTTAAAACAAAGAGATAAGACGCGACTCTGAGAATTGCGATAAGACAGTTATGTTGCACTGGTCTCGGGATGAACGATTAAATACACAATGCAATAATACTCGTATGATCTAATGTACAATTAATAAAACTAATGAACACTTGTATCACTTCTTCTGTTTTCAAGTTATTTGGTATCATGTAATTTCACTAGCACTGATCACAAGACTGATACTTCGAGGTTAGGTATGAATTTGAAGCACTTACAGGAATACGGCGATAGCATAAGTTCCATAGGTCATCTCGTCAGCTGATGGTAGGTACCAGTTTCACCTTGGTAAGCGGGCTCGGCAACGGGTGTAGCAGTTAACCAGGTGCAGGAAACAGCAGCACACACACAGAGATTTATCACATACGCGACGACAGGATTCAGCGGTTGAATACGATGTAGGATAGTGTCCACGGTCACGCGAGTGTATTGTTTTTCTTTCACAGAACTGAGGCGAACCAGGATTTATTATTTTAAATCCCTTAAGCTGCCACCAATGTTACACGAGACTTTGATTTGGACTTTTTAAAAAAGAAAATAATAGTTTGATGAACACCTTTTAATTAATAGAATGATTATCAAAAAAAACGGGAAAAGGCGAGTGTTCAATCTCAGGGCTCGGAAGAGACTGCCAGACCTTTCTGACACTATGAGTACTCGGATATCTGATACCTGCTTAATATTGCTTAGCTCAGGGATGTTCCATACAAAAGAGGTATGTAACAGTGCATTTGATCCTCACTTGAACAAGTAACTTAAACATAATTTACCCTCCGTGATCGACCGTTGAAGTAAAAGCTATTCAATTTCAATTACTTACTTTGATTAACTTTCGCTATTTTACATTTAAAACCAGGCCCAAATACCTATTTAAACTTTGACTTACTTCGGTTATATTATAATATAATGAAAATTAGATCTTTACTTACACTTTATGTTAGTTGGACCATAATCTAATTAAAGCTTCAAAAATTTAAACCTTGTTAAATGTTTTAAAGCTTACTGATGCGTTGCAATTCGGAATGAATTTGGGCGAAACAGAATAACTCTAAGATTTAAGACGAGAGAAGTTGCTAAACAATGCTTTTTGGAAAATACTAACTACAATAAATGAAATATATGCTACTAGAGTTAATTTTTTCCCGCGTCAAAATCTACAAGTACTACCCTGCCGAGAGCATGACTTAGCCATTTTATCATATTGGTAGTGTCAAAGACACTGTCACCGTTTTAGCACTTGTTGGTCAGGATTATGACTTGGCGGTTCTGTTTAAGACTGTGTTTAATGCACCTAAATCCAGAGATGGCGAACCTGGACACAAGAAAGAGGGGGCCAAGTATGTATAATAATGTAATGTATGTATAGACCAATCCCGTCTCCGTAGAACACTGGCCAGAAGAAAGAAAGAACGAAAGAAAAATCATGTATTTTGTCACACACTGAGACACCAACGAAGGGCATGCAACAAATTGAAGCAGCAATGCGGGAGATGTTAAGCGGTAAAAAAGTAGCAATTGCCGCTTTCGTTGCAAACAGTGTACCACGAGAAGGTTTTTTATACTGTTGATAGGCAGTAAATATTTTAATATTAACTTGACACACGTCACACATGGCTGACTGATCCCAAACTAGGCAGCGCCTGTACTATGGTAACCAGATTGCTGATAAACATACTTATACATATATATATATCCATAAATATTATAGACAAAATACACCCAGACACAGAGCAAAGGATCGTGCTCACACAATTATTTGTCCTGGGTGGGAATCGAACCCATGACCTTTGGCTCAGCAGTCAGGATCACTAACCACTAGACCAACAGACCAGTCAATAATAATTAATTAGTTAATTGTAGTCACTTACTAGATCATTCAATAAACATTTATAGTACAACCTTCTAATAGTATCTGTAAAAAATGTCCTATATAATATACAGTTAATGATAAAACCTCTATGTTAACGATATAGTAGTGGTATTAACAAACCACCTATAACACTATCAAAATATGTAAGTATAAAAGTAATATTCTGTTACGTAACCTAAAAGCCCGGTTATAAGCACTGTCGTAGCGTGCGAACTGTTCCGAGATGAGCCAAATAAAGCAAGACGAAGCTAAACCAGCGTCCCCCTAAAATAATAACCGAACCGGTGGCCACATGTCGACGTAATACCAACCGGCATTTGCTCGTAAAAAATAAGAAAAGGACCCCGCAAAATACTCTCTATTACATTCCGGTGTACGTAGGAAAAATTGGAAATACATTTGTTCCAAAGCGAATAGGACTGCGTATGGCCTTATCGGTGTCAGGCGTTCTGATATAATTTTGTATCTTACAGACGTTTCGCACGTACGCCTGCAGATTTTAAATTATTTGATGTACGTAGAAGTGACAGATTCCTATATCTCATATCATGCTAGTACTTATTGATATTAAAAAAGACAGCGTTACAGATACATGTTACAGACTAAACAATGAATAAACTTTTTTGAAAAAAAAAACCGGGCCCGCAGCAGGCCCGTAGAGGAAGATTTCGTGTTTTTTAAATTTTTTGAAAATCTCCCCCCCACCCTTTTGGAGAAATATCCCCCATTCACGAACTTAGCCTTAAATTTTTGCCCTGTTGATTTGTCGTCCAAGTTTGAAAGCAATCGGTGCATAATTGCGACCTCTATCGTGCCGGTAAAATTGAGGTACATGCATATATATATATATAAACTTTTTAACTGGCGGTTGTTTTGGGGTCTAGAGGGATCATAATTAGACCACCTGTGAAGAAATTTTTATAAAACTCGACAACTGGTAAAAAACCAATAGGTAGAATTTTCTTCGAAATTTACCTAAAAGGTAAACCGACTTCAAAAAGCACTTAGAAAGGGCACTGTAGTGAAAAATAGGCGACGCTTTTAAAATAAAAGGGTACATTATAAAGACACCAGGAACTTACGGGTCTGTTTGAAGGCGGTGCCATCAGTCCTTAATTTCTGATGGTTGCCCTCGTTTTCCCTCAGATCCGGTATTAGTTACAATGGGACCACCTAGGGAGCATACCCTAGCAAACAAAAAAAAAAATTAAATCGGTCCATAGCTGACGGAAATATCGGCGAACATACATAAAAAAATACATACAGCCGAACATAGAACCTTCTCCTATTTTTTAAACCGGTTAAAAACTAGTTGGATTTGTTAGGTCAAAGGTTTTATTACTTATTTCATAGAAATCTTAATTTTTTTTATGAAAGCGTCTTTTTTAGGTTTCCGTTCCCCAAAAGGAAAAAAGGAACCCTTATAGGATCACTGTATTGTCCGTCTTTCTATCCGTATTTCTAAAATGAAGACGGATAGAAAGACGTTGTGTTAAATGTTTCTTGTGATTACAAACTTATTACGATTTGCTATTGGAAAGTTTATCTTGTCGTATATCGATGTGTAGGAGAGTACTTTTAGAACTGCAAAGTTAAGTTTATCTTTCGCAAAAAATCCTTTTACATACATCGATAAAATTAAAGTAAAAAGAAACTTAAAAGACGTACATGTTTAAGATGCATGAAAGCTTTGTATCTGTCTTTAAGTATTGCAAAATAATAGAAAAGTCACTAACAGCAGCTGATAACTAGTTTCCTTTAATCTACTGGTATGGCATGCTATTATGATTGTAAATAATTTTGAAGGCAAGAAAGGAAGTATCCAATTTCTCCTCTGTGCTCTTAACTAATCTAGGAATTCTTGCAAAAACAGAGTAGCTCAAAGTACTGGCCACTCTAAATGGCTAAATATTAAATGGTAGCAAGGACGTGCCCCCAAACTAACGTGAACAGGCGTTGCCACTTTCATTGCCCAGGGTATATTCTAAAGAAATTTGTAACTAAGTACTACCTAGTAAATAGGTACCTCTTTTACGTCATAGTACATATCATTTGAAAAATAATGCGGCAAAAATACATGAGTTAGCGGAAATCGAAAATTATAGGAGTTCACTCGACTTATGATATTTCTAATTTCATAAGTCGAGTGAATCCCTCCCGACTTATGTATTTTTGCCGCATTATTTTTCAAATGATATTATATGATAGCCTTGCAATACCAAAGCTAGCTGGTAAAGAATATAAATCCAATTGCCAAATTACCTTTCACTAGAACAATAAAATTACAACAAACGACTGCCCACACAATCTTATAGTAACAAAATAAGTAAAATAAAAATACTTATACTACGACCAATTAAGTCTTTATTTTTTATTTTATAAGGTTTTTAAAAATATAATAGATACACTAAGAGAATGTCATCCTTTTCTTATTTCAGGGAGTTGTGTTCACTACAAATTCTGGGAATCACATAACGAAGATCAAAATAATAATTTAAGAAGTTTTAAGATATCAGAACAAAGTACATTTAATAAGGGTGAGAAACTATGTAGTTCTTACTTAAATAGTAATTAATGACAAGGATTAGTTAAATAGTAATTTTACAAGAAATTATAATAATATATTTTTATTCTACTATAAACTTTTAATCAAATGATAAATATTCATTAGCATAATTAATATTAAAGAATACTGTACATTCAAACTTTATATTAAAGAAGAGAAATATTAAAACAAATTAAAAAAAATATCTATAAGGACTATTAATTTATATGCATGCGTCATAAAGTTCCTCCGCATCGTCGCCTACTGGCAGTGTTTCCAGAAGGCTGGCAACATTGCCACATTGAACAACTGTGCCCGACTTCTGGTCACGAGAAGTGTCGATCAGTCGCTTAGCTGGTTCCTTATAAACGGATGGATACAGCTGGTTGTGCTGGCGCTGCTGCTGTACTTGAAAGATGTGATGACGCGAGAGTGGCAACGCAGTTGCGTCCCACGCTTTGGTGTAGGACCCAACCTGCCTTGACACCCTCGCCTACCCATTTTCCATGGTAGTAACGACATACCATCTGGTCTCTTCCCATCGTATCGTACCAGACCATAAGGTTCACGTACGGCTGCACGCCGGCGGCATGTCGAGATATACGGCCTGCGCTTCTGGCACCTTCTCCACAGTGACAAAGATGACGATTTTTATCGTGTGGTAACCTTCGGGTGATGCTCCACCGGGGCTACTAAGCAAGGCGGTATGTGAATTTAAGCGATAAAAACCACCGCGTGCCATACTGCGCCTAAAATGAGTGCCCGTCGGACCTTGTAGCAGTCCTGACGTAAATTCACATCTATCAGATACTTGGCCTCAGATTATTTAATGCCTTTTTATCTTTATTTCCATCTTACACCAAAACTAACCGTTATTCTTTTATCTATTATCGATTTTGTCCATCCAAAGGTTGCCTGTAAGAGATCGTTCTTAGCCATAAAGTCGCCTATTGTACATATCCACTGTGTGTATTTTTTAAGCAATGTCAATACATGTCGTTGGTGTACAATAAAGATTATTCTATTCTACTTTCTATGACAACTCAAACCTTTGTTCATGAAAACAGTGGTACAATTTGTAAAATTTGTCCCAGGAGAAGTTTTACAAGAAATAAATTAAAGACTTCCTTTTTTGTCTCAATAGGTATGTCACGTGGACTGAGGTGGTTCCTCACACGTGTACACTAATCGATTTTACTGTGCAATTTTTCGACGAATTTTTTATCTTTTTTTTATAATTGATATTTTGATTAATAATTAACGTTGACATGATAATTGCTTTAAACAGTAATCTTTGATTTGGAGATGAGTTTGTTAAACAGGAGAACAGTCGTTAGAAGGGTCGTAACGAAGAGTCGGAACTTTGATTAGAAACTTGATTAAGTATGTAAATGTACAAGTTATAAAGTTGAAATGAACCGTCATTTTGGAGTATATTTTTAGGAAGAACTTTAATGTTGGTATATTTTGGAAATTAATTATAACGTTGTTACGTCATTAAAATGTCGATGCACTAATAAATTTATTTTAAATAATTTACATAGATTGAATTTGAAACGTTCTTTGCTGCTAGTGAAAATTTTAATACTTTTTGTTTGCAATAATATTTTATAATAATACTTTAAATTATCATATTTAAATTACAAACATCTGGACTGTAAGAAAAGTGAAAATAAAAACCGTTACGGTATGGTGGCCAGCATACTTTGTAAATAAAAAAAAAAACCAGTACATTGCTCAGAGCCCATTACATTGAAAGAATTAAATCATTTTAAATTAAAAGTTTATCATATTATCTGTAAATAAATTGGCCATTGTTAGATTCTTCACATATCAGATAAAAATAGTAATTACTAAAGTAAAACTAATAGATATATTTTGTTTAGTCACTATGAAGGATCCTCCTAACAAAGTTTGTCTAGCTTCCGGCCCCTCGGTTGTCCAAGGGTTCAGCCTATCTCCAATGTAGTTGGTTGAGCAGACACTGTACGGGCAGTAACCACTCTCCTAGGTGGCTGGCTGAGTTTGACTTTAGTGTTAGTCGCACCCTCCTTAGGCTGTAATGGATCAATGTTCACTAAATTTAGGACTTCAGGAGTTCTGGCAGCATACTTGGTTGATTTTCAACCACTTACACGTATTACTTTGTACATATGAGTTGTCATTAAGATTGTAAACAATCTTAATATTATAACTCGATATTACTTTCTATTCACAAAGTTATGGTATATGTAACGTTAAACATATCGTAACAATATATTCATCGTGCCTTAGGCGGTTCGCCTTTGACGCGTTGTTGTGATAAGCTTATGTAACTATTTATTTATGGTGTTGGTAGAGAGTGCTTATTTTTGGATACTATCGACGCAAACACGAAAAATTCGGTAAGTTACTATTATTTATATTTTTAATGACTTTTCTTAAAAAATGATATATTTTTTAAAACTGTAATTTTAATATTACTTTTGTTACTTAATTTTATTTTATTTTATTTTATTTCGATGTTTTTAGTAACTCACACAAAAAAAAGTGTCCGGGTGATAAGTCACCACATATTAATATTATCACGCCCTCTGTTGTGTTGTAATAATAAGGTCAACGCAATCTTCATACCTTACGCATATTAAGAGTACACTACGGTCTTAGTCACACCTTGTTATAACGTAAAAATGTAATAGCCATTCATAATGACAGACAGCACCGAAATTATTAATAACCCTCAAAATACGCTCTCCCTTGGTACTATTCGTTCCTAAAAAGTGTTTATTTAGAACGTTTTTCAGTAACCTTGTAACAACTGAATATCCCACCTGTTATTGAAGTTTTCACTGGAGTTTTTGACCTATTCTTTGTGGACTACTACGCGGTCGCAAGATGCGGGCGTAGAAGAATCGCCTGGGGCTCACGGCTTTGATCCCAACTCAACTATGTCTAATTTTGCTCACTAGGTCAGCTTTGCCGCAGTTTAATTTTTTTTGTTGATACATTGCACAGAAATAAATGAAATATTTTTCTTGCATTTCTATAAATCCGTGTCTAGAGATCCATTTTAAGTAGACATACATAAGGTCTGTCTACTTAAAATAAATCCCAACAATAACAATAATGTTTGTGAGTTTTATGGTCATTCAACTAAACGCAGGAAAAACACTGAACAACGAAACGGAACCCACATAATATCAAACAAATTTAAAGAACTTTCAACCTTCTAGTAGAACCTAATAAAGAATAACGATGTTTGATAAACAGAATCTCATTGTTTCCTTGCTAAATGGAAGTTTCATGTTCCTTTATTTCAAGTCAACAGTTTTATTATTCGATACCCGCCAATAAAGTCATAAAAATATACGGAAAACGTATTTCAACCATCCGCTAAAGTGTTCACATGACCAGTAAGTAGTACCTACACATCACGAGTGACTTTGAATTTAATGAATTTAAAATGTTAGACTCCTTGGGATCAATGTTCTTTCTGTTTAATAATATAATTTACAATTGGGATTCAAAGCCAGTTGTCGTTTCCTATTAAAAATATTTTTTATCTTTGAGAACTTACGCTAATTCTAAAACCTAGTGTATTTATAACCAACGTAGACTCAGCTTCTATAGTTTTATAAAAGCTAAAAAAAAATTAAATACGCGGTAGTAGCTTATATAATATATAATATTTATTTTAGCTGTTAATGTTTATCAGTATTTCTTTGATCAGCTTTGATCAGTTGATGGAATGTTATTATTCTAACTTTAACGCCTTTAACGGCTAATTGACTGTGGAGGAGTTCTCGTACTTTCTTCTTAAACGTGAAACGGTTTGTAGACACCCTAACTTCGAGAGGGATCGCATTCCAGAGAAGGACTGATTGTAATAATGAAGTTGGAGCTGCGGTAGGGACATAAGAGAAGCTAATTATTGGTATAACGAAGATTCCTGTCATGAGTAGAGCACAAGTATTGGAAGTGGAACTAAGTAGAGCGCGGTCTCTAACTTCTCTGTTCTCCTTTTTAAACTCCCCATTGCCACCTTCTTACTTCGTTTTACCAATAACTTGCGGCAATTGCGACGTTGGCGAATAGGAAACCATTTTAATTTGGAACGTCAAGCAGAAACATGGTCATACTTGCGAAGATTAAAAATGAATCGAATGCAGTTATTGAGAAGGCGATCTAGCTTGTTGAGAGGGTCTGCATTCAGGTCGAAATAACACACATCACCATAGTCAATTATAGGAACGTTATTTATACCCGCGTTATATTTTATGTTCCTCTTATATTAGTTGCTTAAAAATCCATCCGCACAGCGCAAGCAGGGCTTATAGAATTGATTTATATTTGTACATACTTCAAATGCAGCCGTCATAGACATTGCCTTTAGAAAATATAGAAAATCGAAGTGAATACATGCATACCACCAATTTTTCAAGAAATATTTTGTACCTAGACAGCTCGTTGTCGCTTTTCTCATATTTAATGGTGTTCTTAAGTGGTACTTGTATGTATTATGTGGTGATTCCTGCATATAATGCCGATAATAAGTTGTAATTTCACTGTGAAAATAATGATATACCGGCACCGACTTCAAACAGACCATTAGGTAGGTACCTACCCGGTGCTTTTATAATGTTACCTATTATTTTAAAAGTGTCAATTTTTAATTAAGTTTCATACTGATTATTTTTCACTTTTTAGTGCCCTTTCTTAGTGATTTTTTAAGTCGGTTTACATGATTTTTTTGTTTTTATTTTTCCATTTTTAGTGTAAGGTTGTACCTACGTTCTGAGTAGATACGGTATTTAGAACATTACTTACTGCAATGTAAATTACCAAACTGCAGTTCGTTAGATTATATTAATTTTAAAACTATCAACCCACCCCAGCTTCGCACGGGTAGTAAAGACATCTTCAACCATCGTCATCATATTTCAACCAATTTACACAAAACCTTAACAAATTATACACCTAAACCTTCCTCATGAATCACTCTGTCTATTAGTGAAAACCGCAGAAAAATCCGTTGACTTGTTTTTCAGTTTATCGCGACAAGACAGACAGACAGACGCGGCATTGGACTTTGTTTTAAAATATGTAGTGAAGCTCGCCTTATGCTATAGTCTTAAATTTATATAGTATTATATAAATGTCATTGTCATTAATTTAAAAAGGTTGCTACTAAGAAAATCAAAGACATAGGAACATAAAAAAAATATAAATATTGGCAACAGGAAGTTGCTTACCGTTCGACTTATCCTAAACCGAGATAAGATACAACATTATATTATTGTTAGAGACATCAGCAAGACAGATGGTACGGTCAACACATGAATATTTCAGAAGTGGCATTAGGACATGGAAAAATAAATATGGCCGGCTTGACTGGACGCATTTGTACATAAATCGTAGTACCGCCCGTGTTTGAATTACCAATGAAAGGGACCAAGTGAGGGTTATTTATCAGTTAACCGTATATCCATCTCGTACGGCCGCCATGTGGAATTTTTATTGAAAACTCCAACGAAATTTGTAGGTGTGGTCAAATATAAGTCAAATATCCATTAAGTCCTTACGAAGTGGGCAGTGTTTAACTTTGATACTTTTATTCCATTTAGAATTCCAAATTAAAACTAATTTTATATTTAAACAATACAGTTTTTCATTAGATTGCCCGCTATTTGGTTTTTTTTCATAACTTCATCTTGTGTTTTATTCGTAGCTTTTACTGAAACAAATTAATAATCTACATTATATCTGAACATAACCAGGTTTAGATATAGGGAAGTATATTAAATTTATGACTCCTTAAATCAGTTCCACATTTAAAGTCAGTTTTTACGTCTAAAATGTTAAATTAGTTCGATAATAATTTTAACGACAATCTATGTATAAAATATGCCTGCCGTCATGTAACTTAGACACAAGTTTAAAGTTAGAGCATATAAACTATTTATAACTTGGTAGTATGTGAAAGCATAATCAGGCTAGAATGGACTTTATACCCAGTCTTTATACCTTGGGTACTACTACTCTTGGGTATATTATGTCCTTGTGTCTTTTTTTTGCGAGGAGGGGGTTGAATGATCTAGAGGGTTTTGCATTCATAATTTGAAAACAAAAAAAAACCAATTACGTTTTAGTTAAATTGTTATATTTTTAAATGTAACTATTTGTATAGGCTTGTAACACACATTAGGATGTGAAAAAACCCAAGTGATCTGTAAATTGGTATATTGTCGTATTATAACCATGTTGATATTCAAGATCCGTGCAAAGCACAAATCGAATTAAAAATCAAGGGCCTGCAAAACTTACGGAGGAGCCCAATTCATTCCGAATACCAATTTCATTTCAAACACGGACCTCATTCCGCGAAATTTGGTTGCGAAACGACTGAGACAACAAAGAGAATTAGACCGCGAAGAAAAATAAATGCGGTGAAACAACAGAGCATACAAAATTAGAGAGCGGCGGAGGGAAGGCGACGTGGCAAGACGCAGTGCGAGAGGTGAGCCTAGGGCGGGTTTATGACAATCAAAAGAAGCTGGAATTAGGAAATAGTGTGAACAAACCTTCCTAAACTACTAATTTGTACTCTTGATTATATAAAAAACCTGAACAGAATAAGAATTTTCCAGAAGAATAAAAATAAACTTTTAAGATTTCACTAAAGTACCACAAATTTTTTTTTGAGGAGATGTTTAACGTCTAATATTAGGATATATTTCTATAAACCTTGTATGAGGTTTTGTTCTCTCTCATGATGTTTACTTAAAATTAGTTTTGTCTTTTTAAATTAGGGTTATTTGTTTAGTTTAAGGGTCTTTATTTTAAATTTCTTAAATAAATAAGAGAGGTAAGATTTTGCAAGAAATAAACGGCAGAACCTTGACATGCCTGCGGTGGTAATCGTGACCGGCAAGCGTTTATCAATGAAACACATTTTATTTATTTTATTTTTATTTCTAGCATGCGTTACTACAACCTTATTGCTGTTTTTTTTTTCTTTAACACGAGTTCGTTATCGCTCTTCTTCTCTCAATTGTGTCCTCCAAGATTTGGTGCGTTGATGGAGCGATGTTTAGGTTATAGTAGTATACCATTTATAACGCAGATTACCAGGATACAGAGGCAAGTGAACTCCAAGTAAATGTTCTTGAATTTTAACGTTCTTAAATAATATTACACAGTAATTTCTACCGATGTTGAAAGTATAAAGATAAAATTTATGTGGAAGTGGTTAGCGTATGCATTTTATACTGTCCCACTAATCCCACTAATATTATAAATGTGAAAGTTTAGATGGATGGATAGATGTTTGTTACTCTTTCACGCCAAAACTACAAAACCGATTGCGATGAAACTTGGTACGTAGATAGCTGGAGACCTGGATTAACATTTAGGCTACTTTTTATTCGGATATTCCAACGGGTATTTATCACTGGTGTAGCTCGTTAGTACTTGTATTTACGTTAGAGCCAATCTTTTACTTGCAAATGTATGGTGATAGATTCGTATCAGGCGCTGCGGTACTTTGCCTTTTCCTATTTTATATAAGTAAACCTAGAAAAACCAATTTATATACCGTAATTTTAAAAATAAATATGTTAAAGTTATTACACGTATTACGGAGGCGATTGAGGATTTTGCTGAGTATTGAGTATTAATAAGTGTTTCGTAAGTATTAATGACTTTAACCTTGCCCTTATCCGCTTTTAAATACAATTACATTTAAAATAGCTATTGGTAAGAATAAAGTATTTAGGTTTAGTACCTATGTTGTATTGATTTGATTATTTAGATCACAAGAGAGAGAAACCACAAGATCTGCATCGACATCTTGTAGATATTGATAATATAATATAGATATGATGTAATATATTAGGCTGCACGTATGACGCAATGGTTTAAGTGGTCGCCTCGCCAATACACCGCGCTGAGGGTTGTGAATTCGATTCCCGCACAGGGCAAGAAATGTGTGTGATCCACAAATATTTAGTTGTTCCGAGTCTGGGTGTTTTTTGTGTCCGTTGTTTGTATGTTTGTAAAGTCGCCTGCGACACAGGATTCATTCCTAGTGCGTGACTTGTCTTTATTTAAAATATTTTTAAAATGTAGATCAACAAATTGAATGAAACTGATTGACGTTAGCTAACTATGAAGTCAAAATTGTTATTTCATACTTTTCATATAGATTGTAGCGTTTTGACATTCAATCAAAACAGTGATTTGATAGTCAAATACCGTATTGATCGTGTTTTTGTGCTTATGTTACGTAATATCTTCGTCAGTTGGGAATATGACTTATATAGGTAGATAAATTGTTAATCAAGAGTGGTTCCATAAAATTTAAAAATACAAATCTCCCACCCAAAGAATGCACAACAGCAAATGAAAATTTTAAGTGGCATTATCATAACGCATTTAAGTCAGTTTAACGTCGGTTTACAAAGAGTAAAGACATGAGAGCATCTCCGTATACTCCTTTATAGCCCGTGGTTTTATAAGGCTTAATATTCGAGCTATGCTTGAAGCTTGGCACTATAACAAAGAGATGCTCATTTTAGATACCAGTAAGTAAACATTAATTACAGGTTACCTGCACTAAAAATGTCTTAACAATACACATCTTAACAATTAATTTAATAATCAAGGATTAGGGTTTTTGACTTGACTCATATTGACTCATATACATACCTAGTGTTTTATACCAATAGCGTTTATGTCGGTTACTTCTAAAAGTCTAAAATGCATGTTGTGGTCAGCTCTTGCCCTCTCATATTTACCCTCCATATCCGTCATACCTTTTTGAATGAAATCGTTAATGTAATTTGTCTGTGTCCTTCTTTAGGTCCCTTTAGATCCACTCATTCGCTCGATAAAACTTTTCCCTTTGTCGACTTCCGTTCATCCCTTCCGTATGACCGGACCATCGAATATCGTCACGCTGAAGTGCTAAGCAAATTTTTTTTTGCGTACGTTGCTTCGATTATTGTATCTAATGTCACTCGACGGGATGAAATCTACAAGAGTAGAACTATACATAATATAGTAATGTAAGATAACGAGTTATACATATAGTAACGTCAAATATTTTTCATAATTTGTACTCGGCAGTTAATAAAGATGGTTTTCGGGAAAGCCTTACTAGTTTTTAAGGATTTTAACGCTTGCCCCAAAAACACACGTGATTTATTTACGTATGTTTCAGGGAACCTTTCTGTGCCTATATGTATTTAATAGAAAGTTTAAACGACATTTTAATTTTGTTTTTAAATATTTTTTATTATAATATAAATTTTAATAAATATAATTTTTTTACGAGTAATAATTGTGATATCAAAGTATTTATTTTTTTGGTATAGGGAGCAAACGAGCAGACGGGTCACCTGATGGTAAATGACTACCACCGCAGGTGCCCCATGGGCACCTGCGTCTACTCAAAAGTCACAAGTGCCGGCCTTTGAGGTGAGAGTAGGGGAAGAGTGGAAGAGGGGGAACGGAGGAGGGAAGGTTTAGGGCCTCCGGTAACTTCAATCACTCAACGAAAAGCAATGCAAGCATTGCTTTACTGCTAGTTTTCTGTGATGTCGTGGTATCACTCCGGTCGAGTCAGCCCATACGTGCCGAAGCATGGCTCTCCCACGATAAAGTATTATAAGTATTTCTGATATCTGCTTGTGTTTTGATTTCTACGTCATATGTTTATAATATATATATATTTATAATATAAATATCATCAAGGAGAAAAAGTCCTGAAAATATGAACAGCAAAATAAAAATATAAACTGTAATATTTTGATGATAGATACATTTATATTGTCGCAATAAAAAGAGCCACCAATAAAAAAAAAGAAGTAATATGTATCTTGTTAGACAAAACACAAAAACTGTAAGCTTGTAAGTGGACGAAAACACTAAGGCTTGCCCTATGTTCAATGCTTGAAGTTAATGAGAGATGCTTAGCGACACGTTCGGGGCTACTCCTAAGCTCTATCTTACTTGTCTTAGAAATAAAATATCTAATAACATACCTAAGTACCCAGTTAATTAGGAATCTTCAAATATGAAGTACTTTTGTTCCATTACAAACGTAACCAGAATTTTGGCACACTTCTTAGGAATCATAATTGGATCTACAATTTGGCTTTCATCTTTCGTAAACTATTTTCGGTGGACGGTGTAGGCTAACCTGAATCGCTGAATACAAACTTTCGCAGAATATGCCCAAAGAATGTTTACTCTTGAAACAATCTAGAAATTGTTGATTCCTGGAAATCTTAAAGCTACCAGTAAAGTATGATGCGCTCAGAATATTTGTAGTAAGAATTTTGATTTGAAGATAGCTTTGGGTTTCAAAATTATGCAAAAACTAAAAACTCGCCCCGGCTTCGGACGAGTAGCAGAGACGTCAACCTTAACAAATTATATACTTAAACCTTCCTCTATTGGTGAAAACCTATCTCTATTGTTGAAAACCGAATAAAAATCTGTTCAGTACTTTTTGAGTTTATCGCGAATAGACAGACAGACGTAGCGGGGGCTTTGTTTTATAATATGTAGTGATTTTGTATTGTAAGGATACTCTAACTGTGTAGCTTGCTGATATTTTGATTGCTTTAAGAATATAATTCACCTTTAATTAAACATTACTTGAATATATTTTCGAAAATTAATATATTTTTAAACAAACCCATTTTACAGTTCTGTTTGGACGTTTTAGGTAGGAATCTGTAGTTTTCTACTTGAACGGGTATCCCTTTACCCTGTTAACAATGATGAGTAGCATACCCAGTTTCAGGGGTAGAGCAAATGGGTTAGCAAAAACATTAAAGTTTTGGTGTATTGGTTGTTTAGAGACAATAGCTTAACATCGGACGGACTAAATATTTGTTTGCCTCCTTAGTGGTATATAAAACGATAATATGTTCAATGGGAAATAATGTGAACAGGAAAGTAGTATCGCATGTGTAAATCTCGGTTCATATCTTATAAACAAAAATTGATAAACTCAAAAATTCTTAATTTGTCAATTCATTAATATGTAGTATGTATGTATGTAGTAGAAGGTACTCTACTTAAATTATGTAGTTCTATGTATATTCTCCGGTATCTCACGTCATAAAATCATATTTGTAACTGCACAAATGCATTCTTAAGACGACGGGACGTAACACAACAGTAAATGGAATCAAGAAGTTAAATGTAAAGCCTAAAAGTAACAGAAACACTTGTTAAACCACACTAACAGAGTTTTACAAAACTGGTATGGTTGTGTGTGTGTACATAGTATATGTGTTATGGACCAAGTGATTAATATAGCATTATTCATAGTGTCCAGACCATTTAAAAATGCTCAATATGAGTAGTCAATATAATAAAAACTATTGAAATAAGCAAATTGATCGGGTTGTATAATTAATATTGGTCCCCACCTATTTGGTAGAGTAATAAAATACGTTTTTTATTCAATAGGGAATATGTATGTGACTTCAAAATAACCTAAATATTTTTATTTTTAGTCTTTATTGCTACAAAAATATAATCATTTACATGTAATTTATACCCATATTCTTTATCGAATTTTAATTCTGAATGTAATATATATATATATATAACAAAATGCATTAGGTCAATAGACATCAGTCATTAGTAGGGTACGTCAATTGAATAGAAATGACTCGGTTTAGGTTAGGTTAGAACTGCGACCAGAACTATTTTACTTGGTTAGGGCAGCGTGTATTTGTTTAAATTGTCTCTTCATCAAATAGTACCAGTATTGGCATGATATTAGGACTTGGCTATAAATCATCGGTCCCGTTTTGTAAAATCACAAATTTGACAAACGAAGTACTTGGTTAAATGAATATATTAGGAATGTTATTTTAACATTTGACATAATTGCAAAGTAAAACATTTGCGAAATCTGTATTTTGTCAAATGATTACTTATAAAGTAATGTGTTTCTCAAATGAAAAACGACAGCTCTCAGTAGCAGCGCGTATTTGCTAATGACTATGGTCCTTCCATGTATGTTCTGGTTCCTAGCACCCTGCTTAATGAACCTTATGTACCTTAACTATAAACTTGCTCAACATTTACGTAACAATATTCATAATAGTCAGACAATGTGATAAACAGCGAGGTTTGTGTGATATATTTGAAAAATAAATTATTATTATAATTATTATTGTATAAGTATTCATCACACAGTTCGATTACAAATTTTATCATTCATATTGCCCGGGCATTATAAATATTGCAATGTTTAATCACTTGGTCCATAACATGTGCATTTATCTATGCATATGCTATGTACTATGCTTTATTAAGCCACAATATTTACCATGAATAGTATACAATCACGGAAAAATGCGTTAAAAAACATTAGTACAATTGGCGGCCTTATCGCAGTCTGCAATCTCTTACAGTATACTGTAGTACAGTCCATCCAATGGTTACCTGTAAGAGGAATGAGGAACAGGTAATTTGTGGTGCACATTTGTCTTACATACGTACGTACATTCAAGTACTAATACTTGAATGTACGATGATTTTTTTCAGTTTGATTTTCCGTTAATGAATTCCACAGACGAGATATGCAGCTTGTACTGTGAAAGATATATCCGAAAACGTTGTGTAATGTGTTGGAATTTCTAACGTTAGATTTTCCGATGATCTCAAGTATCGTGCGTGTCGTGAATAACTGGAAGTAGTAGGATTAAACAGGATATTATATTATCCTTTGTTCTTAGAAGACTTTTAAGTGAAACACGCTTTCAATACCAACACGACTCCCTTCAACATATCAAAGTCGTCTGAAGTAAGGTCATTACTATAATATTTTTAGAACAAATGTTGAATACATTAATTAATTATATACAACTGTATAAGTTTTAGTTAAATAATTTTGAAATTAAATTTGTAAATAGTCTTGTATTAATCTTGCATAAAGTTAACAGAGAGTGAATGAAATTGACTGTTTCCTTTTGAACATAAACTCGCGAATTATCTTTAAACTCAATAATACGTTATAAACATTTTATAAAGGGGCCGAACTTATTTCACTCCAAGCAAATTGATACAAATAACTTGTGAAATATTCTCGTTTGACAAAATGCTCGGACGTAAAAGAATACGCTTCGCCGTAGTCCCCGATGATCGACGACAATAATACCCCGGAAACCTGGGCCCTCATTATTTATGTTCGCACTTCAACGCCCTGAGGAATGAGTATTTTTCATGCAAATATTAGAGGGAACGTCGACAGGCGATTGGCGAGTGATTGAGCGAGGACAACTCGATTATTTAAAGTCATTTACTTTTTGATATATATTTTATTTTGTAAAGTATGTCCGTGTACTATATTTTCTTTTAAGTGTTTTGAGGAATCAAGGGAAAACTGGAAAATATTTTTTAGTGATGTGATGTGGTTTTTGCACCTTCCTCTTATTGATATTTGCTCTAGACTCTAGACATATGTTCACCTATAGTTTCAAAATATTTGATGCGATTGAATTTTAACATTCAACTTGCATTCATTGTGAATTCAAATGGTTAAGTTAGCAACCGCAGAGTGGTGGAGTACTAGTTATCCAAGTGATGGGAAAGGAAGTTTGGTAGCGAAGAACGATGGCGAAACACTGCAGCCGGAATAAGTCTGAACAATTCTTCGACTCCACAGAAAACTTTGGTTTCTTTCTTCAGTTAAACAGCGGTACTTGAATATCGTGTTATAGGAGGTGTCAGCCGTCCAGAAGTGGTATTCCTGATACTGCTAATGTTTATAGACCATATGTGAATTATAGGTTTTATTCATGGCTGTATAATATACTTGTAAGATCTTAATATTCACTCACTCACTAATCACGTGTTGTGTATCTCGTTAAAGGCAGTGTGTACCTGTTATGTACGTACCAGGTATTTTTATTACTTACTGTAAGAATGCAATGTACCAGTATGTGTACTATTGGTATATTAATAAATAAATACACCAATAGCTGCCCATTGTCAGGTGTGTTGTGTTCTTATTAGTACAAGAGATCGCGTGGTGGTCGAATTTCGACCATCGTTTTTCGTGGCCAGTATAACTTGACCTGTCGTAGTATAGACTTTCTTACCATGACAGGTCAGCGCATATATTGGACGCGTGTAATTTCATTATCCCGTTTTCACGTCATTTTTAAAGTTGTAAGACATATTGTTTAAAAATTTTAGCTTTCTGCAATTCTACTTTACTAAATTTGCGAAATTTTCTTAAAATAATATTTTAATATTTTTAATTTAATTTTTTTTTTAATATACTTTTATTAATATAATGATATATCAAAGCACCCCTTCACCTTTCGGTTTAGCCTAAATTATAAAACAAAACAAAACTGATTTGTTGAGTAATGATTTCACTATTTACAAAAAAAAAAAGTAATTGAACCAAACAACGTAAAGAATAGTGTTGAACTGTAATACTAAAGGCGCTACTGGGTCAAATGGAAGCGAGGCTGCAACTGGGTCACCAGGTACTTAATAATATGTAATATTTTGTAAAAATAACTCTTAAAACGACTGAACCGACCGACATTGTTTAATTCTTTTATCGTTTAAAATCGAATAATGAAAAATACATATATAATCTGTAGGAAGTATGGCACAGTAGTTTGCAATCGAATTGGAGCCGTTTCTTTTTCAAAGGGTCAGTTAAGCAGCGCAGTGAATTATTACCCTTGTGCTTATAAACACCGAAAGTGTGCTTGTTTACTAATTTAGTTACAGAAAAAAACACCAACTTAACATTTTGTTAAGTTGGTATTTTTTTATCGATATAAAAAAAAATACGGGTTGACTTGAGAACCTCCTTCCTCCATTATTTCGTCGGTTAAAAAAGAACCAAAAGTGAACAGCCATAGCATTGATATCTAAAATGCATGAACTTTATTTATGGACTGAGCCATGGTCATGCACAGCCATATTTAATAGCGTAATGACTTTTAAGAACGTAGAAAAAAGAACCTAATCGATAGATAAAACAAAGATGAGTGGCTATAAAATTTAATTATAATCATAATTTAATAATTTATGGTTAAATTTAAAACTTATTTAGGTATGTGTGTGTGGGCACACAATTCTTTTTATAAGCGTGAAAATTGTGAGCTGCACAGTTTATGAATTTGTCTAACGCACATACAAACTGAATAGAAAAGTAAACAGAACACGTTTCTCATAAATGAATATCATCCCAACATATATAACAATTTTATAGTGCATGGGCGTAGCCGGGGTTCAAGTGAGGGCACCTATCCCCTCTGGCTTTTGTATGCTTACGCACTTATGAAAAAGACAGTAGGCTATCGTTGGATATTCAGGTTGCCGCAGTAAAAACCAGAATCAGAAGGTTGATTTACATTTTTAGATCTCTACGTGACACAGCTTCCCAACAAAAAATAAAAATGGTATACATCGCCCTCTGTCAATCTGTATCTCAGTTTGGGGTGGAGCAGCTAAATCACAAGTTCTAGCACTTGAGAGGGCACAGAGAGCCGTGCTAAAAGTTTTGAACAAGAAGCCAATCAGATATCCTACTGCTCAACTATACGCTGAAAACCAAGTCCTTACTGTGAGACAGCTCTTTGTGCTCAGATCAACCACTAAGATTCACCAAAGCGTAACTCCTCCTAGACCTGGTAAAGGGCGCAGCAAGAAGTCAGCGTGTCCCATAGTGCGTAGTAGGACTGCTTTCGCTAGGCGACAATTTAAAAGTCTAGGTTGTAAGGTATACAACTTACTCAACAAACATAAATACATAGTAGGTCTAAATAGGCACGAGGTAAAAAACATAGCAACAAGTTGATTACTTCAACACGACTACGAAGGTACTGAGGCACTATTAAAATTTCTGGAGTGATCACTTGTACGCAAACTCACATGAACGCACGCACATACGTACGCATACACATAAACAACATACACAACATACACTCACACTCATACCCACAAACACGCAAACATTACGCAAATTACTTAACACTACCTAATACTATCCACATTTTAATTTTCGTTTCTAACTACTTATAGTCTCAATGTTTATGGTTTTTTTTAGAATAAGTAGGTACTTTAATTTTGGTTCTCTGTGTCCTAAATGTACTATATTAAGTCACCATGTTCAGATGAGCACTGTTTCCCAATATACAGGTTTTTGGCCTAGTTTGGGAACCAGTATCAATACCAATTGTTAAAAAATGAAACATATAAAGTTTGTAAAAAATTATTGTAAAGAAACGTTTGAGACAAATAAAGATTATTATTATTATTATTATTACTTATTAACTTTATTAAAGTGACGTCAGTCATTTTTATTATTAATTGCTCCTCCCTAGACTGTACAATTTTTTCTTTGACTAATTCGAACCACTCCATGCCCTTAAAATTTTTGATTTGCCACAAATGATAGCTACAACTATGTCGCTAGACCATGAGCTTATATTTTACTCTGCAGTGACGTACTGCTCTCCAATTAAAAGCTTCGATCAAATATTGATCGAACTTTAAAAGCATCTTTTTTATAAACCACAAATATACTAGAAATCCAGTAAAAGTCTTAAAGACTCGATTTAACGAGGAGCATTGAGGTTTGTCATTTAACTCACTCGCAAATGAGGTGGACGTGATGTTTGTCTATTATCATAGTACTATAAAATTATAGCATGCCACAACCCTTGCCTAGGCCATACAAATAATACTTGTATGCATTCAATATAGGTACGTTCTTAATTGTTTGCAGCCAATGTCGATTTAACTCAGCGACCTACGTCTCAGGTTGTACCCATTGAGCATTTGTTTTGCACATTTGCATTGACAATTATCGGCAAGGGGATTTCTAAGAATGTGACAGAAGACTGAATTGTCTGCATTCGTGTCCGCATACATCCGCGCCGCCCCGCTTTTTCACTTTAATGTTTTTAGGTAGATTTTCGAAGAAAAGTCTACCTACTGGTTTTGTACCAGTTGTCGAGTTTTCCGAATTTTTTTTTCTTTCATTTCATTTTTTTCTCATTGTGTAAAATAAATGTATAATAATTATGTATGATGAAAATAGTAAATATTGTGTTTTACCGTTTTAGGTCTCAAATAATTTAGTTTTGATGATTGACATCCATGGGGTATAAAGGGTCTAGTTTAAAACCAGCGCTAGGCAAATGTCTAGCAAATGCTGAACTAGATCACATGATCACGTGAGAGCACATGAGGTACATGTGTTTTAAGCCCGTTTATGATTTTTAGATGTAAGTTTGAAATGCTATATTTATTTATATTTTTTTCTTTCTTTCTTTTTATCTATTTATTTCTTTACCACACCAAAATTACAACGGAAAAGAAAATTACAAGATATAAAAGAAGCTAATGGAGATTGTTTAATATCTTGTAATTTTTTTCTTGCTTTTAGTTATAAGGTTACCCTTTGTACATTTTAACTTTGTAAACTCACACAATGATGTACAATAAAGTTTATTCTATTTTGTTATTAAATTCTAAATCGTGCACAAATGGTTTTATTTTTTCTAGAATACGTTCATCTCGGTCAATGGGAAGTACCCCATAGGTTTTGATTTACCTACCAAATGTTCAAATTTGGTTAAATCTAAGGCTTAAACCACCGTAACTTTTAGTTGCATTCACTTAAAAGCTCGATTTTTACAACTTCGAGGGACTACAGACATAATTAAGTACTTGATGTTAATTTCAACTTCCACAGATTCCTGAGAAAAAGGTTCTTGACAGATGGACAGACATAGAAAGACAGACGGACATCCAAGTTATCCTATAAGGGTTCCTTTTGGGGAACGGAACCCTAAAATTATCGGACCTTCGTTCCCAAGCACAATCACCAAATGTTGAAACGAATAATATGAGCCCGAACTCCAAGAGTTTACTAGGTGCCACTGTTAACTTCCTGGCTCCAGCAACAGATTCCAAATTATGGTATTGTCATCCAAACTACATATGAGGCATATAGAATCAAAGGCAGCTATCAGATCTTCAGATCAAATTTTTAGGAAGCAAAAAAAAAAAAACATTTAATTAGCCTGAGTAAGGCATGTTCGTATATTATTATGTTCTAAATCCTAACTTCAGGATTTGGGGATTGTTATTGGTTTTGGCTGCCGTTGTTTACTCGTTTTAAATAGAAGAAAAAACCAAACCATCAGTTCATTTTTGGAATGGATGGTGATCAGTTCATTTTTGGAATGTGTGGCACTTAGCTACCTTTGATTCTATATGCCTCATATAAGTACACTAGCAACCTACCCCGGCTTCGCACGGGTACAAATTATACACCTAAACCTTCCTCATGAATCACTCTGTCTATTAGTGAAACCGCATTAAAATCCGTTCAGTAGTTTTTCAGTTTATCGCGAACAGACAGACAGACAGATGCGGGGGGGGGACTCGTACCAAGATTTATTTTTATTCGAGCATTAGAAGTAGGTTAAAATTTACTTCCAAGGTTTGTTTACATAGTAAAAGTGAAGTTAATAAATGTGTGTTAATTGGCTAATTAAATGCTTTTGTAAGTCAGTACCTACCTTTCTGTCGTAACTAACATTCATACCATGTTCTTCATTTCTCCCGGTATTCGGTGATGTCCTCCGTAACTGATTCTTATGTCTGGAAACTAGTATTGAGTAACTGTTCAATCTGTTATACATATAAAATTCGTCATCATCGTAGAAAAATGTCGGATTTGATTTCTAGTAACTTTACAGGAGAGCACTTTAAAGTTTTCAAATGATGTTTTACGTAATACTTTAAATGGTTGTTTCTGTTAATGAAATCTGAATATGTTACTGTGTGGATGTCCTTGAAAAATGTTTTGATTTATGAAAAATTATAATGTTTTCAGTGGACTTATGTCAAAAACAAACATCGTCAAAAAATCAAATCCGTCATTTTTCTACGACTGCCACGAATTATACATGTCTATGGTTGTAATGTAATGCTTCCCGTATAGTAACGAAGATGCAAAATAGTTCCCGCGCGGCTTCGCTCGCTTGTACATATTTGTATGTTTTGGATGGAACCCTAATTCCTTTCCAAAATAAAAGTAGCTTAAGTTACTCCTTAGAACATCAACCATCTGCCAGTGAAAGTCCCGTGAAAATCGGTGAAAAAAAATATTTTGACATTACAAACAGACACTTAATTTTATTTATTTGTATTTCATTTAATTTCATTTCATTTATTCAAGAACAATTGTAGCGGACTATAAAACATTGGAAGAGTTCAACTCTTCCTTACTTACTGGTGATCAGCTGTTTACCTACTGCCTCCTGGGATAGTAGGTAAACAGCCTATCACCTCTAAGTGTGTTAGATGTCCATAAAGTACACTAAGCTTACTTACTACATATTTGTGGTAGATTTATCAATAGACGCAATTTCTTTGCAAGTCGCGTATCCACTTAAGGTAAGCGGGCCAATAGTCGGCCATTTCCATTATATCCATTAGAGTAGCTGGTGCTTGCCTGCGATTTGTTTCAGCTGTTGCACGCTCTTAGGAACGTTTTAAAGTACATTTCTCTTTATTTCATAATTTTGAGTTATGTCCGGGTTGAGTGCAGTGCGAGGTGGAAAAATGGAACAAAAATGTGAAATGTAATTTTCTGAACTGTAAAACTTAAGATGTAGTAAATAGGAGCACTGCGAACTGGAAATTCTGAGTATTATTCTATGTTAACTCGCAGTTTTCTACAGCAGATTTATCATTATTAAATGTATTTTAAGAGTGCAGTACTGAGTATTTCAAAGCTCATCTGAAAGGGCTCTTAAAACACTACACTACACATAAAAACGATACGACGTCGTTTCTACGACGTCGTATCGTGTATACAACGGCACCGAAGGAGTGCATCGTGAGTTTCTACTCACGATGCACTCCTTCGGTGCCGTTGTCTTTTGTTATTGAATATTCAAAGATGACAAGAAAAGGAAGATTCCTAATACCAGCAGGAGGCGAACAGTGCCAAATGCGGTCCAACGTCGCATCGTGAAACGTCCTATCGTGCTTATGCGTAAGGTTCGATATTTTTTCAAGTTCCCTACTTTAATACATACAAACAGAGCCCTTATAAGATCACTTTGTTAGCCGCATCCGGCTCTTCCAAAGCACTTTCAACCCTTAGATACGAGAAGAGTAAGAGTAGTATCAAGTTGAAATTAACTTCAATTAGTTAAGTCTGTTTTATATTTAAAGGTGTATAAAAAAATCAAGCTGACAATCATGGAACTAGCTAAGAAGTTCGTTATATTTTTGTGTCTATGAAGCTGGCGTAGCCAAGTCATAGGGCCGTAATAAAACCCACACTATATTTTTTTGCTAATTATTTGCTATTTTTTTGCCAAAGAATTGATTTTTTTGCTATAGCCATTTCCGAAAAACAATGGTCCTGCTGACTTGATACTTAAGCTAGCGTAGCCAACCCTATATCTCCGGATCTCTTACACTTATCAAAACAAGCTTTACGGCTTATTTTTTTGCTAATTGTTTGCTACTATTTTGCCGAAGATTTGATTTTTTTTGCTATAGCCATTGCCGAAAAACAATGGTCCTGCTGACTTGAGACTTAAGCCAGCGTTGCCAACCCTATATCTCCGGATCTCTTACACTTATCAAAACAGGCTTTACGGCATATTTTTTTGCTAATTATTTTGCTATTGTTTGCTAAAGAATTATTTTTTATACGCACGTACGCTTGTTTGAGGGAAAAGTAGGTATAGCGCACCTTACGCTAAACATGTCGACTAATCACCAACATATCGTAAAACTGATTCGTACGTATTACTTTTAGTTTATTTGTTGCAAATATATTCAGAAGGGCCTTTGTAAGCCATTCAGTAAGCGTAATACCCAAATTATTTAATAATTGCTTATTTCCGATAAAAATATAGGTCATGTAAACTTCTTTGCTCATACCGGTAGAACCAGAAGATATATAAAATTCCGCTTTCATTTCCATTCTTATGGTAATTCTTACGTGGAAGAGCCATGCTTGGGCACGTCGGGCCGGCTCGACTCCGCTTGATACCACGGCCTCATAGAAAACCGGCAGTGAAGCAATGCTTGCATTGCTTTTCGCCGCGTGAGGGAGGTTACCGGAGGCCCTAACCCTTCCCTCTCCCCTATTCCCGTCCTTCCCCTCTCCTCCTCTACACCCCTCTAATCCCAATTTCCCCTGTTCCCACTCTTCCCCCCTGTCCCCCTCTTTCCCTACTCCCACCTTAAAGGGCGGCAACGCACTGGTGACTCTTGAGTTACAGGTGCCCATGGGCGGCGGTAGTCATTTACCATCAGGTGACCCGCCTGCTCGTTTGCCTCCTATACCATAAATAAAAAAAAAACACTGCTTGTTTAATAAATGATACATTGTAAAATATGATTTAACTAATCGAAACTTTTTAGGCTATTTTTTTTCAAGTGGAGTTTTAAAATTTCTGCCAGAACAAAAAAAAAATGAAGAAGAGAAGATTTTGAATTTAAAAACTACTCATCTATTACTACATTCAACTATTCTATCAATGGCACTGTAGGGTGCACCGGTGTGGGCGGAGGCTCTGACCGCCCAGAATAGGGCGCGCCTCTGGCGCCTCAGAGGGTTATGGCGGTTAGAGCCATACGCGGATACCGCACCGTGTCAACGGAGGCGGCGTGCGCGTTGGCCGTCACTCCCCCGTGGGATTTGGAGGCGGAAGTGCTCGCCGAAGTATATCGGCGAACGGCTAAGTTCCGGGCGGAAAGTGGCAGTCGGCCCCCGCCCGAAGAGGTACGCGAATGGTGTGAGACCGCTCACCGAGCCACCATGGCTCGTTGGTCGTCCCGGCTGGAGGCTCCACGTGCTGGCTTTGCCGCCGTGGAGGCGCTCCAGCCGGTCATCGTCGAGTGGGCAGGGCGGCAGGACGGCACCCTTTCCTTCCAACTGACGCAGGTTCTTTCCGGGCACGGCTGCTTCGGGAAGTACCTGCACTCGGTCGCTAGGAGGGAACTGAGTCCCGCCTGTCACCACTGCGACTGCAGTGAGGACTCGGCTCAGCACACGCTGGCGGTTTGCTCTGCCTGGGCGACGCAGCGTCGAGCCCTCACTGCAGTCATCGGAGGGGATCTCTCGCTACCGGCCGTCATACGCTCCATGGCCGGTAGCGACAGGAATTTTACCGCGGTCGCTACCTTCTGTGAGGATGTCATCTCGCAGAAGGAGGCGGCGGAACGGGTCCGGGAGGACGATCTCCACTCGGACTTAATTCGCCGCCGGCGAACCGGGCGGCGGAGGCGCGCTTTCCAGCGCCACATGCCGCCCTGAGTGTGGCTGCGGGTGGTCGGGACGGGTTTTCCCTTCCACTCGCTATAGTGGCCCCCCGCGAGGAGGCGGCGTCCACGTGTGCCTGGACGGCGCCAAATTGAGAGGTTGTTACCCGAAGATGGGGCCCGCGCTTTTGCGGGCAGTCGCTAGGGGGGGGTCCGGATGTCTTAATAAAAGCTGTTCCCGGATCCCTCCTAATTTAGGCGCAGTACGGCACACCGTGTGGTTTGAGTTGGTTCGATTCCGACACACCGCCCCACCGAAAACCCCGGTGGGGTGACGGCCGGCAGCATATTTATTAAACAAGCAGTCATTTTTTTATTTTATTTATGGTATAGGAGGCAAACGAGCAGGCGGGTCACCTGATGGTAAATGACTACCGCCGCCCATGGGCACCTGTAACTCAAGAGTCACCAGTACGTTGCCGCCCTTTAAGGTGGGAGTAGGGAAAGAGGGGGACAGGGGGGAAGAGTGGGAAGAGGGGAAATTGGGATTAGAGGAGAGTAGAGCGGCGAAAAGCAATGCAAACATTGCTTCACTGCCGGTTTTCTATGAGGCCGTGGTATCGAGCGGAGTCGAGCCGGCCCGTACGCGCCCAAGCATGGCTCTTCCACGTAAGAATTACCATAAAAATGTAAATGAAAGCGGAATTTTATATATCTTCTGATTTTACCGGTATGAGCAAAGAAGTTTACATAATCTATATTTTTATCGGAAATAAGTAATTATTAAATAATTTGGGTATTACGCTTACTGAATGGCTTACAGAGGCTCTTCTGAATATATATGCAACATAAATAAACTAAAAGTAATATGTACGAATCAGTTTTACGATATTTTGGTGATTAGTCGACATGTATAGCGTAAGGTGTGCTATACCTACTGTTCCCTCAAACAAGCGTACGTGCGTATAAAAATAATTCTTTAGCAAACAATAGCAAATAATTAGCAAAAAAATATGCCGTAAAGCCTGTTTTGATAAGTGTAAGAGATCCGGAGATATAGGGTTGGCTACGCTGGCTTAAGTCTCAAGTCAGCAGGACCATTGTTTTTCGGCAATGGCTGAAGCAAAAAATCAATTCTTCGGCAAAATAGTAGCAAATAATTAGCAAAAAAATAAGCCGTAAAGCTTGTTTTGATAAGTGTAAGAGATCCGGAGATATCGGGTTGGCTATGCTAGCTTAAGTATCAAGTCAGCAGGACCATTGTATTTCGGAAATGGCTATAGCAAAAAAAACAATTCTTTGGCAAAAAAATTGCAAATAATTTGCAAAAAAATATAGGGTAAGTTTTATTACGGCCCTATGCCTTGGCTACGCCAGCTTCATTGACACTATATTTTTTCTATTGCATAGTCGAGTTAGTCGTTCAATTCAACATACCTTTTTTTTTCGTTAGAGTAATGTTCGATTCTTATCTTACTTATATATGTTCATTAGGTCAGTTAACTTAGCCCTCGCTGTAAATGGCTTCCTTAGCGATGCAGTACCAAAAATATACGAATTATGGTGGCTATATACTGGGTCACTAATTAATTATAATAGAATACACACGTGTCCGTTTTTTGTACCAGTAATGTAGTTATCATCGTCGCGAGGACTACCTACCGACCTATAGTGTAAACAGTTGTGATGAGGCACACATTACATATTATATTTGGCGTACGACATTTAGTTCTATTTTATCTTACTTTAGCGCGTGACCAATATTATATAATTAAATTTATTTATATGTAGCGTTGTATTGATTTATTCTATTTAAAAATGTGTACTCCCGAAACCTGCGAAACAGGAAGATATTAATTATGTACGCAACCCTTAAGCCACGAGTTCACTCGCACTTCTGTGGTTTCGTTGCTGCTGAATGATTATGTAGGCAATAGACTAATGTGCGCGTCAGTACTATACCCGTTTTAGTCAGAATTTGCGACCATCGGATTGCATGTCGGGTACCTCAGCCCTTATGCGATTCCACCACTAGTACATTCTTATTATATTGTACATGATCTCCAAAAAGCATGTAAATATTTATTTGTGTACTTTAGGTGGATCATAACCATCACCTCAGCGATTATGGTACCACCGTTAATTTTTTTATAGAACTATGCTGCACCAGTGATGTCAACTGTGCTCGTACTAACCCTCTCCCACCCTCTGAGAACAAACGATCGATGTCACGCCCGGTGGAGCTCTATCCATTTTGTGCTATCTAATTGCGATCTTCCGTCCCGTTCCACGACCGCGATCAGAAGAAGATAGTGGCCAGTGAAAGTCATAACTCATTAGCCAACCGGCACCCGACCAGCACCGCCTCGTCGTTTGGCGTCAACCAGTGAAAGTCGTGTGGTCAACGAATGGACATCGCGTGTCCACGAATTTACGAGTAGTTTGTCAGCGATTAGTCTACACGTGTGTTTCGTTATGTCAAATTTCACAAACCGTGAATTGACTCTCATAGCTGTCCCGCTTGATGAGAAAGAAAATGAAAGACGCTACAATAAAAAAAACTTATTGGGTGCATGAAATGTTTAAACAAAGAAAGAACAAGGGTATATATAATATATATACATCAATCATCAGCCTTTTGAGCCGCCCACGAATAGGACACTATTATGAAACAGTGTGAATTCTACATTTAAAGCCTGACAATAATGAACTACCGTAAATTATGCGGTGTTAAAAAAACACATTTCTTTTTTGTAGCTACTTGCCTTGTTCTATTCAAAACATTAACATACGTTTTTGTCAATATTTACGTCTAAAAAAGTTGTCGATTCTACGGTTTTTAATGCTTTGTCATTCTGAGTAATATTAATTGGTCTTTGTTTACTGTTATATGTTCGGAACGGAATAATTTTATTGAAATTAACATTTAGATTGTTATACTCTAGCCATTTATAAACATCGTTTAAGGTTCTATGTATGTCCTCTTCAAACTTGTCTTTATGTTTGCAATGTACTAGCAAAGTTGTGTCATCAGCGTATATGATGCATTTATAATAATAATAATAATAAATAGTAATAACATTTTTTTTTAGGCAAAATACAACAATTGACACATACACAATAATACTGGAAACAAAAGTCGGCTAAGTAATAAGTACATAGTAGTTTGCATCATTGTCACCTGTACTAGTGAAAATTCACTGTATCACAGCGCCTTCCATGGTCGGAGAACAATCTGACTGAATATGGACCATGTATTACAACTTATACAACATTGTTGCATCATAAGGATGGAGTAGTTCATTGTGATTGCAAATATACACTCTTAACAATATTAGGTTAGTGTGTGTATGTGTAATATGTGAATGAAGCTAGTGTGAAAAGGTATGTATCTAAGCCTAAGTATTTGTGTGTGACTGTATTGTCCGAATTTTTCTGTTTGGGAGCTTCTGTGTGTATAGATAGTTGTGCCTGGTAGGTCATTCATATTTAAAATTAAAAATAACAGCCGTCCCAGGATACTACCACACATACCACAATCATTCAATCTGTAGCTTGATAGTTGTGAGGTTTTGTATAATCCTGATAGACATGATCTGCACGCTCCCAATGGCAGAAGGAATGTTGCGACGCTGTCGTTGACACTGATACCTATGCGACATGTCACTTAAATCTTTATTGAAGGTAGTCCAATCAGAACAGAAACTAATCGCGCTTCTTCAGCGATGCAACCAAAGTGTTGGTAAGTATAAAAATGTATTTTTAATATAAATATGATTCCTTCAACTAACCGATCGGATTAAGGAATTACCAATTCTCTAAAACGTTTATTGCGGATAGACCCACTAATCACAGGATCCTCCATCAATCTCGTGCCAACTGCCGCTGGCGGGATGCCACAACATACGTTGGCTATAGTCTAGCTTCAGAGAATAAGGCAAGTTTATGTTCACTATCACTGTTTCGGTAGAATATTGATGCGTGAATAGCAAAATAAGCTTCTTACTGTAGAAGATAATGTTCTACACGCTAAGTGTTATTATTATCTTTATGTCTGTGTAATCTTAATTAAAAAATCTGTAGAAAGAAATACAATGTAAGCTTTAAGGCACGTTACATAACGTTCAAAATATTATTTACGGAACGATTGCTTTCAAATTATAAACATAGAAAAATTGCAGTCTTGTCGTTTCTCTTTCAAATCATAAATAGATCCTTAGACGTACTCAAGTCAGTGAAAAATCTTTATTTATACGTAGATCACACCTGCTTCTTTCAATGAAGCAGCTGAGGATCTTTTCGTGAACCGTTTTTTTTTTCATTCCAAGCGACATGTAGGCAAATCGACAGGCTGTGGATCGGATCAGATTTCATCGGAAATTACGTCCGATCCGATCCGATCCGATTACTAAGTTGAGAATAGGTTTCTACAGGTGTGGCAATTGCCACTGCAACTTGTCAGCTGACGGTTTGTAGGACGCATCTCAAGACGTCTAACAAATTGAAAGGTTCGGATACCACCGACGTGAATTCACTTATAACATAAGTACTAAACATTGTTAAAGAAGTTAATGTGACCCATTTTACGAGTAGCCATAAAAATACTGACCTCCGAGATGTAAGACCTTTTCTCAACAAATATTCTTTTGTGAATTCTTTTCTCTTTATTGTTCTCCGTTGCTACGTCTTATTAAGTAATAAAAATAAAAGTTTAAAAGCCGATTATGAAAATGACTACAAGTTGATCTTTTATATTAGGAGTTTTCTTTTCTTTCTGTAATGAAACTGAAGAATATAATATAGATTGTATTAAGATTCTTAGTACTTTAGTATCTTCGAATTGCGCGTGATAATATTTATAAACGTCAGTAAAAGATTTATCACAAACGCTTTGAGCGATAAGGCACAAACAAAGCCAACAAAAATCGTTCAACATCTTAAATGGCAATACAAGGAGCTCTTTCAAATGGTAATTTGATTGTACCCAGTTTGCAGCTTCAAAAGAGTGAAATATTCTTTTCAGAGGTCCCGGACGCCGCGGGAGAATTATTAATGGCCAACGAAACTTTTTCAAAGTTTACATCGTCGCGCAAGTCATGAAAGGGGGCGGTAATAAACTTTTTATTCTGCATGACACTGTTGGGAAATACATAGTTCGAGTATCACTCTTAAATTATAATGTTTAAGATGTGTTTGTTACTTGATATATCTGGTAATATTTTAAACTTAAGTTGCAAGCAATTTTCTGAACCAGAATAAATACTTCCAATACACCGAATCGAATACACTGTAAAGTATATAACAACGTTAGCACGTATATTAGAAATCACAATTCAAGTGTAGAATGAATAGGTTTTTCTTGGATAGGCATGTACCATCTTCGTCTTCATCGTAACTTTCCATCAGGTGAGTTGGAAGACAAGCGCCTATGCCCTTTCTAAATAAAAAAATAAAAAACCCCTTATATAGTAAGTAATTGCGGCAGGTGACGCGTTTACAGACCAGATTGTCAAACAATCATATCTGTTAAGTCACATTGAGACAGGTCAATTCATAAATAAAAATTTTCGCCTATCTGTGACTAGGGGAGTTTGTACCACCATCAGTCCCAAATTTCTCTTGCGTCATGGAACGACGGACATTCCGTGAAATTTGTTTAGAATAAAAGACTAAAACTTCTATATTTAAATATTACTTACCTGCTTCTAAATGATAGGAAGTCTAACTAAAATAACCATTCCATCCGACGATCATGCGCCATGTTGTTCCAACTTATGGATTAATTAGATGCGCAAATTCGCTCGCTGTTTACACCACAACCACGGGGTCGAATGTATAAAGTTCGTCACAAGACAGAGTGACGACGTGAGAACGGTGGCAGCAAGTTTCCAAAATTCACGCGGTTTACTCGCGCAATGTACTTTTTACGACCAACAATAAATTTCATCTCATCGACTAAAGGAAGGCATTACGCGGAACATTTTTATGAGAAAAATTTACTGAACTACACCTTGGTGAGTTGATGTTACAGATATATATTTGTGTACTTTGGCTCCAAAGAGTATCGACAATATCGTGTGATGTGGACTTTATACGTAGGATGACACGAAACGGTTGAAAATGTTTTGAGGTTCGTGTGAGTAAGTGTAGTCGAGTCTACGCTGAACCATGGCAAGGCATTAACCGTGCACCTAAGGTAACAACTTGTAAAATTATAAAAATTAAATTATGGTAAAATTATTTTCAAATATTCTTTTGTGAGTTTTGTTATTGTCTTTTACTAGGTATTTATTTAAAGTATATTTTTTTATGAATTTATTTATTTTAAAACTTTTTTAGGAAAAATTGTTAAGTAGTTATATAAATGTTTTTATGGGTTTTAAAAAAAGTAGGTTTATTAGCAATACCGTTGAAAAAAATCCTGATTTTTTAAATATTTGGAGACTCTTAAAGCTATAAGTTAAATTATCTTTGTTTTATCTTTTTGAATACAACAGAGTATGTCTGTTACCCAATGTTTATGATTAGGCTTGAAAAAAAAATTACATTACGGACAATACTTTTCCTTGTGTATGTTTCATATCAACATAATTTATGAATTTTCATGTCAATTTCCATAATTTCATTGTTTTTTTATGCAGATATTTTCAGAAAAATACAGAGCGTTAGAAAAGGGTGTGGTCATATGCCTCATATCGTAGACCACATAAATAGCGTATAGCTGGTATAGTAAGAGAGAGATAGAGAGAGAGAGAGAGAGAGAGAGAGAGAGAAAGAGAGAAGGCTGACATGAATAAAACTGGATATTTAATACCAAGGATGTTGATAAGTTATCCAGATTTCTAAGAAAGTGTCTGCATAAAAAAATAAAAAACCAAATCTCTGAAATTATATTGAAAATTCATAAAAAGTTTTTTTTAAATGTCGGTTACATACAACGTTCCTAAAATTTGACCACCCCTTTCTGAAACATTGTGTATATTATATTATTTATTAGAAAACAGAGGAAATCACAGACAAGGAGAACACCGTTCTAGATAATTAAGCTGAGGTTCAAACAGGTTATCATGATTGGACAAATGGCTTTAGGTGCAATCATTCATCAGTTGAACTTAAAGATCGCGAAACCGATGCTATTACCACTATGGCACCGCGATGTTGATTCATTCGTTATATTATCTTCACCGTCGCAGAGTAAGCCTACCAAATCCTGGTCTTATAAATATACTGAATGTTGAGTAATCCGGTATAAATCTGAAAACAAACTCGGAGTAAACACAATTTGACTCCAACGGGGGGGCTAATGTATGCAAATAAGTCACCTTTTCGTCGACCCTATTTAATACGTAAGCATTAGGTAAATTTTAATAAAAACAGTGAATTCTTTATTCAAAATGTCACGACATTTAACAATTCATTTTTTTTAATATATGTTTATGGCATAAAATCGTATTCAAATGAATAGTGGTTTTTAAATCTCTACTTAGAATTCTTGTGTTCAACAACAGATATGAAACAGATAGTAAATACAAATTTATCTAGAATTAACTCTGTTGTCTGCAGACTATCGCGTTTAACAAAAGCTTTATTACTTAAGTATAGCTGAGAGTTGCCACTTGCCATCACTAAATTGTACCAAGTATAGGTTATCAGTTGTATTGGCAAAATAACTACGAATTTATATTTCCTAAAGATCGCCTGGCGGTCGAATTTCGACGGGTTTGAATAAATTTTGGCACCTGCAACTCAAGAGTCACAAGTGCGTTACCGGCCTTTAAGGTGGGAGTAGGGGCAGAGGGGAGAAAGGGGGGAAGAGCGGGAAGACCAGAGAGGGACGGGTTAGGGCCTCCGGTAACCTCACTCACACGGTAAAAACCAATAGAATAATTGCTTTACTGCCGGTTTTCTGTGAGGCCGTGGTATCACTCCGGTCGAGTCGGCCCATACGTGCCGAAACATGGCTCTCCCACGAATTTGTACATCTTGTTTTATTTCATTGACCTGCCATTGTGTAGACTTTGTACCATGACAGGTCAAAATATATACTGCTTTATGTACCCGTTTTACATTAGTTTTAACTTTTTAGCACATATTGTTTAAACATTTAATCTTTCGGCACTTCTACATTATAAGTTTTCAGTATTCTATATTCTATTAAAATTTCACATTCGTACCCGCAACCATTTGATCGCAAATCCGATTACGCTACCACCGCCTAGTAGTTTATATTAAACAGGCGGTGAATAGAATTCGTTACATAATTTACAAGTAAATACAGTACTAGGAGACAT
Organism: Callimorpha dominula; assembly: GCA_949752705.1. NCBI lineage: Eukaryota > Metazoa > Arthropoda > Insecta > Lepidoptera > Erebidae > Callimorpha > Callimorpha dominula. The sequence goes on along the minus strand of OX456995.1, from coordinate 5,009,593 downwards.
ACACAGCAGACTTCTGCTCCAAGAAGCTGTTGTGTAGATCAGAAGTAATCACACTCTACACCCTACACCCATACTTGCGCTTTATCATTGAGCAGTTCCAGCATTTTTGTGAAGCTTATTGCTGCTATTACTTAAAAACAAAACGTTACATATTGCTAACACCAAAAAGTTTGCGCCCCACCCACAGTTTTGCGCATGTAAAATACATATAACGTATCCGCCCACGATTTCCAGAGCGAAAACCAAAAGATCAGCAAATATAAATTTAGCTATATTTAGACAGAAAGAAAGAAAAATGTTTACTTCAGTTCCTCAAGTAGAAACGATTTCTTTGTAGTACTATGATATACATTCTGTACAGCTGAAAAAAACGGGGATTTATCTTTGTCTTTAAATTATTTCTATAAGACTTTCAATTATTCAATTATTTACAAAATATTAGAACCAAATAACACGGTAATAGAAAGTGACTTTTTACGTAGACGAAGGTAATCCGAGAAAAATGTTCTGTTCTCTGATACATTCTGTTCGCTGCCAAAGCCAATTTTTCAGTCTGTGACCAAAACCTGCTTGCAAAAATTTATTAATTATTAATTAACAATTGCGCACTTGTAAACTAATTTTATTGAAGGGCCTTTTGGTCTAGTGGTTAGTGATCCTGACAGCTGAGACAGAGGTCGCGGGTTGGATTCCCACCCAGGACAAATAATTGTGTGATGAGCACAATCATTTATTTTGTTGTTCGTCTATGTGTACCTAATATACAAGTATTTAGTAATTTATAATTATTTTTATCGACAATCTCGTTACCATAGTACAGGCTCTGCCTAGTTTAGAATCAGACAGCCGTGTGTAAAGTGTTTTAAGTTAATATACTCGTATTATTATTATTCATAGAGAAACAATTGAAAAATTAGGAAATATTGGTGCTTTTATGGTAAACCCTGGGTGTCGGAAGCGACAAAGCCCCTTTTGTTTTTTATGAATGAGACGGCGTCTTACAAGTCGCTTTTGTCCCACTGCCTACCGTAACCAAGACCCAGGAAAGCCATATACTTTTGTGAAACAATACCAACAGTATTTTTATACTTATGTCTTATAAAGTAAGCGGTTACTCATGTATTTGGGATCTTTTAGACCCTGAGGTTTAACTCAATCGTTGCCTACCCTATCGCCTCCTCAAAGAGATCTGGCAACCCTACTTGCCATAGTTTAATTACATAGGAAAGCAGCACTAGTTGCGTTCATATAAAGTTTTAAGGAGTGTTGTTTCGCAGCGATACTAAACGATTGGAGAAAGTTGGGTAGTTCCAAGTTTAAACTAAAAATCATTACCCTTCGCCTTTCTTGTTGATAATTAGCTCTTGAATAATCTCTGTGTTATAATTATAACACATTTCGGTCTTGGAAATAGTTTTTCTAGCAATTGCTAGAAGAACTATTTCCAAGAACGAAATGTGTTACTTACTTGAAAGTACTGTATTTAAATGATAATATTGACAAAATAAATTAGTATTCAATGTTTTATACACAAAGCCTGCTTTTCCGTTACATGACGGTAATACATAAAAAGGCCTTTTAAGCATTTTATATCGGATATTTCGATATTATGTTGATTTATATTTTTCTTGTTTGCCTAACATGAGAAAAGAAACGTTTGTGTAACAAATGTTTGTGCCAGCTATTCAATTTTCTATCAAAAAACAATCTTCGATCCACGATCTTATTTTCTTTGAAGTCATAAAATAGATATTGTGACATCTATTTTCATTTCATTCGATATCTAGTTTTTTGTTCTGTTCATTTTGAAGTTTTACTAGGAACTGATTTTAGGGCATATTTGTAGGTTTGTGCCCAAGTGAATTCGCGATACTTGGTGTATAAAACGCATTATATTTTATCTATTAATAACAATATCTTAAAACGATCAAATCTATTTATCTATCATATGATAGTATTTAGAAATCACTATGACTTTACTTATCACTTATTTGCTGCCACACGACGCCACATATTATTATGTATGTAGGCCACCAAAACAATGTTATTTTGGGAAATCCTTTGATAGAATATTTTTATTAATTCTACTATATTTACTATATCTAGGTAGACTGAATTGGAGAGAGAAGTAACGTAACGTGATGAAGATACAATTTGAAATTGTTATTTAGGCGATTCATCATTTTCTTCGTGCTTTTTTTCTAATTCATTTAGGGTCGGTGCAACGTGTTTTCTTCTTTCATTTTACTCTAGTATTTGTCATTTCACTGTTTATTCCTCTTCTAGCCACTAGAAGAGTCTCTTTGCTATCACATAGTGTCACGATCACTAGATACTGTTCCTACATAAAAAGGATAAAACTTAACCTAAGCAATCTTGCATAACTATTTGCATATTATACTGCAATCTTACTAACTAATCAATTTTCAAATTATAATCTAATTAGTTTTCATTACATAAAAATAAATTAGCAACAAACAAACAGGAACGACAGATATGCTTACGCCGTATAGCGAACTGTCTTTTCTAGAGAATTCGACAAGATGACTCATGCTAAGGCGGCGAGTTCGTTTGCGCGCGCGCAGCCATCAGTCGTCTCAAAGACTACAATAGTATATAGGATAGTCGTCTCAACACTGCGCTTGAGACACGACACGTACTTCAGCTCGACGCCGACCCTCAGTGTAACCGACAGTTAAACTATTAAACCTCGACTCTCGTAAATCTGTTAAGAATTATAACAGTTGTTACTAAATGTCTTATTTGTTCCCGTACTGGGTAAGTTGTACAAATTAACTATATTATGTAGCTGACCAATGTAAATAACTATTCGTCGCTGTAGGTTGCCTCGTATGAATTGTGAACATTATATCTTTCACCCGCTTATTGTTTAGCACTGTCTAGTTACTATAATATTATATATAGTGGTTTTAATGTTGTAAACGATTACAGACACCAGTACTTTTATATAATACCTTCTATTTTCTTGTTTATGTTATTTATTCCTTTAGATATCTTAATAGTAATTTATTAATTGTTGTTATTGCCTACTGAACCTAGATTAGCCATCTAGTAGATGCCAATTTCCTACTGTTAGGTGAAGGGCTTTTCATGGCAAGCTGTCTGTATTAGCTGCTGATGCTAGATGGAACGGTTTGCAGGAACTCCTATGGGGCTTGAGAGCTGCGCTCGACTATAGCTCTCGAGAACCTCTGCTGCTCTCTTCGACTGAGGTGTTACCTCAGTCCTCCTGGGCTACGCTCCGCCAGGCCACGCCAGGCCTCTGCTACTCTTCGCCCCAGCTGCTACCTCCGTCTCCCGGGTCCTCGCTCCGCCGGACTACGCCGGGGCCTTGCCAGCTGACACCGACCAGGGGAGTGCGGTATTATGGGCCTTATACGAGGACCAACCTTTAGTGCCGGCCTAACCGAACTCACTACCCACTTTTTTTTACTATTTATATTTTTTTTAATATAACAACAAATCCTAAACTTTGTTCGTTTTATTTATACTCTCTAAAATAAAACATGACAATAGACCATTATCAATAAAAAAAAAATATATATAATTTTGATCATGTTAAAACAGTTTTCTACTAAATTTCTGTAATAGTAATGTTCTCTCAAAATAATGGGACGTTTCCCGAATACCCTGTATGGAATGTTTATTGATAGATTACATATTAAAGCTTAGTGATTTACATTTAAAACATAAAAACTAAAATTAATTAGCTTAAGCTAAAATAAAAGATTATGTAGCCAGATGTATTGGATCTTTCATCCGGAAAAGGAAACTCGATTTGTATATACATACATACAGCTGAATGTGCCTGAATTCCGCCCGGAGCCAAGTCTACATCCGTTTTATTCAGAGAAATGTGCGCTGATTTAAAAAAACTTTCTATTATTTTTCTTGCCCCTATGTGTACCAAGGTGGGTGGGCAAAAAATATCCATAGATTTTTTTTTATTTTTTTCTGTATAAGTCATATTTGTATCTGATGAAAGCAAGGTTTTGATTTACGTTATATTTTTTTACTCATCTAAAAAACAAGATATTTTGATTTTACACTTTTCATTTTAAAAAAATCATAATTTATTTTTCTTGCTAATTTCTAATCTCGACAAGGTACAATAATGATAGCTCTTTACGGTTCTTGCGTTTTCAGTCTCAGACTGAGAAGACTTATTTTAAACGACTTTCCAGTCTTAACTTAATTTAAAAGTTGGTCTTCTGATTACTTAGTGAATCACTGATGTTAAAGATTCAATCAGATTCGATGATCAATAACAAGCACCGATTTATATTCCCAGAGAGTCATCCAGAAAAGCTACCAATTTTGACGTTCGGTGTAAACATAATGGAAAGTTGTGCTGCATGAAACAAATTATGAGAGTATTTCCTAGAAATAAAAAAACACAGACAACCTAAACCAATATTATTTACGTATTAACGGGAATTAACGCGATCACGAAAAGGTATTACATACCTCTGAATTGCCTGACTGACTGAATTCCCGTTAATACGTAAATAATATTATATCATGGAACGCGAAAGTTTAAAAGTTAGTATAACCTAAACAAATACACCTAAACCTAATGTATTATTCATTACATACTTTATGTAATGTATTATTTTATTAAATGTAATTCCTGAAATTAAGTTAAAGTAAAAAAAATACCTAGCCTACAGACAATCAATATTTAATAATAATGCTGAAGAGAATTCTTCTGTTTGATTGTTTGTTAAAACGCGCTAATCTCCCGAACTACGAGTCTGTATGTATGTATAGTAGGAGGAATGGAATAGGCTATGTAATTTCACGCTACGAGCCTTAGGAGTGGAGCAGGGACCGACTAGTTCTTTATAAAGAGAATTTAATATTTTTCTGTATTCCCAACGCATTAGGTAGCTAATACAATAAAAGAACGTGCAATAAAACTCACAGTCACTCTATTTTAATTGCCACGTTACAGTGTTCGCATTTACTGTCGATGGTTAAAGTTTAAAGCATTGTAATCAGTTCTCTAGATAGGTACTACAGATACGGTAAAGTGTAAACGGTAACATGTTTGAGAAGGTATTTTATAATAATAAGTAGTTCCGAGAAAACCAGAATCGTGTTACTCGATTATAAAGATTTCCTCCACCAGATATTAAATAGAGGAGATGTGCAATAGACACGTATGCTGCTATTGCGAGCGCCGTGATCAAATTGATCCTGTCGCTAAGAAATTGCTGCTTAGTAATATCAATGCACATTTGACCCTGTAAGTAATAGAATGCCGATGTTTTTGTAAATATTTGTAAAAATCGAAACAAATATAATAGCTGTATTAAGTGAGGTACTACTTGAATCAAAAAGTATATACACAAATGTTTGTAATATTTGATTTTGACAAGAATATAAAAATTTTGGTTGTTGTTATATTACATACGTAATAATTGATTACGATGATATTATTACTTTTGGAAAAATACTATACAAATCTGTATATTAATTATGCGAGAAGAGTTATTGTTGCGCATTTTTAAGCAAACGCGTACAAACAGGAATTGTGAAACCTGGAATACTTAAGGTTTATATGTAGAAGAATGTTGACCTGTCATGGTACATGGTATAAGTTATACTTGAACTGTTATTATATAGACCCATTTGGAAATAAACCAAAAATGAATTATGGTGAAAATTCGACCACCAGACGATCTCTACTGTGAATAAAACCGTAATTAAACGATGTGTTCACTATGAACAGACGTCGCGTGGTACAGCCACTGCTTGCGTAGTTGTATATTATGTGGTCTGCAGCCGCAGCAGGACAGCCACAAATCATGCTATGAATGACTGTCGATCGTGTGTTTGGGAGCACTTTTAATGCTTGTTAGCATTTATAATGTTCTATTAATTGTACATATATATGTATTTAGATAATATATTAGATGTGTAACTCGGGATTATTGTACCTTATAAATATTATCACTATTAAAGTATGTATCAAAGTCGCGAAAGCTTAAAACAGATAATATTTAGTTTTATAGAAATTCTGTATCATTGTGCTAGGGCAGTCATTAATTTACGTTTTTTTAATGATGAAAATACAATATTTAATAACTATTTTCTACATTTTTAAAAGCATTTAAGTTGATACTTAAAACAAAGTATTTTTTAAATTTATCTGTACTCCTAAATATATGGCATTAATAGCTCAAATTAAAGCTGTCATAATATTTAATCATATTTATTTAGGTTACTTTGAATTAATGCATTTGAATAAAATAAATGGAAATTAAGGGATCTGTAAAATACCTAACAGTGACATTGGTCGGTAAATAGGAAGAAAATATTGATTAATCCAAATACCACCAAATGTTAATAGAGAATGTTAAAGAAGTCAAAGCTAAAACTCATGGTCATTTATTACTATTATATTTATATTGAGAAAAGTGTTAAGAAGCTATCTTAAGAATTTTTAAGATCCAATAGACTACATTTCGTGTCTATTTTTTTTTAAATGAGTAAAGTTAATTAGGTGTAGTTTAAGTGTCTTTCTTGAAAAAGACTCAAAGAGTTGAGTCTTCGTCTTTTCCGAAAGACAAACCTAGCTTTGCAGTTTTAAAAATACTCTCCCATATATCGATTTACGACGAAGTCAACTTTCCAACCGCAAAATATAAGTTTGTAATTACAAAAACTATTTTTTATGTGATATAACAACAAATTAAAGACTTTCGGATTTTTCCTTCACTTGTGCTGTCAGACCTTGCTTCTTACCAAATTTCATGATTCTAGGTCAATGGGAAATACCCTATATGTAGATTTTGATTTCATTGCGGAATGTTCAAATTTGTTAAACTCTAAGGGTTAATGGCCATATCTTTTGATTGCATTGACTTAGAAGCTTGATATTTTTACAGCTTCAAGGGATTGCTGACATAATTATTTGAGGTTAATCTCAACTTGATGCCAACACGAGTTCCTGAAGAATGAGTCTTAACAGACACACAGACAGACAGACAGATATGTTAACATATTAACGACTTTCGGATTTTTTCCTTTACTTGTGCTACGAGACCTTGCTTATTACCAAATTTCATGATTCTAGATCAATGGGAAGTATCCTATTGGTTTTCATTTACCTGCGAGTTGAAATTTGATCAAATCTAAGACTTAAAAAATGGCCGTATCTTTTGATTGCATATACTTAGAAGCTTGATTTTTCTTACAGCTTCAAGGGACCGCAGATATAATATGTATTTGGTTTGGTGCGTCAATGGGTTCCTGAGACAAAGGGTCTTGACAGACAGACAGACAGACGGACAACAAAGTGATCTTATAAGGGTTCCTTTTTCCTTTTTAGGAACGGAACCCTAAAAACACACACAAAAAGTCGAATAACTTTAAACAACCAATTCTTGTATTAAATTTATTTCGTGTATCTCGGAAACAGCTCTTACGATTTGATCGGTGTCTTTCCTGTACGCACACAAAAAAAAAACTTTTAATAAATTGGAAATATGTAGTATGTAGTAGGAAAAGTACACCAATGTTTTAATTAAATAGTATATCTCCATCCTTCAAATATCTTTAAATGACTTCTTTGCATGGATATTTTCTAAAGAATATACTATTAAAATCTTCATAATTTAAAAAAGTTTATAACTCATAGAATAGAAGCTGAACGTTTCTATATATACATTTGTGTGAATTTAGTATTTGAATCTAAATTACTGCCTCAAGTTAGAGCTCTTGATTAAATATTTAACTGTAGACTAACATTAGAACAGCGTACGTATTCTGGAGCAGTTGGACATGTATTGTGCAAGCGATTGTACCGACCCGTGATCGTCGAACATTTAAGCGTATATCGAACATTTATTCTCAAGCGAACATTTAGCAATCATCTTAAACATCAATAAAATTTTACTTGCCTGTCTCTGAAAATCTTACAATAATAAATAAGCAGACTTTCTTGAAAAAAAGATAACACGTTCTTGCAATACAGAGAGAAGTGTCAGTGAAGGCTTCCATCGCCGGATGCAGGGTCTTATTATGTTAGTGGTAATGTGACTTGGTTTCAATAGTGACTCTAAATGATTTACTCTCTACGACAAAAACAGTAAAGTTAACAGATCTTTAAAATAGTAGCCGGTCTGTATATAGATTCACGTGGTACTTAAAGTTCTAACTATATTAAACATAGACTGAAGATTTAAAAATGCATGTCTTTTTTAATAATAAAAACTATAAAATACTGCATGCTGCTTTCACAACATTAACGTTCGTGGTTGCGATCTCTAGCAGAATTTTTAATTAAGCTGTTCGGTTATTTTAAGCAAAAGTAATCTTTGTAATGAGTTGTCAAGAACACGACTCGGTTTTTGTTAATTTCAGTTGACAAGTGAAATTAATTTTAAAGTGTACGAGCACGGACCATTTAAATCAGTTTTGTGATCTTTTTAAATAAGACCCGAAATTTTTTTTACCATTTCGATGAAAGAAAGATTAATACAGAACAAAATACTTCAATTTCATAAAAGCTTACTTATTTTGATGAAAACAATTCCGAAAACATTTCTAAATTACATTTATTTCTGTCACATCGTGTGACATTAGAGATAGAAACAAGTCATCTTCTTCACTAGTCGTATATCAAATTATTGTTCAGGTAAGAAATATAACAACATAAAACATCTCTTGAAATAAAGTCACATTTTTGCGAGCAGACGCAAAATTCGTTAAAGATAAAAAGGACAGAAAAATAAACGAATAAATAAGTAGGTCGGCTTTGCGGAACCTGAATTATTTGTGCGTCAAATTTTGTCGATCGTGTACCAAAAAGATAACGATGTCGTTTATTCTTGTGTATTTATATTGTGGCTGATGTTCCGGTTCAAATATATCTAAAATTACGCTATAAATCTATTTTAAAAGCCATTTGTGAGTGATCGCACATGTTATTCCTAACAAACAAAGAAATGATGATGAAAACATTAAGATAGTTCACAATGCATATATACACATAAGATCAGAAACTATCCTACACTAACGTCATCAGTGAGATGAAAAGTAATTTTATGAAAGATCATCATCAACATCAAGAACATCATCATTCTTGACTCAAAATTTAGATAAGAACTACTAGTTAATGTATGAAAGTTATAGAAATATAATCTAATAGTGTTTCAAGAGGAGGCTTACAGAATCTTGACTTACTATAGTATTAGTTCATTCATTCACAACACCAAAGTTTTGCAAGCTTATGTGAGATCCCATAACGCACATTGCGTTTTCTCCTAATTATTGCATCAAACCTAGAGGACGTCAGCACGGCAGTCATCTATTTGCAACATAAAACATACAGACCCTATTCGTGGGAGAGCCATGCTTCGGCACGTATGGGCCGGCTCGACCGGAGTGATACCACGGCCTAACAGAAAACCGACAGTGAAGCAATGTTGACTGGCCTGTTGGTCTAGTGGTTAGTGACCCTGACTGCTATGCCATAGATCGTTGGTTCGATTCATACCCAGGACAAATAATTCTGTGATGAGCACGATAATTCGTTCTGTGTCTGGGTGTAATTTATCTATAATATGTATGTATTTAGAAATATATAAGTATGTTTATCAGCAGTCTGGTTACCATAGTACAGGCTCTGCCTAGTTTGGGATCAGACGGCCGTGTGTGAGATGTATGAAGTTATTATTATTCTCTTTATTCATTTAAATATACATATAAATTACATTTTTAAATACATTCACATAATATCAAAAATACATTTAAAAATATAAAAATATAGTGCCCCACCGGTATCGGATACAGGGACCAAGCTACCGGTGGTTAGGGTTCCAGAGACAGAAACCTCCTCACAATACGTGCCGTATCAAGAAGGACCGCCTTCTGCATCAGGCCCTTAGTCCAGCTGCCTAACGAGAGCCTCTTAAGGTTTTGGTCGAGGCTCTTTGCAATCAACCCATGGGCTGATATGACTATCGGTACAATGATTGCTGAATTCACATCCCACATGTCGACCACCTCGTGGGCCAAATCCAAATATTTCATTTGTTTTTCTTTTTCAGCCCTTAAGAGGTTGTCGTCATGGGGAATGGTAATATCAATGCTCGGCGCTCTAATCGGTCTATTACCACTATATCAGGCTTATTGGCAATAATAGTCCTGTCAGTGATAATAGACCGATCCCAGTACAATGTTACACGACCATTTTCAAGAACTGGGTCGGGCACATACCTGTAGTACGGTAATTCCGCAGTCACAAGGTTATATTTAAGAGCAAGTTGCTGATGGACTATCCTGGCCACTTGATTATGTCTATGCAAGTACTCGCCGTTGGCAAGACGAGAACAACCGGAAATTATATGCCTGAGGCTTTCTCCGGGACGATGACATGCCCGACAAATGTCAACTGTGCCGTCCTTCAGGATATGTCTCCGATAGATGATCGTCATAACAACTTCATCAGTAATTGCACAGATAAAACCTTCAGTTTCTCCAAAGAGATCACCGAAACGTAGCCAGGACACAGATGATAATAGATCTACTTCGGGCCCATTTAAGGCCCGATAAAAACGTCCATGCAGCTCTTTGCTCTTCCATATCTCCCTGCGATCTGTAATATTGAGTACTGCAGGTTTGCGCCAGTTCTCTCTACCTAGAGCAAGCGGATTGAGTCCGTTGTCCACTACCAGAACATCCTGATGCATCTCCACGTCAACAGAGAGAAAGTAATCTCTAAGATTGCATACCTCGCGGTTATGTAGTGTCCTGGCATTTAAAAAACCACGACCCCCACATTTCCGCAGGATATACAATCTCATAACCGATGAACGTGGATGGTGCATTCGGTACGCGGTTAGCAATATACGGACTCTTCTATCCAGGGCATCAAGTTCAGTCTGAGTCCATCTAAGTATGCCAAAGGAGTAGGTTAGGACTGGTATCACCCAATCGTTATAGGCCCGCACCTTATTACCACCTGACAAAAGACTTTTCAATACTTTTTTCAGGCGGCCAAAGAAGCGTTCCTGTAACGATTGCTTCATAGTCAATTCATTTAAACCTAACGCCTGTGACATTCCTAGATACTTGTAAGTTTCGTTCGCGGAAAGGCATCTATTTATTATTATTATTATAATGTTGCATTGCTGTTCGCCGAGTGATTGAGGTTACCGGCGGCCCTAACCCTTCCCTCTCCCCTCCTCTACCACCTTTCCTCTACTCCCAGCTTAAACGCACAACGCATTTGTGATTCTTGAGTTGAAGAAGGCCATGGGCGGCGGTAGTCATTTACCATTAGGCGACCCGTTTGCTCGTACAAAAATAAAAAGCCGCGCGTTTATAGTGGCTTTGGAGATATGTAAATTTTGTAAATGTGTTAAAGGGGTACGACCTCCATTATCCAGTTCGAATTACAGGTTTACGACCCTAACCTGCTCGAGCTATTGCTTACCCTTACCAAACCATCCGTATAAGAAATATCCCTTTCCTCCCATTTCCTTCCATTCCTTACAACGTGCCCCTTTCAATAATACCTACTACCCATTTTCCCATCTTCAATTCCCAAAGTGCCCGGTTGACAGCAATAGCCTTATCTCTTATTACGTGAGTGGCAGCAAATTATTGGCACTAAATGTTAAAAAAATGTTAGGGTTTATACACCGCAGCCAACCCCTTCGGCGATGATGATGATGATGAAGATGATGCGAATATATGTATGTATGTAAATTTAGTATACGTATGCATTGGTATTGGTATAGGGCTCTGTTTCCGCATTTAGACTCATAGGTCTATTATGCGTTCAGATAAGGCTGACTAGTTAAGCCAGCCTCATTCCAGAAGCACAGAAGCCTCCTGGATCATTCGCAGGCTTCTAGGAGCCTTATTTTACTTACTATTAATTGTCCATTATCAAGTACCTTCCTCTACGAAATGCCACATAGCAACATTTTAGATGTCTTAAATAAAGGTGTTTATTCTATTGTAAGGCGTTTTCATTACTAAAAGGTTAAATGAGGTGATATAACGGTTTTTTGTTTGAAGTGAAAACTTCTTTAGGCACGTTTGTGCACATTTGCTATGGGGAAAAAGCACTGAATTCGTAACCGCCACGCTAATAATACATATTATATAAATCCACTAGAGGGCGCTAACCTAAACATTGAGTTCTGTCAGCTCCTTATTAATTAATGGCACCAACCTCCTTATGTGGCGTTTTAAGTTCGTCGTTTCGTTTAAGTTTTAAGTTCTGTAGGCTTCTGTCCCATGACTGCCTATTTTTTTATTATTATTTTCGTGACGCCAGTTTTCTTGAGCCCGCGGCGTCAAAAGTTCATAACACTGGCCTACTACACGGTCTACTAGTCACCCGGAGTAGATAGGTTCGCAGCCGGAGCTACGGGTCCGGCTGTTAGATCAGGGTACCACGGGAACCGGATCCCTCTGATGGCGAAAGCTGTGAGATACCGGTTTTGGAGTTGGACTCGTGGGGGTTTTGTGGTTAGCTGCAGAGAACGGGCACGTTCGTCTGCTCCACTATTGTCGGTAGAGCGTCTGTTCTCGCGGGCAGACCTACACATGATTGTAGATCGGGAAGTAAGCGAGCCCAGAGCTCCGGTACCAGCTGGAAACTGGTAGTTGGCCTCTCTGACGAACCTAGCGGTGTTACCGCGAGCATATGCAATATGCGGGAAGTGAGCGTGCCTTACAGCTCCGGTACCTATCTGGATAATAGAGAGTGTGCCGGTTGCGAACGGGGGGTCGTTGCAAGTGTGGTTTCACGAGTGGCGATCTCCTGTGACCGATAGGCATACGGGTAACTAGCCTCAATTAGTGCCGGCGCCATGGGGTTGGTAAGACCTGCCGTACAAAGGTCCCTGCGTCTCGGGACCGTGGTTTGGGGAACGGGGTGAAGGTATACTGACCCTACTTTTATAACGAATGCGTTGGTGGGGTGGGGGCAGTATAAAACAAATACGTAGTAAAGAGAGACAGGGGGCTGGCCTAGGGGTCCGGTCCTCGGCTTAGGGCATTGCTCGGGACTATCGGGTAGACCCCGCGTGGGCTAGGTACCTTTTTTCGGTGAAATCGGGGATCAGGGTTTAATGTGTGTTGCCTTATTTAATGTTGTAGCACGGCACAATTATGCAGCGTCTTGTGCCTTTTTTACGTCATTGTCCGGCTCTTTGAGGGTGTCGGTAAAGAAACCACTGGTGGGTGAGGTCTGTGGCCGGTCCCTCGCACTCCAGGATAACGTTTGCGGCCGTTGTCTTCGCGTTGAGACATCCTCTGCATAGAGGACTGTCTGTCGCATTGATGGTAAATAGGTGGCCCGTTATGGTTCCTACTACTATTTTCATATCGAGTCGGTTGAGACTGAGCAGTCTGCAAGTTAAACGTGGTGAGACCTCCATCAGCAACAGTTTAGACTGCCTGCAGCCAGGTATGTCGGCCCAGCAACCGTTGTGCCCTTTATAAGTCCGTTACCTTTGCCACTCATGAGTGAAATTGTTTCAAGTTAAGTGGCGTATGCATATCTGATCACTATTTTAAATATAATATCAATGAATTACCTATATCTAGCTCAGAAAGTTCCAAATATCTTGGAGAATCTCTGAAGTCAACCTATTAATAACGACCTGATCATAAAATCAACTAAACCAGTAAATAAACTAATATACCTCACAAAATATTTATAAAACAAATTACTAACGTTTTTAATGTGTTGTACAACGAAAAGTGAATTATCTCAGCCGATTAGTCTAACGTAAACTGTGAACTCGGAATAGGCGTTCGTGGACTGGGGCCTGAGTGTTTGCCAACTACGGAACTCGGCACTAATTTGTCAACCCTCATTAAGTTATCTTACTCGCGTTTCGTGAGATTTTAGTTCTCTGTATCTCCTGTTGTCAGTGGCACATTTTACTAGAAAGGTTTTTCGTGTTCATCCGTTATTATTAACTTATCTGTTTACGAGAGGAAACTTTCATAACACGGTCCACGTAACATTGGCTTTTATATAATAGATGCATGTTGGTTACGGATACTAGTACCGCACTCACGTGGTACTTGATTTTTATTTTGAAATTATGTAGCCAAGCAGGTAATATTCACTCTTAACTCCTTTACTTTGGAGTGTGTATTTTAGAATTTAACAATTATATTTATGGTTACTGATAGGCTCCTGTGACATAAAATCATACCTCAATAAACGCAAAAATAATTCCTTAACTCTTGAACCCTGTTATATGATTTGTTATGTTAATTTGTTAGTAGAAAACGTTTTAAATCTTTACAGATATTTTTCTAATTTTATTCATGATGCCTTTCGTTTGTAAAAATGAGCCATATGAAATAATTAATTAAAGTGAGAGTTGTGGATATTCGTAAATGACAGGTCAACTTTACACTAGGTTTGAAACCTGTATTACAAATCTCCAGAACTTACCGTTTAATGTCACTCAAATTATAATATATAATATGTAAATTGTGAAAATGTGTATAATGTGTAAAATGTTTAATGTAAGTTTCAGATAGTTTGCGGAACTATTGTACCCCTTGAGTATTTAGGATTGTAAGTAAAATACACGTGTATGCCCATGAATAAACGGTTAAGGAATTATAAGTTCTTAATATCGAATAGTAACGTGATGTGAAATCTGATGTGTGCGTTAGCGTATGGGACGAGTCATGTGAGTTGGCGGCTGTCTTCCACTGAGATTTTCCTATTATTTCTGTAAGACTTTCATTTTCGTCGTTATTTTACCAAAAGAGTAAAATAATTCAGCCTTTATGCATGCTTAATTCAATGAATATAATAAATAACTTTATTAATAAACGTTATAGGTACATTATGCTATCGACACAGGTATGTTTATAAGTGTTACATACGCCTCCACCACTCGGTAGCGCTTGCTGTGCTACATATACTCATTTGGCTTCAAGAGAGGGTTTATTTTGGGAAAGTGATGTGTTTAAGTTATCTGAAAATAAACTGGTATTTGATCACACTAATGTTACAATGTTATCTATGACAATACACTTTTAAAATCTTCATCGAAAACAAAACTTGGAAGTCTTCCCTTCTCTTGTTTTTTATTTGCCTATAAACTCTTTTTACAATTCAAAATAAATATGTTGACGATATCTGTGACTTACCTACTCACTAACCTAACCAGCCAGCCGACTACCACACCAATGAGGTCAGTGTGCTACAGTACTAAGCGACTTTTTGAGTAGAAAAACAGGCGCGCGTCCTAGGAGACGTTGCGCCACGTGTGTCAGCGGAATAATGATAGCGGATGAATTCATAGCGGCTCGTTGCGAGAACTACCGATCTATTGTAATAATTCTCGTTCGTTCTATATCTTTTATTATCGTCACGGGGGTCACAAAACATAGGGCTATACAAATAAAATATACTAAATAATACCTATAGATACGCAATACAACCAGATTAATATTTAGATACTATCGACCGGAACCGTAAAGGTAGTATGAAACAATTACAAGAACCGCCACAGTTTGCAATAAATACAAAAAACAGTGTTGTTAAAACTATAACGCTTGGGCTGTAAACTGTCGCACTACACCAGTAACTCGATGATCCAGTCAATCGCCTGCAAAATACCCTTCATAAAGCGATTATGTTGTTATGTCCCGAGAGTTTACCTGGTTTATTTACAATCAATTATGGACCAAGATCCGATGACTCAATTTCTAAGCCCGTCAGTGTTTTAATTTGAATACAATCATACAATAAATATTGTTTAAGTAAAAAGTTAATTACAAAAATAAAATTATGGACACAAGTACCTAAGTTTTTTTCTTTTTGCTTAAGTTCTTTTAGCCAGATACATTACATATCACTTGAAAGAAAACTTTAAAACTAAATTCAAAAGTTGAGTTGCCAATTTCTAACGCGGTTGCAACATAGGTGTTAACATACTAGCTTAAAAACAGTTTTAATGAGTAATGGAGATCACCTAGTGGTCGTAAAACGACAAATTTTATAAAATTTTAAATGTTTTGTTTTATTTCATTGATCTAGTTGTAAAATAAAACAAACTATTGATATCCGGTATAAGTTGAAATGTTATTGTTAACCTTTTCGTACCCTGACAGGTCAACATGTACTGGAAAACTTTTTGTACCCGTATTCATATAAATTTTAAATTTATAAAAGATATTGTCTGAAAATGTTAGCTTTATTTTACTTCTAAACTAAGTATTTCAAATTTGCTTTAAAAGTGATAGAAAAAATATCTTCACGTATTAATATATAGAAGATTGTCAAATAAAAGTTATTTTTTCCCTAATTTCTTTTCTTTATTCGACTAAATATGTTATCACAATGTCATTTTCAAAATCGAATTCGAGTACCGACCAAAGACCTCGTTGTAGCACGGTTTGTCAAAGATGATCTAGTTAACAGGGACTAGCGTTGCATATGACAATGTATAGTCCCTGTTAACTATCCGCAGACCAAAACATACTTTCAGAAAGCTAGATGATCCAATTATACTCACTCAACGTAGAGCGTACACAGCTCGCGAGGCTGTCACAAATCGTCCGCGATTCCAACCCCGCCACCGGGGCCAGAATGCGCGCCACCTTAACCTTTTAAATGTGGGTCTAAGTTGCCCTAGTTGGACAGCAACACCCAAGCCGAGGTTCGTACCCCACTGGGAGAGTGCCCTTGGGCAACGTTGCTTAATAAGACCGGTTGAGAGCCCTTAGCGCTCACCAAAAGCCCGCGTAAGGTTGTCGAGGCCATCTGCGGCCAACAGATATATATCACACAAAAAAAACTATTAACTAGTCCATAGTGTTTCCCTTTAATAACTCTAGAGGTATAACCAACATTCGTTATTAATAAAAGCGCAATTAATTCTCACTTACTACAGTAAACTAACATTTTAGATGCCTACATATTATGTTACATATATGCAAAACATACAAATTAATTATATGCAAAACATATGCATAAAAATCTTTAACGTTACGAGAGCTAGTAATGCTAAACTGTGTCGTTATAACAAACACTTTATTAAATTAATATTTGGTCCACTCTAGGTAGGCAGCTGGTTAATTTATATTTGCAAGCAAATAAGCCCAAAGCCCACTAATGAGGTTGGCTTTTAACACGATGTATTTTAAAACCACAATTTGTTAAAAAAAAGAAAAATATAAAACAAGCCTAATAAGAAATTTGAATTTATATATACGTAAATAATAGTAAAGACAAAAGAGTTTTTTAAGGAATTTTTAAGTGAAAACTTCTTTATGCACACTTTTGGTATGGGGAAAAAGCACTCAACTCGCGTGACCGCCACGCTCAGGTGACATATATTGTCATCATATTTTACGTCAAGCGACTGCCGTCAGACCTCCACAACCCAAGCACTAGGCGATATCGAAGTTCTGTAGTTAGACCAGGTTGTCGGACTTTTTAGGGCTCCAACTACCCGTAACGAATGCCACAAGATGTTTGTATGACACCCGGGACCGACGGTTTACCGTGCTCTCCGAGACACCGAGGGATTTCAATGTTTTAAGCAGCTCACCCATCCTAGACTGACTTGGCGAGTATTACTTTACTTTGTAATGTGCTAACCTACTCGGTTATCACTTAGCCACGAGCCCCTTAGTGTGTATTTGTATATAATGTGTGTATGTGTTTTCACTTCTGACGTACAGTCTTACGACGGAATGTTTCTTTTTTTTGAGTTTGTTAATTGATTTTATATATTGGTTGTTTTAAAAATTAACGCAGGTTTTTTCACTGCCTTCAACGGCGTTTCAGGGTCTTGAATAAACTATGGCCTTTCGGCCTATGCTGTAGACTTCTGTCAACCACTAATTGTATTTAATACTACTGTTATACCCAAAACTACGGTGACGGTTCGCACGATTATTTGCAATCACAGTGGTGTAAAAACACTTCGTTCAGAATGATTGATTTATGTACATATACATATCTACCTTTATAGTCCATATAATTTATGAATGAGTAACGTGGCATACTGTTTTTGACACTCCATTGTAACCCAAATCACAAGGTTAATGAGAAACGTAGAAAAAGTATTTGTAACCTATAAAAGGATTTAGATACATACATTCACGCCTGTATCCCCGAAACGGTAAGCAGAGGGGTATTAGACATTCACATTTTGCCAGCTATGATTTGGACCTACAAATTAAAACCACAAAATAAAAATGAAATGTAAAAACATGCTAAGAAAATAAAAATCTTATTTCTTCAAAATGTTTAACGAAATAAAATAGTAAAAAATCATGTTTTATTTTTTTTATTTTTAAAAACAACTCCAGCATTAGGAATTACTCCTGTGTCGCGGGGGACTTTACAAACATACAAACAACGGACACAAAGAACACCCAGACTAGGGTGGGAATCGAACCCACGACCTCTGACTCAGCAGTCAGGCTCACTAACCACTAGACTAACAGGTCAGTCAATATAAAAGATCTCAGAGTAATTCTTTATGAAAACTTGAATTCCCCTCACAATTTTACTAATTTATAGAAAGTACTTAATTTTATTGTTTAAAACACATTTAATCTATGCGATCTTCTTGAATGCGTGTTATCTTTTTTATAACTGTGTACTTATAGCCGAAAATATACTTTTATAAAAATTCAAAGTTCAGGGGTGAATAATGTGTTAAATTAATTTCGTGCTACTAGACAACTTTCAACGCACTGTAAAATACAGACGCCTAGACCTATTATAGTTGCAGGGGAAATGGGACTTGAGACAGGTTTGAATAAATAAGTCAAATGACAAGAGTTGAGACTAGGGCTTAATGGGATTTTGCTAAAAGGATCAGGTATAAATCGGCTACCTACGAACTGACGTGAGATTTACTAATCTCATACCAAGTAGTAGGGAATATAAATTTAAATGTCTTGTATATCGTATATCATAATCATGATTTTAGCTATAAGACGACCATTGCTGGACAAACTCGTAGGACCTCAATGACTTCTAAGAAGACCGGTTAGAAGCATCCACCGACGACCTCGGACTTCAACAAGGTCATCAGTCCACCTTGTTGATGAACGTCCCTACGCAGCGCTTTCCGACCTGTGGTCTCCATTCGAGAACTTTTCGACCCCATCGGCCATCTCTTCTATGTACTATGGGCCCCGCCCACTTCCACTTCAACTTGCTGATCCGTGGGGCTATAACGATAACCTTCGTTAATATATAAACAAAGTTTGGTAAATGATAACAACATCAGATATTGTGTATTAAATTTTAGTGACACTAGCTATCTCTCATTTGACGACCGAAGGTATAACTCCGTATTTCCAAGGTGCCACAGTAAAGTCGGCAGGACTAATTCATTCAATTTTCATCAGTTAGCTATGACACGCAGATTTTGGTAACCATCTTATGGCAGGTATGTCTAGGAACAACTGTTAAACCCCAATTTCATAAGTCTCAAGTCGCACTTTAGAAATACGCTACAGTGCGACTTGAGACTTATGAATCTGTGTTGCCTGGACACGCTTGCATAGTTAGGCGTCAAAGTATTGTAGTACACTGATACTATGATACAATAGATGGTGCGTGCTACATTTTACCTAATAACATATTAGCGAGAGTCGCTATTTATTTGACTTTCTTTTGTAATGTGATTTTTGTACGTAATACAGTTACTTAGTGTCAATCAGTGGAGCTTTGAGGGTATCGTATAGTGCAATTTTATATAGGAGTTATTTAATTAATTGAGGCATTCTGACTCTAATCTTGCAATATTTTACGGTACATTGGGTGGACATGTAAGTACACCCTCAGTAATATAATCAAAATTTTAGAAACAATTTCACTATAACAAAATGAAAGAAAAAATTACTTAAAGATTTCATTTCTGAAAATATTTTTTCATATTTTCTTTTGAGTAATTTATATAGTGTGGGAGCATTTACGGTTATTTTTAATATATCTTATATATACATCGCAAATACACTGCTGATTTTGCCTACCTGTAATATTAATAGTTAATATTTAAAAATTGTTCAAAATGTATTCAATTTCTGTCGATAATAATTAATAATGTTGATAATAATTAGTTTTAAGCTTTATATTACCCTAAAAATAGTAGCACGTACTGACTAATGAACCCCACAAAATACAATTGCGGTCATTGTTTAAAAATGATGTCTATTCTCTGGGATGCATATAGAATAAACATCATAATATACAGGCCCCCAAGCCCCCAATTATATTATTATTTTATAACCTCATAACAAATATTCAATTTCACACTAATGCTGAGTGCATTGTTTATTTAAGATATCGGTTATAATTGTTGTGGGTAATTGGTATGGTCACATTACAAAACAAACGTAAATATAAATTGCAAGCCTCGAACACGATTTGTTTTTAATGTTTAACGGTGGTGTGACAGATACTCGTATGTACGTAAATAATATAATTTGGCACAAGATGCCATAATCAGATTAGCTCCAAGGAGCTAATCTGATTATGGGCCCAACCAGAGGATAGTGGAACTCTTCAATGGCTACTTGTAAACCCTTTGAGTTAAAGAAGACGATTATTGTATGATTTCATCATTAGTTACCCTATTATATAATATAATAAAAAAATCAGTTATGTATGCACAATTATATTTTCTTTGTATTAAGTAGACGCAATAAAAATGTCATACCTGTGACTCTCAGACTATGTGATATAAACATGGTTACATAATGACACGAAAAATGTGAGATGATGAGAGAAAATCGGGTATTGTATTATTATCATAGTCTACTAATATTATTTATTCAAATAGTGATGAAAAAGGCCATCATTTATTGAAATTAATTTTTGTAATTGATAGTTACTTTGTGTGTATGTGTATGTGCATAAAATACAAAATTCATGCATTTATATATTGCGTATTTCTTTGTGTATTTTAAAATTACATAACGAAGATAAAAATAAAACAATGTCTGCATTGAGTATTTGCCTTACAAAATGGGCGTTATTACGACGATATCACACTTTTATTGATTACAAAACACACATCCAAAGAATAACACAATTTTCACACTTTTACAAACATAAACAATCATTATTCCACGCCAAGCCGTGTTCGCTAGACCCGTATTAATTAAGGATCATTAATAATTTAAACCTTTGCGTGTTAGTAATAATAATGTTCTAGCATAGCTGCATGCAAACGTGCCTTCAAAGTCATAAAATACAAAATTTAAAAAGGGTTTGCTTGTATTATAAAACACTGATAATCATAATAGTTGCGTTCGTCATAAAAATGTAGTTTGGGATTACTTTTATGACAGTTTATCTTTGTATTTTAATTAACACCCTATCGCGAACGCAGTGACAAAATGTATTTAAAGTATTAAAATAAAATAAATATAATTTAGTCTAAGTCCCGACTTGAGTTTTTAATTATTTATTTTAATTTAGGCTTTTTAGTGTCCCAGCACACTCTTATGAACAAAAAACTGTGTTACTTATATTTGTCGCGCAAAATGTAGAGATGATGATTGTACCAGTATGAGAAACAAAACAGTTTATTTACAAACAATTTATTTGTTCCCTTTTAAATATGATTGGGCTACGGATATTTATAACTATCCTAAATATCATATGATAGCACGGGGTCCGACACAAACATAGCTTATTTTTACGCTATCAAAAACTTTTTAAACCAATTTATTATTCCTAATTAAATTTAGACATGTAACTTACATATATAAATATATATTTGTAAATACCCTTTTAATTTCCTTTATTTTGATACCATACAGGATAGGTTTGGTTTTTATTAACATATTACTATTTCGCGGCAAAAATCCGCCATCTTGTGTTTTTTTTTCAAACACCTATTTAAGGACACTTGGGTTTTAAGATGAAAATAACTATATCTTAACTATCGAAATCCATCCAGCCATTTGAAAGATACGAGGTAATAAAGAAATTTACAAACATACAAGATACGCACGAAAAACATAACCCTTCCTTGGCAGTCGGGTAAAAATATTATCGAAGTTACTTTTTACATTAACTTCGCTGCACAGGTGGCGCAATGGTTTAAGTTGTTGCTTCGTCAGTACGCCGCGACGAGTGTTGTGCGTTTAAATCCCACTCGGGACAAACATTTGTGTGATCGACAAATATTTGTCACGAGTCTATGTGTTCTTTGTGTCCGTTTAGTTAAATATTTGTGAAGCCCCCCGCGTGACAGGAATATTCTCAATGCGGGAGTTGTAATAAAAAAACAAAATGTGCTTCTCGGGACGCCCGACAGAAATGATAACTTAAGCGCCAGACAGACTGACGCCGTAACGCGTTACGTAACGAAGCGGTTTACCCTCCCATAAGAAGTTATCACTTCAAAAATCCTAGATATTTAACTTTCGTTTTCATACGTAAGTATATATGTACATACATACGTCTTTGGTGTAAAACAATTACAGCAATGCAACCCACTCTGAGTAGGGTTAGTCCCGAAGAAAAGGTCTATTGTAAATTCGTCTGAATAACTATTTACAATATCAATACAATTAAAATTTTAAAAAATTATTTTGATATCTTAAAAGATTTTTCATTTAATAAATAGACCTAAACTTTTAAAGAACAGAAAAAAAAAATTAATCTACAATCTACATCTAAATCAATTTTTGAAGTGAAAACTTCTGTAGGCACGTTTGTGCACTTTTGCTATGGGGAAAAAGCACTGAACTCGTGACCGTCACGCTAATAATACATATATAGATCCACTAGAGGGCGCTAATCTAAACATTCAATTCTGTAAGCTCCTTATTAATTAATGTCATCAACCTGCTAACGTGACGTTTTAAGTTTATCGTTTCGTTTAAGTTTTCACCTCTGTCGACAGTCCCATGACTGCCTATTTTTTTTTTTATTATATTTTTTTATTATTAAACAGTTTATCAATACCAGATAACAGAAATATACTTTACTATAGGTAATGTTGTTATTATTAAAACAATATAGATGTACTACATTAAAATTCGAAAATACTATATTTAAATTTATTGTTTTTATTTCAGTTTTTAAGCGAATTCCAAAAAGGAGGAGGTTCTCAATTCGTCTGAATCTTTTTTTTTTTATGTATGTTCACCGATTAGTCGAAGACGCCTAAACCAATTTTAAATTCTTTTTTGTTTCAAAGGGTATACTTTCCAGGTGGTCCCATTTAAATTATATCGAAATCAGTCGAGCGGTTTCTTAAAAATCAACAAATATCTAAAAATTTACATCGATGATGTTTTCGTTTGCTCCGAAACATCGCTGTCTCATTGGAGCAGTGCGTTTAGTTGTCCTACCCATATTATATTTAAACAAAATACATCTACTTTCCACTAAAAAGCACATTGAAGTCAGTGATACTTTTTTTTAAAGATAATTATGTCTTAATTAAATGAAACGTCTCTCTCAGAACAACAGATTTAAATAATCTACCGAGTGAAACTTCCTCAACTTTTAAACATGCTATTTGAATTACGTCGCATCGCTAGCAAGAAAATGCCTTAATGAGGACCAAGGATTAGCGGTTAGTCTTAGCAAACAACATCTTTCATGAATCAAGTTAGTGCACTTCAACCAGTAAAAACTTGCCAACTTACTAATTAAGTTTTAATTTAATAATAACCGTTAAATTTTGTAAGGAAACATTTAAATGCTGCATCAAAAGTTCAAAGTTAAACTAGACATTTAAAAGGGTTAGAGTTGGTTACGGACTTCAGGGTTGATATTTAACTTGAATTTAACATGAGATTTACTTAAAGTTGTCATTTATGATTTCTGATGATTTCATTAAAACACGTAATAGTTGGTTCTAATATTTTATTTTTGCGTAAATATAACATTTAACTCGCATCTGAGGGTTTCTGGAAAAAAGTTCCGAAACCCTTTTCATCCTCTGATACGTTTACCAACACATCCATCATATATTGGACAATGTTATTATTACGTATACAGAGAGCATTATTTGTGTTTGTATACAGGCCTTTGCAGACGATTATAGTTTTAAAAATAAAATGATATGAAAGAAGAAAACTTTCTGAAGGGGACTTTAACCCGTGATAGCAATCTACCATAACGCGGATATGTTCCAAATGAGAGACGTCATGCTTTTTAAGTTTTTTAATAGGTACGTAGAAGGACGAGTAAGAGAAGAAGGTGAGTCATCTACTAGTAGTAATTAACTTTAGTGTTCAAAAATATAATAAAGTCACTTTGTTTAGTTCCTTCTAATAGAGTCGAATGCTGTTCCAGTCATCCTGAACGACGGCTAATGACGACAGACGACATAAAGCGACGAAATAAAAAGTAGGTGTAACGAAAAAAAATAATTAAAAATGCTTATTAATGCCTTTCATTAACATTATATTTATATTTTATATTCATAGGTATATTTGGTATCTATATACATTTATTTAAATGTATGTGTTTATTTGTGTATTCGTATAATATTGTAGTATTTTCATGTATATGTATAACTTTCTTTAATAAGTTTCGTTGTCATACACCTGTCATGTCCCTAAATGATTCACCCAAAGAGTGACCGGTTAATAATACCCTGTGGTAAATGTGGCAAAATGCAGGAAGTATTAAATAAAATAAAAAATAATAGCTTAATTCCCTAATCTTCTTTCGTGGTTGATATTTTACTTCAGTCACCCTGCGTGTGAAGTATTTTTAACACTGTTGTACAATTGTGATGAAAAAGTAACATTATATTTTATCATAGTCACAATCTTAATCGTTTACCACAATCAGAATCAAAATCATACATCAAAACATAGTTTTATTATCAAATATATTTTGGCGAATTAGACAGTTTATAACATTATCATTATCACACATCAAATCGTAAATTAAAATTATAATAGTGTGTAAAATTCATGAATAAATAAACAAAACGTAAGGGGTCTTTGGGACACCCGGTTTTAACGAAGTTTCAAAATATAAAAACTCGAAATTATAATTGCGCCATCTGTGAAAGAAGTATTTTTATCTTAAGAATGATTTTATAATATAATATAATTATAATGAACATTGAGATTTCAAAAATTATTATTTTTCCTTGTGAGTCCTTCTCTTGGATACTCTGCTCATTTAGATAAGTATTCCTAAGGACTCGTTGACGTCAAAGCAAACATGTACAATTCTTAGCAAATTATTATAATGGTTATGACGAGACTTCCACCAAAATATAGAGAGTGAGGGCCTCGTTCACCATCTCCAAGTAATGCGTTGATTAGTTACTAATTAACGTTAATTGCCAAGTAAAAGTGTAACTGCTGTCAATTTCACAAGCGAAAATAAAGCTTCAAGTAACAATTTATCCGTTAAGTGAATGATATAACAAAGCATACGGTTTAGTCGTTCAATTTGACGTCAAATGTCTTCCGTCAAAGGTCAATGCGATTTTCAGTTGTAATTTTTGTGTTTTTACTCAAAAAATATATAATACCTTGCGTGGTATTATATTTTTTTATGAAATCTAGCAAACAAAACCGTTTTATCTATGTCAGTAAAATAATCTATACGGAATTCAAATACACGTATCCTCTATATCCATTTTATTGCTGAATTCATCCAATTGATAATCAATATTTTTTTTTCTGTTTTAATTATTTATTGTATTTGTTGGAAACTCGCACAAAATGACAACGCGTGTTAACAATAAATCGAAAATCGAATCTAAAATCGAATCACGCTTCTTGGCAGATGATGTGGAAAGTAATTCACTGGTCGGTTAATAATATGATTAGCCCTACCCAAAAGTCGTGAACTTGACACTTTAAGCCTACTCGACACTTAACTTAGAAGTTTTGAAAGAGATCCTGAAGCTCATAATAATATTAATCGTAGGACATTAAGTTCTGTACCTACTCCACTCCTAAATATTTCTACAAAGATTATTTTTACAAATCTTAATAAACACGAAACGTGTCAATATATTTCTTCAGTTAACAAACACAATAGCAGCTGAGTTCGTCTTATCGACCAACGACCGTCCGACTGTAGAGTGTTTATGATAATTCCCCGCGAACACTGCGAACTGTCTGTTGGAATTACAGTGGAGAGGCGTTTACGGGTTATCCCATTTCTAGAGCACAACATTACGCACAACTTGTGGAGATATTGCACTGCATAAATAGGGAACTGTAATTAATAGTTTTGGAATTTGGGGCATGAAGGTTCTAGCGGGTGGAGTTTCAGCGTTGTCCGACTACTGTTGGCTAAGTAATAATCACGGTCGTATTTCTGGTACTAACAACTAATTGAAACTAAAATTTTATTCACATGTATTTTATTATCATTGTTATTTTGGCTATGGGGTGTGTGCTGAACAGTCGTATGTTCTCTTGTTTTTATAACAATATGACAAAAAATGTCTTATTCTCAAACTACTATTAGCATTTAGTTATTTCAAGACAAAACTTTACTCTGAGCTTGCAACGAACTTCATCGATGCAGATTTAGTAAATCCTACTATATGTACTGGATAGGTACTGCATCACAGTATGTGTAAGAGGCGTGTAAGTGGTGTATAAGCATAAAAAACTGTATCAGTCGGTCAAAGAACTGGTTTAATTTGAGACAGGAAGCATATTTATTAAAGTTTGTATATATATATACATACACATTTACAACATACTATACATTGTGAGTGAGTGAGTGAATAGGTTTCTTTTGGATAGGCGTGTATAATCTTCGTCTTCATCGTCACTTTCCATCAGGTGAGTTTGCAGACGAACGCCTATTCGTTTTGAATAATAAGAAAACACACGAATTGAAATTTACTAGGATTATGTACACTTATTTCAGCTGTAAATACTACTAAAAACTGTGAATCAAATTGTTGTGTAAATACACACACGAAGTTACTATACATATAACTCGATAATTTGTGACTTGTACAGCGGTAAGTTTACCAAATGACAACATTACGAGTACGCAGTGAGTTTAAACCCCTATATTAGTCAAAGTTTCAACCATCTATGTAATTATTCATATGTACGATTACTATAGTCTTAAATACGTTGTCGTTGTCAAGCTAATTGTGCGAGGCTGAGAAATGAAATGTAATGTCGCAAGGTGCAGGCTATTTATGTACCATACAATAATGCTAATACTTAGAAATACTTTATAGTGGTGATAATCACTATTTTCAGCTTGAATACGCTTCACTGGATTTACCTAGGCGTCGGTGTTGTATCGTCGTATTGTCGACACTTAAAGAAGTATGACGAAAACATTACTTATGACATAAACACCTTCCCAATATTGCTTACCGCTTTGGCCATGACATCGAGCCATGCGTCATGCGGTGCGTCCTGCGGCGCGGAGCGTTTTGCGACTGGCATCTTTCACTTTTTTTGACGAATTTCACGAATTTGCAAAAACTACTTTATCGATCCTGACCGAATTTCAAGGGTAGGTTGAGTTGCGTATGAGTTGAGTATGCGCTTAAATATTAATTTGAATTGCAAAAAACGTATTCCTTCATTATTTTTTACTGTTTCGAATTATAAGTACGTTGTTTCAAGCAAGAGGCAGGTCGCGCGAGTGGTGATATTGTGGCCCATGGCTACTAGCTCTGGGACTTTTTGCTTTCTGAAGTGATTGCATTATGGTCGTAATTATCTCTAGTATATTTTATTAAATAAGTACATATTAATAACAAACTTGCAATCTTTCAGCAAGAATTAAATTTTAGGTTCTTAGGCGTTACAGTGCGTACATTAATTCACATTTACTTTATACGGCTACTGACAAATGCGAAGAAATAACGTTTATAATCATGATCAATAAAACACAAATTTTGGTAAAAAGTTCATACATTAATTAAAGCACAAAAGGAATGTTACATTTATTTCCAATTACTTCAATTGTATTTTAGAAAGGTAAGCGGATGAAATTCAATTGTATACAAAAATAGAGTCACACATCGCAGATAAAGCCTATGGCGTATTTCTGAAATCCATAAAATTCTCGGCCGAACCCAAACGACCCAATCCTTTTAGATAATGTGATTAAAGTAAATCAACCAATTTCAATAAGTGCTGCGACCCAGTACAAAATTTACATATTTTATTTCTGTTGACGATAAATTCAGCGGCGTCAAAGAGAGGACACTTAAGTCCTACATTGCCATTATAAATAATATCCTAAACGTATTCAAACATTTAGAAAAATCCTTTCATGTATAAGAACTAAAAGTAAATTTAAATCCGTCAGGTTATCATCATCTTTCTCTCATTAAGGAAAAAGTTGTGCCCCTTGTTATATAAGTTAATGTCTCCGATGTATGAAATGTGGCTGACTTTAATCACAGAATATTGTGATGAGATTTTTTTATTAAGTTAGAAAACATTGTACTTTATGTGGATTTAAAACCTAAGCTACACCAGAGTTTCTTATTGCACTTAAAATATGGTGAAACGTTGTAATTTATAATCCGAAAAACGGTCCTCATATATTTCATCAACATCATCATAATTATCATCTCGTCGTGGGATCTTCACTGCTACTGAATATACTGAACATCGGCCTAAAGAATTCCCAAAGACCTCTTGCCACCTTTATCTAACTAACGACTCTCAACACTGCGAACGCCCGTCAAATAGACGGATTTAACATATAGATTCTAATAAAAAATTACTGAATTGTGTCATAGATGAAAAACCCAGACAGTAAGTAGGACATATTCCACATTATACAGGCATTTGAATAGGAAGATTTTGTTGGTGATTATAAAGTTTAATGATATTTGTAGCAGAAGTACGTTTGAATAAAATGTTCTGCTCTATAAAATAGTAATTAGTTGGGTCGCAATTTAAAATGCAACACGTTGATGAATACTTGTTACTTGAAAGTTATAGTGACTAAGATTAATGGTTGGTGAAGGTATTAAGCTCGACGGTTAATATAAACAATTTTCATTTATTTTGCGGTTTATCTAAAATCTTTATGCAAATACAAGTTAACAATACTTACTGTTGAATAGCAAATTTTATGGAAATAGTCTAGTCGACGTAATGCACTGTTAACTGTGCTTGATATTAAAACGTATGATGCTTAAAATCCACTAATCGCGCCACCTGCTAAATAAGGTACGCACGAAATGTATATTAGATAGTAAAGATGTAGTTTCAATAAAATCGCAAATCGGCTTTTGCTTAAGTGTTCTTAAAAAATAAATAAAAATACTCTTTACCTTTTGTAGATTTTATATATATTTATTTAACTTTTGATTTTTGTAATTATTGTTTTCCCAATTTTTTATATGAGATATGAGTGCGTACCAAATAATGCTTGAGTGCTGAATGAAAGCTGAAACTTTCTGCTGAAAGTACTGTGTGAAAGTACTGATGGATTCAGGCGTAGCTTGATTAATTGTTCGTCGGTCGTTTTAAAATATACCGTATTTCAATTACAACTAGTTCTACTTTACAGAGACATTTGGTGTGGATAATTGCTATCTATGGGTATGTAAATTAATTTTGTTTCATTCAGCAGCCTAGCACGCGAAGGGTTCCGTATTGTCATACAAGATTTAACAGAATCGCTGAAAAAATCACATTTATGTTTTTCATTGTTATAGCGGTAAAAAAAATACAATTTTAACCATCTGTCTATTACGATACATAAGATAAAGCTCGCTAACAAGTAGACAGCCAGCGAAGGTTTAGTAATAGGGTTCTGTTGGCACTTTTTGGGTACGGAACCCTAAAAAGGATATTCGAAAGATTTTTTTTTTATTTTTTTTGTGCGTATTAAAAAGATAATAAACAACTTTTTAGGTTAAATATAGAATGAAGTTAAGCAAGGAAGGTGCAATATACATATATATGCATCTGTGTATATACAATAATACCAGTGACTCGCATGTAATAAAATTATTATAAAGTGACATGAATTTGAAAGTAAACTATTTTGAATACTACCTGAGATACTTCTTCTATGCCTGGCCCTTTCCCATTTTATTTGGGGTCGGCCCGCCGTGTCATGCGTCTCCAGGTAGCTCGGTCCTGGGTCGTCTCTTTGTTGACTTGGGCTTCTTTGAGGTTTTTATTTACTACGGACATCCATGTGATTGGGGGTCTTCCTCGTCCTCGGGGTTTGGTTTCGATATCCAGCAATTTTCTTTTCATGTGGTCGGATGGTCGCCTTATAAGGTGTCCGTACCACCGCAGACGGCTCTCCTGTAGTTTATCTGGGATAGGTCTCACTTTGAAGGTGCCTCTTATGTGTGTGTTTCTGACAAGATCCAGCCTAGTTACACCACCTGCCCACTCGAGCATCTTCATCTCTGCGCAGTGTAATTGATTTTCATGCTGCTTTTTGAGTGGCCAGCATTCGGCTCCGTATGTCATGGCCGGTCGGACGGCTGCTCTGTACACTCGGCTGTCACATAGCACGTCGGATAGTTCTCTTCATTTCATCCACCCGGTATTTATGCGATTTGTGACATCAATGTCTATTGACCCATTTTTACTGATGACTGACCCTAGGTACTTGAAATGGTCCACTTCTTTTAGCTGGGTGTTCTGCAGACAAATGGTGTGTTTGCTGTTGACGCCACTAAAGTTGCAATGCATGTACCCGGTCTTCTCTCTGCTTATTCACAGACCTGATGTTTCCAGAGCTTCCCTCCACTTTTCTAAGATCTGTTGTAGGTTGTTCACATCTTCACTGATGATGACGACGTCGTCCGCATATAGGATGTCCCATGGCGGTGCACGTTGCAGGTTTCAGGTGAGATGGTTCATTACGATATTAAATAGCAGAGGGCTGAGTGCGGAACCTTGGCGCACACCAACCTTTACATCAAATTCATCGCTTGTTCCAGCCGGACTTCGTACTTTGGTTGACACTTGGTGGTACATATCTTTGACAATCATTATATAATGCTCGGGGACACTCTGGGCCGTTAGGGCGTGCCAAATATATTCTCTCGGTACCCGGTCGAAAGCTTTTTCTATGTCGATGAATATCATGTGCAAGTCTGTTTTATTGTCTCTGTACTTTTTCAGTAGTATTCCGACCGAATGTATGGCATCAGTTGTGGATCTACCTTATTTCAAGAAGCCTTTTGTTGATGACTCTTTCCCATATTTTGAAGGAATGTGAGATTAGCTTTATAGCTCTATAGTTGCCGCAGAGTCTTATATCACCTTTATTTTTATAGAAAGGGATGATAAAGCTCTTTCGCCATTCCTCAGGAATTCCGTCAGCCAGGAACTTGTTGAAAAGTTTCGTCAGGAACAGTACGCCGGTATCTCCTATACGCTTCCAGAATTCAGCAGGGATATCGTCAGGGTCAGAGGCTTTGTTATTTGCCATTCGTTTGATTGCCAGAGTTATCTCTTCAGGTCTTATACAAGGAATAGGGCCTTCTGTAGCAGGGATATCTTGTAGTGCTTCACTAGGGAATACCTCATTTAGCAATTCTGTGTAGTATTCTTTCCAGCGGTCCCTGATGACTTCGTTTGATGTTAGTAGTTTTCCTTGTTCATTTTTGATTAATTTGTTTGTGGCAGTATCCCTACTACCTTGGCGTTTGCGTTTTGCCAACTTAACGATTTCTTTATCGTTTGAAGCAGTTTCAAGTTTAGCATAGAAATCATCCCTGGCGGTTGTCTTGGCCTGTGCGACGGCTTGTTTTGCGATTTTCTTAGCAATTTTATAAGCTTGGTCTTTCGTCTGTTGCCATAGTTTGAAGAGTGTTTTCTTAGTTTCCAATTTTTCTCTCACTTTTGCATCCCCTATCCCTGAGATACTCATTCTATTAAATGAATATTAGTAATGTGTGACCCACGTTGCTAGTATTCTTTAAAAAAAGAAAAAAGTAAATATTTTGAATACTGAATACTTCGTGTTTATTTCATTCATTGGTAAAGTAAAATTGTAAGAATGTTTAGGTAATTATGGGCCTAGTTTCCACCTTCCAAGTAAAAAAAGCATAATATTAATTCCTTAATAATTACCTTTGAAAAAAGTATCACCTACTACAATGCGTCTAATGCCCGGTCCCTATAATCAAGATACGATTCATTTTGCTTACGGATGGTAAAATTTCGTAAAATTTTCAACGAAAATTTTACCGACCGCCAGCAAAACGAATCGTTTCTTGATTATCGAAGTCATGATAAACTGTAACAAGTTGTATTCTTTATCCTTTAATTTTTTCACCCCTAGAGGTAGAATGTAAATGAGACCCACCTTGAGTACAACCAATTCAAACTAAAAACAGAATTTTTGAAATCGGTGCAGAAATCGCGAAGATATCGTGTAACATACACACACATAAAAACAGGCAGTTGTATTGATAACCTGCTCCTTTTTAAAATCGGTTAAAACTATGTTACGATGTGGATATGTCAATGTCTTAAACATTATTAAACAGAATATTTTTGAGATGTTTTGGTTTACTGATATGTTTGTATACTAAAAATAATATAGTGTACATATATTATTTGTTTTACGATTTTACATTAATAATAAAATTGATTAGCTGCGTGCGTAAATTAATAATCTCTAACAAATTGATATAATTATTTAGAAAATCGTATTTGCTACTGAGTTCCAAACTAATTAATATATGATACATCCACTCAATTAGAACCAAACTATACACGCATTTGATTAAATACAGAGAATACTCACAGGTGCAAATTTTCTCGGATAGACGTCCAAACCTATGTATTTCGGTAATTGAAACTTTTTAATGAATCCTTGAACCGTAACCCAGGCCTTTCTCGTAATTCGATATTTGTTTTGGCTCACCTTCAAACTTTAAGTGGATATATGTGTTAACAAATTTGTTGGCCAAAATATTTGAAGATAAAGTTACTTAATAGATGAACCTATAGAAGATAATACATTTTATAAGAGCGAAGTTCTGATAAAAAAAACCGGGCCCGCAGCAGGCCCGCAGAGGTAGATTTCGTGTTTTTTAAATTTTTATCTCCAAAAATATAAGTCGCATTAAAATTTTTAAATGTCTACATTGCAGAGTAAAATAAAAAAAATGCTTTCATTTAAAAATATTACCGATTGTAAAAAGTTTACAGTTTCGGAGCTATGAATTTTTTTTCAACAAATTTTGGTTTTCCCCGCCCCCTAAGTTGGGGAACTTAAAGATGGAATCATTTACCTCAATTATATATATATAGGATTAAGTATTGGAACAAATTGTATGCTTTAAATGAAACGGTGTCGTTATATGGTTTCAAACTCATTCCTTTATAGTTTTTTTTTTTCTTAAGAAAAAAAATGTGTTATGGAATTACCTACTTTTTAGTAAAGATATTTTATTAAAAGTTTTATCTAAATATTTATTTTAATAAATAATATTACATATAGATATACAGAGAATACAATTTAAAATTAATTACAATATGTCCATCACAGTGTCTGTCATTCGGCAATACTCTCATTAGCAATATAAATCTATCAAAACTAATCCACTAATATTATAAATGTGAAAGTTTAGATGGATGAATGGATGTTTATTACTCTTGCACGCAAAAACTACTAAACCGATTGCGATGAAACTTGGTATGTTGATAGTTGGAGACCTGGATCAACTCATAGGCTACTTTTTATCCTGATATTCCCACGGGATCGGGACTTACGCTGGTGAAACCGCGAGGCGCTGCTAGTATTTATATGAGGTCTTACAGAAAATATTTTGCACCGTTTTGAAATAATAGCACAAAATAGATAGTAATATTAAAATAACTAGAACGGTTATAAATTAATAACTTTGTGACTATTTTGTATTGAAAAAATACTGGTGACTCTTTTTTTTATCGTGTGGAAATTCCATGGGTCAGCACCTCACCGTAGCCAAAGGTGGGCGACCCAGGCAATTTAATATTGTACTCTATATTAAAGATGCTTTATCTCTATGATAAACTAACAGTTCCCGCGCGGCTTCGCTTGCGTGTATATATTTTTATATTTTGCGAGGAACCCTAATTCTTTTTCCAAAATAAAAGTAGCCTAAGTTACTACTTATAACACAGTTATCTGCCAGTGAAAGTAACGGTGAAATCGATCCACCCGTTCCGGAGATTAACTGAAACAAACAGACAGACAGACAAAAATGTTTAAAACTGATTTTTATTTATATGTACCGTGCAAATAACTGTATGAGCTTAAAAATAAACTATTATTTTGACATTACAAACAGACACTTCAATTCTATTTATTTGTATTGATGATATGTCGAAAAAAAGTGTGTATTTTTAAAACACTAAGTATTTATAAAAAGTATAAAATTAAATTTAAATACCACTTTTATTCTCAAATAAAATATCCTTTTCGATAATGATGCTATCAAAACCTACATTCACTGGTTAATACCCTACGGAATTAACCCTTTGATCGCCATTTAAATACACTTCACAAAATATTTTAT
Source organism: Callimorpha dominula (assembly GCA_949752705.1). Classification (NCBI taxonomy): domain Eukaryota; kingdom Metazoa; phylum Arthropoda; class Insecta; order Lepidoptera; family Erebidae; genus Callimorpha; species Callimorpha dominula. The sequence continues at coordinate 4,975,115 of OX456995.1, read as the reverse complement.
TGATTTATACTGAAATTTTAAATATGTCAAATTTTATTTTTAACATAAACAAAAAGGTAAAAAGATATACAATCAGCCCGATGGGTGTAGCCTTTCAACATGTTTAAAACCAGTGTAACTTCTATATTACTTAACTAGCAAAAAATACACTGCTTACCCAATGGTTAGTAACGACGCGAAGGGTAATTTTAGGTAAAAAATTTTGAATTTTTATTTTTAAACTATTGAATTTAAAAATGAACTAATAAAGTGTATATTTCGTAAGGGAGAGGGCTGACATGTATTAAACTATGGGTATATAATAAATACCAAGGGTGTTAATGGAATGTCAGGGATTTCTGAAAATGTATGCATAAAAACACAAAAACAAATTTACATTAAAATTTAAAACACATATGTTGTTTAGAAATGTACACCTACATACATACAATGTACACCAGGAGGAAAAAGTTATATTTAAAAAAAATCAAAATAATTTTTAAGGTATCAAGTTATCTACTTTGTTCACTGGTGACTATAAAAAAAAAACAAAATTCTTATTTAAACCGGTGCTGTACTTACATATCTTTGACTGTCGCGTACAAGAAAACGCAATAAAGCTATGCTCACTCATTACAACCCCATAGCAGAGTACAAGTATTTGTGTTCTCAGTCTACACCGCACTTAACGAGCTTGCCTTCCATAAATTTAGCAAATCCCGCTGAATCTTACAAAGCGCGGGGAATAAGCGGGTCCTCAGACAAGCGTCTCGTCACTCGACCGTGATTGTGACTACAATTTGATGAATTGCTTCACTTTTCACTCCTTTTCTTTACTATAAATCTCTTATCGAAAATAGTCCTTACTTCCTAGCACATAAGAATCAAAGCAGTTTGTAGCTTATGCAGTTTAATGTTTGTCTGCAATGATTTCTCGAGACATCCCCATTCCCTATAACCCGGCGGTTTTACAGATGTAACTGTTGCGACTGTGTCTACACTAATTAAATGTTGTGCAGACCTTAACAGGATCATAGAACTGGTTTCTTAGTAAAACGTTTGACGAGGTGGGAATGAGTTGTTAGAACTTTTCTGATTTAATGTGACCCTACTTTGTGGGATTGTTGGACAGTTCAACCTTTGTAAGTTTAAGTCTCGAAACTTGCAAGGAAATCTAGTGCGTTATAGATATATTAGTTAAGTTTATTTAAAGACTTTAAGGAAGGTAGTTCTAAATCATTTTTTTTACTGTACACTTTTTGTGTTTTAACCATTTTAATTATTCTTTTTATTTCAGGTGGCCTTATAAAACTTTGTGTGATCAAACAAAAGTGGTCTAGCAATGTTTCATGTTCCAAAATCAAAATAATAAAAAAAATATTTTCTTATTTCTTACAACATTTTCACCTCAGGAATTTTATTTTCGTATCCGAAAGTATGATTTATATAAAAACAACATTATTTCCGTATAAAGTCACGATATTGACGTTTCGTTCGTTCTCTTCATTTGCACGAGCTACGTAAGTATGAGTCTTTAAACAAAAGCTACACAAAAATTATATCAAATTCATAATATCATAAAATCAATAGTCACTGTCATACTCTCCACTTAAATAGTAATACTACTTACGGAACTCCGTTTGGGTAGCTGGTGACTTGTTTTGTTTTTAACTAGAATTGTTTTTTTTTCGGTGGTTATTTTATAAGTTGCGAGTAGGTTAAACATAATTTGTAGCTCCTTGTTTGTAGGAAAGGTAGGATAGGTCCGTTTTTGTCTAATTACTTAAAAACACGGGTATTTGTGTTAAAATGAACACTTTAATTTGATAATTTATAAAGCGTAGTAGATTAGATAAATTATAAATAAATATTTATTCTGCAATAATTTAAGACGGAATTCCATACATACATGGTCATTGTCCTTTACTTTGCCTTTATACTCTTTTTTTTCTTTTTTAATTTTAAACATTTAAGTATAGTTTAAAGTCAACTTGAAAAACTAAAAAACCCTAAGCCGAGTGACAAATCACTGTTTCATTGTTCAGCTTCATAACGTGAAAAAGTGTGTCTTAAATCGGAGAGGTTATGAGTTGCTGTCAGCACAAGTATTATTTATAATTATTTATTTGCCATCTTATTTAAGATATACATATAAAAAATAACACCGCCGAACATGCAGCATGAACTACACAATAAGCTCTCAACTATGATATCGATTGGAGATGTTGTATTCAGTACTAAATTTAAATATGAAGTACAATAATATGATATATAAAACACCAATAATAATTTTAAATAAAATTCAATCTGCTACAGAGTAATATTCATTGACATAATCTCGAGCGTTTTAACGATTTTATTTGTAAACAAAGAAAACAGTTCGTTCGAACGTACATTTCTATGTAATCTTCACGCTTCTTTCATTTATCTGATGTAAAGAGTAAATATAGTACTTAACTGTCCGGAATGTCACTAGAAATCGCAGACTAGGATCTGTATTCAGAGGCACGACCGCTGAACACTTAAATTTCCTTATTTACATATGTATTGATGGCTGTGGAACTAAGAAGAGCTGCATTTTAAAAGCTTTAGCAAGATAGTTCTGAAATGTTTTAATACTGAATCTCTTTACTTACCAGTAGTATGCCCGATATGATACTGCCTTTTTGACCCTCGACGCAAAAAGATGGGGTGTAACGTGTGTATATGTATGTGTGTCTGTCTGTGGCATCATAGCTGCTAAACGGATATGGCGGGAGTTGATTGAGAATGTTCTTAGCTACAACTCAAGAAAATCTGTGCAGCCTTTCGAAGATCATTAGCTCTTTTCTAATCGTTGAATGTATTTTTGAGTTTTAATGTATGCTTGTTTATAAAAGTTACTTTTTAAGGTGGCGAGAACTAACTTGGGTACTTCGTTGTCCCACCGCGAGCCGTTAGCACCACGCGGCCACCGTGTGAATCGCACAAAGAGCCTTTTCGTATTGGCTGTTTGGCATCATTGTGTGAATCGGCCCATGTCTTTTTGTATTATGTATAAAATATTCGGCAATCAAGTGCATTTGTTTTTATATTGCTGAGATTTTTAACAAGCATCAGCGTCTTAGTGTCCTGGCATAGTTACCTGGTTACCGATCACTGCTACTTTGTGGAGGATGAAGCAGTAATATAAATATGTAGTAGAAAACTCAAATACAATGTCTTTGGATCAAAGATGATGCATATAATAGATTTACAGAGGGCATTATTACAATAAATACAATTCTAAACAGAGAATGTACCTACCCACAATGACAAATGCTATTAAATGGATGGAAGAAAAAAGAAAAATTAAAGATTGTGAAAAAATTTAGATAGAATTCAGTAATAAAACCAACTAATAAACTATGTCATCACACAAAATAACATATTGTTATAATAGGATTCTCAAACGGATAATTATATCATTACCTACTTTTTTGGAAGGCAATTTTAATAAAATATTTTCCATAATATTTAAAACATTTTGATGTAATTGGTCTATCAGTAAAATGTATTAATCAACTTTCGTTGCTGACATTATACCTCGGCAAGCCGTAAAACTGTACCCAGATTTATCCATATTATATCTTCGTTCATAAACTAACGGCTTTATTGTAATATTACACACTAACTCACTTCACTTGTTACAAAATTCCGGTAATATTTACCTACATTATGCTACAGAAAGGTGTAGGTTATCATCATATTTAACAGTCGTACATATAGCCGCCGTGAATAAAGTCGACCTCTGAATAATTTCGTGATTTTTATAAAAAAAAATATTTTGAAGATAACAATAACTATGGACGTGAAAATATTTTGATAAAGCTACTATATTGTAAACATGAACTTTGATATAAATAAAAAGTAGGATTAGTTACAAACAAAATTATTGCATTTAACATGAGAATTGATAATGTTTAGAAATGAGGATGTATACGAGGTAATTTTTAGGTTTAATCGAATATAAAAACCCAAGTAATCCTTTCATTAACACTTTGTGTAAGAAAAAACTGTATAAGCCGACCAAAAGTGCGATCAAAAATGAGCAATTTAAGAGTTACACCAAAATAAGTTTACTTAAAACATCCTCAACTTTTAATGAGTACCCAAGACAAAGTCTCTAAACGTGATATATTGTTACCAGCAAAGGATTAGACATCACTGAACGTTATTACTGACTGAAAACTTAACTTATGTGCGATTTAACATCGAAGTTTCAGGATGTACCTAACCAAGTTTTACTTCAAAAAGCTTCTATTTAAAGTCTCTTCCTTCAGTACAATATTCAATGCAAAAGTTTTCAGTTACTTACTAAATGTGTCAACATTCACAAAACTATAAATAGAAAAAAAAGTAAACGAGTATAAACCCTACAGAATAACAACTATGTACATATAATATAAATGACTATTCAACACCCTTGCGACTCGGTGTTCGCAGTCATTAAAATCTTCTGCAGGTACGTAATACTCGTTCTCAAATATGTATTAATATTCTTTGTGTCCATAAAAAAGGGTTCAACATTAACGAGTTTTGTCTCTCGACCGCATCGTACGGTACGGTACACCACCCAAGGGAGGTCATTAAAAACTTCGCTTAGGTATAATACGACCCTGCAGACGTTCAGAAAAGAGACAAAGTTATCTAAAGATTAAAAATGGTGATATTTGTATTGTTATTATAATGAGTATATTTTTAAAGAAAAGGTCAGTAGAGGAAAATCATGATGCGTAAGGCTATAAGCAAATGGTGGGACTTTTGTTTATGTATGGATGTGTGTATGGACCTAATCATGATTATTTCTTAATTTCTACGTTTTATTAATATTACTGAATACTTGTTGTATTTAGGTAAACTGCGTTTCCCCCTATTTGTGTTGTGTAAGCTTAGATGTTTACAAACTAAAGACCTTATCTAAAGTCCGATATAGAGTACCTATTAGAATGGCTAACGGCTATATAATGGCGCTAATAGCTAACTGCCAAGGCGTCGACATCGCGTGACTCGCGATCGATCCAACGCTTGCAGGTTTGATCCCCATTTAGTACACCAGCGATGTAAAAACTTACTTGGAAGAACAAGAAATCTAGTTATTTTCGGCCTAGGTGACTTCTAGTTTTTAAATAAATCATAGGATAAAAACACACACTTTCAACAAATAAACCAAGGATGTTTTATTGTAAAAAGCGTGGGGTGCTTTTTACTATATTTTCACTATTTACCAATGAACTATTCGTAACATATGATGTCATTTCAAGTCAATCCGGCCTCTTAAAATTTTTGAAAATTATATTACATACATAGATAGATACATAGACACAGGTCAAGCTTATATAGAGCGTGTAAAAAGAACAGTATGGGTACCTAATTTAATAAAAAGAAAAACTAAATATGTCTTTGTACATGAGCCATGATAAATTCGTCCTACTCGTTGTCTGGTTGTTTGGTTCATAAAAGGAATTTAAAAGGATGACAATGCTTATTGTTTGTGCAAATTAAAATGCCATGATTCCTTATTCACAAAAAGCACCAATAAGTCAAAAAGAAGAGCGTTCGCGCAAGCATATGAGACTGTACACCATTGTACACCTAAAGACTCGTAAACGTAGTCACGTACCTATAACCGGGCCCGTGATTATGTTCTTACAGCAGCGTTTAAATCTTTACATTTATATAAATTGAGATGTGAAATGCGTTCACCTTATAAAACTATTTCTATTCTATAAAGTGGTATTATGTAAACGAGGCACGAAACAATAACGCCTGCAACTCATAAGTATATGACTGTACGACAATACATAATAAGTAGCATACAAAAGACAAGCGAAACAATAAGAAACTTGCCAAGAACTGCCTTCGAATGGAAACGTTGAAATTGTACCCAGAAATGGAATGCAAATATTGAAATCGGTAGCTATGCAGTGGAAGCTTTTTATGCTGTAGCACGCTTCAACTAAAATACGTACCTGTTTTATTAAGCGTACGAGTTACACGGAAAGCGCTCGGTTAGAATGATAGTTTTAATTTACTTTGATAATATTACATTATTTATTTAACTAATTGGTAATGAGGAAATGTTACTGTAACATAATTATGTATCGCATTCTGGCCCTTTTTTAAAATTTTTTGGAGTCGGCGCAATGTGTGGTTTCTGGCCGTCCGACTGTCACCAATCCTCCTTGGGAATGTAATAGTTTTCAGACGGGACAAAGGAAGAAGGTGAATGAGGTTAGGAAAACGCATAGAGTGCGGGAGCCAAGGTAAGGCATACCACATCGTCGCCTTAGTGCTTATTTGTCCTATCTACCATTGGTTGATTTTTACAGGACGAAGAGTTTTGTGCTCTATTGAAATAATAAGCCATGGTTTCAAGATTTAAAAGTCTTTCTCAATACATGAGTTACCAATGAATTGATTGCTATAATTTTCATCTATTGATGGTAACTAAATATAAGTTATTTTACAGATTTTGTATGGAGATAGAACAAAAATGTACAAATAAAATTACGAATGTGGAGTTAGGACACACCTCATTACAGATAGCACAAAATGACCGTTCAATTTGTGCGTGCTTATTTGTCCTAAGTGCCAAAATGTACATACAGGATGTGCATTAATGCAAGTGCCTTTTGAATTATTTTTTTAACTTTTGATAGTTATGATGCTTTAAAATTAAAAAACTTGTACCTATTTTTTTACTTTTTAGTTTTTAGCAATACAACAAGCATAAAACATTTTAAACTAAAACACTACTTTAAACTAACCCCTTTACTTAAGAAGCTGCTTAAAAATACCCCGCCTAATAATAAAAAAAAATACTAGCTAGTGAATCCTACTAATATTATAAACGTGAAAGTTTGTGAGGATGTATGGATGTATGGATGTATGGATGTGTGGATGTATGGATGTATGGATGTGTGGATGTATGGATGTTTGTTACTCTTTCACGCCAAAACTACAGAACCGATTGCGATGAAACTTGGTATGTAGATAGCTGGAGACCTGGATTAACATATAGGCTATTTTTTATCCCGATATTCCTACGGGATCGGGACGGGTGAAACCGCGAGGCGCTGCTAGTTATCCATATAATATTAAATTAAAATCAATTGCAACATGTATGACGGAGCATTACTTGAGAACGGCTCAACCGATTTGGATAATTATTTTTTTGTTGTGTTCATTATTCTCAGGACACGGTAGTGGTGCATAGCGCTAGTGTAATAGCAGGTAGGCCCTTAAATCATAAAACGAAACAGTTAAGTTAGTTGCTAAGCGTTTAAAAACCAAATTATAATTAGTTAATAAATTCTTAAGTACCTACCTTTATTTTACATACATACCAAATAACTTGTCATTTTCTGCTTTCCTGGGGTAATTAGATGTTGGAAAAAAAAGTTATTAAAACAAAATAAAAAAAGTAGTCGTGCTTGATAAGAAGATAAAAATAACGAAGACATTACTGAAAAATAGTTAAAGAAATAAAATATTTTAACATGACAAACCGGGAATCAATCTTTTCTTCTGCGTCTAGGCCAACAAATTATGTTACTAATTAATATAAAATAGCAAACGAACAACATCCTGTTTCAAAATCATAACGGACTTGATTGTAAATTAAAAAGTACTGTCTGTTCAGTTTGCGATTGCGTCTGCTTATTTTAACGTTTGAAATATGTTCCAGACATAATTAGGCACTTGTCTAAAGTAATCTAATCACAAAAATACAATAAATTAAATGATTTAAACAATATTTTCGGTATTTAATGTGGTGTCCAGCCACAGTGACAAATCATACAAAATGGCGGACATGGCGTCGTGACCTGTGATTGGTCGATTGGGTGGACATAGAACACTCAAGCACTCAACTTCTCTTACGATGTAGGATATAGAACAAAAACTGGACATATAACAAATAAGCACAAAATTTTCATTACGGTATCGTGTCACACATAAAATTCAAATAGATTTTTTGTTGCTTTAAAAGCATAAAGTTTTAAATATTACATAACCAACAGGTGTAAAATTTGGGTCTTAACAATACTGCATTTAAAGTTAATTTTCGATAAATGTGGTCGATAGGACAAATAAGCACTAAGGCGACGACATGGGGAAACGTGACTGAGACTGCAGTAGCTCGAAGTGGCCGGCGTCGCGTACCTGAATGTCATTCCTATGATTTGAGATTCCACTACGACAGGAATATCAACTGGCTCGACTGTGTATGTTGTCTAAATTTTTGTTTTTGATGTAGGTACAATAAAGAGTTCTTACTAACTTTGATAAGGTTGCACATTCAAATTTCTAAAAGCTTTGTAGGGTTATTATGTAATATCCATGTATCTACTTGTTATAAATATATGTTTAGTCTGGGGGGAATAAAATTATCAATAATGTAAATACCTAAACCATTATTAGCAGTGAGAACTTTTTCTTATCTAGTTAATACGTTTTTTTTATTTATCTCTATTATTATTATGTCATGCTTTACAAATTTTTTATAACCGCAAGCAAAAACTAGTTCTAAAAAGTAATATACAAAATAAGTACTGTTTGTAATAAAATAAAAAACAAATTATGCCGAATAATTTATAATGCGGTGAATGTACTCTTCAGCTTAAAAGATTATCCAATTGGCTGATCTCCTTGAACTAAACAAAAAAAAATGATTTGACTTATCCCAATTTATAAACTGGATGATGGATTCTATAAAACCAGTTATTTTTTTATATACCTATTAGTCTTTTCATTATAGGTACCTATACTCTAATATTTACATCATAAAAGGCTGGTTGGTATCGCTCAATAGCACACTTTGCACTGAATAAGAAACATCAGTTTTGGTCGACGAAGAGGCCGTAAGGTCCGCGGGCCTGGCAACAGGAATTGTAGCTAGATCTTTTTTGTATGGTATAGTGGCAAACGAGCAGACGGGTCACCTGACGGGGAATGACTACCGCCGTCCAGGTCACCTGCAACTCAAGAGTCACAAGTGCGTTGCCGGCCTTTAAGGTGGGAGTAGGGGAAGGGGGGAAAAGGGGGAGAGGGAAGGGTTAGTGCATCCGGTAACCTCACTCACTAGGCGAAAAGCAATGAAATTTCTTCATTGCTTCACTGCCGGTTTTCTTTGAGGCCATGGTATCACTCCAGTCGAGGGGGCCCATACGTGCCGACGTATGGCTCTCGCACGAACAAAACACTGAATGGTATTGTTTACAGTTACTTTGATTCATAAATTAATTTGATATGTATTTTGTGATATGAGATATGTGTTTTGAGACAAAAAAATAATTTTGCCCCCCCCCTCCCTGGACCGACAATATAGGATGACAAAAACAAATTTTGCCCCCCGCCCCCCGGGCTAGAGTTACAGATATGCGACCCCGATCTGCTCGATCTGCTTACCATCCATACATTTTATTAGGAAGCGTAAAAAATTTAAAAATGTTTACTTGAGGTTGGCAGTATACCATCCCTGATACCCGTATGACAAAATATTATAAAAGACGACAATGCTAAAAATTTTAAATTTTCTTTATAAATATCATCCAATCACCAGGTAAGAGGTGGCGAGGACGGGTCATCCGAACAAGTTTTGCCAGAGAAGAAGAAAAATGAAAAGAGTGAACTAGGGCAAGCAAAATCCGGGTGGTTTTTGCAAACAGGCTAAATCGTTTTTTTCGGGTTTGTATAATTTTTGCAAATTATCGACTTGAACGACAGAAATTGATCGGTATGTTTATATGTATTATGCTTTCTGTGATAAGTCGAATACAAAGTAAGTAGTAAGAAGCTATCGACATGAACTACACTTAATAAAAAAAATTACTCAGTCTTGGAGTCCAAAAAGTTTTAGACGACTAGGTACAGACAGGGTGAGTGAAGTTTGCCTATAGTTGTCTGAAACTAAATTCATGGTATTTCTTAATTAATATTTGGCAGATTGCGTTATGGAAAGAAAAATGGTTCACGCGGGTAAAATATACATTATTAATTTATAATTTTTATTAAATTTATGAATTTTTATTTATTTATTTGGGACCATGATGGTACCCAGAGATTTTCGCAGAAAAAATACTTTAGTAAATGAGTTAAATATTTTATGTATTTCATTCCATCCAATATCTACTACTATTTAAAATATCTGAATAACGATCAGCTTTTTATTGGATTATTATTACATAAATGATAAGTATGTAAAGAGGTACTCATGTAGACTAGGCCATAAAACTGAAAAACAAACTAATGTTTGCGAGTATTACAGCATGGTCTTATCTTAAGTTACTATTTTAAAGTTTCGGAGTGCAAATTTGCAAATTTTACTACTCTTACCTAACTATTGTATGAGATAATTAGAAATTCTCACAATCGATGCTTTTAATACTGCAAAAGTGCATTTCGTAGACAAGTTGTCGAGAACATAATCCTTCTCAAAAAGCTATTTACTATGACTGGTGACATTCTCCAAAGTAGTTTGGTTCATGTCATTTTGACCGCAACATAACAAATACTTTTTGAAGCCATTTTGTAGTTATGAGAGGCTTAAGGTGATTACTTTAGTGTTTGAGGTTTGCGTTTCCCTGGTTAATAATTGTATAATTTTTATGACAAAAATTATTAAAAAATTATAAGCTTTTAAAAACATAAAGGCCATGTTTAACGCAACTAATAAAATACGAGTAATAATGTCGAAAATAAATCTGAACATAGTAAACTGCGAACTGCCCAAACTGGGCTTCGTCCAGCAGGGGACGGCAATAGGCTGATGATTGATAATAAATTTATTTTTCCACAGAATTTTAAAGGTGTACATTTTTGCAGATTTAGATTTTAGGAAAACCCTATTAATAGAGACTATGCGTATTTACTAACTTTTAAACTTTCGCGTTCCATGATATAATATTATCTACGTATGAACGGGAATTAACGCGATCACGACTTGGTCGAAACGTCAGGCAATTCAGAGGTATGTAATACCTTTTCGTGATCGCGTTAATTCCCGTTCATACGTAGATAATATTATATGCGTATTTACCTTCTCGTTTTGATAAAATAATATTATACACAAATAAATTACAAGTATTTAATTTTTTACGAGTACCTACGTCAATATACCACATCCAGCATTTCATTGCAATGTGAGATGAGCCAAGATAGCATAGATAGCATATTTTAGCCACTCGCAGCTCCTCGACTATGGAATCTTTAAAGCAAATTACTGATATGGAATGTTGTATTACCGCGCTTCATGTGCTATGCATCTTAATGTAAATGTGTAGCATCTTAAAGGCTAGGACGTTCCGATTAGGGTTTTCTGGTGTACTACTATAATTTTAAAGCTAAAGAACTTCGATGCGATGCGAAACAACTATTAACTATGATTGTGTAGGTTAAATTAATATTTCATATTAAATTTGTTTAAGAAGTAAGTAAGTAGATAAGTACTCTATGTTGCACACCAAATATATAATATTTATACATGTAAAAAAACAACTTTAACAGAAAATGCACAATGGGCCTTATTACAACAAGCAATATCATCCAGATACATGCTATGGACCAAATATCGCTCCAGAGCCTAATTTTATGCTAAAAATTATCTGGTGAAACCGAAATTAGGAGAAGGGAATGGATTTATTGCTATTAATAAAGCAGTCAGGATTAGTACTAATTTTGTATATTTTATTTCATAACTAGAAACATTTCATCTGACAAACAGAAATTAATTTAGAACAAAAGATAAATATATCTTTACTAAAATATAGTCAAAGAATAACTATAGGTACCGTACCTATACACTTTTCTTTGGATTTTTATGTCTATAAAAAAAAGTTTTTTGAGAAAACACCGCATAACGACGGTCAACAACGGTTTCTGTGCTTTTGCGACTTGTTATTATCTATGTAAAATAAGTGCCTTTACGATAATAATCTCTAATACCTTTTGTATGTCCAATGTTGTAACTGATTTACGATTACACCGATTGCTATACAAAATACACGTGTGTTTATAGTAAAAACAAATTGGTTTTATAAAAAAGTACCTTTAACGTTGCTAAAATATAATATCCAAATGCATTGTGCGTTTTGTAAGTCGCTGCATTTTTTTTTGAAACTCACGGAAACTTTGACGTTAGCTAATAAGTATATATTTATGTTGCCAAAATGCATATTTTACTGAAGTTAACTATCATGACGCGCTGAAATATACTTTGGCCAGAACCGCATAATTGTATACGGGCATGATTAAGCGAGATAATTATGTAAATGAACATACTTTTAATAATTATTTCATGTAAAATTTAAGTATGGCTATTATCCTTACAACCTTTAAATTTATTAAAATTTGCCCATTAATTTTTCTATGAGGCACCTAAAAAAATATAAGCAGACATAAATCTTAAAAATATTTTTTATTTGTGAACTGCTTTATTTTTGACTAATAGTTTATTTTCATATTACGCAATATTGGGATATCGACAGCTTTTCCTGCCTCTGTGTTATCTTGGAACTAGGTTGTATTTTGAATCTGTTAGAAAGGTCATAGCTAAAGCATGTTTATTTGTGTAACACCTGCTGAACTTGTTTTTGCTGTGTCTTGTAAAAAGACTATATTTCACATTTTATATTAAAACTCTAGTCATTATCTCCACTAGGTAATAACAGGTACAAGCATAACAGAAACTAGCGCTCTGTCTTTGAACTGTACAACTTCGAGTTACTGTGTAGATGAGTGTCAAGCCGACACTTTTATGTAATGTACGACAACTGAAAGATGACTTTAGAATATTTCTTTAGAAAAAAAATTGTCTGTATCAATTACAAGCACCCGCTTGTGATTCAATCAGATAGAAATGGCTTGAATCTCCATAGATTCTTCGCAAATACTATTTACACAACCGATGAAACTAAGTTTTCAAAGATTCATTTTCGAATTTTATTTGATGCTAACAAGTTCACTTTGGTTGAATAGTACAGAAAACTTACACGCAGAACTGTAATTACTCGTCAGGCTTACACGGTAATGATGCCATAATGAACAAATACAATTATATAAATATCCGACAGCGATCAGCACAAACATATTCCAACAATTAATTTTTCGGTCCATTTAAAACGGTACCCCGAAAGCGTGAAATGATACGAGCTACAAATTCAGACCCGTGTCTACGTAACCGGCACATGTCGGCCAGATTTATACATAGCATCTAAAAGAAAATGTCTTTTGCGACGAACGCTTTTATTGAAATTGGCCGTATTACCATAATAATATTAGAGGGATTGGCAGCTATCGGTGAAGTGTAAAATCTCAGTATACCACGCAATGTTCTCGCATCCGAATACCGTAATCTACATATATTTCTCTACCCATGCCATTATGGGGATTCAATTACCCAGTCTTTTATTTTTCGAGCTTCTTTATTCTTATTGGGGTGGGTACTGAATGGTAATGGATATCGTCAGCGTCTTCAGGGTTAAAACCCTCTCCCGAAATAGCATTAGGTCCATACAGAGATAAACTTTTTATTACACGTTTTTATTTAATTCGCTCTCTGTTTGTGTTTGGGTCGAATCCTAATCAATTTGTAGTAAGCATTATAGGAACAAGGCTAATTCGTTCCAAGGGGTGTGTTTGCTTAACTCCGTTACCCTAATATACGTTCCTTTTAATTAATTTATTTTTAATAATATCTTTTCTTTTCTAATGTCCCTACTTTATAAGAAATAATAGGGATTTCTTAATACTTTTTGCAGATTGAAGTGTTAAATACAGTAAGACTTTAAACACGATACGTATATTTTAAAACCGTTCCATCGATGTTGAGAACTTGTGTATGTCTCTATAATCATAGAAAGTAAGAAAACAATGATAATCTTGTCATGAACATGCAATCTACTTAGAAACGCTCAGGCAGTTATAGAACGTTCAGCAACGAAAGTCGCTTAACACAATTCAGTCTACAATGTCTGTGTGCTAGAATACGAGTCATGTGTAATATGAGTATACATATGTACAGGGACTTACGAGTATATTGCTGACTGTATAGCATGCAATATATTCACTAGGAACATATTTACTTAGAACATTTATTATATACATTTCCCAATACATAAACGGGCTATAATAATGTAGATGTGTTTGACGACAACTTGTGCAAATGTTGTACATTACAAGTTCTTCAAGTGTACTTCATATTTGGAATATCCCTTATTTCTACATGGAAATTCGCGCGACTGTGTAAATACAAAGACTGATCTAACTTATAGCACATAGTCTGCTTTACCTAATAGTACCTATTATCTTGCTATTCCGTTCAATTGCATTCCGTTAAACAACAACAAAAGCCTTAATAATTTCCAACATTTTGTACACCTACTCGTATTTGGTTACCTGTGCTTGTTTTTTCATTAGGTATATAAAAGCAACTTACTATACACAAGTAAAAAAATCGCTTTTTAAAGTTTTGGCATTAGGTTCGTATTTTGATAACGTAAGTTTAATGTACACTCCTTAATGTTCTACCCAGACATTTGTGTAAGTTTTCCAATTTCATGACAAAAATCTCGGAGCTTATTGTCCCAAGCACCCACACAGAATCAGTTTACGTGACTGTAGAAAGTGTGGAAGACAATGCTATCGCACAATCGGTTCTCCTATTAAGCGTCATCTTAAAGTGTCTCAATATTTAGAAATCACTCAATGAGTAGTTTTTCTAGTGATTAGATTTATAGAAAGCAATACCAATGTTTCTAACGTTTGCATTAAAAGTTTAATTTAGTGATTTTGCTTGTTTCTGAACAGCAGTTTAATTGGTTTTCTGGATCCGAAGCAAGTAGAGGAAGCTTTAATGACTTAGCTACGAGAGTCATGGCGTGAAAACAAACAGGCAGTTGACAGTGCTTTGACAATGAGCCCACTTAAACGAAATTCGTCGAGCATGAAAACACATAAACTAAGGGTCGCCTTCAAAGACAACTTATATCATAACTTATATTGGTGCTTACTGAATGGTATATTCACCTCAAAATTATTACATCATCACCAAGCGACTCTTCCCTTCCACCAAAATAGTTTTCTTTTTCGCGATAAATAATGTGTCCATTTTAATTCACCTTGTTCTCTCTTTTGATTCTGTGATGTGTGATGATTATGAGATGTATTTCCAATTTTGTTTGAAGTGTTTTTTTCATATTTAATATTTGATATTTAAGTATTTATTTGCACAAAGTTCAATGAGTAATTTATACACTCAATATATTTAATAATTTGCATAGCTTAGTCCATGAATGACAACAAATATTCACTGAGTTTCTAGATCTAGTAAAAATATAGATTAGATAGATGGAATTTAATGTTTTTTTTTGTCTAAACACAGCTCTCTCGTACTGAGTATAGCATATTATTAGTATTATCATCAACAACTCCAGCTAAGAAATGTTATTTTTTTTTGTAAGAAAGGCCCATTACCCAAAGAGTGGTTATAAAATCGCACACCGCTGCTTGCAAGTACTAATAAAATTAATTCTAATATGATAGTTAATTTGGTTGCACAATACAATTTAGTTATTTTGGTCTCGTTCAGTTAATAGACCTTCCATAGTGAATAACACGATTACGATATCATATGTCTGCCTAATGGAACGAATGTAGTATCACGTCTTCAAAGAAAAATGGAAGTACAATGCAAGGAACAATCTCTGTCACATTGTAAACGTATTTCATGTCAAGGGCCGACCGTTTGCGTCACTCGCCCTATAACCCCCCATTACTCATAACCAACCAAAAAGGATCCCGGAAGAGAAAAAGAATAAACACAACTTACAAGTGAACAAATGGCAACACTTTACGTGTCTCACAACTTAAATGTCCTTCGAGAATATACTATGTAATGTAACCATCTGTCTCGTCTTAATGCGATATTATATCTTCTCTTTCGGAAAAACTGAGACGTCCCGTTCGTTACTTAGTGAACGTGGACGTGTGTGGAACGTTTAGATTAATGTCCTCGGAACGGACTGGGCCGTCTAGGATTTTCTAGAACTCTGAGCTGCTTTTATTTTAAGAATTTTTCAATTTACCCCTTGAGAGAAAACGAGTTAGGAATGGGTTATTTGTTGTTGTTATACAAACGTTTTCTTTCGATACAGCTGCTATATACGTACACATATTATAGAGAATATAATAAATATATAGGTAGATAAATAGACTATTCCATTTTTTGTGCAAAAGACTTCTGATAAATAATTTTGCTTAAAAACAATAACAAACATTACAATACTGTTGAGACCAGAAAACTGACTTTGTTAGCTCTGTACCAAAGTACTACGTTTACATAATGGTCTATTAATATTAATAATTCATAATGGTCTATTAATAATTATTATTTTTGGTACATTTGACCGATTGGCTGATTGTCGACTAGTAGTTGTATATTGTTAGAAAACTGTTGCACCCTAAGCAACTGCTCATGTATTGTTTTTTTGAGGAAGAAGTAGTTAGCTATTTTAAGACTTTCGACCGACTATTGAGGAGGGATCAAGTAACCCTGAGTTTTGGCCTCCTGATGAGATAAAGATGAAAAGTAGAGAAATGTTTACACCCAGGCAATGTACCGTTTCAACATTTCTGCATTTCTTTGAAGGTGTGCACATGGTGTTAAACAATCATAACATTAACATTATCGCCATAACATAGATAAAAATGTATATACCTACAATTACATGTTTAGAAAACGTTATTTATTATTATATATTTAATAATACGCTTACAACATTTTGTGTTAAAATAAAAAGCTAGAAGAAGGTGTCAATTATTTATATCATCTGCACTACAATGAAATAGAATAATGAACAAATGGAATGATCCTGTCATTCAAGCATTATTGAACACTTCCGCTTTGAGATTTTTGCAACTCAAGACAGCATAGCAAGGGTTCTAAAGCACAAACTAAGATTATTTTTTTAATGCATGGACATCACCCTTTAAGAAACTATATATAATATATCACATTCTCAAAATAGTCAACTGCAGGAAAGTCAGGATTATATTTTTCTAATGACAACGTTTTTAATCGTAATGACAGTCAATTAATTAGTTACAAATACTTAGTTTTCTTTTTAAAATAAACAAAAGATGTTGTTACTAAACAATACTTAATTATCAAAATGTATTATCGACATTGTCCGACTCTGGGATTGGTAATTTTTTCTTAGATTATTACATAAATATCCATTATTATTAATATACATTTTATCCCCGACAGTGGCTTTCAAACTTGCATAACTAATATTAAATGAAAAGGCACATAATAATTAAGCCTATCATCAAAAGCAATCACTTAATAACAATAATAACAAACACTGGATACAAAAGACTTCGAGCCATCGCGTCAAATATTAATGACGGTGCAGTTCCATCAACGAGATTACTAAGAGCGCTATGGTCAATACCTTGGCTAACGGGTCCAAGACAGCAACAAACGAAAAAACAGGGGAGAATATTACCGAGGCGAGCGTCAGATATCTTTTGTGTTTTTTACCATCTAACCATGCTGCTAAAATAATGAGGCTGGACTGTTTCGACAGTGCAATACAGGTTGCTCAGAATGCAAAGCTAAGTTTGTCCGGTGGCTGTCCGGCTCTGTGACAAAGGAACAATGGCTGACCCGGATATTCGAAGGAAATAGCAAAGTTGGGTTTTTTGGGAGACATATTTATTTTACTTTACTGTTTTTTAACGTTATTTTATATATTCAAATTAACTTTTACCCAGCAATAATTCTTAAAAATAAGAAAACTAAAAGAAACACTTTATGTCTGGCATATGCAGAACCAGATCTTTTCTTTTTTTATCGTGTGGAGACCCCTTCAGTTCATCACCCCACTGGGGCTGAGCGAGTACTAGCCCTCTTCGCTTCCCTTTCCGCTGCCTCTTTAGATGATATCACTTCCACACAAAAAGAGGCAGCAGATTCCCACGCACTCTCACTTTGGACCATGGACAGAACCATGGTCTCCAGTGAGAGGCTTCCCACTCCAATAGCCGCTGCGAGGTCACGGCGTTGTTGCTTCCACGCTGAGCACTCCACTAAAGTGTAGAGTGCAGTATCCTTGCGACAGCCATCGCAGTGATGGCACGCAGACGTTAGTTCCCGGCCTATGCGACACAGGTACTTGCCGAAACAGCCGTGGCCGGTTAGAACCTGCGTCAGCCGGTAGGAGAGGCTGCCATGCTGCCTCTCAAGCCAATCCTTCATGATGGATCTTACCGCCACAATTGTGGCGTGCCCAATGCTGAACCAGATCCTATTCATGCGAGATAAATATTAACTTTTAAGCGAAATTGTTTTCTGTGTACGTTTATTGTTATGTACTGTGTATCCTAAATCAAAAAATACTTCCTTCTTTCTTTATTTATTTTAGTTATACTTGTTATAAATGTTAAATCTTGTAATTTTTAAATATATTAACAATATTCAATTCATTTCAACATAATTCACGGTTACTTCAATGTGTCAGTGCCAATGAACATAAAAGTAACTAAGCAGGAATTAACCTACGTAAAAACAAATTCCCTGTTACCTTTTAGTCTTGCAGCGACACACCGATAAACAGCAAACACTAATAATGCTTACAGCACTAAAGTAAGATGTAACAATTCGCAGTAACGAGCTTGTCCCTAAAGACCGTGACGTAATCGCCACACAATACACTATCGCGTCCGCCCACGGTCTCGACACTATATTAGGTGATTCTTTACACAAACGGTGCAAGTTAGACACGATAGCGACTGAGAAAAGTATAAAGAGACGGTAGAGCCAAAACTAATAAAATGGTATCACAATAGCTTCTACAATATTTTAACACTGAAGAATTTTTTGCACACACTTCAACTAATAGAATGAATATGACAATATTTGATGTCAAAAAGCAAACTCATGTTCTCTGATTTCTCACTAGCCCAACTAGCGGAACGTATATAGAAAACTTCTTGATTGGGGACTCACAACTCTTGAATCTTTTAGCGGTAGTACGACACAAAAATCTCGGGAGACTGGAACCCTTCGTGAGGAAAATAGTAAAGTTTTAAGACTCCAGAATCTTTTCTGTCATCATTTTGTATACTCGATAAGATTACCTTAAAAGTGCGTACCTTACTTACTTATCGGCAATTCTCCTAGGGCAAGAGGATAACATGGTCGCAATTCAAAAATTTAGTGCATGTACTGGAGGAATAAACAAAACCCTTTGTGAACAATTACAGCTGGGCATGTTCCTATTAAAGTGAACAAAATGTTACGAGTGCAGGCCCAATTCCTAGAATTTTACGAGCAAGTTGGTAAACATGTAATAATACGATCTTCCTCTTCCATAATAAAGAAAATCATGAGATAGATATAGCTTAAACAAATTGCGTTCAGAGCACTTACGACCCATAAGATACAATAAACAAATGCTTAAAGATGAGTCGGCAAACTTTTTTCCGTATTAATTCCCAGACGCCATTTAGTACTCAAGAATCTCCAAGGAAATTAACGATCAACGCTAAACTCGGCATATTTAAGGAGCCATCAGTGTTTCATTTACTTTCATATCCCTGAGGAGGAGACAGTTTGTTTTACAGACATTCAGAAAATTAAAAGCTGAGCAGATGCTTGGGATCCGACACTTAAATGGCGGGCAAAGTGGAATGAGAACTACAAAGGACATTCTGCTAACAGCTGAAACGTCAAAATTCCTTGTTATCTCGTCGGATCGTGTTTAGAATTTCAAAAACTGGCTAGGTCACGTACCGAGGGTTCCGTTCAACGCACATTTTTGAAACCATTGTGTGTATTATTTGCTAAAGGCTTGAGGCCCTCGAGTTTAAACAAATTCTTGTGCTGAATTGCAGATGCTATACTTACTGGTGGACTTTTAGAAACTTTTACCGTACCCGGAAATAAAATGCGGATATATTAATAGTATGTGACGTTTTTGTGTTCAAAAGCAAAAATCAATTAATCTTGGATTTTTGCTGTTTGTAACATTTATGTATTTGATTAAAAAGATAACTTTACTAGAACAACTAACTTAGATTTTTTGCTCAAAATTTGTGTTGGGAATTTATTGTTGCATAAAAACTCTCAATTATTTTCATTTGTTCCCGACTTCACAATTTTTTTTTTTATATAACTTAGTGGTATTAAGTTTTTGAAGATTGTAAAACCTCATTTTTAGGGTTCCGTTCCTCAAAAGGAAAAAGAAAAGCGTCCTCCAAAAGGAAAATAAACACCAAATACTTATATCTGCGTTTCTTTAAAGCTATAAATCAAGCTCCTAAGTCAAAGCAATTAAAAGATACGGCTATTTAAGATGTATGTATTTAAAAATATATAAATACATTTATCAGCAGTCTGGTTACCATAGTACAGGCTCTGCCTAGTTTAGGATCAGACGGCCGTGTGTGAGATGTGTTAAGTTATTATTGTTATTTGATTCTTTTAGAACGGCAAAGTTAAGTTTGTCTTTCAAACATCTCCAAATTTTTTTTTAAAACCGTTCTCGAGATTGGACGAACTATCTACTTAGATGTTTGTACGGAACCCACGGTGCGCGATTCAGACTCACACTTGTCCATTTTACACAACCCTCTTGATATTGAACGGTTATCAATACTTTTTTTTATAAATTTGTAAACAAACATACGGCCTGTTTGACGATAGGCGGTCAGAGGTGCCGGTAAACACTCTGATTACCAGTAGTGTTACTGGTGGGTTCGTTCCCTTCTTACTCTTTCTTTTATGAAACCACTAACCAGAACCGTTTGTTAGAAGCAGCGCACGGTGCATACAACTACATACCCTATTGTTTTCTTATAAGCTTGTTAAATATGTGATTGACCTGTTGCTCTAGCGGTTAGTGATCATGACTGTTTAGCCAGTGGTTGTGGCTTAAGGCGTAACCTTGATCAAAATGGCTATGTTCGGAAAACAGGGCAGGGCAGAAGTACCCGAAACTGGCGGGCTTCTATGGATATTTAACCTTTCGAACGCCACGGTCGGCTATATCCGACAAATGAATACGTCCCCACGATGCCACCGACGGCAACGACCGACAATAATACATTTTTTTCAGTACTAAATCAATATATAAAAATAACTTTACTTTTTCCGCTGTGATTTAAGACTACAATAATCTATTATTTGTGTAGTATAGTATATAGTAAAACAATTAATCTCATTTAATGGTAGAAAACGATGATTAAAAATATCATCTGGAAATGCAATATTTGACGTGCTCACCACGCCAAAGTCTGCAATAACCGACAGCTAGTGATGGTTAAGAAAGGAAACTAAATGTTATCGAAACATTTATGAAAAAAAAAATTGTTTACGACCTTGCTCCTCAATATATTGTTCATTATTTGTGTTTATATATTTCATATATTTTATATACTCCTAATTATCCCATATTGCCCCATATAATATGAGTGCGACCAAATCATACTTGGCAAAATGAGCCTGTACACCTCTGCATGCCCGGTAGAATCCTTGATAGGTGTTTAAATTATTTCTAAAACAATTATTGTCGTTAACATCATAAGAAAGAAAACTAGGTAAGCGTATTAAAAGCCATAACAATAGTAACTTAAAGTAATAATTCCGCTTAAAAGCGGGGCTGCTTTTGGTGTGATTTCATGGAAATTATTCAATGTTGTTACTTAAATTCAATGCAATGCATCTTGTAATTTAGTTTCAGTAGCGCAGGAGACGGGAATTAATTAAAGTGGACAGTTAATGTT
This sequence comes from Callimorpha dominula, assembly GCA_949752705.1. Taxonomy (NCBI): domain Eukaryota; kingdom Metazoa; phylum Arthropoda; class Insecta; order Lepidoptera; family Erebidae; genus Callimorpha; species Callimorpha dominula. The sequence goes on along the minus strand of OX456995.1, from coordinate 4,953,329 downwards.
ATGAAAATACAGGTTGTTATTATTGCGATTTCAGTATTTCTTGTCTGAGTTAAAACTAGTTTATCTTTAAAACGAGTACGCCCTGTGCTTAGTAACAACTTTGATGCGTTTATTATTTAATTTTATTTAAAACATGCATCCTTAACATAACCGTTCAAAGTTAGAATTGTACATACCTACATTATAACCAATAATTGTCAAATAAAACAGCGTACAATACATTATACATTTACTCAGATTACGCTACGCCCCATGATTTTATTTTCGAATTATTTGCGAATCTTTACCATAAAACAATTTAGTTAAAAAAAAATACTTATTTTTTTAAATATAATGCTGCGTGCAATAAGTACGTGAAAACTAACTTAAAAAAAATTAAGTTAGTTTTTATGGATTTTCTCAGTAACGGATGAAAAAAAAGTAACATTTAAAATCTTTAAGTTTAAATATTCCACCTACTTTTATGGGAAACGGAGGCAAAAATACCTAGAAAGAAACATACACATATAAAGATGTTTCTTTATTGACCGTTTGTTTTTAGAAACGGTCATAACTTGTAAGCGGATATAACGGTTTTTTTCTTATTGTAACTACATGCTGGAGTCATGCCTTTTCAGTAATTTAAGTAAGTGTTCTATTTTCAAATACACCCTGTATATTTTAAAGTCAATATTGAGTTACCTATTGTTGTTGAAATTTTAAGGCTTGCGGATTTGAGTTTCTGTGTGTATTTTTCTTGACGAATCTTAGTAATTCGGTTACTTGATGTTTTTCTCTTTGAAATCGAGACTGAATCTTAACTGATCTGAGATAGATACGAGTCAGTAGCATTTGTTTTTAGTAAAAATGTCAGCCACAGCGAAATACATAAACGTATTTTCACTGCTGATAATACAGCGTTGTAAGTATTCTTCTGTAGGGTAAATATATTGCTACTATACTGTGCTTTGACCTTCTCATTAACCTTCTGTATTTTAATCACACCTATTAAATTGCATTTCCTTACAAGACTTCATTATCACAGAAAATAATTTTAAATTATACAAACAGAATGCTGGAATTATCTCGAGTGAAGTTTCAAACAAAAACTGTACAAGTGCGAGTCTGACTCGCGCACCGCGGGTTCCGTAAGCAAATAAACTTGTATGTTATTAGTACGCCCATCTCAGAAATCAATTATCAAATTTGGCCTGTCATTGCCGAAAAACAAACTTAACTTTGCAGTTCTAAAAATGTTCTCCCATACATCGATTTACGAAAAAGTCAACAAGCCAACCGCAAACTATAATCTAAGGCTTAATGGCCGTATCTTTATTGTGTTGTTTTAGAAGCTTGATTTTTTTACAGCTTGAACGGACCGCAGACATAAGTATTTAGTATTATTATCAACTAGATGCGTCCAATGGTTTCTTAGGAAAAGGATCTTCACCGAGAGACAGACACACAACGAAGTGATCCTACAAGGGTTCCTTTTTTCCATTTGAGGGACGGAACCCTAAAAATCATACAGCCCTTAGGCGAGCGAGACTGGACTATTTAAGTTTTTATTTATTAAATTTTGTCCAATAACCAGTGTTTAGAGTAACGTGATCTTATGAAATTCTCTTTGAAAAACGATAATCGAACGAAAAACCTAAAGCCTTTAGGCATTTTAGTTGCCAATGAAACATATTCATATCACCTCGGGACTATTTTAGTTCAGAGTAGGACCTGGATTTTAAGGACTATGATACCACACAAATAAGTTGTTGATTAATGCCCATGCCAATGTTTTACAAATCAGGAATGTTTAAAGTCTAATAACCTTGTAAGTAGGTCTTTAAAAAATCTACTTCTATAATAATACGTCTTAAGTATAGAAAATTTAGATGGCTATTTAAACACGATACAAAAAAAAGTACAATAAGTGCCCCGATAAAACAAATAAAAAAGTCAAAATCTATCTCCATTTTAAATTCTAATACAATTTATTTACTGTAATATTTACCTAAGTCATAGTAAAGCTGCACACAATGACCTGCTTTATTAAATACCTGAGGGTTGACACTATTTCTCCTGAATATAGACTATTTCGTAGTCTAGCCAGGAGAACAGCGGCGCAACCGCAACTTTGAATGCTTGTATGTGTTATGTTCTACTTACTCAAATTGTAAAAGGTTGAAAAATAATGTAAACATTTTGGAAAGAATTTTTTTGCAAAACGAACTTTCTTCCAATCGTGTGTCCAAAGATTCACGCGTTTTTTATCATCAAATATGTTTGAATCCTAAAGCGAATCGCAAACCTGGGAGCTTATTCACTTTGATCGCGTTCCTATCAATCGATCTTAAAATACAATTACAATGTAAATGAAACAACAAAAATCCTTTAAAATTTAATGTACACAATACACACAGATTATCCTTGTTATTTTATTTACACATAATATTGCGTATGGCATACGGAATACGTGTTTCTAGATAACAATCTAGAATATTCTAGATAACAATTGCTTGGGAGTTATTATAGGAAAGGGCTGCTGTGTAGCTAGGCAGTTTGTCATATATACATTTATTCAAATAAATACAATTGGAGTGTCTGGTTGCAATATCATAATAACAGCTTTTTGCTGAATTCATCTGAATGTTAAAAAACGCGTGAGGTGTCTTCGGACACCCGGTTGGAACAAAGTTCTTTTGCTATATATATAAATATATTTCATGGATTGAGTAATTTGTATTAAAATATAGTAAATATTGTAAAAACACGAAATTAAAATTTCGTCACCTGTGAAAATTGCCTGAACTAATTTATGCATAATAATAAGTATATAACGAATATCAAATTACAGTAAGTATAGGAGAAGCAAAATACACAAGATGGCGTAAATAAAATAAATCAACTCGCGGTCAACATTTTTGTTGCGCTTATTTCCGTCTAATGTTCGTAAATTAATCGTGTAATAAATTCGTGCAATGTCTAGTGTTACGTGCGATAAGGACCTTCTTTCCCAAAAGCCGTGCATAACGTATTCAAAACAATATTACAGTCTAAAATTTAAGTATCAACAATACTTTTCCTTCTACAATAATTCCGAAACATATAACGTACGTCGTGTCGTTTAAGTAAAGTCAAATACTCGTCGTTAGTAAGGTCTGGAACTAAAATGTCACGTCCCGAACATTCTAAGCTCTCGCGCTCTCAAGTGTGTGCTATAATTTTGTCATAATGTTTTAATACGAAATCCCTCTCTACAAGTTGTGAGTGTGTGAACATCTTTATAGGCTTGTACGCAGGTTGTTCAAACAATAACCGACTTTATGCGCACGGTATATAGATTTGATTTAAATGGTTTGTGAGTATTATTTTGTGTAGATTTAGTGTCAATGGTGTGTTTATTCTGAAAATGGCAGCAAGATAGGACGGGCCTAATAGGTTTTTGTTTTGTTACCGTAGTCCATTCTTTGTTAGTAACTGTTTATTGATAATACGAGAATACAGTAAAAAACACACATTATAGATAATAATTACACTAATGATATCGCAAAACACAAAAAAAAATTGTTTGTTAAAAGTACATAGGACATGTAAAAGAATTTGAACAAAGTAATTATATTGCTACAATGTTACCCTCATTATAGACAAAAAACTTTTAAAGAATATCTCTGAATTAACCTTCGCGAATGGATAACTGGGTTGAGCTGAGCAATAGGATAAAAGGGATTCGGCCGAAGGAAACGGATTAGTAACAAAGTCCTGTTAATCCGATATTATTCACGGAGATTACAAAGAGATATTTCACTTTGATAGCGAAAAAGATTCTCGACAAAGATCTCTTTAAAATACAAAGATGTTTCTGCGCCAGAAGGTAACTTTATACACTAAACTAATTGATTGGTATCTGTTTCTAACATTTTCTTGAAATCGCCGTTACAAGTAAATTAAATAGGACTGTGACTTTTAAATACGAACACGCCAGCTAAAAAATACACGGAAATTCCAAGAATAATCTTTCATCCGACGTGGTTTTTTCAAATTCGTCCTTGCGGATAGGCCACGTTTATTTCACCTGCGTTAGTCCCTATGCCGTGGTATCAAGATAAAAAGCCAAAAGTAGCCTATGTGTTTTTCAATCGGTTCAGTTGTTTTTGCGTGAAAGAGCAACAAACATCCATCCATCCTCACAAATTTTCATGTTTATGATATTAGTAGGATTAGCCAGAGTTATTACTACCCGTAGGTAGTAATAACTCTGACTACTGAATTGAAAATTATACCAAATTTTTTCTCTGTTACGTATAACAAAGAAAACAGAAACAGAGAAAAATATTGGTATAATTTTCAATTTAGTTTTTTTATAAAAAAAAAAAATACCGTAGAGACTCGCTTGGCAATGAGAGTTGAGGTAGCCAACGGGAATTGGATTTGGAATCAAACAACAGGCCTGTAAAAATGATTCATATATTGGAAGTTTAATTCAATACTTCAACAATCAAATACAATAAAGAATTTTTGAAAATTGGGGAACTTCTTCTAAGATTCCACTTCAGATTCGCGCCGTCCCTTTTTTCAAATCGAACACTTATACATATTTAAAATATACTACACTTATACAATTTTCGTTGAAATTTCAACGAATTTTTACTGCCCGTAAGCAAAACGAATCGTTTTTTTTTATTGGAACGCGGCATTAGTGATTCAAATATTATGTTACCAGCCAGCTTCTGACAAGTTCTACTGAGGTTTGAACAATACATTACCCTAATACATAGATACAAACACACACACACACACTCGTATCCCCAAGGAAAGGCCGAGGTGATTAACTTCGCATATTTTGCCAACTATAATTTGATCCCACCTACGTAATAGGGGGCAAGGCTATAGCCGCCAACTGGCCATTTTAGGAATTAAAGATGGGAAAACTGGAATATATTGAAAGGGAAAAGTAGGTAAGAAGGAAGCAAGGGATGTTGCTCATACGGTAGGGTTAGGGAGTTAAAGTAATATATAAAGTAATAGTTTGATAAGGTGTACTATGCCAAATAATCGAATATCAATTGATCGATCACTATAAATCGAACGTTCTTAATATCGAATGGTTAATACACGAGTGTTCAAAACATCGAATGTTCGTTTGATCCAGCGTTCAACACATCGCTTGAAGAGACAGAGAATGGCTAGGTTAGGTTAGAACTGCGACCACAACGCGAGCGGCAGCTGCCGGCGAGTGCGAGAACCGAATTCCATTGTAAAATCACAAATGTTTGTAACAAACATTAGATATTTTGAACACGCAATGTATTGAGTGTACGATATATTGAATGTTCGATTTATTAACCATTCAATATTAAGAACGCTCGAGTGTTTAGCCGTTCGATTTATAGTGGTCGATCAATTGATATTCGATTATTTGGCATTAGTTTTGGCCTAACGAGCAGACGGGACGCCTGATGGTAAATGTCTCCCGCCGCCCATATGCACCTGCAACTGAAGAGTTACAAGTGCGTTGCCAGCCTTTAAAGTGGGATTAGGGGAAAAGGGGAGAGAGGGGGAAGAGCGGGTAGAGGGGAGAGGGGGGGAAGGGAGGCCTCCGGTAACCTCATTCACTCGGCGAAAAGCAATGCGAGCATTGCTTGATTGCCGGTTTTCTGTGAGGCCGTGGTATCACTCCGGTCGAGCTGTGCTTCGGCACGTATGGGACGTGCCGAAGCACGGCTCTCCCATGAACAGCTTTATTATAAAAGTAAGTAGTCATAATACCGACACAAAACTTACTTATAATATTACTTACATTCAACTCGGTTTCCACAAAGCCGACGCCATCAGAAACTGTGGAAATAGTTTTGGTTAACCACTTAATTGAGTGGCTGATCAAAATTGTTTCAGACAAGGAGCAAACCTTTATTCAATAACAAACTGTTGACTTGGACATTTAAGGAATGGGTTTAAACTTAACTTTGAACATAGACAACAGAATAGGTTGGATAGGTCTATGTTCGGAAAACTATGCCAGACAAGACCCATAAAATTCAGTTAACAATTTAATACATATATTGAGTACTTAAATTAAAATTAGTATGACAGTTGTTATTTGATAGTACCCTTGCCTGTCCATCACTACATATTATAAAACAAAGTCCCCCGCCGCGTCTGTCTGTCTGTCTGTCTGTTCGCGATAAACTGAAAAACTACTGAACGGAGTTTCATGCGGTTTTCACTAATAGACAGAGTGATTCATGAGGAAGGTTTAGGTGTATAATTTGTACCCGTGTGAAGCCGGGGCGGGTTGCTTGTCTAAACTAAAACCTTCTTTGTGTTATCTGTTATTCAATGAGTTTTAGAATATTTATTAAAAAGATTAGGTACCTATCCTATAAATATGCTATATGATACCTTTTAGTGACTTTGCATAAAATACGTAGGAAAAGTTTCAAGCTCTTTAGAAACTGTACCAGCAGGTAGTTTTATCTCCATGTCTTGAAGTGTTTCTAAGTTATAGCCAAGATACCGCAGGCGTTACATAAATGTTTTAGACGCTACATGAAGAACCGTATTTTTGGGGTGATTTTGCTTTAAAAGTTTACTGCTGAAAAATGTTCATAGAGTAATAATAAAGCCACACGGACTATATAAGGGGCCATCCATAAATTACGTCACACGAATTTCATGCTTCACCCTCCATGGGATCCCCCCCTCGCCCTTCCTGGTGTGACGCTACATATTTTTCACTTTTTGTTTTAAATAAAAGTGTAGTAACGTGTCTAATCGTTCGTTCACAGGTAGATAATTTTTGTGTTTAATACTTTAGATTCCGACGTGTAACGTCAAGAAGCTAATGAGCTGACACCCCCACCCCTTGTCACACTCACACACACACACTTCGTTGAACTCCTCCACTCCCTTTAACGTGTGACGTAATTTATGGATGACCCCTAATTTACTAGATGATTCTCGAAGCTTCACGCGGGATTACATTTGGATATTACATCTGGCTCCGAATACGTGCCAGCAGTCTGATGGATTGCTATCATAAGTATAAATTGTTATATAGCCTATAAACTTGCTTAATAAGTAGTGGTTATCGAATAAAATGACCACGAACAAACAAACAAACAAATAATGAGAGCTCCTGAATGGCAAAGTAAACATGAAACCTTTTGTACATGAGTGTTTTCTTTTTATGGGATAGGAGGCAAACGAGCAGACGGGTCACCTGTAAGGGACTACCGCCACCCATGGGTACCTGCAACTCAAGAGTCACAAGTGCGTTGTGCGTTGTCGGCCTTTAAGGTGGGAGTAAGGGAAGGGGGGAAAGAGGGAGAGTGGGAAGAGGGGACAGAAGAGGGGAAGAGGAGGAGAGGGAAGGGTTAGGGCCTCCGGTAACCTCATTAACTAGACTAACACAATGAAAAAATTGCTTAACGGCCAGTTTTCTGTGAGGCCGTGGTATCAGTCTGGTCGAGCCGGCCCACACGTGCCGAAACATGGCTCTCCCACCGTAAATTTGCCCATTATGTTTTAAATGTAATTTTTTTTTACCCATAAGCAGTAGGTATCTTTTAATGTATAACACAAATTACATGCAATAACTTTATTTTCATCTTCATCATCATCATCATCATCAGCCTTTAACTATCCACTGCTGGACATAGGCCTCTCCTAATGTACGCCACTGAGCTCGATCGTCAGCTCTCCTCATCCAGTTTTTCCCGCCGTTTTGCGCAGATCGTCACTCCACCTGGCCGCAGGGCGTCCTACACTACGTTTCCCTTGACGTGGTCTCCACTCCAGAACTCGTCTACCCCAGCGGTTATCGGTTCTGCAGGCAATGTGGCCAGCCCATTGCCACTTCAGCTTGCTAATTCTTTGAGCTATGTCGGTTACCTTGGTTCTGTGTCGGATAACTTCGTTATATTCATGAACTTTTATAATTATTGAACTCTTTGGTTTTGTAATCAGTTACATTTACTTACTACTATGATAGTTTATACTTGAAACCTTTACAGAAAGTTTTTTATAATTATACTTTTATTTTAACTTCAAATTTGTAACCCTAAGTAATATAGGTTAATACTTTTGTAGTGATATTTTACTTATTATTAGCCGTTTAAACAGAACATGTTTGTCAACAAGCATGTGTCAACTAATTAGCAATATATCATAATAATATTATTATTATTATTTCTCTTTATTAAACTTAAAACTTATAAATTACATTTTTAAATATTTATATAACAAAATATATAGGGCAGACAGGACCCTCCTGGCTGTCTGAACTGTCTTCTGCATCAGTGCATTGATCGAGCCGTCTAGCGCGAGCCTCTCAAGGTGTTGATTGAGAGGCTCTTTGTTATCAATCCATGTGTAGATATTATTTAAAAAAAAGAATTTAGAGAATTGGATCAGGTGCTTTAGATATTACCTCTAAGATTTAAACTCACAATTTTTACCATTTCATACAATCAATACCGACTACTACCTATTCAGCTAGCTTTCAAATGTTAACGTTCCAGCTAGCTTTTAATATATCAGTCGTGTTTTTGGCCTGAAAAGCACCCTAACGTATCAATGCACCGCTCGTAAATAATTTACTGGTTTGTTGGTCTAGTGGATAGTGATCCTGACTGCAAAGCCAGAGGTCGTGGGTTTGATTACCACCCTTTACAAAGAATTGCCTAATGAGCATGATCATTTGTTCTGTGTCTGGGTGTGATTTATCTATAATTTGTATGTATTCAGAAAAATATAGGTAAAATTATTAGCAGTTTGGTTTCCATAGTACAGACTCTGCTGAGTTTAGGATTATGCGGCTATGTGTGAGATGTGTCAAGTTATAAAGTTGTACGTTTTTATTACATTACTAGCAGCGCCTCGCGGTTTCACACGCTTAAGTCCCGAACCCGTGGGAATATCGGGATAAAAAGTATGCGTTAATCCAAGTCTCCAGCTATGTACATAGCAAGTTTCATCGCAATCGGTTCAGTAGTTTTGGCGTAAAAGAGTAACAAACATCCATCCATCCATCGAAACTTACACATTTATTACCACGGATTAGTGGAATATAAACCTTCCTCTTGAATCAATCTGTCTATTGGTGAAAACCGCATGAAAATTTGTTCAGTAGTTTTTCAGTTTATCGAGAACAGACAGACAGACATTGTGTGGGGACTTTGTTTTATAATATGTAATGATCAGTGAAAATCGGATAGGACAGCCCGTCATCGTAACAGAGTGAACCAAAAATAGAGTTCGGGTATGCTGGCAGTAGTGTGGTTAATAGCACTATTTGACGAGTCACCGAGGTGTATTTGAGGTTTTGGGATATTCTATTCTAAATTATACTGGGAGTGTTTGATTTTGATCACTTAGAATATTTTATTATAATATTTTGATATATCGCACTGCTATTACGAGACTGTATCAACTCAAAATAGGGTAAATTTGAGATAATTCATTTTTCGTACCTAAATATCAATTCCCTACGCGTCAATAAATATAAAATTATAATAATAAATTGTAATAAGCCAAATTTTTCAATAAAACAATTAAAAATTATTCTTATTTTTTTTTTAATTTGTTTAGACAATAGAGTATTAACTCAACAATTGGAAATAACTTGATAACCTGCAATCTTTTAAATAATTCATGAATACAGAAATCCCTTAATTTTATCAATAATCTATATACAGTGTTCACTTTTCATAATCTTTAACAGGAAGCGAGTAATCAATTTTCTGTCGTTTCTGAAAAAAGCTTCATTTTGAGTTGATACACTCTTGTAATAGCAGTGCGATATATATATAAAGTAACATGCATTTCATGTATAAATACAACAAGAAAACCTAGTTTGATCTTCCAGAGGGACAGTGAGCAACAATGGCAAGAAATATTTTTTATAAGTAGCATGGGGAAATAGAATTCAATAAGTCAAGAAAATATAAATTTCACCATACAATTTAAAAACTTTGAATGAGTAAATATCGACATTGAAATATATAGGTACTTAAGAGCGGCAAATTAAGAACAGTGTAAGATCAAAGGCAGGCAACATGCATTTCTCGTATTTCGGTAATCAATGCTAAAACATTATCTCTGATTCCTATTAAGGTTTTGAAGAAAACCTGACTGGAAATTATAATTGGAATATAAATTGTTTGAAACGACGTACAATTGAACTTTCTTGAAAATTAAACTATCCACTTTAGTAAGACAGTTTAAACGTGGTTGTGCACTGAAATATCTTTGAATTCAAATTCCTCACATGTTTCATGCGAATATACACAGAAATATTCTCGGTGTTAGCATGAAGTACCTACTTGTTGCTCAATGTCCAATGATAAATTGAGATCAAAAGTATCAAAATATATTGTAGGGAATAAGAGTAAACGTAGAATATCGATACATTTTTAGGCATGTAGTGTTTGCATACTCTTTGGTATTACCTATACAGGGCACTGGTTTTTAACAGTATTCATATGAAATTACTTTTTCAATGGTTTCTGTAAGTTAATTTAAACAGTAGAAATGTACGTCTACAAGATTTATTCATAAATTGTCCGAGATAATACAAGAAAACCTATTTATAATCAGAAATATAAGCAAAACAGACCCATTTGACTATGTTGAAAGTACGTCTGTTTTTAGATATTACAATATAAATATCTTGTTATTTTACTTTAGCCTTTATTAAAATACCAAGACCCAAACAATGCGATAGTCTTACAAAAGCAAATTGCATTTATGACGTCTTCAATTTGTTGTTTCTTTACTTTAAAACAGTCTTCTAATTCATTCGCAGCTTATTTTCTATTATAAATTACTACTAACACTAAGGATGTTTTATTTATTAACACCCTTTTATTAGGTTCACTTGTAGAGTCTGTGCGGAAAAAGAACCGTTGTAGGATTCGAGGTTGCAGCAGTGCTAAATTACCTTTTTTGTTATGTTGACAACACTGTTACGTCATTATAATTCGACAATAAATAATACTGTACAATACAGTAAACAATAACGACATAACAGAGTAAAAAGGTAATTTACCACTGCTGCGACCTCAAATCGTACAACGGTTCTCTTTCTGCACAAACTCTAACTATGTAATGAAACTTTGGAAGTAAATTGTAACCTATCTAATTGTCGTAAATATTGTATGAATAATATGTAGTTCGGATGATAATACTATAATTTGACATCTTGGAGCTGATTTGATGATGGAGCCAGGAAGTGGATAGTGAAACACGTCTGTGGCTACTAGTAAACACCTTTAGTTTGGGTTCATGTGATTCGTTTAGACGAGTCTAACAGGTTGATACTTGGCAACGATGGTATAATGATAAAGCCAGGAGGTAGATGGTGGAACTCCTTAACCCTCGATGCCAAAAGAGAGTTGGTATAAGTTTGACGTGTCTGTGTTTCTCTGCTGTGTGTCTGTCTGTGGCATCGTAGCTCCCAAATGAATGGACCGATTTAAGTGCGTTTTTTACGTTTGAAAGGTGACTTGGTCGAGTGTTCTTAGACATCATTCGAGAAAATCTGTTCAGCTGTTTGAAGATTATCTTTATCAGCTCTTTTCTAATCGTTTAAAAGATTTTCGAGTCAGGGGTATTTTAAATTTATGATTATTAGTTTGACTAAACTATAATTATCTGTTACTAATCCTATTACCGTTAGGCAGGTAGGTAGGTTACCGTTGAAGTTTTATAAATGGTAAGTTCTCAATTCTCGAACACAACGCTACTAATAAAATTTACTTCTTTCTACTAATACATTATTTATTATTATTTAGCAAAGAATATCTTACTAGTATTTTCAAGACTATGTAAGGGTCCGTTATGTAAATTAAGATCTGATCGCTATATGCTGTGTCGGCGAATTTTATTCCGACGTTCGCACGTGCTTCGGTCGACACAATTTGTTACCGTTTTAAATATTCACGTGTAACGTGCCGTATGCTTAATACATTCCTCATCTACATAATGTAATATTTTTCGCGAAGCACCATCCAAATGTACAACAATGTTCTTATTTTTCCTCCAAAACAGTAATTTCGTTACATGGACTCGCTTTAAAAACGTTTTCAACGTTACCTAAACCCGACTCATTTAGGGTAACGTATATGTAGGTACTTATTTTAATTATTTTGGCCTATATACGTCTATGTTTGTTCAGGACTGGGATTCTTAAATTTTTATGATAACAACAACACGTATGAATTGACATTTGAAGCTCTTGGTAAACCAGTATACGGGCGTTGTGTGGTTGTGCGGTCACCTCATACATTGTGTTTAATTAAATAAACATTCATGTTGAATAAACAACGTGTGTTGAAACAGAGTATTCGAACAATATGATATATAGAATAAAATTGTACACATATAAGATTATTTATTTTGCATGTCACCTTCAACGTTAGCATGGCTGTGCTATAATTAGAATGTCACATGGAAGTAAGACACGTGTAACTATTGCACGATACGCAAGAGTAAAACAAAAAAGTAAAATAACTACAATTAAAAAAAAACATCTTATTAATATTATAAAAGTGAAAGTTTGTGTATGGAAAGCAAATGTGGATGGATGGATGAATGGAATGATGGATGGATGAAGGGATTGGGATGGATGAGTGGATGTTTGTTACTCTTTCACGCAAAAACGGCTGTACGGATCTGGATGAATTTGGACACAGAGATAGATTATAGTCTGGACAACACAGAGGCTTTTTATACCGGAAAAATGTACGGTTCCCGTAGGATAGTTTACATTTACACCAAAATTTCCACACGCACGAATTCGCGGACAACAGCTAGTCCTACTAATATTATAAACGTGAAAGTTTGTGAGGATGTATGGATGTATGGATATTTGTTACTCTTTCGCGCAAAAACTACTGAATGGATTTTAATGTAACTTTACAATAATATAGCTTATATATCAGAATAACACGTAGGCTATAATTTATGAAGATATTGTGTATATTGGCCAAAATATAACGTAAAGTGTTAAGTAAGTCGAAAAAAAATCTGTCATCTGCGACCTATTCTGGCGTGCGGTGGGAAAACTGTAGGAGTTACATAATTATAATGTAAGGTGGGATTGTTTCTCTTAAATAGTCCTACAAAAAAGTCCGCGACAGTATATGTCTATCTTTTATGTGTAAGCCATTATTACCAAAATAGTGAACCATACATACAATAAAATTTGATTTTTTATTTCCAATTCACATTTAGCAGTAATAAATGGATTTTAATGAAAATAAACACTTTTATCGCTTCTGATATTCAGAGTAGATAAACTTTGTCTTTTAAAGTACGTAATTTGGTGAAATATTTTAAAAGTTACGACTATAATATAAAACTGCGGCCGAGGGGGGGGGGGGGGGGGAGGGACGTGGCGTGAGACACCCGGACGCAGGCAGAGTGCAGACGCGTGAGGGCAGACGTTGACGGTTGTGTCCGTAATGGGAATTTTCAAGACACTAGCCGATTTGTTAAAACGCTCTGTATACATACACTTCTATAATACGAGTATACTAGCAACCCGCCCCTGCTTCGCACGGGTACAAATTATACACCAAAACCTTCCTCATGAATCACTCTATATATTAGTAATAACCGCATGAAAATCCGTTCAGTAGTTTTTCAGTTTATCGCAAACAGACAGACAAACGCAGCGTGGCCTTTGTTTTATAATTTGTAGTGAAGATATTGAATGTTAAAAAAATTTGAAAGTTTGTGAGGATGTATCGACGTTTGTTACTCTTTCGCGCAAAAACTACTGAATCGATTGCGATGATACTTCGTATTTTTAATTTTTTTATTTATTTATTTTGACATTTTATAAGCCTTATTTTAGTACAAAGGTCCACAAAACTGCTTTAAACAGTTTGACTGTGGACTCAGTCTAGTCTCTGTATATTTGTACCCATTTATAACATTCTAAATATCATGCCAATATATATTTTATTTATGTATGTAATGTACGTACCTAAAGCATAATATAAAATCTATATGTACATGAGTATCGCAATATGTAACATATATTTATATGTGTATGCGTAAAGAATAACCTGCTATATATATTTATATTATTACATATCTTCCAAAAGATATTTCTTTAGAATGGTTTTAAGTTTATTTTTGTTGGGTTCTCGTCTGTATGTAGATAGCTGGGGACCTGGATTAACACATACGCTACTTTTTATCCCGATAATCCCATGGCATCTGAGTTACGCGGGTGAATCCGCGGAGCACAGTTAGTATTTAATAAATCATCACTGTAGCATTTGGCTATGAAGCAAAACTCCAAAAGCTTCATAGGGTAAATATAAACTTGATTTTTCTTGTTCTCCTTCCTCTTAACTCCTTCTTCTCTTACTATTTACTTCCATTTTCTACCTTACATATTACCGCGTATCATAAACAGTATCATAATCTTTATAAGATTGACAATAAGACGGGTATGTCAAATCCACTATATTACCTGTCATCACAAGATTGCCTCTGTCTAACCCTGATTGTATGTAAAATCAAGTTATAATCTTAATAATAGACAACAAGTTATAGAGTTGTAAGACATTCACAGTACCTCACATTTTTATTGCTATTGTTTTAAAACTGACTTCCATGAATATTCGTCATGCATTTTATTTCATAGATACTTCCTAGAAACTTAGTGATATTAATTGTGAGCTTTATAGTGTCGATTGCATTGAAGAAAACATAAAAGTAACACATTAAAGTTATAACTATCGGTATACTGGTAAGTATATGAATCACCTATTAAAGCAAATACAACATTAAATCTCTATCTGAGCAGTGAATGCACGGCACTGTATGGCCGCCGACCTTAGAACCGCAGACGTATCGCAGGTGCGCTGCAATCGTCCAAGGATCTTACGATGTGCGACGGTCGTAACCTGAATGGAACCTATTACTTGTTATCTTTATTGCTCTCACATAAAGTCAATTTTTAGTATGCAAATATGGACGTCCAATAGAAATTTAACATGAGTTATTAGATAACTGTAAAACACTTTTAGACGAAGTGCCTATGCCTTTGAGTTTTAATATAAACCCTAAGATGGTACAACACAACGTATTGACGCTTGTACAACTTAGTATTGATTATCTTATAGCTCACCTTGCAAAATTTACTGCAGCGTCATCTAGCAAAGACAAAATAAACGTCGTGATATTTATGGGTCCTGAATCGCGTAAGGAAAGTTTTGAACTGAAGTTCTCACGCTGATATCAGTGCTTTTACACAAAAATAATATAAGTAAAACAGTTATGGAAGAATATAAGAAACCATGTATATTAGTCATTTCAAAGAAAATGAGTACGCCTCATTGATTAATCGGTTACAGAGCCCTCTAATACGAATACAAATTTTATTATATTAATCAATGTTATATTTGTCATATGTTAGAATATACAACTAGCGGTAAGCATTTTTTGTTGCGTTAACACTTTTTTCTAGCTAACCCCCCTCGCCGATTGGCTGAAGTGTAACGTGCAATAAGGAACTTCATTGGAAAAACAATATATCCCATACTTTAAATTTCTGAAAAAAATACACTTTGAGAACCATAAGCAGCGAATCAAATATGATATTAAAGGTAAAATTGAGAACAAAGACTAGTTATTAGGTATAATAGAAAATTTCTTGAGTTATGCAGCAGATATAGCGAGGATTTGAACTCGACTTTATTGCAAATCTTAAATCTCGTCTACAACATTTTCTTGAGAATACCGGTGAGAATAATAAAAAGTAATACTGTGAACACTACGGCAACGCTAATAATCTAGACTAATACAGTCTGAATCCAATGCATTGGAGATGAAGCCTTTGCTTGCAACTATTTTATGGATGAAGGTTTTTAATTTAGACAAGAATTTCAATATGTAGTTATTTTTAATTCATTTTAATTCTTCCAGTAAATGTACAGTGCTAATATTATTTGATGAAATTGTGTGAAACATTCTGAAAGGACTCTTCTATTAGTTAGTTAGATTCAGAGAATTACGTTGTTGGGTAAGCTAATTTTAAATTAAAATATGGTTTTATGGAAGTTTGTCTAATATATTTATGTATTTTAACAGTATATGAGTGTTATAAATATAATAATAGAAGAGATCGCAACTTTTTAACTTCTTGGCGAACAGGTTGAATGTCTCAGATAAATAGAAGATCTCGCTCGATTGTGCCTAGCAGACCGTGCAATACCGGTTGACGTTGGGATGTTGTATATCACTACATATAGTCCCCCCGCCGCGTCTGTCTGTCTGTCTGTTTGCGATAATCTGAAAAACTACTGAACGAATTTTCATGCGGTTTTCACTAATAGACAGTGATTCACGAAGAAAGTTTAGATGAATTTGTTAAGATTTTGTGTAAATTGTTTGAAATATGGTGATGATTGTTGAATATTACTCTGCTATCCGTGGGAAGCCGGGGCGGGATGCTAGTATTTTATTTTTGGTATAGGGGGCAAACGAGCAGACGGGTCACCTGATGGTAAATGACTACCGCCGCCTATGGGCACCTGTAACTCAAAAGTCACAAATGCGTTGCCGCCATTTAAGATGGGAGTAGGGGAAGAGGGGAAGAGTGGGAAGACGGCAGAGGGAGATTAGAGGGGGAGAGGTGAAGGACGGGAATAGGGAAGGTTTAGGGCCTCCGGTAACCTCACTCACGTGGCGAAAAGCAAGGCAAGCATTGTTTCACTGCCGGTTTTCTGTGAGGCCGTGGTATCAAGCGGAGTCGTGCCGGCCCAAACGTGCTAAAGTAAAGTATATAATAAACTAACAATATAAATTAGTTTATTTTGCAGGTTTAACGACTTTTATTGTTTACTAGCCGGTCTCTGCAATTTCACCTGCGTTTATGATCATTACTCCGTTCCTAGGGACAGTGGTGAGATGTTACATGCCCTGTTACCTTTTTCAATGAATACTCTATCTGATACAAAAATAATTATTTAAATTTGCCTGATAGTTCCAGAGATTAACGCTTAAATAAAAAAACAATTATTGTCACCCCATCAAAAAACTCTTATTTATTTTGTTAAAATCAGCCGCAAACTATAATAGGTGATAAAACAGTTCACTATTTAATGAAAATGAGTTCATAGACATTATTATATTATAGGTCGGTTGATAAATATTGATGAATAGCGAGGTTATAAAAGGGTAGGAATGTATTATAAGTTTATAACAATCACTTGAGTGCGGAGTGAGGTACAAACAACATGGCAGTTACTGTTAGTTAGTGATTTTCATAGATTATATCAGTGGTTGTGAGACGGTTGCTAACACAATTTAACCAAAAACCTCTTAAGCTTTATTACTATTAGTATAAATAATTTATCAGTTACATTACATTAATGTTGAAATACGGATCATTGTAAATTTATAAATTTACATCAACTTGTCTTTTGCTATTCTACTTATTAATATATATATATATTTTTTACATAAAGACAAATTTATCTTATCTCACAACAATTTTTAAGAAAAAATAAACATATAAACTTTAAATAATTATGCGCTGGGGTGCACCACTTCATCAGCATAAGCTGAAATATGGAGAGTGATAAATTGAGATAACTCTTAGCCCTGTGAGCGTACTATATTGACCACCGGTAATGACCAAGCCACCTTAATAAACTATCCAAAATTGCGTAGTTAGACACAATATTGTCTATAAAACCATCAATACCCAATTGATGGTTTGCGTGGAGCAAGTTGACCAAAACTATCAAATCCTTAAACTTAGAACCTTAGCCGGGGCTTCCATTATAGTAAAAGTAGGTATGCTTATTATCCTGTTACGAAACTTAAGTCCACCAAAATTATGTAACGATACCGGGCTTAAAGTGACCACTATTCAACAAAACATAAATCTTTACCAGATGCTGGACTGGAGAAAAAGTTTTCATTTCTAAATAATTTTCCAGTGCATAGTTATATTATACGTAAAGCAAAAAATAGACGCTAGACTGCTGGCTTACACTCATCACCGGCTGCAAATTCGAGTATGTTTCTTTAGGTTTCCTGGGGTGTAACGAATAATATTGGTAACAGTGAAGCTATGTAGAATAATAATAATTATGATTTGTACCAACAAAAGCTTTTAAACATAAACATAATATTAGTGAGTACCTTTACCTCTTATTCCGCTCATTGGCCAACCGAATATTTCCTTGTAAGGTGCTTCTGGTTGTCTTTATTAACCGACTTCAAAAAAAGGAGAAGGTTCTATGTTGGGCTGTATATATATATATTTAGGTATGTTAACTGATGTTTCCGTCATCTATAATCCTTTTTAAAAAATATTTTTTTTGTTTCAAAGGGTATTTTCTCCCGGTGGACCGTTACTAAATCTAGATCTGATGATGGTATCTGCGGGTAAACGAGAGAAACCTTTAGGAATTAAGGACAGATGTAGTGTTTGTTGATTTCTCTTGAAATTGAGTAACATTGACGTTTAAAGGGATGAACGTTATATTATATAGAACTTGAAAAAGGCGGAGATTCTACGTTCGGCTGTTAGTATATCTTTTCTTTATAACTTACTAGTTACCCGCCCCAGCTTCGCACGGGTGTAATGTAGATACTAATGTGGTAAACAATTATCGTAATATCATTATACAAATTAACTTAAAACAGTATTAAACTATACGTATAAACCTTCCTTTTGAATCGATCTATCTATTGGTGTAAACCGAATTAAAATCCGTTGCATGGTTTCAAAGATCTAAGCGTACAAACGGTGGAAGTGACTTTGTTTAATACTATGTAAAGATTCAAAAGGGCCCCCGTCGGGTCCGAAACTAGTCGGGCATCCCCGAAATATACACGTGAGTAAAACCGTATAATTTAAATAAGATTCAATCAAGTGCAGCAAAACGCTTAACAAACTAAAAATCTTACCTCTTATCTCAATAAAGTATCGGGCTTATCAACTAAACTTAAGTTTAACTAAAGTTAAGCTCTAACAAGCTTGTAATGCAGTAAGTAATACTTAGGGATATAAACAGCTTAATTAAGAACGCAATTTAATTCTAGTGAAATATCTGAATATATCTAAACAGATCGGTAGGTACCTGGACCTACCGATCTGTTTGAAGTCGGTGCTAAGCTAAATAGGTAATTGATAGACAGGTTAGGTCCGCCGTGGTGGCACATATGTATATATATACGGGGATATATTCAGATATTTCACTAGAATTAAATTGCCTTTATAATGTTACCTATTATTTTAAAAGTGTCACATGTATGTAGTCGTTTTAATTATGTTTTATATCACTTTTCATTGCCCTTTCTTAGTGCTTTTTGAAGTCGGTTTAACTTTTTTTGAAGTTAAAGTTTTTCTTTAAAGTTCAAGTGCTAATTTAAAAGCTATCATAGTAATCTAGGTACCAGATAAAAAAAAAAATTGAACTCTAAAATCTGATACGATACCCCATTGCTTTATAAGACTATTCTTTACAATTTACATATTACGTAGAAGTGAATAATAATAAATCTGGCAGATTTTAAGTTCACTTTATTCTAAACAAATAATGCATATTTTAATAAAGAAATTACGACGGATAACTCATTTACTCTACCACCGTTTCTTCAGCTAAGGGTCAGAGGTTACAGTGTCTTCAGCTAATTAGACGGTCTAACAGAGAAACAAAGACCTTATGTATTGATCACATAATACATTACCAAAAGAAAATTCGCGTTACCACTTCTGCTGCGAAGGATACAGCACATGGTGCCGTGTTACGTGACCTAGGAAATAACTTGTTATACTTACAAGCTTTTTTCTTCTACCGATGAATGAATAATTCTTGGCTTTCATTTATAATCTTGAAAGATCTTCCCGACTATAAAACCCCGCACAATAAGGATATTTTATTTATAGACTAAATAATAAATGTAAAGGACGTACAGTTTTGATATTAAATAAAAAGGAACCGATTTGAATTGACAGTCAAATATGGTATTCTTACCAACCTTGGCGATACAAATGCTTCGTCGCCAAGGTTGGTATCCTAATAATTAAAGCAGATTTTACCCATATACAGTTGAAAGCACGACTAGTAATTTAAATAATCGGTTCAATGGAGTGATTTACATTATGTAAGTTTATCTAAAATTATAATTTATATCTCAAACACTGGAAAATGCACTTTATGAATATACAACTAATGATCATTGTCCTCAATGATCATTGTCCTGAAGCAATATATACTGTAATATATTTTTATCGAATAGTCGTTAAAGCCAATCGTAAACAACGCGTTGCCAACAATAAATAACGGAGGCCTTAAATTTGTGCGGCTTAAGCGGTACATTTGGGGAGTTGTTAGCACCTGAGCCAATTATATGCCATTATTGTTCTCCTTACATGAATAGTTGATAACATTTTGCTTTACCATGCTACGTTGGAACATTTCCAAGTAAGAGGAATGCTAATTACTTTTAAATTTCTGTAAATATCTAGAACATATTAATTATGTATGAAATGGTTAGTTAAACTATTCTACATTCTATTGTGACGTAATTATTACACGGAAGAATAAAAATGAGGAGAAGTGTCACGTGTCGTGTGTGTCACAATTTTCCAGAAATCCACAACATTTATGCCATCGCGAATGCCTACCCATTGCATCACGATACCTGTACACGTTAAAACAATCACGTCACTATTTTGTTTCAGATTAGGATATACCTATGCACTATTTCGTTAAAAATATATAAATTTGGCGACATTGGTCCCCAATCAAACCACGGACAGAAGCATTTCCCTTTGTGTTTATTATTCCGTGGGTTACTGTATGATTTATTGCTTTGATCTGTCCTTGGGTTTTTGCGCCAAGTAAATCTTCTGCATTGACCATAAGTACCTACTCAGACTTCGTCGAGGTGTGTTCTTTTTTATATCTTAATTTAGATTGTTAACGGGAATCATTTTATTTATTATGACTAGCAGCGCCTCGCGGTTTCACCTGCGTAAGTCCCGAATGTGTGCGAATGTCGGGATAAAAAGTATGTGCCTATGTGTTAGTCCAGGTCTCCAGCTATCTACATACCAAGTATCATCGAAATCGTTCTAGTAGTTTTTGTGCGAAAACATTATAAACACACATACAAAAACATAAATGTTTCCTCTTTATAATATTATCTATTATAGTTTAGAAGTTTAGATATTGCCAATGACCCCAATTCTGTTACTTCACTCGCTAAATTAAAATTCACTAAATTTTCTTCATATAAGAAGTAAACCTTGTACACTTAGAAACAAGGTATTATTTCAAATTGAAACAAGTAGGTAACATATGTCGTTATCGAAATAAGCAATTTATTTGTCGACTAAAGTCTGATACGCTTAAATAAACTTTGTAAATGCCATCTCTTTTGCTCTGTGTTTTTAGTAAGCGTCTTCGTAGGTGTAGATTAAAAACACGTCATCCTTGTTCGTTTTGAACAAGTTTTTATACGACAATTATACAGCGTTTGAATAAATGAAGACTCTCCCTGCGTGGAAATAAAGTTGAGTATACGTTGACAGGTTTTAGTGAAATTTAGCGGCGCTGAGAAATAGATGCTAGTAACAAATAGGCCTTATTACTAACAACACTAGGTTGATTTCATATGAAGAAATTAAGTCAGGTTTTAGTTTAGTCGAGTGTACTATAGAATCGGCACCAATAGCTCAGATGTGATTAGGGTTATTGAATTCAGGAACTGAATTATAATAACTGGTATACCTATAGATAGTACAAGGAATAGTCAGCATTCTAGTTGCAATTCTAGCGATAACATAAACAGTGGTGATCATAATAATATAATTAAGAACAATTAGTAAATACATAAATTTTTAAACAAATCTTGTAATATTTTTTGCGTTTCTCTCTGAAATATCACTATAATATACACATTAAATACGAATAAAATTTGTGAAATAATAACAGATTTTCGACAAAAGTACATTTTTATTTTTGAATAGTAACAAATTCTTATGCAAACAAAGCTGCACAAATACTTAAGAACGAACATTGAATTTTGCAAGAATTGATTTTGATGAAACATAGGCTAGGCTAAAATACATTAATTATATCACATTAGTTTAATAAATATAGTTTAAAATACAATTAATAGTTCGTGGCATGTCCTCGGCTCTTAATAAATGCAGCGGCGAGGCATCGAATCTATTACTTTTTTACATTTTTCAAAAGAAATTGAGTTTCGTTCCTAAAATAAAAACATCATAAAACTCTCTCGAAATGCCGCATTGTCGATTGGATACCCTTTTCTTTACTTCACACCAAAAAAAATTTCTATAGGATTTAGATTTGGGCTGTCACCTGGCCAGTCTAAGACAGAAATTCTGATTTGAGAAATGCCTTAACTGAGTATGCCGTATGTTTGAGATTGTTATGCTGAAATATCCAAATTACCGGTAGTTCCTTCAGCATGAGGTAACATTTTTGTTTCTAATATATTTTTGTACTGTAGTTAATCCATGTTCTATGAGCTTAATATAGGAAAGAAGAAAGTTGAGCATTTGAAAAAAAAACGGCGAAAATGTGTGTTGTTGTGTTAAGAATAATTATGTACTTATACTCTTTTGTGAAAGTGACACGTAACATGGGTAAAACAAAATGGTCTCTAAATCTACATGATGCCCTTGTTTTTTTTATTCATCTAACGAAATGTTATCCAAGGTTTAGGTCCAAAAAGAGAAGAAACCATATTAATTTACATATTATTTTAAATAGTACATTAAACTCAGTTATTACTTCAATACCATTAACAAGTTTTATAAAACAACGGTTACGGAGCGACAGGAAATGGTCCTAAATGGCGATTGGTTTGACCCACGTCACATGGAACCAAATAACACCATTGGCAAGTGACAAATAGTACACATCAACCCTTCATGGATAATAGATGTGGCGTAATTTATTTTCCTTTACAGATATATTTTTTGGAACTTTGGTGCAACTAGTCTGTAAATGGGTGCCAATTTTGTGTTTTAGCCAAGAATGTATCTGATAGAAAGAAAGAACATATGTTTTATTGCAAACCATAGCGTACACACATTATTTTTAGTGACTTAACAATGGTGATTACAAAGTAAAATAAAATAATAATAATAATAAATAAATATATAAGTATCTAAGTTAACATTAACAATTAGTACCTACATCAAAAACCAAACATAATAATAAAAAGAAAGAAATCGTTTTTACAAAAAAATAAACCGACGAAAAGAACTAAAAAGCAAAAAATAAATAAACCTTAAGTCTATAAGTATTGAGCTTATTTACATAAACTATCAAATTTTATATAAACTTATTTTAAGTCGGCGCCAAACAACAAACTGATTAATTATTAAAATTTTATATGTACCAACGTAAGTAATTAATCATTTTATTATTTGGCGCCGGCTCAAAATAAGTTTATATAAAATTTGATAGTTTATGTGAATAAGCTCAATTCTTTAGACTTAAGGTTTATTTATTTTTTGCTTTTTAGTTCTTTTCGTCGGTTTAATTTTTTGTTAAAAAGATTTTATTTTATAGTTTTTTTCATCATCAGCTCAGCTACATGATGTGATGATTTCTAAACGCAATACCTGATAAAGTAATGAAAAGTAAACAGAAACACTATTCGTTCCTAAAATTTTCGAGGGGTTCTCTCAATTTTTTCAGAATCCATTCATCAGATCCTGACTTCCTTGACATGGGACCACCCGTCAGCATATACTGAGATGGATACAGGTAAATCACCTCAGTACTGATTTTCAGTGCCAACGACAGGTGTCGCCTAACGTCGGCAGGCAATATCGTTTTGAGACCAGAACCAATTAAAATTGTCTAAATTGTAGAAATCAATTGTATGCATTAGATGTGAAGCATCCTGGTACCTGAAGTATGTTTAAGAAAAACCAACGCGACAATGCTTCAAACGTTGGGCAATCATGGAATTTCAAAATAAACTTAACATGTTTTTTAAAGCAAAATAAAAACCTAAGGGCAAGTTTATAATGTAGATCAAGCTTAGCTGTTATCAAATAATCTTAATTGACTTCAATTTTAGGTTTTGACTTATATTTGAACTTTGAAATATTTTCGCCGTTTTATGGAAATCATTGGACTGTCTACAATACCTCCACTTAAAACCGCGAGGACAAAAAAATCATTTTTTTTGGTAGGATTTAAATCCTAATACTGAGGGCTTTAGAGCATCCGATGGGAACAGTGTATCCAAATTATTCACGAAGATTAAGTAGAAGTTAGTATTGGAAAGGCAGACATTCTTTATTTACCGATGCAAAGAACTTAAGTGAAATAAATTTTCCCAGCGTACGAAGTTCATTCGGTAACATTGAAACCAATAATACCCGAAATTAATCGACATTTCCATTCAAGTAGGCAGCAGTATCGACCTCGTTAAATCACCCGGTTGATTTCAAGTTTGCACTCAAAGAAATTAGTAGCAATTTGTAGCTGCCAGTGGCCGTAACTTCGAAACTTTAGTACAAAATTTGTCAATGCATTAATTTGTTCTACGATGAAGTAATTGGTAGACTTTGGGATTATGGACTGAACGTTTCCCGAATTAATTTAGAATTATAATGGGTATTGAAATTGGCAATCGAAAAATGTCTTTTACCAATTTCTAAAGAGAGAAGTTCTATTTTAATGCCTATATTTGTATGAAAGAAATGAAAGAACGAAAACAGACTAAGAGTCTATAAAACAAAGAAGGGTGCATTGAACTACACTTTAAAACCATATAATTAGATAATATCCAAAACAAGGTCTGATATTATACTTCGTTTATGTAATTTGTTTATGTCAGTTCAGGGGTGCCAAAACAAAAAGTTGACTCTAAATTACCTTAGTACTGCGTAAACTTGCTAAAGCCAGGGGGGGCAGCTGCTGTATTTAAAGAGCCTACAATTGGGGCCGATGTGAAGGAGTCTGACCTAAATTACAATAATATTTTTGATAAAAGATTGATATAATAATACTATTTCACATTCGTCCTCTTTTAAATTCAAATTTCGAAGTGATGATGAATAAAATAGTAGACCAAACCGCCTTTTTTTTTAGTACGGACCCAATTCGTCACTGTCACCAGCTCCCCTCGTACAAAAAATTCTAAGCAAACCATTGAAAAATAAACCGCTGTAAGCTCACACTATTACATGTACGTTCTATAAATATCATGTAGGTAACTATTTATAAACAGGGTAAGTGGGGTGCGTCATAAGAATAAACGAGGCACATTAGGGCCACACATTGCTGCCACACTGCGACCCATTTTATAAAAATGTGGCAGGCGCTGCGTGCGAGCAATACAGGCACTGTTTTGAAGCTGCGAATCTTTACGTGATTATAATTAGGGGGGAATTAGGGAATTAGGGATTTCTTAAGAAAACTACGAGTATATTAACTCGGTGAGAATGAAGTGACTTGTTGTTGTCTTGTACAAAAATATAGAATGAATTGATTATCAATTTTCAATTCATCGAATATCATAAACTGAAGACTTAAGCCCGTGTCATACTTGATAGGTTGTCCATATATAATTTATCATCTAAATCGTTACTATGTTTTTATTTGTATGTATGTATGTATATATTATGTTTGTGTACATATTTGTATGCATGTTTATGATATGTATTTTATCTTATATACTTTGTTTAAGTATTTTGTCTGATATTTAGTTTGTATATTTACCTAATAAACTATTTTTTTTTATTGCACCTACTTCCTGTTTTCTCTGCATCACCCGAAGGTTGACTGGTAGAGAATGCCTATGGCATTAAGTCCTCCTCTGTACTCTATGTGCATAAAGTTTTAAATAAATAAATAAATATAATGTTATACTTGGTTACCAGGTCTTTGTAGAGGGAGTTCGGTTTGCCATCCCTGTTTATGGTAATTTATTGCGTCTTATTCTTAGCTATTGGCTTCGTTGAGAAACTGAGGGTGAACTGAGGGTTTTTCCTTCTTATTTACTATTAAACGATGGATTTCTGCCATAAAGCCTAATTCAATTGGTAAGACTTTATTTAACTATACTTCTATACATATGAATCAAACATGTTTTTCCCAGTTCCTCAGTTCGACTGAAATAAACTTTGATGGTAACAAAATGTTTTCAACATTTCTCTACTTTATAACATACTAGCTGTGTCCGCGACTTCGTCCGCGTGGAATATAGTGTCTTTGGATAGAATTTTTAATTATTGACGATACTTGTATACAACTTTTCATCCCCACCTTTCAACCCCTTACACCCCTTTTTTCGCATGAAAAAGTAACCTATGTCCTTTCTCAGGCTCTAGACTATCTGTGTACCAAATTTCATTTAAAATGGTTCAGTAGTTTTGGCGTGAAAGGCGACAGACAGACAGACAAACAGAGTTACTTTCGCATTTATTTATTATTTTATTTTTTATTTATTTATCTCTTTAATATACTCCTTCAATATAAGATACAATCAAAAAAATAATACAAACTTTCGAAGTTTATATATACATATATAAGATATATATATTTAGCAGATTAAAATGAGATAACCCCTTATAATGATATATATATAATAATATAATTAAAAAGTATTTATAATGACAAATAATAATCCTTCACTTGTTTTTTATTTTTAATATTAGCAAGGATTGTTCAACCCCCTCACTCCCTCTTATCTCAAAGAACGCTTTAGGTTATTAAGTGACACACATTCCAGGTTCTTGAGATCATCTGAAAACTTGCAACTGCAAATCCCAGTGCATTCTACACGGTTCGCCGACAAACCTTTAACTGTTGAAGCAGCATGCCTTATGAATGCACTATCACTCTCTATCAGACGAGCTTAAACACTATAATCTCCATTATATAAACAAAAATGTAGCCCAACCCATATTTTGTAGAAATACTTTTTTAATACAATAAACTTTTATTATTATTATTCTCTTTATTTATTATTATTATTTTCTTAAAAAAAATGGTAAAAGAATATTATCTGGTAAAATAAACGAATGTTGTAATAAACTACCTGCATGACAAATATGTTTACTTTTCTTAGTTATAATAGATAATTATAATGTATGTATTTATGTATAAATGTGTTATGTATAAATATGTATGTAATTCTAATGTACTATTTAATATAGAAGATGTCACACAGGCGCCATCACGCTCGGCACTCACCCCTAGTACATTTTAACCGCTCACACCATGTCACCGTCCCGCCCCGCCCGCTGTCTGTTCCAACCTTTATCATTATTTTAACTAATCAACTGGGAGTTGACACTATGCACCCACTTTAGGTATTCTATAGACCCGATCCGCACAGTTAGTAATGAAGATCTTCAACAATTTAGAGTAGGGTTGGTCCATATTTTGAGTTGGTGACACACAAGTAACACCACTGGCAGTATTGCAGTTATAGCCAGGCTATTACTACATATTGCTCGGGGTGGTCGAGTGGTTGTTAACCAACTTAGTTGTAAACAAGCAACCGACTGTAAACGGTAAACTGTCATATTTAACAACAACTTATAAAAATATACACCAAATATTCATTCATTTATACTTTTAGTATTATTATTTAAGCTTCGTAGATATGATTGTGAACTAAAAATATTTTAAGTCTTCTTAAGAGTAATAAAATGTCTGACAAGAAAATATTTATGGAACGTTCACTTACACAAAGCGAAGTCACGAACAAACGCTCGCTTACTCAATCATAGCTTTTACATTAGTCGGTGTTCTGGATTCAATTCCAAATATTTTATTACCTAGTTATGAAAGTGGATGGTAATATCTTCAACGTATGGTTTTCTAAGAGCCTCTCTCTACGGGAGACCTTAATATCAAAGGGCGCACCGTTACCGAATATATTTTTGTACATAAAAGTTATTTTGCTCATAAACTTCGCGCTAACTATCTTAGAGTATTGAATTCTGGCAAGTATTATAGTCAAGTAATATCATGTATATCTTTGAATATGACTGTTTTTGTAGCTTATACACCAAGGCATTGTACCGTGTATTGTCGCTCTTTAGAATTTAAATACGAGTATAAATAAATATTTCACTTCAAACTTTGGTCTTTAGCGGGAAAAGTGCGGCTTTGCTAATTACATTTCTTCTATAATTTTTCATTAAGTTAAAGTCTTTACAAATGTTATACTGACTGATCATACAGACTGAGATTTGTCACTAAATACAAGGCATTCAAGTGTTTAACAATCACAGTTTCATACTAATAATTAATAAATCGAAGAAAAGTAAGTATCATCGTTCCGAACGTAGTCATTTTGAACTCCACGTTTGCCAGGCAAAAGGCGTTTAAAATCCCACCTAATTTAGTACTGGTGTGAGATTACTTCTGGCACTGACATTTATCTTAGCGTGATTTAAGTCTTACTTTACTTTAAAACGATATATTTCCGAAGTATCTAATGTGTCAGGTACATTTTCTTTTATAGATCAGAAGTAGCAATGTATGATAGAGAATAGTAAATTACTAGATATCCATTTATTATTTATAAAGCCAATAATAACGACATAATTAAAACTACATTGTGAATCAAATACATTTCCGTAATACACTATAACAAGTTAGATTACAGTATCATACTTTTTTGTGCCTAATTTCAAAAGCACAAAACACATCACAATAATATACATTTCACCAAGAGTTTCCACCATTTTGAGTGCCATGATGATATGGAGTGAATTAACAAAATCATTGATTTACAAATCTGAAATAAAGAATGATCATCTAAAACACAAAATAACTCTGAAAATGGGATAAACTTTTTTAATTGACTGAGAAACCAACGTTTAAAATATTAATATGTTTATGTATGAATCCGATCGTGATGTGACCCACCGCACTACCAAATGACACTACCAGTAGTTTGGTGGGGATTTTTCTTCTCTTATGCACTACTGACCAGTAGTGTCGTGGGTAATTTAAAAACGGTCTTAAATTTTCCTTCCCTAAGACACTACTTTAGCTACCAGCTTATCAACTAATGGATGTTATAAACTAAGGTTCCTTTACTATTTCGAAATCACCTGATCTGAAAAGTTTCGAGTTTTTATTCAAACTCAATAACATTTTACATGTTGTAATTTTAACGCTGCAAAATCATGACTCTCTTTATGCCTCCATCGTAGTCATCGAATAAATGTCTTATGTATTTAGTCTTTTACGAAGAACAAAATCAAATCAATGTATCGAATGATGTCACTAGACTCTTTTATTACTACAATGAGAATCTCATTCTTTGCAAAGTCGATTAAAGACGAGTTTAGAGTAATAAAATCGCAAGCAGATAAATAGACTTATTTCTTAACTGTCGTTAATTTGCAGTTGGTGTTTTGAGCAACTGTTGAAAACAAAAACAATTCAACGTACGCTCAGCACGTTCACGGCAAGGCCTTTGTTATTAAGTGAATTCTAGAAATGTTTCTACCTAAGCGTTTCGCTGCGTCATTCTAACTATTTCACAGCTATTGTTATTTCGTTACTAGATTTAGTTGGATTATGTTCAATTACATTACGTGGTACGAACATTTTATGGGTGTTTTAATAAAGTAGTCTTAATAAATAGAGCCCTTTGTTTTTATATAAAACAGGAGGTCTATTATTGTCCCTAGAAAAAGATAACAAAATCCCTTTGTTATTAACTAATACATACAATCCGTTGAATATTTTTGGACCTATGATTGTGTGCTACTGTGAAATCCTGGGTTCGATTTTCTTGTCGGGCAAACAGTTATTTGGTTTTTGAGATAGAACATTTTCAGTCTGCCAACGTGTCTGTAGTCTATTACTTCCCAGTAGCAGCACGAATTTGCTCCCTATTTAGGGAAAGACAAGCCTAAGTATTTGATGTACGTAAGCCTAACAGATAAGTACACACGTAAGTATTGTATCTACTTACGGGGTGTGTTATATATGGCAAAATAACAGATGGTAGTATAATATCACTTGAAATAACGTTCACATATGCTATAAATACAAATACCCTAATTTCATGTGATCTAATGTTATATTTCATATAATCTTCATTTGCTCTAATAACATTGAGTATAACGTTAATTTCATATAGTTTTCAATTTGTATAATGCTCTTTTTATAAAACGTTCATTTGACTTAATTTTCATATTTCCTAATTTTCATCAAAAATTCAGTAATGAATAAATAACTATCTGGAAACATCATACTGTTATAAGTTTATAACTTTCTTTTTTGTGCGTGTGAAAACCCCCTCGGGCCGTCACCCCTCCGGGGTTTTCGGTGGGGCGGTGTGTCGGAATCGAACCGACTAAAATCACACGGTGTGCCGTACTGCGCCTTAAGTAGGATGGATCCGGGAACAGCTTTTATTATCTAACCCAAATGATTTACCAACAATAGAGGGGATCTGGCGTTCGGCGGCAGCAGCCGCGGCACGCTCGCTTTGCTCACTCGCCTTCGTCCGTTAATAGTCACTGTTCTAGAAATGAATGAAATTGTAACTCAATGAAATTATATCAATAATTCGTTATATAATTTGATCGTTATATTAAAAAAAAAGTATATTAAATGAAATTAAGTCATATGATCATGAGAACTTTTATTATTATTTCAAATATTACACACCCCTGCTTACGTGTGTGTAAAAATGGTATTGTAAATACCTTTTTTTATAGCAATACTATCAATTCCGTTTAAGATAACAGGAAGGTTCTATAAAGAAATTGGTTTGTGTGCCTTTGAGGACGCATACAATATAACGGCGTGCACTAAATACTTGACTCGCGTCCCACAACTACCTCCGTAAGTAAACCTCTCATACATTTTAAATAAGAATTACCCGGCCAAGTGAAGGAGACACCGAAAGGAAGTTATCCACTGGCGTCTAACCATTACTCCGAGAAATGCCAATTTAAACTTGTAACGAGGTTTGCCGCGAGTGGCTGCGGAACGAAATTAAAAACTCCACAGAGCCAACGCTTGAATAGCTTCGGTGACTGGATGGGCGCTTGTAACAGGCCTAACTTTCATCCTCACTTTGTTACCTACTTCCCTCACGGCAATTTTCAGCCTTTTCAACGGGAGATCATGACGCAAAAACTACAACTACCAACTGGCTGTACTGTACTTAATGTACACATGTAATATCCAGTGTAAAAGTAACACTTTCAGTAGACTATAGAGCATATTTTGACAATTTTATAAAAAAATAAAATATTATTATGAAATTAACACAGCTCGAACGGCAGTGGCAGGTTTTGGTTTTGCATAATTTATAAAATGTAGGACAAAGTTTTGCGACTGATTACTTACTTGTTTGAGATCGTACGTGCCCAGTTAGGTTTTCAATAAGTTCGACTATCTATAAATATACGCTTTGAAGCAGAACATGAAAAGTGGTTTAATGCAACTTCGCTATTAAATACGCGTAAAATTTCCAAAAAAACAACAGTGAACTTAATCAGTTTAAATAACTTCTTTTTTTTGCATTGATTTGTTTAGATATTTTTTATGAGAGTCTCAAAAACAAACACTGATTTACGAATTTCTTTCGGTCACGTTTACTCGTACGATACTATATTCCAAGAAATAAAAATGTAATAAAATATAGGCGTTTAATATAGTGATATATTAAATTTGACCATGAACGACTGCATGCATGACACGTTTAAGGCGCCAACGGAGGGGTGGCAAATTGTCTTCCTTAATTAGGACCAGGTCATCGAGTTTCAACTCCTTGCACTTGACACGCCACTTGATGCGTTGTTGTAGCTCCACGATATATTAAACGGACCAGCGTCGCCAAAAGTGCTGCCTCACTTGCTCTAGGCGTTGGAAGCGAGTTAGGTGGTGAGCACTGTCAGTCTCGTAGCTCGTTGCCGGCAGAGAAGTAAATGACCTGCCAATTAGGAAGTGAGCAGGGGTAAGAGTCTGAAAGTCATTTGGGGAAGGACTCAAAGGACATAGGGATCGGCTATTTAGGATAGCTTCTATCTGAGTAAACACAGAAGTTAACTCCTCAAACGTCAGGTGAGATTGACCTAGTATTCGGTGCAAATGAAATTTTGCTGATTTTACACCAGGCTCGGGTAAACCGTTGAAATGAGGAGCGTACGCGGGAGAAAAACGGAATTCAATGCCCCGACCAGAAGCAAAGTCACAAATAGAGTCCTTGTTAGAATTTAAAAATTGACCGACATCTTTAGCGGCCGCTACGAAATTGCGGCCGTTATCACAATATATTGTTTTAGGCATTCCTCTACGAGCAATAAATCTTTTTAAGGTTATTTAAGGACTTTTTTAAATGCGTTCTTACTCAATTCAGAAACAACTTCCAAATGTAAACATTTGTACCTAAAACACACAATTAGGCATAGGTAGCATTTAGTTATCTTACAGCCTCTGCCTTTATGGTCAGTAATCAAAAATGGACCGACAAAGTCAGTGCCAACAGTACTAAAGGGGAAGTCAGGTTGAACACGATCAGTTGGTACATTTCCCATTATATTTGACATAGTCTGTCCTTTGAAACGACGACAGACAAAGCATTTTTGCGTTACGTCTCTGGCTAACTTTCGGCCGCCTATTATCCAATAGCGTTCTCTGATAGAACCAAGTAAATGTTGTGGCCCGGATTGGATTAAGCGTAAATGTTCCTGTATGAAAATGAGTTTACTGAGGTAGTGATTGACTTTAATTAGAATAGGATGCTTTTTGTCAAATGAATAAGTGGAATTATCAATGCGTCCTCAAACTCTAAGTAATCCTACTTCATCAATAAATGGGTTTAGGGAGCAGAGTGCAGATTTGACTTTAAGGGGTTTTTTGGAGAGTAATAAATTTATTTCCTTTGGAAAAGACTCTTGTTTTCGCATTTTGAAGTTCCTGAACCTGGAGCGCTCTCGTGAGCTTGCTCTTCGAATTTTGACAGTTGTGTATAAACCTAAGTATATACTCTTTGAAGGGTCCGTAATTTTGAAAACTTTTGGTAGTTTATTATAGGCACCGTAGGTAAGCTCTCCGCCACCAAGGCAGACATTGCCTTCATCTCAGGCAGATTTAGGTTTTCAGAAGGAATGACTGGCCATGATGTTTCTGGTTGTTTAAGAAAGGATGGGCCATGCCACCATAGCGTAGCATCGGCAACATCTTGGGGGTTCACGCCTCGTGACACGAGGTCAGCAAGATTTTGTAGGGAAGGCACGTGACGCCAGTTGGCTGTATCAGTCAGCTCAATAATTGAGGCAAGCCTGTTGGCAACAAAAATTTTAGTTTTGTGAGGTGATCTTAACCAACTGAGTACTACATTAGAATCAGTCCAAAAGAACTGTTTATTAACATCACGCCTTAAAGCCTTTATGACAGCAAAAGTCAACTGAGCACCTAGAACAGCACCACAAAGCTCCAGGCGCGGGATAGTGCATGTTTTAATAGGAGCTACACGAGACTTGGCACAAAATAAATTAACTTCCATGTTGTTTCGTCTATCAACAGATTTTAGGTAAATACAACAGCCATAAGCCTGTTGAGAGGCGTCGCAAAAGCAATGCAGCTCAATGTAATTGGAGTTATCAATCAAAACTTGCCTTGAAATTTGTAGTGATGACAAAGCTTTTATGTGTTCATAAAACCTTAACCAAGAGACCTGAATTGAGTTTGGAATAGACTCATCCCAATCGAGCTTTTCCGCCCATAGTTTTTGAAGCAAAATTTTAGCCTTTACAGTGCAAAGAGATAATAAGTCAAGGGGATCAAAAATTTTGAAAGTAGAAGATAGAATCGCTCGCTTCGTTAAAGTGGTTTTGAGTGTAGTATCAAAAGGAAAGTGAAGATTATCTGTATCAGGGGACCAACCAATTCCTAATGTACTCATAGCGTTACTGATAATTAGCTGGGACTTCTCTTGCTGGTGAGAGTCTACTGATAAAAAAATAGACAAATTAGAACGGTATTTTCGAAGAGGAAAACATCCCTTAGCGAGCTCATCCGAGATTGAGCGTTGAATGTGACGCATTTCTTCTGCAGAATTCCCTCCAGTGAACAAATCATGGCAATAGAAATCGTTTTGAATTATTCTTTTTATCTTAGGATTATCACATTCTTCTCCAATCTGCCAGATGCACCTAGTACATAGAAAGCTGGCACTGGCAAAACCATAAGTTCAATTTTAATATTTTAAGCGGTTCATCTTCATTATCACGCCACAATATAAGCTGTAATTTACGATCAGACTCTCTCAGTGCAACTTGCCTATACATTTTTTCGATGTCTCCTTACAAAACATATCGATATAGACGAAAACACAACAGAATATTGAAAAAAGAGTCTTGTATAGTATGGCCTACCGCTTGGAGGTCATTGACTGATATGGCAGAAGTAGTGGGTTGAGAGGCATTAAATACAACCCTAAGCTTTGTAGATTCACTTTTGTCCTGAGACGGGATTATAAGGGAGGAAATAATGATGAAAAGGAGGTTCAGTGATCTCAGTCAGGTGACCAAGCTTACCATACTCGTGAATGAATTGACAGTACCAACGGACAGCTCTGAATTCTTACGGAAACGCGTTTCCAAACTGAGAAAGCGTTTTTTGGCTACAAAATAGGACTCACAGGCTACATTGTCTTTTAGTGGTAAGCCTACACAAAATCAACCATCATCATCTCGGCATATATTAGAAACATAGTGCCTTTCGCAAAGCTTTACCTCTTCGGTATAGGGTTTAGATAGAGGGACGCTTTCTAGTTCCCAAAATTTGGCTAGTTCCTGATTAATGTTAGGAGTATCAACGTTTTTTAATAGAAAATTGCAAATAATTGGTTTATTAGATGGGGTCTGAACTTGCTTATTTTGCATATGACCTGCTATAAGCCACCCTAGCTTAGAGCTTCGAAGATTAGGGGCATCAGCTCCTAAAGAATGCTGTTTAGTACCTATCAAATTCCAAAATAGGTCGGCTCCGATGAGCATATCGATCGGTGAAGGTTTATTAAAGCTGCAGTCTGCCAATTGAAAATTAAAAAAGTCGAGATGACTAATATCAAAATAGGTTTTAGGTAATTTATCCGTGATTGACTTCAAAACCAAACAACACATTGATATTTGGTACGAGGTTGTATTAGATTGGAGTTGCAAAGCACAACGTTCGGGAATTATGTTTAGGGGTGAGTTACCTATAGCGAAAATACTGACATTTGAAGGCTGAGAAGTCAGATCGAGTCTTTGCTTTATACTTTCGGTGATAAAGGAAGACTGACTCCCGCTGTCAAGGCAATCGGTTATTACCGATTGCCTTGACAGCCGCAAAACCTATGATGCTATCTAACCCGCAAACCCATGAGACTATTGTCTCATGGGTTTGCGGGTTAGATAGACTTACCTTGGCAGTGCATAATAACATATTAGGCGACGACAAAGCAGACATGGCTATAAAAGGTGAGGTACTCAGATTAGAAGAGGCCGTATTATTGGGCAAATGAAGCAAGGAGTTATGCCTCTTTTTACATAGGCGGCACGAACCGGGTAGCTTACAATCATGGACATGGTGTCCGGGCCTTAAACAATTACGACATAGATTAAATTTTACAACCGTTCCTATCTTCGGGAGATTTACATTTAAAAGAGGTGCACTCATATAGGCGGTGATTACCTTGGCATAAGATACACTCAAATTTAGAAGAAGAAGGAGTAGTCTCTTTGGAGGTTGCTACAAATGACTTGGATTGTACTTTAGGCTGGTGTGTATGGGTGTTTAGTTTATGGTTATCTAATTTATCAGTTTTATTGCGATTAACGGTTTCTAATACGCTCCTCGTTTCGTAGTAGAGCGATGCGGTGAAACCGGTTTCTTATCAGCTGTGCGCTGCAGCGGGTGGCGCAGTCGACGCGCGCTCTCGAAAAGTCCTTCTGAAAACCCGTTATATTTCGACTAAATAGCTGATTGCAATAAGCGTGCAAGGGGACACTGATTAGATGCGTAGCGTATGCATATAAAAAACAATTGAAAGTAGCTCAATACTGCTATGAAATTGAAATATAGTGCAAATAGAAGTATGAATGAGTTAATTATTTTAATATTTCTAGCTATAAGGTTCGTTGTTAAATAGTGCTATCGAGTTGGTAGTTAAAAGTTAAAACTTAGGCAAAATAGTCGTAGTATTAATAGTGAGGTGATTTTATAGATATAGATTTTAGATTGAGATTAACTGAGAGATCACCAAACGTTTAAGGCAATTAACCAGCGATTAACATAGATAGAAGAGGAAAGATGGGAAATAAACAGGAACGAGCTCACGATTAGAGTGGGGAGCAGGCAAAATCCATAATGATCCGTGATGAAGGGTCGGCGGTCTGTGATTTAGGTAGTTCCGGAATGTAGCTGCCTTCGTCAAATAGGGCCACTCCGGGACGTTGACTGTTCCGTGGTGGGCCTGGCTGCTCCTGGGTGCTCTTTAACGCGTCGTGTTAAGCAAATCCCTCCGCGTTCAGCGATGAGATGGCACCTCGTCACTACAATGTGGAATAGGCCTGCACGGACTTGTTTCACGATTAGCGTACAGGTCCTGTCACGGTCGCCACTTTTTGTTCACGATGGGAACAAAAGAAAAGATGTAACAGTAGTAATACAGTCTTGTATTGAAAGTACATATATAAAAACATAGGCGTGCAGCGCGTGCATCTTGCATTAACTTAGTTTTTAGCATCAAGAGTATATAAGGTTCATAGACGCGTTCTGATTGGCCGCCAAACATCGCGTGATTTTGTTGGCAGCTAATTGGTTGCGCGGTGGCGCCAACAATATGTATATGGGACTTTACAAACACATCGTTCATAAAGTTTACTCAGATTCACTACAACTTCCAGTGACCCACACAAATAATTGTCGTACAAGGGGATTGAACCCACAACATTTAAAGTGGTAGCAGTTGCCGAAGTGTAATTTAAACATTCTTTCAACGGTTAGAAAAGAGCTGATTTTGAACGACTGAACACATTTTCTTGAATTATAACTAACAATACCCTCGATCGACTTGATCGAGATCCTGTTTTGCTTGAAACAAAAATCCCAAAATCAAAATCGGTCTATTCGTTTAGGAGCTATGACACAACAGATAGACACACAGATACATACATTAATTTTATAACACCTTCATTTTGCGTCGGCGTTAAAAACATATAAACTCCGCTATTACTTAACACTTAAGAAGGATAAATGACTTTACGACCGGTTTAAAACTTAACCCAACTTTTCAGGTAATTAAATTATATGAAGTCCAAAGATTTACGATAAGTAAATTACCAATGTCATGAATATCTTAAAATGTCATCCTGAATGGATTACAAAATTCATCACCATCGACTTTTTAAAGTACTCAGGGAACTTGTCCAGGCTCCGTAAATACCACCGAATAACTTTTAAAACTGCGGCTAGACACTAGACATATGTCAGTTTAAAAACAAAGTTCAAGACGAAGCTACAGCATGTTACAAAACAATCCAGATGGTAAGACAGCGGCGTACGTGATCGGAATGGCAATCCCTTCGGTTTATACGCGAACTCCACGTCCTCAATAGTTGTGTATAAAAGCGGTTATTGAATATTAAACTCACGAAATGGGATATTATGGGTGGTAGAGAAAGTTAAGAGTTTGCTATTAAATTTTTCCCTTCGTTTTTTACGTTGTTAGGTTCGCCTCAAATACTTTTAGTAGCGTTCATTTTCTGTAATGTTAGTGGTTTGTGGTAAAAATGTCCTTATAGTCATCATGCATGCTATATATTTATTTATCATTTGAGTATAACGGCATAAGGCATTTTACTATTTTATTATTTTTAGTAAATTATGTCAAATTATTATTCATTGCGGTAGGTTACATTCGAACTATATATTTATCACAATTAAAACTAATCGATTGTAGTTAATGGTCTGTTTTGAAATCCGAAAACACTCTTAAAGTTACTGCGAATGACTAGACCTGAGTTTAACTAAAATTATTATTATTAGAAGCAATAAACAATCATGTACTATACGTTATATATCTTTTCTGGTCTTCTTGCGCTGATTTATGAGTTGTTAACCATCTCAAACAAATATAAATTGTACCCTTTACTGAACGTCCATTAAATTCACTCTCAATAACCATATATACGTATGTCACACTTTCCTTGTTCATCGTTATACTCAGGCAATTTAAGGTATACAATGGAATACGTTTAAAAATACCACTTTGATTGACACTTGGAGTCATAATCATAATCATAATATATATCATAATCTAAATATATATAATCAAAGTATTTTTGATCTTTTATAAAAGGGACAAAACATTGTACCCCTGTCTCTAATAGAGTATCCAAATAGAACTGTCGCAGATTTGAGTTTCGTTCTGATTGTTGTCTAAAATAACTACAGCTTCCAAGTAATATAAACGTATATCATTTGAATAGAGCTGCTGTAAGGGATGGGTGGTACCCGAGTTGTTAGTGGAATTACCACCAAGCGTTCAGCATCGGCGAGTCGTGCGCTTATGTTATAAATTATTGAAGTGAAAAAAAAATACAGATACACCAAACTGCAGTTTTTATGGGAAAGAACTTATTACTTGCACCATAAGACGTATCATATCATAAGATACAAACAGTTTGTACAGTATGTATGACACTAACAGGTGCATTAAAAATTCTCAAACATTTTGTTAGCATAGATAAACTTCCATAATAAAAATAAATAAATATAAATATTGGACATATAAGTCGAACCGTTAACTTTAATTGAAGATTCCCATAAAAAGTAACATAAAGCACTATTTGGAAGACGCTACATTAGTTTCCGAAGCTCAAAAGGGTCGTTCCGTTTGTCCGGCTTTCGCAGCGGCAAGATGGTTGCTGTACGTGTCCAGCATTCTTACCCCGCCGTCCGGTTCTAACCCTTAACGGTTTTAGATCAGCTTGTATTCTTTCCGAGTGTGACTTGGAACATAACTGTGCGAGAACGTTATGAATTTCTCTCGTAGACAATTTTTTTTTAACTCGATTTTACGGTTGATTGGTTTGTATTTTATGTGACTTGTTGTTCAAGTATTTATGACAAGCATGTTTAAGTGCGCAGTTAGTACAAGTTTTATTTATTATTCTACCAAAGCAGAAACGTAAAGCAAACCGTTTAATGTATGAGATGCCAAGATTATACCAAGAAGTGCTTCACTAACATTATTTTCTAAAAAGAATTGTTCTCCTTTCCCGAGCTGAATGAATACTGAACGTGGGTTTTAAAGATTTCCTTCTATCGATAGTAACATAAGAAATAGAATTAATGTCATGCAAGCAATTTTAAATCTAAGGTAAATATTTTTAGCTGCGTGATGGAGTTGAGACGTCGTGATACGAAACTGATTCCAACATGCGACGCTATTCGTTTATTGTAACTTTTATTCAATTTCAATTAAATCATTCAATTTGAGGGGCAATTCTTTGTGTATATACAACATCAAATGGTAAATATCCGGATCTACGTTGCCTAAATCAACAACAATGTTTTAAAAACTGCTTAATTCATATTTATGAAAGGTACGATAGAAAACGCTTTAAACTGTTACACAACGAATTCCGTTCACGGACGGCGCGAAAAGCTGCAGTCAGCGATTAATTTGCCTTGGTAACGTTATGGGAATAATGTCACACTGCAAATTTTCACATTATCGAAACATTTTCGCGTACATTGCTCGCTTTATCGCAGCTCGTCATGCAAGGCACGGAACTAAAGTGGAAACAGGCAACGTTGGGCCACGTAAAGACCCGATCTTGATAACCTCGGGTGTTATTTAGTGCGTTAAATGTTTGTAATGAGTGCTGTGGAACGTTGCTTAGAATTTTAGTGGACAACGGAATAGATGTCTTGGTTTAAGGGAACTGTAATGAGACAATGAATCCACTCTATTTATGTCGACTGTAAAGAGTAATACAGTAATGTATTAAGGTTGAGCATGTATTTTATAGTCTGTGGTATAATATCTTACAATTCCAAATTTAGCGAATAGTTTCAATTGTGTATTTTTTTTCGAAAGCAGTCATAATGAGTCAATGACAATTTAGTCTTGTTTACTTTAAACTGTTACACAACAAATTCCGTTCACGGATGGCGCAAAATGTTGCAGTCAGCGATTAAGTTGCCTTGGTAACGTTATGAGTATAATGTCACACTGCACTAAAGTTTGTAAGTTAAACTTCTTAAAAACGTCAAGTATTTCTTCATTTCCTTAGAGCGGTAACGATTTTTGTTTACCATTCACTTGTCTCCAATATAACTTACCTACCTACCTACCTTACTGTAACAAGCCATGTGTTCCCAACTCCTTTAACACTAAATCTAATGAAGCATCCCTTTTGAGGGACCCTTCCCAATTCATTTCAAATCTAACAGTGGTTGTAACAAAGAAATATTAATTTATTTGGTTTTTTCATCTAATTCAACAGTGTGTTTGAACTTTATGACGGCTTGTAGACATCAATCATCAGCCTATCGCCGGCTACTGCTGGACGAAGGCCTGCCTTGTATACATACTTGATATAAATCTAGACTTATCTGCAATATTAATGAGAAATGTGTGACACTGTTTGTTTTACTCAAATTACATAACCCTATCCGTGATCACGATTGTTACAATTTAATTGAATGCCTTGGTAAACAAAAATGTAGCTATTTTATTAAAAATAAAGTAACAATGATGAATAATTCTTTGTTATTCAATACTTTATTCAATTGTTATCTAATGAAACACTGCACAAAGTTTTGTAATATTTTATATTTTTATTGAAACAAGAACTTTGTTTAACATAGAAAGAAGTGTTCAAGAAACAAAACAATTCCTTATTTATAAAATTAATATGCTTTGTCTTTAATTCTCAAGCTGGTGTTGAAACCTAAGCAAGATAAGAAAAGAATACAAAGCATCAATTTATTTCTGTTTTAATTTCTTCATCAAAGAACACAAGAAAAAGGGAGTGCAAAGCGGACGCGCAACAAAACATTTCAAGATGCATTCCGCATTTTAACGGACGATGGAAAATATTAAAAAAGAGATTTAATGCAAAACAGGCGACAAACGGAGCGCTGGATGCAATCAACATCTCATTAGCGCAGTTCTTAATTCGCGTCTCTCCTGGGACCTCCTCTGATTTCTTCGATAAATCGTTTATTACAGTTCCCTTTTTTCCCCTCTTTTGCGTTCTTGTCTCGTGAATATCAGCGATATCCGATCGGTGATTATGTTAAAAAATTGAACAAATTTAGATTGGATTCGATCGAAAGTAAATTGGGGACTGAAGGAAAAAAGTTTAATGAACTCACGCTTCGCAGGTTTAAAAAATACCGATTTGTCCATCATTTTTTACTTACATAGTCTTCAAAATTATTACAAAACCACTTGTTTTACTGTTTATTAAATTATTCTGCTTATTCGAAGTAAAAATCCGAGGTCCACTTAAGGTTTTCATTCTCTATGCTAAAAACCTTTTAAGTAAAATAACAATAACAAGAGTAACATAACTAGGTACTTGACTAAATAAGAGGGAAATTACTTATTTATTTCAATTATAGTTCTGATTTTCTATTCTTAGGCACCCTGATCTTACAGAAAACCCCATTTTAGCAACACTTTTTGCTTATGGTTGTGTTATTCCTACTAAATACAGCTGTTAGTGTCCGTTATGGAGGTTCCTAGTAGTTTGCAACGTGCTAGTGACAACTCTGGCGGTATTGCGAGATCCGCCGGTTGCAGCTCACCAGTAGCTAAAACGTGTCCTGGTTTAATTCCTTATTCAATTAGTATTTCTCATATGAGAAACATATAAATTATACACAATTAACATAATTATAAAGGGTAAGAACTGCTTGTAATACGTAAAATCAACAACGCGCTTCGAGTAAGTACTCGAAGTGCGTACTAGTACGAGTAAGTACGAGCGCACAGCCAGTGCGGAGTTATTTAATGAGTTGACCCGTTAATTGCCTAACAGCTGGCTCCTACAGCCAATGTTGAAATTAACTGCCTTTTGTGTAGGATTGTTGTGTTTTGATACTTCTAAAATCAAATTAACGATACACTGTGTTCTATTTAACAAAGTTATATAACGTTATCGGGCAGCATAATCTTTGAGTTTAGACAGAGAGGCACCATGTGCATCTTTTTACTATCAATTGAAATGGGTGTCCATAATGCTTTCCTAATTGCCAATTAAATTTAAGATAATATATTATTAAAGTCCTATCATATTTTTTGGACAAACCCTTTACACATAACCGGATTAGTCAAATAGTTAAACACTTTTGGAATCTGTAGTAATCAGTTACGTGAAAGTGCAGTTAACGGGAACGTGAAAAAAAATCCTGTATCAACGGTTCAACAATAGTAACTCCAAAAAAGCCGAAAAGATATGAGTTCCAACCCTACCCAGGTCTACCATTGACTTGAACACAGGTTCAACACAAAAAAATGAGCTTATTTTGCGAGAATTTTCAAGATTTAAAAAAGTTTTGAACGTCTCGGCAACCCGCAGCTGCTAGTTACTATTTTCTTCTTAGGGCATCTTAAATTCTTACAAAATTTATCTGAGACTCCAGATTTTTCCACTGTTAGTCCTCCTCTAGTTAACTTTTAAACTTTCGCATTCCACAATATAATTATGTATTTACACGGGAATTAACGCGATCACGAAAAGGTATTACTACCTCCGAATTGCCTGACGTTTCCACCAGGTTGCACTGGCCGTGGTCACAGGCTGACTGAGAGTCAGCTCTTCTAGTTTTCTTTAATATATTACTAGGTGTTGCCCGCGACTTCGTTTACTCGTCGACTCAACGTTGCGTGAAAATTTAAATGTATCCCACAGGAACCGTACATTTTTAAGGATAAAAGTAGCCTTTGTCCTTCCCCGTGATAGAGTCTATCTCCTTAACATATTTCATTGCGATCCGTTGAGCCGTTTAGCCGTGCTTTTCACAGCTAACAAAAAACAAACAAAGTTATTTTCGCATTTATTTATTGTGGATTCAAAGAATATACTGCATTGCGTGTTTTGATAAGGAAATCTTCTAATTATGACAGATATGCATCAGAAAGAAATAGTGCCCCTATTTAGAACCAAATGTCTATAGAAATAAATTGCAATCCCGCAAATCGCGCAATTACGAATAACACCCGCAAATTTACTTATGTAATTACATCACAAGCTATTCGACTTTGCATCAAATATCCCCCACAGTCTTATTGTCAAACTAATTGGCTCTAAACAGTATAATCAATCGAAATTTCTGGCAGGATCATGAATAATTCGTTGAACAACTGAACTGGCGCAAAAGTTTTCATCCCAACAGTCCGCCTTTGTAATGAATATACACCCTTAAAACATTTCACAAACTCTATTCAATGAACTTTAATTTTGATGAAGTATTATATACCGCAATTTAGAGACGAGATCGGTTTTTACTCCATTATAACACTATATTGTATCTAATTGCTAAGTTTATTTGAGTTTAATATTATTTGAACATTTATATAGTAACGTATCGTACGTATCAAATAGGTAAATTTTTTATTTTATAATTATTCACTCTTCATTGATAACATTGTGTTGTTGCCACACCAAAAAATCGTATTTATTTGATTAAAAAGAAGGAAATAGATGATAAAACAGTTCACTATTTAATAAAAATGAATTAATAGACATTATGATAACATAGCAGTTCCTGTTGTTAAAAGACTCATCAAAACAGCTATGAGTAAGGATTGTTGACAGTACTATTTATTGAGGAATAATATTTTTAAAGGAGTGTTAAAATATATCAATTTAATTACCATATTAAATATAATTTGGTTTGTTCTTTACATTGATAACTAATTCTGTTTTGATACTCGTAAAATATGGCGTTTTGTTTATGGATCTAAGGGATGTAAAGGGAAATTATTTTGTAACATGAAATTATTTATGGATAATGTTCCTGTATCAATGATATGTGTATATTAATAAAGTAACTTTGCATATGTACGTAATGTATTAATGAAAAATATATTTCAAAGGGTTGGCTGAATAAATTCAGTGAGGTCTTTACGATTCATTTAGGAATTAGTGTTCCTTAATAAATAATTGTCGAAACCGTTTGATATAGCGATATACATATATATTGTTTAAATTAAAACCCCTGAGAAAGTAAGATATGAATACATTAACAGATGTAAACAGATAATAGTTATCTTTTAAAAAAGTACCACCGACTTCAATCTATGATAAAATCTAACAAGCTGTTTTATTCATTCCTTAATTTTCCATCCTTAGGGCAAAAAAAAATAGTAAAAATTCTAAAAAAACTTCAAATAAAAAAATAAACGTGAAAAAAGGGCGAAGATATCACGCAACACGAAGATAGCCCATATCGACGTTTTTTTAAATCGATTTTAAGTATTTAAAGTTTCATCAAGTTGGAGTCGGCTTTCAGTCTAACTACGATACGATATACCAGGTTGTCGGACTTTTTAGGGCTCCAACTACCCCGTATGTTCGTATGGCAACTGCGACCGACGGCTTAACGTGCTCTCTGAGGCATGGAGGGGT
The DNA here is from genome assembly GCA_949752705.1 of Callimorpha dominula. Taxonomy (NCBI): domain Eukaryota; kingdom Metazoa; phylum Arthropoda; class Insecta; order Lepidoptera; family Erebidae; genus Callimorpha; species Callimorpha dominula. Next base: position 4,908,694 of record OX456995.1, on the reverse strand, counting down.
CTCGATGTGTAAAGAATGTCACCTGGCTAGTGTTACTTAACCTTGAAATGTAACCCTACTCGGTTACCACTTCAAAACAATAGGTACATATCTAGATATACTATTTTATTTACCAAAAAGCTCAGCTATTACTTATCTACCATAAAAAAAAAAAACTGTAGGTTACCCCAAGGATGCCAAATAATAAAACGTACACCTACATAAAATATTATGTTACAAATTACTCTGGGCCTTTTAACCTATAAAATACGTACTTAAACCCAGACTTATTAATCTAAATAGAACATTTACGCACGTCGTATAAATTTATACGTCTATATTGTCTTAACTTTATGCCAGAACTGACAATGACCTGTGACGATAAGCTAAGTTTGAAGTAAAAACTTCTTAAGACACTTTTGGTATGGGGAAAAGCACTTGTTTGTTTTTTACATTTTCACGCCATGACTACTCAACCAATCATCATTCAATTTTGCATACACTTTCATCATCTATCATCAGGAAAATATGACTGTTCGGTTCGGGCTCTGTTTCCGCATTGAGAAAGAAAGAAAAAGTATTTATTTCCCATAAGTGACGTGACCTAAATAACAAATTAAACTATTAGTAAAAAAAAACAGGAAATACAAATATAAAAACAAAATTAGACGACAATTACCTTGCACGCACTTGTAGGTCACTTACTGAAATTTCACATTTTATTTAGATTCACAGACGGTCCATTAAGCTTTCAGAAGAGGCTGCCTAGCTTAAGTCGTTCCCGAGGGTTACAGACATAACTTTAATGCGAACCAAGCCGTAGGCATAAGCTAGTCTTGCTTTTTTTTTAATTTATACTATAGGAACTGGAGGATAATTGAGGTTTAAGTGTTCTTAGTGAAATACATCGTCTTTCATGTATTATTTTGTTACTTTGGGGTATTTCATACTGTCACGTGATTTGTAAACCTATTTGAAAACTCAACTATATAAATAAAGTACGCACCAAGAAGACATTGTCGTTAAGAACTCTATCATTCACCAGTGTTTTGTTTCAATAACAAGGAGTCAAATTCGTCACGTGTACTGTTAGAAACAGTCTCAAAACCACTGATATAAACTATGGAAATCACTAACTAACAGCAACTGCCAAGTTGTTCGTACCTCTGTTTGCACTCAAGTCACTCGTTCTAAACATATTCCTACCCTTTTATAATCCCACAATTTGTATTGCGTTACCGGTATAACCAGTCAAAATAATATATATTAACTTATTTTTATTAAATAGTGTTATCATCTGTGTATCATCAACTGTGTTATCATCTATTATAGTTTTTAATGTGGCGACAACTGTACATATAGGTATATTACAGAAAAATGTGGTTATAAAAAAACTGAATTGAATATGTATAAATTATGCCATACGAAGCCTTCACTCGCTACTTTACGTACTACCACCTATGTACTTTTAAGTTACCACTATGGAGATACATATAATCCGTCAAATAAAATAATGGCCTTAAAATCTGCCTAACATACGCACAAAAAATATAATCGAGTTAAGAATCTCCTCCTATTTTGAAGTCGGTAGCAAAAACAAATTATTGTGGGTACATCTAAAGCACAAAGTTAGTGTTAAAACAAATAAAACTTTAGTAGCTCAACTGGTAGCATGCGAGTTGAAGAGTATAATTGAGGGGAAAGCGTTGTTTAATTATTTCGTGACTGGGGTGAATAGTGAATTATAGACCAGCCGGTTATGAACTATCAAGCTGTCATTCCTTATTCATACTATTGTTATCTTTGAAGTCAATTCCGGTTTTGTTTTTGTTTTGTACGTGTTGTCTTAATTAATATACTTATGTAACTGAATGAATCTATTACTGTTTGGTAAGAAATATTTTTTTGCTATTGGAAGGAATGATAAAGATACCAGCAGAGTAATAACTGTCTTGCCGACTATCCCACTTCCCACTAATATTATAAATGTGAAAGTTTAGATGGATGGATGGATGGATGGATGGATGTTTGTTACTCTTTCACGCAAAAACCACTGAACCGATTGCGATGAAACTTGGAATGTAGATAGCTGGAGACCTGGATTAACGCATAGGCTACTTTTTATCCCAATATTCCCACGGCATCGGGACTTACGTGGGTGAAACCGCGGGGCGCTACTAGTAACAACATACAATTGAAAGCATTTAATACAAAAACATACTCAATAATACTTCGTTTAAATAAACAACGTCTGTGCTAGATGATTATCTGACAACTGTAAAAAATATGTTTCCTATGTTATGAGATTTGAATATTATTTATATACAGTTGATAGACATTTTGACAACGAACATATAAGGTAACCCTCTAACAGTTTGGTTTAATAAATTCAAACAAAAACGACATTTATTTACGATAATATACAATTATTATAAATAGTACCAAAGTTATTCAGTTTATGTTATGTACATTATTCTGATTATTGCAATTGACATATTTTTTATCCACTCGAGTCATTCGACAAAATTTAAAGTGGAGTTACTGTTACTGAGCAACTCAATTTATTAAATAAATAAAATATCACATATCCAACTATACTAAAATATTCTATTCACTTTAAATCTAGTCAAATTTAAAGCACTCGAATTACATCCTGTCTCTAATAGATTTTGGAAAATGGTGATAAAATGAATTTAGTAATGTATTCTATGGTATTTTGAGTACTTAATCGAGTGAAGTTAGTTTGTAAACGTGCGCTCCCTTGCAAGCAAGCCCGATGCGGATAGCTCGGAAATTAACGCAATTTCACCGAATCGCTATTTTGTATCCCGGCGGTTGCAGATACGTGGTTGCCTGCAAATGAAAGCTATCGGCACTGTGCGCTCACTCTTCAAAGGCCAAAAGCTTATTTGCTTTTGGTGTCGGATTGGAATCAAATGAGAAACGAAAATGGAAACAGCCATGCAGTCAATTTATACTCGATGCTATTCACAAAAATTTTATTTATGACATTAAAAATATTCTTTCTTTGATTAATGAGAATAATATTCTCAAATTAAGACACAAAAACTCATAGAGTAATCCCAAATACACACAGTTGTGTTCAGAATGATTAAAGAAACAGTGACAACGAACTTAATAACTGTATGCGCATAATTTGACACCTTTGGACCATACGCGGATTTTTTGCATAGTCAACAAGATCAATTCATTCAGTATGCAAAGTGTTTCATATTGAATAGAATTTACATGTGGCGCCATGTTAGGATCGTGCCAAAAGTATGTCCGCACATTAAGTAAGGTGACCTACGACCTCTGTTAGCGATTTGGAAACCGGCCAGGGCTTCACGTAAATTTTGTTTCCAGAGTTAAGCATCAGGGGTAAGGGTTAAAAAGTTAAATATTTAGCGGCTTCATCCTGATGGAGTAATTAATTTACTGGTAAACTAAACTTAAATCTGAATATCATATATTTGGTGTATGTGTAAACTGTGTGTTAGGTGGTTTTCTGGGTCTATTGCAGGATTGAATTAATATAATTTCATGTTTAAAATGTACGTACAATTATAATTTATTTGTTATAATGACAAAACATATAAACAACCTAAACATTGGTTATAATCTTATTAATATAATAAGAAAGTCTGTGAGGATGAATGGATAGATTTTTATTTTTAATTTTATTTATTTGGAACAAAAAACAGTTACATGTTTTAATGGTACAGTAATATTTAAAACTAAAAAATTGGTAAGCATATAACACTATTATTCGCGGATTAACAGTATAAAACTAAGAATACGGTCAGATTACGGTTATAAATAGAGATTAAGGTGTAAGGGCAATACAAGCACAAATCAAACAGCAGACAAAAGTTCAATAATCCGTCTTTTAAATTGTTGGCTAGTGAGAGCAAAAATTTCGAATGAAATGAAATGAAATTAATGTTTGTTACTCTTTCAGGCAAAAACGGCTAAACGGAATTAGATGAAATTTAGCACAGACATAGATTATAGTATGGAATAGCAGATACGCTTATATGTAGGCCTTTTTTATGTTTTTTTTTTCGGGTCCGAGACCGCGAATCGGTAAACGGAAGGTAGGACGCCCGCCAGCCAGATGGACCGACGACCTGAAGAAGGTAGCTGGGATGGACTGGATGCGGAAGGCGGATGACCGGATGCTGTGGCGCACATTGGGAGAGGCCTATGTCCAGCAGTGGACTATGATAGGCTGATTGATTGATAGATAGATAGATAGATAGATTACACTTTATTTGTACACCAGGGTTTTACAAAGAATATGTAACAGAAGATGTTTCTTATAAATAGTGTACAAAGAGCGGATTGATTGATGTTTGTTGTCTTAATTTATACATTTCTAAGGCAATCACTACCACTACTACTTCTTTATAGAAAATTTCAACTAAGTACATAATATCGTACCAAGTATGGAAGGCGCGGAAAGCTGTCATACAGTTACTACTATACAGCTGTCAACGTTCAACATATCAAACAGTATATTCAGTAAAATTAAACTTTTTCTAATTATTGTTAATCGTATTAGTGACCAATAAATATTATAATTATTATACCGAAAGATTTTCCGGTTCCTGTGACATATTTTTCATAAAAATTTCCACGCGAACGAAGACGCGTGCAATAGCTAGTATTTTAAACGCGAATGTGACTTTATTTATTTGCTACGCTTAAACGCCTTACCTGTTCATCCGATTATCGTGACATTTTGCATTACATATTTATTAAGAAACAAAATTGTGTTTCTGATAACATAATAACTTAAACGCGATCGTAGCTGCGAGCAAAAAATAGTTATGTAAACTTATAGTCTACAAGTAGCGGAGACACGTGTTGAATGTATTCATTGAGCTCAAACGCGTTTCATTTGTTTCACTGTTTATAGAGGTACCAAAAATGTTTTAATTCCAGGATAAAATTAACAGAAATCGATTCGAATTCATCGTATCGTATGCAATTCCGAAATTACTTTCAGAATGTGTTTATAATATGTTATTGCATGTCATAATATATATTTTTCGTATGTGGAATTCATATTCTTTTTTTAATTTCGCTCGTCAATATAATCTCAACGCGCCATTCAGTTTAAAATATTTTTAGTGTTTGGTGGAAATGTAAATCATTTCCATTTTATGTAGCATTTTTATAACTTTGCACTTATGCCGCAATCTGTAGAAAACAAAACGCATAGTTTTATGGGGACAAGACAGTGATGGCTTATAATCTCAGATAAAAGGAGTTACACAATAGTGATATCATAAAGTTCGCCGCTCTTTCCGCGAACATAAACGGACAGTGGGAAATAAATCGAAAGAGCTATAAAATCTCAACGATCGGCCCGAAATATCGGTCGTAATAACAGTACTGTCGTTAAAACAGAAGAAGAAAAAAGCCAATGGCGGCGTTATCAAACCGAAAACTAATTCAAAGTTCTGTCATTGTTTGCCGTCGGGGAGCCCAGTGAAGGAATAAAAAGCATCTTGTCGCCAAACGATATCGAGTTTCTTGAAGCAATTAAGATAAAACTGACGACAAAAGCCGCTGGGTTGTTCACAGGGCTCGCCTTTGTTGGGATCGTGGTGGTAATTAACGAGCAAGTTCTAACCGGCACTGCCCGCATGGCCGAACGCCGGAAAGATTCCACGTACGTACCAACGACTCATTTATAACTCGCCCTTTTAATTTTTCGTTTTAAACTTGTTCACTGAAATACCAGAGCAAATACAAATAAATAAACCTTTTGTAGTACCATTTATGTTCAAATACATTTAAACAGAGCTTACGGCTATAAATGTGCTGTATTTTTTTTAAATATTAAGATATAGATAGTTACAGTAAACCAGGATTCAAGCGTATTTATAGGCTTATCTTTATTTTTAAAACTTTTTACATCAAGCGGTCTCGTTAACCGTTTGATAGTCAAGCGATATCATCAGCTTTGAACTTTGTATATTTCTGGACTAGATTTATGAAGGACTGCTGGTCTTAGAAATCGGGCCCAGAGCTTTGGACAGTCGTTTTCCTTGCAATAAGGAGGTAATCGTGATCTTCCATTTTACTGTAAGTTTAATAAATATATTTTTTTATCAACGGTAATCATTGGCCACTGTCATTGGTCACTGACTGACCAAAATTGAAGTTAAAATATTTATGAGTTTCAGGTTCAATATTGTGATATTGCACCGAAATTAAATAAAATGCCCCTTTTCTTAAATCAGTATTATGCGCGACAGAAATATAATTGTTCCAGTTGAACTTGTACTCAACGTAATCCTTATTTTTCAGTTTTTCCGTTGGCACTGGTGTTGTGGGCATTTAGAAGTCGGTAGAAAACAAAGTGAACATGAAAATAAAGTCAAATCAGCTATAGATCCGAGTAATTACATAACAAAGAAATCACTGTCTAACTAGGTGGGTATTTAGGCATCTACGGAACGTGAGACAGTTTCTACGATAACTGTTCTACTCGACCGCTGCAATAAGATTGCCTCCGGGTGTGGCAGGCCGACTCGTTACGTTCCGTGTTCACACCTCAATGTGTCCATATAACATTTTTTGCTTATCTTATTTTTCCTAAATTATACTACGAATTTCAACATAAAATGTTTTCATATGTAAAACAACACAATCAAAAAGTCATTAAGAACTTGATGAAGGACATGGGTTGAATGACAGACTAGTTAGTGTTTTTTTACAACAATATACATTCTACTTCTAAGCAATCACGTTCAGAAGTTAGTTAGAATGAAATCAAACCAATCCACTTTATTACGCAATTTGAACTAATGAAACCATTCCAAAACAGTGAAACCTACGTTTAAACCTAGTTCTTTTGTCAGTCCACGTTTTGTAATAAGGCAGAACGAGTATAAATGGAGCAATCGTTTCAATGCAGTTATTTTCAAAACGTGGTGTGTAGTAACGTAACCTTTGTAAAATAGATGCCGCCGTATGCTGCGAGCTTGAATTTCTGTAGGATAAAATAAATAATAAAAACAAAGTAACACAAGGCGTTTATTGAAAAAAAAATACGAGCCAGACAATTATCAAGACCTTAAACAAGTAATTAAGCGACCTGTAACATCGGTTTAGCCACACTGGACTGGTTGGCATTGCCAGCGTATCTATGATTTTGGTAGCTTGCGGCTAAAGATTCCGTTGCGATACTAAAATAAAGCCGTAAACAGCAATTCTTTCATAAATGCCAATAAAACTCAAGGTTTTTTTTTCACAGCAAGGTATTATTCAGCAAAGTTTTTCTGTATTATTTAATAATAATTTCACCCTAAATATGTATGTAATGTATAGATGGTTTATGTCAGCTTTGGTTTAAAATAACTTTGTAGAATTCCTATACTTCTGTATATAATTCTTTGAAAATAAATTTAATTAAATAACCTTGATTCTCTAATAATTAACTGAGTACAAACAATCTTTGTAATCAGTGCGATGAGACGTGTAATGATTGCCTCTTTAACGAAAATAAAAAATACGGTTATCTAAAATGGCTAAACAGAGAAATTACTCACCTTGAATATTAAAATAATTGTATTATTTTACACGAAATATGGGGTTCAAACAAAAAGATCCTCACTACAGTTAATGGGTCGACATACATAGCGGTGCTTAAACTAAGAGCCGAGTTGTGACGCCAAGCATTTAAGAGCTATTTCAGGTACGTAAAGGGGACATTCGAAGCCCGGTACACCACATTATATAGAACAAAGAGAATTACACATTTGTGAATCACATAACAACTAAATCATTCGTTTTCCTAAAAAATAAGACCTTAGTAATGTGTATTTGAGACAAAATTACTATTTTATTGGTTTGGATAACAAATCAAAGTTAAGTCCCGACAATGTTAGCAGTCGGCAGAGATTTATGCTCCAAGTTCATCGAAGCTAAATTTATAATGTTAAAAAAAATTAGACACGTCTTAAGAAGGGAGTGTAATGGGATTAAAAATCAAATTCAACGCACTCTTTACGGGAAACCATGACGGAGCGATCATTCCACAATTTTGGTGTCCTTTTAAATCAAACGTATAGACACAGGTTTTTTAATTACAAAATCTAGAAGTTCCTTCTGCTACTTAGAACTCATCTTCTTCGAGGTTGAACTCCGCTAAGAAAGTTATAACAGTTAACATTAATCATTTGGCCGTAGTCTGCCAAGCATATCCAATCTCCACTTAACCTATTCAAAAAGCTGATCCCTTTGTGATGTATAGATATGTACGTATGTAATGTATATTCCTTCATTTTATCCCGTTTTTGTACAGTATGAAGTAACATGTAGCGAGTTACTTATTTGTGTCAAAAATTGGATACTTCCTTTGTAAAAGATTCACCCATCCAGATTATAGGATCTTTGCAATCATTGATTTACAATCTACAGAAGAGGAATAGTAAGCGGATAAGTACGTTGAAAGATGTATGATCTAAATTCAAATTTAGTAAAGGTAAAACCGTGGGAAATATTTAGTGCATAGCTGAGAATTATACTTATAACCACAATAGCATTTAATATTCTAATAATTACATAAATTTACAAAATTGTTGGACCGTCGTTCTTATAAATGACGCAATTATATTTGTGGGTCTACAAGGTACCCCCGAGAGCCAGAATTGCACGAGAGAGCTTGATAGGTTGGTAAAATTGTGCTCTGTAAATGGTCAACATTTTTTAGACGAGATGCATTATCTAATATAGGCATTATTAATTACTTTGTACAGAAACGGGCGCATTTCGTGGACATCCTTTGGGCGTCATTTTAACTGTCACGAAAAAAATTAAGGAGTTTTAAACAATTTATTAATTGTAAAGATCGTTTTCTTTATGTAGAAAAACATTGCGTGTTTCCAGCTTTATACTTTACTTTATTTCTTTTGTTTGTAGCTGTTTTATTCCAAGAACATTAGTGTTTTTACTTTAACATTTTACCTTTATATACCATTCATTCTCCAAGCAAACGTACTACATTTACGTGCGTTACAGGTAGTTGTCTTGTACAACAACTGATTGATTTGCTCTCAAAAAGTCGCTTCTAGTACCTCTCTACATTTTATATTCCAAAATGCGTAGTTATAATTTAGTTATAGTTATAATTTATCTTCGTACTTGAGTATCGTCCAATGTCACACATTCATTAATGTCCATTAAGTACAACAAAGTTATGATTGATATAAGACATTAAAATTGGTAAAAAACCTTGATGAGACATATAACAGAATGATGATATTTAATTACAACTTGTTAATGGTTACTAAAGCCCATTAACACGTAAAACTAAATACAGTACTTAAACTTATTTGAGTAGTCGAGTTCATGCAGTGTTTATTGATATATTTGTTTTAAATATTTGAAACAGTTTTGTTGTTTGTTGTGATCGTTACATCAATAAGTATGACGAACTTTGAAAACGTTAATAATTATAAATAACTCTTCATGTCCACAACGCACTCGAATATCTATTTATTTTTTAATTGTGTACATAAACCACAAGCACACGAAAGCCAGGGTTATCATCAGCATCATTATTACAAAGAAGAAAGACAACCTCAATCAAAAATCACCTACATTTATTAAAAAAATCAAAAAACCCGCATACCAACTTTTGACAATATGACATACAGAAAAGTACACACATACTGACAGATATAGGTACCTGCAGATGTAAAGCGAAAGGCCAAATCGGTCAAATAAAGATGCTTTGCTCGCTCAGTGAACAATGAAAAAGTTGTAGTTTGTTTTTTTAATCTCAAGAGCACACAAATCTCTATTCATCTGGTTTTTTTTTTAAAGCAGACATGACGTTTATTAAGAAAAATGTAACATAACATTACTATACAACGAATAAGACCTGAATTATCGCCTAACGGGCGATTTCAAGGAAAATGACAATATACAATATGGATTGCATGCTACCGATTCAGTATTAATCTTTTAGCGGTCTTTAAAAGGAATAATTAACTGTAATCACTTTGGAAAGATTAGTAAATGTATAATGTAAGCATTTGCGGGAGGAAACATTTACGTTCTGACCTTAAAGACTGTTAGTGAACATTATTTAGTAGCAGCATCAGACCACATAGGGCACTTGAAAATATAATCCAAACCCACGCACAACCTGTACTGTGTGTGTATTCTTTATGCCAATAAATTATTATTATTATAATAATATGGCACTTTAATGTCAGTAATAAAGGAAGTGAAAATTTTAGTTTACAGATGTCGGTTATTAGGTTTCAGTCCCATCAGGTATATCATACAAATATAATGTTTACTCGATCTTGGGCGAGCGTGAGACTTGTATGTTTAGTTTAATCTTACTAATATTACAAAGGCGAAAGTTTATGGTGATGGACAGAGTTTGTTATTCTTTCACGCACAGAGTTTGGCACAGAGGTAGATTTATAGTCTGGAATAGCAGGCTACTTTTTATGCCGAAAGAGTTTACTCCAAATTTCCAAATGAAGTCGCGGGCAGCAGTTAGTGGTACATAAATAATAACGATCTTACCGCCCTTATGACAAATATTTAGTGTCACCGTAATGTGTATTGAGGTTATAGTGTTATCCACTTGAACGTCCGTGGATAGTATAGTATCCAAAAAAAAATTTGCCGGCATCCATCCGGGATACTATACTATCCAAAACGACACGTTGTAAATCTTGCCCTCTAGTATAAAAATGCGCAATCAAATGAACGTTGTGCTAGTAATAAATGATTGACTATAAAATGTTTCACTAGAAAAAATATAAGAGGGCAGTGTAAGGTGTTTGAGTTCGTAGAAATAAAATTGTCAACTTTAGTCTACGCGTTACTGTGTTTGTTGTGAAAGTGGTCTGGAGCTCCAGCGATTATGTTGTAAGTATCTCGTTTATTTTTACTTAATTGTTAGATTATTATACATCAAAATAAACTTAAGAATCTGTACTCTCTGTGATAATATTTAGTTGATAAAGTTTTACGTATGAATTCATCTCTAGTTTGGACTTCAAAATATTTTTAGAAAGAATGTTAGAAAGTCGAAGTGAAAAGAAGATCCATTGTTGGAAAGTTGAGGTGAAAAAGCTCAAGCTGTGTCACTAAAGGTACGGTGCATAACATGGCAGGCTTTGTTCCGATTTTAGTTTTAAGCTAGATCATTTTTTATGTAATGTAAAATGTATTTTAAATTTAGAAATCCGGAGGCAACCTTGTTACCTGGAAAAACATGTTTAAGTTTATTCAGTCATAATCTGAACAGCCGCGATCAATCAATCGTTTGGCACCCTCGTGAATAATACCCAACTCTGTAGAGAAAACTTTTACAAAAGATTTATTTTCTCGCGGCCGATAGCAGGGAATAAAGCAAAGATTGATTGATTTCAAATAAATATGAATAAACAAGATATAACGGGAGCTCTAGTTATTATCTGTTCTAAGGAGTAAGTTCTAAAAGGAGGATATATTTTTAATTTTACGGAGTTTAATATCAGTCTCATCGTTTTTCTCAGTAAAAAAGGTGAAATAGTCGGAGTATTACTTGCGTCTTTAGATTTCTAAATATGGATATAACAATATAGGTAGTAAACAGACCGCAGGTATTGTTAACTAAATTAATGCTTCGGTAAATCAATTTTTATTTCGTTCATAAATTTTAGATGAAATAGTAACTTATATTTCCCACTGAAAAGTGGTAAATTTTCAGTGGTAAATAAAAATTTGTAAATTTAGACTTGTGAGTTTTAAAGTATACCACTAATCCCACTAATAATATAAATGTGAAAGTTTAGATGGATGGATGGATGGATGGATGTTTGTTACTCTTTCACGCAAAAACCACTGAACTGCGAACTTGCGATGAAACTTGGTATGTAGATAGCTGGAGACCTGGATTAACACATAGGCTACTTTTTATCCAGATATTCTCACGGGATCGGAACTTACGCGGGTGAAACCGCGGGGCACTGCTAGTGTATCATAAAAGGCAGTATATTTTTTATTGCTTTGACTAAAACGGCTGATAGACAGCTCCAAAGAACTGTCGATCTACGTATTTGATATTTATTACAACGTGTTACTTGCACACATTCCAGAGTAAAAGGGTCTTGACAAGTAGAGAGACAACCATTGATGCTGTCAGGGTTCCTTTTTTTGAGACAGGGAATCCCCAAAAAACAAGTTATGAGACGGTCCAGTTTACCGGGGAAAAGAGTATTCTATGTGTTAATTCAGGTCATAAGCTATCTGTGTCCCATATTTAATCCAAATTTGTTTAACCGTTTTTCAGTGAAAGAGTAACAAATATCCATCCATCTATTTATCCTCACTTTCACGTTTATAATATTAGTAAGATATTATGACTGCAGTAAGTATCAGTAGCAAAGAGGAAATAGTAGTTAGGAGGTCCCGCAAAACTAGAAGCTTAACTCGAATTAGAGTCGCTGACTGGGCCAGTACCTCCAGTATTTAACAGATATATACATACATATACTCACGCTTGCATCTAAAAAGGGGTAGGCAAAGGCGTAGTAAACATTAGAGATACCGCGTTTAACCAGTTCTGTTAGTGGAGTATTCTTTTTTGTTGAGGCATCATAGCTGCAATTGGGGGAAGGTTTGCAACGCTCAAGCGACAACTCTGATATTGCAAATGCTTGTAGGCAATTTAGGTTGAACAAGATTAGAGAGAGAAAACGGAAGCGAAGCGTTACTTTAAAAAAAAGTAACCGATCAAGAATTTTAAACGTTGTTAATATTTTTTTAAGAATTTTCTGCGTATTTTCTCTCCTAGGTCCTAGGTTTGATTCCTGTGCTAGGCAATTTTTTATAAGGTTTATGTGTAGAAAGTGTCGGTCAACTGAAACGTGGAATTTGGAGACATGGTCTAGTAGATCGTAACTGACATGATTTGTATGATATATATTATTATGTGCTATACATACTGTAAAATTGAAATTTAATATTCGTATGCCTACCCCATAATGGCGTTAGTCTTAAAAAAAAGTCACCTGATCTTTGAAATACAATATTATTATTTTACTGCTAAGTTATTGATATGAATTAGTCAGTATGTTTCTATGTACAAAAAAAGTTTAAAATCTTATTATACTTTAAAAGGGTGTTGGTTGGATCCAAATTTAGTTAACTAGTTTGAACTATGGGTACGAGTTTAATCCCCTTCTTACAATTTGATATCAGTTAGTAGTTAACGTTGTAGCAGCAGCTACACTTGCTACGAAAACGTAGGAGCTACGAGAACCTCTACGTTATGCAGTTTTCTGTCCTTCAGATTACCTTCATAAAATTCGTAACCTTCTAGGAATATGTTGATTTAATGTTTTCGTTTTAATCAAGGAAATTTTACCTATTTATTTCATCAATTGGAAAGAGCTCCGACTGATTTTTAGTCAGATTTATTGTTCTTTAAGTAAAAAAAAAGGTCTTTATTTTTGTACTTCTTTTGTAGTTAAACGTTCAAAACTTTGTGCTTTTGTGTTAAAAATAAATATATTTTATTCATAATAATAAGTTGTATCGTCGTTTAATGGACACGTAATAAAATGTCAGACGTATTTATAATAAATCTGACTTTTTATAACATTTAAATTATGCTTCGAAACTTTTCCTGGCTACTGTTTTACAATTAGTGTGTAATTTTTTTTTATATTTTATTAGATGCATTCTAAAAGTATAAACATTGAAATAAAAAATGATCAATATTGTTTTCCAAATAACTTGCCAAAATCAAATCGGTTCCATCATAATGTCATCCAAATAATTTTGGAAAGATGGGAAAATCTCGTTTTAAAAAACAAAAAATAATTAAAATAAAAGAAACCTGGCTATAACGTTTAGTATAATCTAATTAGTTTCTATTTAATAAACAATACTATATTTCACATAGCTACATAGCTAATACTGACGTAATCACAACTAATTAAAGAGTGAAGACCAGCTAAGTGCTTTCACCACAGGATCTCAGAGTATCGTTACGAACTACTAAAGAATATAATTCATGAACTCCTCAAAGCGTCTGAAAAGTAATTTAAAGTTGCAGCCATGTTTAATAAAATATTTTTAAAGTTCTGTAAAGAAATTAGTCGAAGAAATATTGTATTGTTACTCGGTATAGTTACTTCAGCATTATTATAACACATACTATGTTTCTGTCTATTATGTATTTAAATTTAAAAACAGATAAAGCACTCAAAGGTTTTTGTCGAGTTTTTATCGAGACAAACAAGTTACCGTAAATCGATGCCCGTTTTAAATAATGTTATTTTAGTTATTTATTCATTCAAAATATGTTTAAATTTAAGATTTATGTGGTTTTGTTGTCAGAAAGCGTAGTTTTTTTACATATTTTAATTATTTGTGTAACAAGTACCGTTTTAGCAATTTTGTTTCGAAAATTCAAGTAAGTCTGATTTTTTGTATTTCTTGTCGAAGGATAGGGAACTGATTTACAAAATCCACATTGACGTAAGCAAAGCCGCTGCCAAAAGGTAGTATAATATAACGTTAACAATGTATTAAATTAAACACCCTGACTTGTTAATATAATATTAATTTTCATTACCGATTACTATGAACGGCACATCACTAGTAAAAATCTAATAATAAGGCAAGAAAATGTTATGTACTAAATAAAGAGGTTATGTTATTAAGAAAATAATATATTGCAATAGTATTAGTAGTAATGTTGGTAGGAACGAAACAAATAATCAATCATTGATAAATAACAACCACATGTTATGATATAGACTATACTTTCAGCTAATATTGTACAAATAGGCACTTTTTAAATGTTGCACATATTCAATAATCGTTTTCATCAAAACATTTGTGGAAATATCTTTTAATTTTATTTTTGGTATGAGCTCAGTAGCGTACATTAGGAGACGCCTATCCAGCTGTGGATGATGAAAGGCTGATGATGATGATGATGATGATGATTATGATGTCAGTTTTAGTCACTTCGTAGTGTAACATAATTGAATTTATAAATTATGACGACGCCAATGTCAGTTACTGCAAATCTCTAAATATTTGTATTTAAAAAACAAAATCAAATTTAGTATATCCAAATGTTGATTTTAAGAGGGTAATAACATTACGGTACAGTCTCTACAGCAACATCTTATCCATTATATTTTTTATTTCAATGACTTGTAACCAAAGTTAAGCAATTACTTACATAAAACTTAATTTACTTATTTAGATTTAAAAAAACATTTCTGTTATACACCACTTGTCACTAATAAGAATTTTCAAAATGTAATGAGACAAAAATATAATATATATACGCACCAAAGTTCAAATAGGCACATAAGTTAACAGAAAGAGCTCCTAATTGCTCATTATCGTCAAACCTTTTACAAATTTCAAATCCTTATTCAAACATAACGCCTATACACACCACAAACAAAATTAACTAATAATTTACTTCAAAATTCAAAGTCGATTAAACCAAACACGTAACGTATTAAATGTTTTTTAAGTAGGAACCTAATTACAAAAGTTTCCAGCTTACTCGTTTATAAAAGTATTGAAAAATGAACGCTGATATTCGATCTTTGCTTAAGAACAAAGTAATTTTAACTCGAAGAGCGTTGCCCGAGGATTAAAAATAAAAGATGCGCAGCCAGCTTTTAACTATTGTAAGATAAGCCAAGTTTCTGTTGTGGCCGCTAAGACTAGCTTATGTAAACTTATGTCGCAACTTTTTTTTCTTTGAAAATGTAATGGATGCCCTCTAGAAATACTTTTAATTTGAATTACTCGCATGTAGTTTTCTGAAGTGTACGAACCAATTAATTAAAATATAATAGTAAAATCTGTACCAGACAAAGAGTTAAGAGAGAGCTACGACGCTATCTTTTGATTGGCCTAATAAAGTCGTCGTTAGTTTCACGTTACGCTTCTTGTGATGTGAAATTAACGTTTCATCATAACAGGCTTGTGGTTAGTTTAACAAAAATTTCAGCTCATTTACATCAAAATAATAACTATTTATTTAGTAAAAGAAATATGTGAGTTATACTAATTACAAGAAAATAGCTTAGTAAACTATTGAATGCAATAATATGTAAGCAACGAAATGGCCTGTACTAAGGAAAACATAGTTATTATGTAGAGGCTTCTTACTTGAAAATAGAAAGAAACTTAAAGGTTTACTTGTATCTAAAAACCATCACAGCATACTTAAAAATATTTCCAATGGAATTACTAATAAACACGTTAACTCAGACGAGTTCGACCGTCAGTTTCGTGACAAACAGTAGTTCCACGTTCACCAAATGCAAATATTGCATCAGTCATTATAACGCAAAAATTTCATAAAACTTATTCATACGTGATTATTAAAATGGCGTTGCGAATAATGTCTTCATCAAATAAAAATTAAACACGACGTACACAGCTGTTTTAGTTTATAGGTAAAATATGTTAATGGTTTACTTAGTTACGTAGATACACTCATGTTTGAATCCCCGGTAGGCAGAGGCGGTTAAACACCCCACATTTTGCCAATATGGTACCCCTCACTCACTCAGCTATGGAAAGAAATATGGGATCACAATTTCTAGGAGTTTTTAGTTTGACGTAATTGTCTAGTATAGTTTTTAATAGATGCGTGAAATAATAATTATAGTTTAGTAAATCTAAAAAACACGCTTAAATGGCGATCCGAATTAGAAATTAAAAAAGAGTTCTAGTTTTCCCCTTCTGGCTTTATCATCAGACCATCGTCACCAAGCCCAATTTGTTAGACTCGTCAAAACTAATCATATGGGGGGTCCATATTTTTATTATTTATTTACTAGTAGCTACTGAACACTGAAAAATTGTCTAGCAAGATTTATTTTACATACTTAGTTAGTTAGTTTGAAGCGGAGCTAATAAAAGCGTCTAAAAAGACTTTTAGCAGCTTTTGTTTCATTTTAACACATTAATTATCATATAAGATGCCATACTAGATGTTTTTCTTTTAATTTTACAGTGCAGCTACACGCTTTCATTATTAAATTACCCAACAAGAAGAATTTACAACCTAGCCAGTCCTTTTGAATAGTAAATTTTACTAATATGACCATAAGTTATGGCATATCATTGTACCGCACATAGACATAGTGCAAGTATGAAAGTGTTACTAACTTAGTTTTAAGTTATATTTACTAACACATAATGTTTTAGTAGGTATGTATATTTAGATTAAAGTAATCTATGGGCATATGCAGCCTGAAATAAATGATTATTATTATCATATAAATTATGAAAAAATAAAAAAACTTTCAATGCACATGCATAAAAAAATTTCATTGCATTGAAAGTAATGTTTAAGATATTTTTTTAGGATTTAAAATTTTTAACATGTCATGTCATTGCTTTGTCTTTGAGACATTGGCTTCATGGACAATTGGACAAACATTTTAATATTTAACTATCTGTACTAGTACCAGTGCAAAATACTGAAACCGTGTGTTATATAAAAGTACTTAAGCTTAAGTGGTCAGGATACTGCAGAGTGGAAGGCAAGGAAGGAATCCACCAATTTAGTTTTCCTAATTCGAAGCATTTCAGTGATAGGATGGGTGAAAGAAGAAAAACAATGAAAGATTAAGGACATGAGTTATATACCCAGTGGCTTACGTTCACACATGTTTAAGTTATAAATATGTATAGTAAAGCACTTTACCTGTTGTCTACTTCTTAAGAGAAAGTGAAACAGTTTAATCCTTATTCTAATTGGACAATTTGAGGTTGAAAATGCTGGCACGTTCTACCAACTTATTAGACAAATCCCTTTCTGTTGCAGCTGGTGGAATGCCTTGTTGGTTAGTATCAGACGTGCTCAATGGTTTCTGTATATAAAGCGCGTAGCGCAAAGAATGGCCTCTTTAGCTCTGGTTCCAGCTCGCTAAATTAAGTACTTACACCAACACCGGCCACCGACCACGATCGAAGTCTCCGAGAACCCTTTTTTTTTTTTTTTTTTTTCTGTGCGTGTGGAAACCCCCTCGGGCCGTCACCCCGCCGGGGTTTCCCCTTCGGGCGGTGTGTCGGAATCGAACCGACTAAAACCACACGGTGTGCCGTACTGCACCTTAAATAGGAGGGATCCGGGAACAGCTTTTATTAAGACATCCGGACCCCCCCTAGCGCCTGCCCGCAAAACGGCCACACTCAGGGCGGCATGACTTCCGCCTCCAAATCGAACGGGGGAGTACCGGCCAACGCGCACGCCGCCTCCGTCGACACGGTGCGGTATTCACGTATGGTTCTAACCGCCTTTCCCCTCTGTGGGCGCCAGAGGCGCGCCCTATTCTGGGCGGTCAGAGCCTCCGTCCACACCGGTGCACCGTAGAGTGCCATTGACCGGACAACCCCCGTGTACAGCCGTCTCGTAGCAACGCTGGGCCCGCCCAAATTGGGCAAGAGTCGCCCAAGGGCGGATGCAACGCCGACCAGCTTTGGAGCAAGCTGCAGGAAGTGCTCGTCGAAGCGCCACCTACCGTCGAGGATCAGGCCCAGATATTTTATGTGGGCCTGAACCGGTACGAGGACCGAGTTGACCTCGATAGAGGCGCCAGGGGGTGGACCACGATGGGGCCCATGAAATAAAAGGGCCTCCGTCTTGTCCAGGGCCACCCGCAAACCCAGCGCCTCGATGCGCAAGACAACCAGAGAGACTCCCCTGGTGGCCAGGCGCGCCGCCTCCTGAAAGTTCACTCCCCGGGCTGTGACCAAAGTGTCATCGGCGTAACAGATTACGCCGAGCCCGGGGGGGAAGTCGCCTCGAAGGGCCCATTCGTACCCCATGTTCCACAGGAGTGGTCCAAGGACAGACCCCTGCGGAACACCGCACGACATGGGCCGACAACTTAAAACTCCATCTCGGTCCTCGTACATGACGGTACGCTCCTCTAAATAGTCTGCCACTAGCCGCCTCAGGTACCCTGGCACTCCGTGATAGTGGAGTGCTTCCCTGATGCAGCTGAATGGCAGACTATTGAACGCGTTGGCGATGTCCAACGACACCGCCAACAGCACGCCGCCACAGCTCACTACCTCTTCGGTCACGGCCCTCAGGCTCAACACAGCACCGACCGTCGAACGCCCCGCTCGAAAACCGAATTGGGCGTCCAACTAATCGGGGCCGATCTCGCACAGGTGCCGGACGATGCGGGCAGAGAGGACCCTCTCAAACAATTTACCCGCCTCGTCCAGCAACACGATGGGCCTGTAGGCCGCGACCGAGTCAGTAGGCCGTCCCGGCTTACTTAAAAGGACCAGCTTCCCGCTCTTCCAGCAGTCAGGGAAGCGCCCGGACGCCAAGCAAGCGTCAAACACCTCCCTGATGCGGTCGGACATGTGGTCGAGGGCAAGGGCCAACACTCGGGCAGTGATCCCGTCTGGCCCGGGGGCGGTGTTCTTGGAACGGATCCGTAGAACAGCCGCCCCTACCTCCGCCTCCGTGACGGGTGGAACACCATCCTCCTCGTTCTCCCCGTTATCTCCGGCCAAGGGGGCCATCGACGGGGGTACGTGCTCCACCCGTTGCGGGAAAAGGCCCTCAACCACTTCCTGCAGGAAGCTGGGCTGGAGAGTCTCCGTAAGGGGGGGGGGGGGGGGCCGACGCGCGGAGCTTTTGTTGCGCCGTGCGATATGGGCGACCCCAGGGGTCACGATCGAGACCCTCCAGCATCTCCTTTCTTTTTTCTTCTTTGGCGCGGCTAATGGCCAGCTTCAGAGTTTTCCGCGTATCTCGGTACTCCTCATGAAGTCGGTCCTATTCCCCATCTTCGCGGTGACGCCGCCGGCTGGTCTCCGAGAACCCTGCCTTGAGCCTAACTAGTGAACTAAATTAAAAAGTTAAATCTTGTGACCTAGTGTGTCTAATTTATCTTCATTAAATAGTTTCCCTGGTCGACCCCGTTTCTAACATATGGCCGACCACCTACCAGGTTACAAATAAATTGTAGCACAATCTTTTAACATGGATAATTTTAAATAAAAAACACTTAGTAATAAATAGTTACGTAAATAATTGTATCATAATTTTATTTATTTATATGATTAACATGAATAAATTATTGATAACATACGATAATCCATATTCAAATACAATGTACAATTTTTTTTTAAATAAATAAATATATAAAAATAAAAATTGGAAATTAAATCTAAAGTCTGAAATCATTTCTAAATATTACAATGTAACCCACCTAATTGAATGATTTGATTTTTTGATAATAATACTTCAACACATTCATTTTAGTCTTCTATATAATCTTATTACTGTATTATTACATTTACTCTATGTTGATAGTTTCTTTTTATTTTATATAAGATTATAGTTATATCTAAACATATGTATAGTTTAATACAGTCACGAAAACACACAAAGGAGCGACGAAAAAAGAATCAAGTCAGAAGGCACGATTCGCAATCCGCGCTAAGTCTTCCTTTCATGGTGCGAGGTTGTTAGCGAGGAACAGCGATAAGAGAGAACAAAAACAAAGGCGGAACAGCTCACAAACGCTCAAAGGTGTCACAGAGAAAAAATGCCTTTTTGACCAGTTGCCCTTCGTAAGAGATAATTAATTATACTTTAAGATAAATACATTCATACTTTTATATACAAGAGTAACTATTTGGAATTGCAAAATAGATACGTATAGTGAAAATTATCACTTCTAATTTTTAAGCAGACTAATGGTTGCTCAGAGATTGAAATTCGACCGACAATTCGACAATTTAAAATTCTAACTATCTTACTAATATTATAAATTTTATGCGAAAGTTTGTGAGGATGGATGGATGGTTGGACGTTTGTTACTATTTCACGCAGAAACGGCTGAACGGATCTGGATGAAATTTAGGACAGAGATAGATTATAGTCTGGAAATAGCACATAGGTTACTTTTATCTCCAAAAAATGTATGCTTCCCGTGGGATGTATTTTACCAAAATTTCCACGCCGACGAAGTCGCGGGCAATAGCTAGTAATATTATAAATAAAATATAATAGTATATATTATTACGTACATACGGTATAGGGGGTACTCTATGTACCTTTTGATGAAACGTATTTCATCCAAATGATTAATAGTACCTGGTGGAGCGCCAATATATTTATAAAATGCATACATAATCGCACCATAATATATTTCGTTATATTATTAATTTCATAGTCTTTATGTAAACCACATTCTGTTTGTCGAATGCAATTAGTGCTGGTATTGCTGTAATATTGCCAATGTACTCGACGATCTCAAGAGATGGCGTTAGCAGTCTTCAAATAATGTAAACGCGCTGCACCTGATTGGTGCAAGAAAAAACGGACATACCCTGCTCTCATCGCTTTTCGCGAAGAAGACGCCCCTTTAATATATAAAAATTTTGTTCCGCCACGGACATCAGTTATATTTCTCGTGAAAAGAAGCTGATTTTCCGTTAGTCCTATAGCCGTGTAGTGTTTGCACTCGCTTGTAACCTTTACAAGGTGTATGTGGAGTGCTCCAGTCTACGATCGTGACCGGCCGGTCAATACCTTGCAAGAGACCGTAGAAACCTCGCCGCTGCTCGCTGCCTTCTGGAGGATCGGGACTTGGTCGGTGTTGCAGGTTAGTGCTGGCATGATTGTTTTGATCGATAGAAGTGGTTTACTTCCCTACACCTCGTACGCTAACTGTTGAGCAATCACACCCTGGTCGGGCTATTTACACGCCTGACCATATAATTTGGTCCTTCGAGCCGGATAGGCCAGTGATTCACGTAAATATTGGTGAATTTACTTTTCTATTCATATCATAAAAAAGATTCACGTAATTCTAGTGAATTCTTGCCGCCATTTTTCCTCGCTCACAGATTTACGTAAAATTGGTAAATTCTGTGTTTAAAACGCACGAGAACTACGTAATTATTGGTAGACTCGTATTTAAATATAATTAATTGTTAGATTTGGTGAATTACGTATTAATTGGTAATAATATCCATTATACTCAATTTAGTTGAACTTATTTATACCTACCCACTTATTAACCGCTCCACCACTGTACTTTACGCTAAGTCATTTTAAGATTTAAATTTAATTTGTGTTTTTACACTAACTAGGTAGATATACCTATCACTTTGTAGTTGTATTGTGATATTATTTTATAAACATGACGGAAAGCGAATCAAGCCGCGAAGTCATGTTGGTTATGTTGAATCAAAAGAAAGAATTATTATTTCAACGTATTAATCGTATGTACACATCGTCGAAAGGTATAATTTCTTTCGATTCATCAACGCGAGCTAACGAGAATTTTCTGGCTGAAACGGAGATGATAGATGAGTTACGCGATAAATTTGAGTCCATTGTTGATAAAATAAATAATATAAATTTGTTATCGAAGATTACGGTCAATCCCGAGTATTCTTGCCTCGATTCATTTGATGATTTATACTCGAGAGTTAAACGCGTTAGAAATAAAATATTAACCACTTCTAAGGTGCGTTCACTCGAGACCAGTAGCTCGATCAAGTCCGTAGTGAAATTAGAACCTTTAGTAATTCCGAGTTTTGACGGACGCCCTGAAAACTGGAATACCTTTTATCAGTCTTTTAAAGCTAATATTCATTTGAATCAACAGCTTTCTGACTCGCAACGTGTACAGTATCTAATTTCTAAACTCACCCACGACGCACTAAAATTCACTTCCGGTATTATTCCGTCAGGTGAAACATATAAAATACTGTGGGATAGTTTGGTTAAGAAATACCACGACAAACGCTCATTAGGTACATATTATCTCAATAATATACTGGACTTAAAAACTTGCTCGCACACTGCGAACGCTCTTGATACCTTTGTTAGTAAATACTCCGCTTCGATTTCAGCTCTAAAAGAATTAGGCATAACAGATCTAACTGATTTTATTTTTCTTCAATGCGCTTTGAGAAGGATGGATCCTCAAACCATCCAAGCCTTTGAACTTTCGATTCGGGATGTGGAAGTGCCTACGACACAACAGCTTATCGCTTTTATACAGGATCAGGCTAAGATTTTGGAGCGCTCAAACCCGCGAAATTGGTCATATACGAAACCCGCTGCTGTTGTTACGTCGCCCTCACGCGACCGGCGCGTTCATCACACCTCCAAATCTTACGCAGCAGTTACCGCGAATTGTTGTTTGTGTAGTGGTAACCATCGACATTTATATGATTGCGCTCAGTTTAAAACTATGCGAGACGCAAGGGCTAGATATGAGTTTATTAAATCGAAGTACGGTTGCGTTAATTGTTTAAGCACTCTACATAAACTTCCGGATTGTAAGAGTACGTCAGTCTGTTTCTGTAATAAAAGACACCATAGGTTATTGCATTTTGATAGTAATAATTCGCAATCGCATGCGGCTATGGTAAATACCGCCGTCGCGTACTCGCCGCCGCCCGCTCATCGCGCGACCGTTACTTCGCCCGCGCCTTCTCATCGCGCTCACACGACTTCGTCATGCATTCGAGCGCCCCTCATTGCTACAGAACCAGTTACACATACACAGTCTTACACTTCTTGTCATAAGGGTGATATACTTTTGTCAACCGCTCAGGTATACGCGCGCTCTAAGGGTAGCGCTGGTATCAAATCTGTAGTTAGGTGTTTGATAGATAATGGCTCGCAGAATAATCTAATAACATCTGCTTGTTCTAGTTTATTAAATTTACCGATAATACCGTTGAATAATTCCTATGTTAAAGGTGTTGGTTCCGCTTCAAGTCCGATAATCGGTTATGTTCATTTAGACATTGAATCCCGTATTTATCCGGATCAGAAATACACTATACATGCGCTTGTTGTAGAATGCATTACGGATCAATTGCCTTCGAAATTTATCGATTGTGATCGCGACCTAGATTTTCGTAACCTTCCGCTCGCTGACTTAAGGTGGAAAATTCCGGGCAAGATTGATTTATTGTTAGGTGCCCAGCTATTCCCATTTATATACTTAGGAAATATGGTCGAGTGTGGGCCGCGCGCACCGTGTGCTTTATCTACAACATTTGGTTACGTACTTATGGGAGATTACCCGCGTAAACATATTTTACCTACTGCCGCGTCTTTTTCTGCGTTAGCGCTTAATGATATAGTGCAAAAGTTCTGGGAACTTGAAGAAGTACCCATGAAACGCTTGTTGTCACCAGAGGAGACAGATTGCGAAAATATTTTCACGGCTACCGTGACCCGTGACGACGTAGGTCGTTATACAGTTGCATTACCGTTCTGTAGGGACCCTTCGGAATTAGATAATTCGCACGCTACCGCTTATCGCCGTTTCGTTTCACTCGAGCGTAAGCTCCGTCAGGCACCGATAGTGCGCGAAAATTATAACAAGGTTATTCAGGATTATATTGATAACAATTACCTCAGTCCTGTTAAAGAATCTGAGCTGTCCTCTGATGGTTATTATATACCGCATCACGCAGTAGTCCGACCTGATAAACCGATGCCGCGCATCGTATTGGACGCGAGTGCTAAAACGCATACAGGACTTTCGCTTAACGATATATTATATATTGGACCCAATTTACAGGCCGATCTGTTTTTATTATTGTTAGGTTTTAGATTATTTCCTATTGCAATGAACGCTGATATAAAACAATATTATTTACGGATTGGTGTACCAGTAGACCAACATAAATACCTACGCATTTTATTTAGATTCAACGAATCGGAAAAAATTCGAACTTATGCCTTTAATAGGCAACCTTTCGGTCTCAAGTCAAGCCCTTACATAGCTATGCGCACTGTGCGACAGCTGGCTACTGACATGAGTCCGCTCTATCCTGATGCCGCGAAAGTGGCAGAGACCTGTCTGTATATGGACGATTTGGTTCTTTCTATTGCAAATGAGGATACTGCCACGCAATTAGCTCACAACTTGATTAAGTTTTTCAAATCGGGTGACTTTGACTTAGTGAAGTGGTCTAGCAATTCACCAGTGCTACTTGACTCGCTTCCCGACACGCACCGCAAGTCGCTTGATTTTGATGTTGACAATAATGTCTCTAAGGTCTTAGGTCTCTCATGGGAACCATGTGAAGATAATTTTCATTTCACATGCGCCGCAATTAATGAAAGGTGCACCAAGAGAAACATACTCTCGATGGTTGCACGACTATTTGACGTGCTCGGATTGGTCGCGCCTGTGATTCTCTATGCCAAGTTGTTAATTAAGGAACTGTGGCTCAGCAAGTGTGATTGGGACGACCCTGCACCGGAGCACATACGCACCCGTTTTTTCGCTCTTGCGCAATAACTTCAAATGCTTGACACTTTAAGGATTCCACGTCATGTAGGCGTCGAAGTTGGTTGTGAATTACGTCTTGTTGCTTTTTGTGATGCTAGCATGAATGGTCTGGGATGTGTCATTTATGCCCATTGTACCTACCCGTCTGGCATTCAAACTCGCATTCTTTGCGCTAAATCAAAGGTTTCGCCAACAAAAATCACTACGCTCGCTCGCTTAGAATTATGCGCTATTTTACTTATGTCAAAATTAATAAAAACTGTGCGAGACACATATGCAACACGTATGACCATTGCCGGGATATACGCAGTTTCTGATTCCACTATTGCTTTATCATGGGTTCATTCTTCACCACATCGTTGGTCAGTTTTCGTCGGTAATCGCGTCGCTCAGTGCCAAGAAAACTTGGACTCTAAACATTTTTATCATATTGCCGGAGCTAGTAATCCAAGTGATTGTCTTTCGCGTGGTATGCTTCCATCGCAACTTTTGACCCACGATTTGTGGTGGAAAGGTCCTCCGTGGATTCGCAGCTCATCTGAGAAGTGGCCGATTAAGCCATTCTCGCTTAATAATTGCTCTGTCTTGCCTGAACTCAAGGCAAATGTGTTGGCTGCCATTACTCACACAGAGCCGCCGTTGCTGTGTACGTTAGCACAACGTGTTTCTTCTTGGGAAAAGTTGCTACGTATCACCGCATATGTATTAAAATTCGCAAGACCTAAAGTTAAGGTCGAACCTCGTTCTATAGCAGGGTTGACAAGTGCTGAGAATGCGTTAATTCTCGCCGTTCAATCTGTGCACTTCTGTGAAGATATCAAATTGATCAAGGCTGATAAATTACCTTCAAAAAAGCTGCAAAGCCTCTTCGTCTTCTTAGACAAACAAGGGATTTTACGCATTGGAGGAAGACTTTCTGGATCAATGCTTCCTTTCGAAGCTAAACATCCGGTTCTTCTCCCTAAACGCGATCATGTCGTTGACTTAATAATACAGCATTTTCATGTTGTTAATTGTCACACCGGACCTGGACTTCTTATGTCTATTATACGACAACGCTACTGGATCTTGGATGCCAGGACTGTTATCAGGTCCAAGTTGCGAAAGTGCAACACTTGCTTTAAATGCAACCCAACGCATCCAACGCCTATAATGGCTGATCTTCCTGATTACCGTGTTTCAGAGGCCAAGGCATTTTGTCACACTGGTGTAGATTACGCTGGTCCGATAAGGACAATCCTTTCTCGCCGCAGAGGTCAACATGCGCAAAAGGCGTACATCGTTCTTTTTGTTTGCATGGTCACACGTAGTCTACATATTGAAGTGACCAGTGATTTAACTACTGGAAACTTTCTAGCCGCTTTTAAACGCTTTATTTCCCGTCGAGGACCAGTTTCATGTCTCTATTCCGATAATGGATCTACTTTCATCGGTGCGAAGGCACATTTAGATGAGCTGTATAGTTTTTTATTGAACTCTAGCTTCAAAAACGCGCTGTCGAATGAGTTGCTCTCTCGACGCATAGAGTGGAAGATGATTCCCCCAAGATCACCAAATTTTGGTGGGATGTGGGAAGGGAATATAAAGAGCATGAAAACGCATTTATATAGAGTAATAGGAAGTCAGTTACTTACCTACGAAGAACTGCAAACTGTTCTTACTCAGATAGAGTGTATTCTTAACTCTCGTCCATTGAGCGTATTATCGTCAGACCCTTATCCTGAGGTGTTAACTCCCGCGCATTTTTTGATGTCTACTCCGTTGCAATATTTACCCGCTGCTGATTTGTCAGATCAACGATTGAGTCTGTTAGAACGTAAAAAGTTGTTAGATAGTATGGTCCAATCCTTTTGGAAGAAATGGCACTTAGAGTATTTGCACACGTTGCAAGTTAGGCAAAAATGGGCTACTCCCGACAAACCGGTAGAAATCGGAACTGTTGTTCTTCTTGAGCAGGAGAATTCTCCACCGTTGCATTGGCCGTTAGGAGTAATTACGGACGTGTTCAGAGGCTCTGATAACGTTGTACGCGTGGCGATAGTTAAAACGCAAACTGGAATTTACAAACGCGCTGTAACTAAATTATATCCTATTCCTACACAATAAATTCAACTTAGTTTAAACCTTATTTTTTAGTTTAGGCCGCTATATTTATCATATTTATTATTTAATCGCATAATGCATGTGTTACTCTCGGTCAGTTAGAAAATTCGCGTGTTTTGAAACATCTTGTGATGTTCCAAGGCGGGGTGCATGGTGGAGCGCCAATATATTTATAAAATGCATACATAATCGCACCATAATATATTTCGTTATATTATTAATTTCATAGTCTTTATGTAAACCACATTCTGTTTGTCGAATGCAATTAGTGCTGGTACTGCTGTAATATTGCCAATGTACTCGACGATCTCAAGAGATGGCGTTAGCAGTCTTCAAATAATGTAAACGCGCTGCACCTGATTGGTGCAAGAAAAAACGGACATACCCTGCTCTCATCGCTTTTCGCGAAGAAGACGCCCCTTTAATATATAAAAATTTTGTTCCGCCACGGACATCAGTTATATTTCTCGTGAAAAGAAGCTGATTTTCCGTTAGTCCTATAGCCGTGTAGTGTTTGGACTCGCTTGTAACCTTTACAAGGTGTATGTGGAGTGCTCCAGTCTACGATCGTGACCGGCCGGTCAATACCTTGCAAGAGACCGTAGAAACCTCGCCGCTGCTCGCTGCCTTCTGGAGGATCGGGACTTGGTCGGTGTTGCAGGTTAGTGCTGGCATGATTGTTTTGATCGATAGAAGTGGTTTACTTCCCTACACCTCGTACGCTAACTGTTGAGCAATCACACCCTGGTCGGGCTATTTACACGCCTGACCAGTACCGTTCCCGAGGGATACAAAACTAACCTTTAAGCGAGGTAAGCCTCGGGCAAAAGATAGTTAATGAAAAACGGGAAAAAGTGTTTACTTTTTATTTATTGAAAACTATAAGGTTTTACTCGAGTTTGTATTTCGGGGATGCCCGACTAGTTTCGGACCCGACGGGGGCCCTTTCTCAAGGAGTGAAGCGTCCTGCCAAGACGGTGACGCTTACGATTTTCTTTGTGACAGTTCGAAAAGTAGTGAATTAATAATCAATTTCAATTAAGAGAAATTTTTATCCATTAAAAAAAGTAAATAGTTAATTTTACCTAAAAATATTAAACTCCGTTCCATAAATTATCTTACCCACTTTTAATATATTATAGATAGGAACTGATTTATTTATTAATGTTACTGAAGACTGGAGTGAGAAAAATAAATGCTACATTACATTACATTTATTGCGAAGAAAACTATTTAAAATATAGACAAATGGTTTTTTATACCGATTTAGAAATCATTTAAATTGATTTATAAAAAAAAACAGTAGAAACATTCAACAGTCCTCATCACTATGTACGAGTACAATGTTTTTGGTTTTGCGTAAAACAAAAAATCATTTATGTATTTAAAAAAACACCACGTGTACAAAATCATAATGTGTACAAATGGTAACAAATTGTATAATTAAATGAAAATAAGTAATCTGTATAATTTCCAGACAGAGTATTTCAAAGTTAAATTTTACAAACTCTGAAAAGAATTTTACAAAAGAAAATAAATGAATGGACAGAGTATAGACAAATATTAAAATTAAAGGTACCAGTTAAAGAAACCAAACAAATGATGATCAAGTTCAGTCATTGTATTGTTTTATACATTTCTCTTTTCAATGTTCTTAGTTTACCGGTTTTAGCTGTACGTATTTTGTCTGTCAGCTATTTGCAGTTCTGTTTTATGGATGCAGATAACATATTATAAGCTTTGTTTAAATAATGGTTTCGACGATATAACGCAATAACGTAGAAAGAAAACATACGCCCTACTAAATGGTTCCAGTTTTTTAAATGTTACTGATATCTGACATTTGATTTTTACATGCCGCAAGAAAGATGCAGCAGCAAGTTTTTATTGTATAAAGTGATATTTTATTACTCTGAGAACTTTGTGACTATTTTCCATTCGCCTTTATTTGAATATGAGACCAAGTTATTGTGAGACTCTGAATTTTTTTACTTTGACTATAGAGTGTATTTTGTCAGCAACTTTATCTTATTAATAACTAGCTGCGCCCCGCGGTTTCACCCTCGTAAGTTCCGATGTGTTGCGAATTTCGGGATAAAAACAAGAATATGCGTAAGTCCAGGTGTCCAGCTATCTACATACCAAGTTTCATCGCAATCGGTTCACGTTTATAATATTAGTAAAATATAATCAATATTCCGTCTATGGTATGCCGCCGGCAGGGCGCTCATCCTTGGAACCTTTCAAAATGTTCCGTTGTGGAATGAGCTTCCTACCAGGGTTTATCCGAGGGTCTACAGTATGGGGTTGTTCAAGAAAAGAGTGTATAGGTTTTAAAAGGGACCGCAACGCGCATGCGAGTCTTCTGAAATTGCAAGCGTACGTAAATAGGAACGTTAACCAACATCGAAAATAGACATTTGTCTATTTTAGATGTTGGTTTTAGATGCATATTTTGGATGGATAAAGATAAGATGGATAAGGATAAAGATGCATATTTTAGATGCATACTTATGCAACCTGAGAGATTCAAATAAGTTTAAACGTTTCGTAATATATATCTAAAAAATATTGTTTTCGGGATTAACGCGAGAAACGTGAATTTCGAAGGTACAAACTTATAGTTAGCGAAAACTAAAGATGTGAAATCAATCGCCTGTATTTAACCAAAACTAGATATTTTTAAATGAAAAAACATCAAGTAAAAATAGGAAGGTGCAGTCATAAGCACTAACAAGGCTTGTGCCTGAAGTAACCACTTGATTTCGGCACTGGGCGTCTGCTAGCCTCCGCATTGCAGTTAACTGTCTTTGTTTTGTGTTTAAAAATTTTGAAGCTATGCCTGAGCAATACAGCTCCCGAATACGAATCACTACTGTAATTTATAAATATCATTGATGTAGGTATGTAGTAGTGTTGGCAAACAATGGCGTCAAGTTGTGAATTTACTTGTTAATTTCGAATAGGAACGGGCAAAATATTTACAAATAAATTCGGTTTCTCGTTTCATTTGTAATATTTAAAACTAACAGTTCCCCGCAGTTACACCCACGTTTAAGGTCTCTGCTCCGCTTCTAAGGGCCGTAGCGTGATGTTACATAGCTTTTCTTAATCTACTCTACCTCTATCCAATACATATCTATCTATATAAATGTTTAAAAGCGCTAAACTCTGAAACGACCAGTCGTATCAAAGATTAACGCATTTAAACTAACAAACAAAAAATTTAGAATAACTCACTTAGACTTAGAATTAAGTTCAACTATATTATTTTTCGAGAAATTCATTATTATTTGAATACATAATACTCACGCCTATCGAAGGGATAGGCAGAGAGAATAATTTAGTCCCACTCACATAATAATAATATGGAGTAAGTCGGTTGCTGTCAACAGGTCACTTTGGGAAAATGGGAAAATTAGGAGTATATTTAAACGAAAGAAGGGAAGGTGATGGATGAGATGATGATGATGAAAGAGATTTTGCTTGTATGGATAGATTGGGCAGCTTGAACAGGTTACGTCCGGCCTCCATAAGCGCTTGCCTGAGGGCGACGTACAGGGTTATCCGTCGCCCTAGCAGAAGCAGGCCCGAGACGGCGGCGCGACGTGTTATGCGCTCGCCTCTTTGAATTAAAGGGGGAAAGACCCCTGCCCTATCGCCTGTTATTCAACAGGCTGCCAAGTCTGCCAGGGTTCCTAGGGATTTCCTTTCGAGGGTACTCCTGAGGCCCGGGCAATAAGACTACGGGACGGAACACCGTGTGGTTTTAGTAGGTTCCAGTCCGACATACCTTCATCACCTTACCGTTAGCCCCGATAAGGTGATGACCCGTGGGGGTTTCTACACGTCAAACAAAAAATGGAGCCCTCTAATTAAATTATAATACCAATATTTATTTCAAACAGTGTATGTTTATTAATTTAATGAATATACGATTATATGACTGGCCTGTTACACACAGATACAGATACAGATACTCTACAGATGTTCTTGTCAACTCCAACTAAGCTCGTAGTTTATATTGTAATTGTAAGGACAGGACAATATATCACAATCTGGTGAAGCAATCTTCTCCTAGGTACGTTGCAGAGCAATTTGATTTGGAAAACGATAGAAAAAGGGGGAAATTGATAGTGTTGCTCTGATTAACTATGGTATACTCCTATCCTTTCCATGTTTTTGAATAATAAAAATTCTGTTTTATTATTAACATCAAAAAGTACTCAAGAAATAAACCTACATGTAACACAAATAAGTTCATAAAAATATGTGCTCAAAATGTTTCACGGTGCCCCGGCTGGACCACTGATCCCAAACTGACCCCGAGCCAGGGTCACATAAATTTTATCTTAATCTAATCAGGTAAATAGAGCCAAATATGAGATACTGTGTATGATGTACTTATATAGACATAACATTTAATTATAACTACCTTATTACTATGAATGATTTAGTAATTAAATTTTATCCATATATTTATTTACTTTCACTAAATATATATGTACACTGCATTAAATTCAACATGCAAGTTTATGCTATATTAACATTCAGTAATACTAAAATTTGACTCCATTTCGTTGCAACAAATTTCAAGCATTGAATCTCATGATTTTAATTATTGGACTATGAGTCAGCCTGTGACCACAGCCAGTGCAACCTGGTCGAAACGTCAGGAAATTCAGAAGTATGTAATACATTTTCCTGATCGCGTTAATTCCCGTTTAAATACATAATTATATCATGGAATGCGAAAGTTTAAAAGTGAATCATCATTTTAATATTTTAAGAAGTCATCTCAACGTCAAATGGTACATGTATGTACTTTCTTAGAAAATTGTAGAGCGATTACTGTTCATTATTATACGTACACATGGCTTAGATACTTTGTGTAGCGGTCAAATACTCCCACAGAAAGCTAACTTTATTGACGATATATTATCAACCAACTGTCAACACTGAAGTAACTCAATAATTCAATAATTTTAATGAAGGCAAGTCAACTTCTATCACCTCTAGTCTAAGCACTGTGGAAATTAGCGTTATTCGTTTTTGTTTCGAAATTGACAATGATGAAACTTGTGTGGGTTTTACGTATTATTTTATTAAAAAGCAAACTTATGGTTCCTCACAGGGCAGCGACATAGCTTTTCTCGGGGACTTCCTTCCTAGGGTATACCCGAGTCCCTGGCAATAGACTTATTTATGACGGAACACCGTGTGGTTTTAGTCGGTTCGATTCCGACATACCACTTCACTGGCAGCCCCAGTGGAGTGATGACCCGAGGGGGTTCCCACACGATAAAAAAAAAAAAAAGGGCAGCGACATAGCTTGAAATTATTTTTACATCAAGTTATTTGCAAATACGTTAGCATTAAAAACAATATGAGCACATTACATCTTTGAAACAATTCATTCCACAATAATGTAACATAAATATTTATACCAAACTTTTACAGTCGGAATTTAATTATTTATAATAACGACTGATGACAAAGTGTTGCGTAATAAAATTAGACAGCTCATATGACGTCATAGGTGAATGAGTGTTTTATTCAGATAACACTTGTTTCAAGTATAACACGTCTAAAGTATGTTTGGCAAAAGGCACTATATTCATTATTACTCTGAGTAATTACACGAAACGTTGTGACATATGTAACTCGCAGCCAATTAAATGCAACCATTAAAATTTTAATACCATACCGAAGTTTCACTTTACTATTATAATTGCTGTTTCCAGTTGCTTGCTCTGGGGTGATTTTCAAACTACTGAAATAGGCAATTAAGGACAGAGAATACTTTTTTGGTTGAAATCCTGCAAAATTATTTTTGTTACCTGAAATATTATATTTTGGTTTAACATTTTATAATGTTTTACCAAAGGTTTCAGTATTTATATACCATTAATATAATCTAAGGTAACATATTAGTGTACCACTCAGCTGTACGTAACCAATCAGCCTTTTAGTACATTTTAACTTCAAACAAAGAAAACCATTATTTTGTGTCTGCGATTTAGTTTGATTCTTAACAGTAACAACATTACGTCCCAATTCACACACAGTTTAATTTGAGAGGTATTATGCAACTAATTCAATGATCATCGAATCGATGCTTCAAGTAAGCTACCTAGAACGCAACTACGTTCGTAGGAATTGCCCTCAATAACGTCGCGCAGAACGGAATGATCATCAACATTTAATCCGTATCATGCTTCTGGCGACTTAACCGATTCAATCGTCGCTCAAGCATCAACCACGTCCATCGGACCGGTATGCAATTTCACACACCGATACCCACTGATATTGCTAACTGTACGGTTCTAAGGGGCAACGTGTATGACAAAAATTTCTGCCAGACGGACGACGGTATGATTCGAATGCGTAGCGAAATATCGTGCATGACTGAGTATTTAGAGTATATTTTGTTTTGTTGTAGGAGAAAGTTATTGCAAGTAGATCAGATCTTCCTCCTATGATTTTTTTATTTAAAGTGGCAACTCCCGCGTTTGGAATATTCTTGTATCGCGGGCTTCACAAACATCTAAACAACGGACACAAACAACCCAGACTCGGGACAGCTATATGATGATCACACAATTTTTTGTCCCGTGTGGGATTTGAACCCACAACACTCGGCGCGTGCTAGTGGCAAAGGTACCACTTAAACCATTGCGCTATACGTGCAGTCACATTATCGATACATTCATTAGCAGTTAGTGAAATCATAGACGAATTATTCTGCTTCTCTAACTTGAAAATGCATTTACGCTAAGTTTTTTTACAATCAAATTAATTAACCTGTTAACAACTTAATTATTACTTAAAACTTATCAGATTTTTTAGAATTATATTGAACTAGTGGACTTTATATCGCTATAGAACAAATTATTCATATTTAAAAAAAAAATGTTTCTACTTTTATTCCGTTTGCTATTTTATTAACGCGTATTTTTTTAGTCTTGTATTGTCATCGGTCTGTGACACGTGTGCAAATTTTCAAGTTAATCGGACGTCTTGAAGTTTGTGAATACTATGTTGAAAGTTTTCGTTACATAAATAAATTGATACATGTCAAGCTAATATAAAAATGTGTAAAAGTAATATAAAAATGTGTAAAAGTAATATAAAAATGTGTAAAAATAAGGTACAGGGGAGGTACCTTATACGTAAACTGGGAAATTTCTTTTCTCGTCTATCCCATGATGTGGTGTCAAATTTTTGTTTCAAGGTTCCGTTCGCGAAATATAAGCCTTTAAGTGCTTATTTTTGTTAGTCTAGTGTAGCCGTGTAAACCGTGCATACATGTACTAGTGCAATGTACCGTGCTAGGTAAATAGTTGTTATTGAATATGTAAAAATATCACGGCATGTCGACAGCAGTATACATGTAATATATTGTGCAATTGACTAGCTTTATAATTAATTTAAAGAAATTAAGTAAAGGCAACATGCTATAAAAATACAAAACAGGCTATCAGCGGATGTGTAGCGCTAGATGTGTAACGTCATCGGTAAGTTCGCAGATATCATTGTGCGTGTTGACTGATTGTTGCATATGAAGTGACTTTATTGGCATTTCAATGACTATCATTGTCTTCTCTTAACGTGGTCTACAAACTGTAAGCAAATGCAGAAAGAAATCTTCTCTCGTTTAATTGAATTTGAAATCTTAAAAACTGTATATTTTCATTGGAAGTCGTCAATTGGTCTACAACAAATTATTATGATTATAGCAGAAAAACAAAAAAAGCTGTTGAAAAACAATTTGTTGCATTCTTTCAAAAATAATGAAACTTTTTAATAACGCAGAATCAATAAAGGAGTGATTTTTTTATTATTTCACAGGTTTTGGTTTTAACTTTTCTTAAATTATACACGAAACTTAAAATAAATATTTATTAAAGATAAACGGCTTTACTCAGGTGTGTATTTCAGGGATGCCCGACTAGTTTCCGACGGGGCCCTTTATCAAGGGGTGAAGTGTACTGTCGCGACCCGACACCTTCGCTTCGGCATCCACGAAATGCACACTCGAGTCTATCTCTATCTTTAATAAACATGAACAAATAATTAAATACCGTAATGTTATGGTATGATATTCTAAAATAGTTACGAATAATTATTGTTTAGTGAAATTTAAAAAGTAGAAATGAGTTCTACCTATTCACTTCTAAGCTCCATCATCAAATCAGCTCCAAGATGCCAAATTATAATATTGTCATCCAAACATTTACATACAATGTTTCATTTCGATACGACAATAAAGCTTTCTGATTCTGATTCTGATTCTGACAATTAGAATTAGTTAGGTTAGTTTGTTAGTTACTTACAAGTGAACCTAGTAAAGGTGTATTAAAAACGAAATGGAACTTACCTTACTTATAACAGAATAGAAGTAAACTCCATTGTACATATGCCATTTAGATTTTACTTACAAGGAATACACAAAGTGGATATTATAAGAGACGGTACTTTATTGGAGAAAGCAATTTGTTGCAGGTAAGGGTTGGGTTACACAAACTTACAATAACGATGAAGACAGTAATAAAATATATATATATAGAAAAAAGTATATATGTATGTATTCATTTCTAGCAATTCTAGATACATTTGTATAAAGACACTGATATATACAAAGGAGTTATATAAACACGATTTTTTATTTTTTTCTAGAAAAAGACAACTCCCGCATTAGGAATTACTCCTGTGTCGCGGGGGACTTTACAAACATACAAACAACGGACACAAAGAACACCCAGACTAGGGTGGGAATCGAAAACACGACCTCTGGCTCAGCAGTCAGGGTCACTAACCACTAAACCAACAGGCCAGGAACAAAAAGGAACAATAATAGATTGCTAATCGAATGCTTAGTAAGACAGCATGCATGTTTGTGGTAGATTTCTTACGTAGATACAATACAATACAATGCTTTTTATTGTACACCATGAGGAACAGTTTAAAACATTTACAAAAGACAAACAAATAATGGTACAAAGGCGGTCTTATTACTAGTTGCTATCTTTTACAAACAACCTTAAATTATAATTAATATTGATTTATTGCATAAACAATATATATTTAAATAAGAACAAAAAATTCAATGACGTTATGAAAATAGAACTTTCATTTCAAATTATCACTACATATTATAAAACAGAATTTGTTTTATAATATGTAGTCTCCCGCCGCGTCTGTCTGTTCGCGATAAACTGAAAAACTACTGAACGGATTGTCATGCGGTTTTCACTAATAGACAGAGTGATTCATGGGGAAGGTTTAGGTGTATAATTTTTACCCGTGCGAAGCCGGGGCGGGTTGTACAAATTATAGTGATTTAAAACTTTAACACGTACCAAATTGAATTTGGTTTTCAATAGGTCTGCCAACCATTCTGATAAGACATTGCATGCTTTTCAATGCATTTTTAAACGCGAATTGAAATAATTTAACCTTGTATACATATTACATGAAATCTTTGACATAATTACACAAGAACTAAAACATCAATAAAACCTTAAGAGTACCTACTAATCAACTTAGTACAGAACCAAATCAAAATACAGTCGCAGCGCCACAATAATTTAGTACTCAGCTCGAAATCCCTTGTAACAGCGGAGCCGTGAAAATACGGGCAGGTGCATCTACAGAATTACGTGGCTTTAAACTTAATAGTAGTACGAATGTACGACTGTACATACTCGTATATGTCACTTGATGTAAGACCTTAGTGCGATGTGTCGACGTTCGCACCAAGCGGAATTCGGAATTACACCGCAATGGAAATGGGTAACCGCCTTCGTTTTAATCTGACTCGGTATAACTTCTTGTTTATATACAGTTGGCCTCGCTTCAATAGCGCTTCTGCCCGTAAAAGCGGGTAATTAATCAAATAACGTATGAAATGAATTTTTCAGTTGGCATAATAATTTTATTAAGTTAAATTCAGTATGTTTTGTTTTTTAATATTCTTCTGTTCCAGAGTTGATATTATCTTTTTAATTATGTCAGGAATACGTATTTCTACTTTATTGTAAATTACCGGAAACTTGGTTTTTAAAACTATTTCTGGTTTCTTCTTTCTTTTTTTACATTCAGTATTAGTGATATGGATTACACTTTTTTTTTTTTTGCTTTTAATAGAAGTTAATTAGAATGAAGGACTGTAACCGTTTGTTTGTGAATCGTACAAATAGTTTTGGTGCGAGATTAAACCAACAACCACTGTTCTTGTAAACCTTCCAAATAAGCTAAGTAACTTGCACGAAATTTCACGTTCTGAATTGCTGTAAATGTTGAAAAAGCCGACTGTACTATCACTATCACTAGATATTATAAAACAAAGACCGCGCAAGGTCTGTCGGTCTGTCTGTCTGTTCGCGATAAACTGAAAAACTACTCAACGGATTTTCATGAGGTTTTCACATCTAAACAGTGATTCATGTGGAAGGTTTAGGTGTATAATTTGTACCCGTGAGAAACCGGGGCAGGTTGTTAGTATAGGTATATGCCCAAAACTAGGATATGAATAGTACAAAGCATTTAAACAAGGCCGAAAAAAAATTGTTTTCTTGCTTCGGCTTCGACAGCTACGAACAACGAAAACAGCGCTACTATCAAAAAGCTGTAGCTCAAAATTCGACACATGACGTTCGTAGTATATTTACGGAAATATTTTTATTTTATTTTTACGCTTTATAAAAAATTAAGGTGATTTATAGATAGATAGAGTATACTTTATTGTACACCAAAAATAGCATACATACAACAAACAATGTTAAGTAGCATACAATGGGCGGTCTTATCGCAGTCTGCGATCTCTTATAGACAAGCTTTGATGGACTATACTGTATAGTAATAGGTAACTTGTGGTGCACATTAGTCTTATTTACTAAAACAATAAAATATATACATACACACATACATACATATATACATACATAGCCATATAAATATATATACACTACTTTTTACTAACTTTGTTTACTAACCACCTTAATTTTTTTGTAAAGAGTAAAAATATTGTTTCGTAAATATATTATGAACGCACTTAAAAAAATGATTAGGTTTATGTATATCAAGAATGGGCTCTCGTAGTTTGTACGTATATTATGTATTTACCATATAATTTCCAAATAAAAAAAGATACATTTAATAAACACTTAGAATACAACAAACGCGAATAATAGAGAGTTTTACCTAAAATAAAACTTACCTATTATTTTTTATTCACTATCCGGAATCCATCTTGAGTCAAGCATATGTCTTTCTGCCGTCAATCAGCGTTCCGGGTTAATATCCGACGGTGGCGCCCTCTATATTGTCGGTCGGTACTACTTACTGGTCGCGCGGGCACCTCGTAAATTCTTGTCAGGTGGTACTCATGATGCACCAGGAAGGCCTTACCTGGATTCCGGTTATAGAATAAAAAATAATAGGTAAGTTTAAGGTGAAACTCTAAATACTAAACAAATAATACTGCATTATGTTGGGTACGTTTTAGCTAAAAGTGACAGCTAGTGAATATTTTCCCTGTGAAGTTTCGTGTAGTCTACACGAGTACCCGACAACGTATTGATATTACCTCGCCGCCGTCGGAATTCGCAATTGCACAAACGTGTAGCGGCAACGTACGGTAGAATGACAATTGTTCGAGATCGTCCGAGGCGACAGTTCAAATACAATAAACTACGCGAAATTTATCTATTTCGGAAACTATTCTAATATCGCCGCTCTACACAAAACGTTGAAATATCTCCGCTAATTGTTGCGAAGAGGCCCGGTAGAGTTGCGATGCCATTTCAAAACATGTGTGTAATTATTTGCTATTTTTTTTTTAGGTATTTGGCGCCAAGGACATTTCATCACTGTTTCCAGGTGTTTCGGTAATATTTAGGACGCGATTGTCTTAAAGCCCTGAAGAGTCAAAGACCCAAAATTCAGAGGTGGTAATTCTGTCCGTGCCATCGCCGTTTCTCCACTACAGCCTTCATAATGTGAGCAACTCGTAACGTCTGCTCCGAAAAAAGAGATAAGGCCCCTGCCGCTTCTGTTATCAAGTTTTCCTGCAAAGAAGTTGCCTTGCCAATAAAAGTCAAGTATCCTCTCTCGTTACTTGGCGCTACTTTTTTTCTTTGATCAGACATAGATACACATAGATAGATTACACTTTATTTGTACACCAAGGTATGACAGAGCATATGAAACAGGAGATGTATCACATAAAATTTTCATTTATTTTCCTCACATAAAACTCTTTACAGTTACATACAATCTATGACTAAGTTTTTAATGTTGTCTAGTAGGTACATGTGAGGAGCTGGTGTCTGAAATAGGTCGGATCCTGTACTACAAATCACCAGGTCCCCGCCCAGAGTGAAAGATCAACATTAACATTTTCAATACAAAACAATACAATAAAATAACTCCACAATTATTTGATTGGAGGAATTTATCGAGGTAAGTGTTTAAAGCTCGTGTCTCTATGTGTGTGTGAGTGAGTGTGTGTGTGTGTGTGCGCGATTGTGTGGGTGCGTGTGTGTGTAGGTGCGTGTGTGTGTAGGTGCGCGTGTACCTGTGTGTGCGTGTGTTTGTGTGTGTGTGTTCCTGTTGGTGTATGTATTCCTATTCATGCAATAAGCTTTCTGTAATTTTGTAGTCAAGGCTTTGCAACCATTTCTTGACTATGAACTTGCATCTGTCTTTAGTTAGTGGATATATAGACAGTATTCTGTTTAGTTTGTTGTAAAGATTACTACTTTGATAGTAATAAAAGCGGTGTGAAAAACTCGTGTTTAATTTATTTTATCACAAACTCTGTCTTTTCTGCGAAGATTTTTTGTGTAGTCAACATCATAGTTCATTTCAGAGTGTTTTTTAAGCACAGTATGTAGAATAAACAACTGACGGACCGTAAGTACCTTTATTTGTTGGTAAACTTCAATTGTAGGATGGAAAAATGGAAGAAAATTACTTTCTATTAGGATAACTCTTTGGGCTCTTTCGATTTTGAGGTAGTGGGTTTTTGTAGCGCCTCCCCATGTGGTAATGCAGTATGCTAGCTGTGATTGGCATAAGGCCAGGTATACGGAATTGATCAGTTGTTTATCCGCCACATCGCATCGTTAATTTGCAAAGGATGGCCTTATCTCTTAAATCAATTGCAAAGAAAGCTATGATATACGTAAAAAAATAAATTTGAATAATCCTAAAAAAAAATATTTAAAATTGTCTCTAAACGTTCTTTCAGTCCTGTATAATCTTTCACTTTACGTCATCTGACAACACTAGGGTCAAATTATATAGTTCTTTTATACTCAGGGAATTTGATATCTTTCTTTTTTTTTTAACATTGCTTCACTCGGTAGACGACAGTCGGGTAATGTTTACTACTATTACTACCTTCTATACAAATAAGTTTGAAACTCATATTTCAACTTCGCGCCTTTAGTAGTCAAATCACCAATTCAACGGTTTCTTATTGTCGTTGCAACAATAGCAGTTATTAAAAAACTACACCCAAGAATAAAGGTGATATTTATACATATACAGCACAGACTTACGCTAACAGCGAAAATCAGGGACATCAACGCCGCAGGACCAAAAGTGACTTTCTAAAGGACAAAATGAGTTCTTTGTGTACACAAAATAGGATGATTGCTATCTAACAACATCCTTGTTTCATTTTTTGAGATCTTGCCATGTACAAAAACGACAGAAAATCAACACACGGATTATATAAACACATAGCAGTCGAAAACCTTTATAATAATTTTTTTTTCTCGTACCTTATATATCCTAAGGCCATATGATTATGTAAGGTTAAGTAGAAAGTTAATATCTAAGTTTAACAATAGGGAATTATTGTTATAAGTTTCAGAAATTAATTTAATTGGAATATTTTAGAAGATTAAAAGTAAGGTGAATAATAATATGATAATAATAACTACACACATCTCACACACGGCCGCCTGATTCCAAACAAGGCAGAGACTGTATTATGGTAACCAAAACTGCTGATAAATATACTTATGTATTTCTAAATACATACATATTATAGATAAATTAATTGCTTTTCCTGCTATGGTCACCAATATAATTAACACTGGTTCTGTTTTAGATTTAAGTGGTCTTAATGCATAGCATATAATGTTCTTGGGGGTTAGTTACTTAAATATGAATCTAATTCGAGCAATTGTGCGGTATAGGCTGCTTCAGTGGTGATTTGCATTAACAAGAACACCATCAGCAGTCGTTATGTATAATTCTCAATATCGTAGATAAAAATGTCGGATCAGGTTTACAGTCTGCGCACCACTTTTTTTGTTAACTGTTAACATATAAATATCTACTTATTTTTTAATACACTGCATGAAGTAAATAAAATTTGACATTGTAAATATATTAGCTTAAGCTTCGAAAATCCTGACTAAAGGGCAATGTGAGCTTGTTGGTTTATTTGTTACGCATTGACGTCTTAACTACTTATCCGGTCATCATAACATTTCGCAGATACAGAAAAGTAACTTTCGCAAAGCCGTGGGCATAAGCCACTTACTATTACTAGAAATCGCGTGTTGGTCGAATTTCGACCATTTCATTGGCGAATATTACTTAACCTGACATTGTATAGACTTTTATACCTTGACAGGCCAAAATATATACTGGATACTTATAGTTTTCTGCACTTTTTCTATGTATAATCTTAAAATATTCCAAAATTAAGGTTACTGTAAACGTAGTAAGAAATTTTCTTAAAAAGGGCTACAAAGAATTCTCTTCACGAATGATAATGATTTGTGGTTGTAAATATGTATCATAATAAATATGGAGTGCATTTCGAAAAACATTGACATTTCTAACTTAACTTAAAAAGCCATAAGTAGCATTAATTAACGTTGGAAAATAAGTGAATAAAGATGTTGGATTTTTAGATTTCTACCCAAATTAAAACGAACGCCAAAACTGTGACAAAGGGAAATAAATCACTACCGTAGACTTTTATTTAAACAGTAAATTGGAGTTGAGTTTCTGTTGTATTGCGACACTTGTATCCGATCCGTATTGGGGAGTCGAACAATACCACGACTTCTCGCGTTACCCCCGCAATTTTACGAATATTGTTTCCTTTGTAACATTGGCGGAGTGTGACAGACAAAAGGCAAATCATTCGGTCTACTATTTTTTATACGAATAGCATAGTTTTGTTATCATTTAAACTGTCATATCACACACACACAACTGATATAAATATTTGCAACATATTCTAAAACAGAAATACATAGTTAAACCATAAGTTAAACGTGGGTGATGTAATGTTTAACGCTTTACAAATTCTAACAAACAATATTCAAACACATAGGTATAAATAATTCCGAGTGTGTACTAGGGCAACATAAATCTTTACAGATAGTGCCAACACAGCCAATCTGATGAGTCGCGCGTCGCACCCCTGTCGGTCGACCGCGCGGGTAATGAGCTTGTTTGTCTCGGTTAACGTTTCCTAGCACGTTCTACGCTCCTGGTACAACGCTCTTTGTGTCACTAGCTTCTTGTCTCTTGTCTCGCTGCTCAGAATAAGGAATAATAAATAATATTGTTTAACAAGAAGTTGTTTTCAATTTAGTATGGTGATTGGATATTTCAGGATTAAGTCTTCAGGATATGGATTTTTTTATAGATACCAATTGTTTTTAAGGAATTTTATATTGAATGAATGGCTTATTGATAAGTTCTAGTTTGTGGCACGAAGCAGAGAGTGTTATATCAGGACTAGGATATACAAAGCTACGTATTACGACTGGACCATCTGTCACCAAAGACATAGGATGAGATGTAACTTTTCTTACTTTAAATTTTTTTCGCAAGTAGCTATATGATAAATGTCTCGAAATAATATCTTATTAGAAGCAATTGCTACAAGTATTTATATTATATTGAAAGTTATATATGTCTTTTGTTTCATGATATAGGGGGCAAACAAGTAGACGGGTTACCTGATGGTAAATAACTACCACTGGCCATGGGCACCTGTAACTCAAAGAATCACAAGTGCGTTGCCGCCCTTTAAGGTGGGAATAGGGGAAGAGGGGAGAGGGGGGAAGAGCAGGAAGACGGGAGAGGGGGATTAGAGGGAGGAGAGGGGGAGAGGGGAAGAACGGGAATAGGGGAGAGGGAATAGGGTTAGGGCCTCCGGTAAGCTCACTCACGCGGCGAAAAGCAATGCAAGCATTGTTTCACTGCCGGTTTTCTGTGAGGCCGTGGTATACCTAGCGGAGTCGAGCCGGCCCATACGTGCTGAAGCATGGCTCTCCCACGATGAAATATATGATTTTTTTTTACGAATTTTACTGACTTTAGTTGCAAAAAATCAATGTTTTTACTCAATTATATTTATTATACATGTCTAAAATGTAATTTTTTTAAGCTCTTCAATCGGTATAATTGAAACAACCTACTTTTGAAAGTTTATTATACAGCACTCTAATTAATGGTATGTATTATCCCCTTACTCCAATTTGGCTTATTTCAAGAGAAAAAAAGACAAAAAAACATCGCACAAATCATTTTAAGTTTGAAGCAAAATTTTTAGCTCTCATATTCTAAGTTTTATAACTAACAAGTAATGTGATCTCAGAATAAAATGTAAGTTGATGATAAAAAAATGCGTCCATTATCACAACATTTTTAATAACGTACCTAACCACTGGAATACATTAAACCTTTAACATAGTTTAAATAGTCTGTTAATTGATTCCTAAAAATTTAAAAAGGGTTACGGATCACTTGAAACCTTTTAGCTGTCCCATTAAGTGAAGCTTATCCAAGTTTATGGCTTGGTACGAAAGTCCAAAGAGAATTTATGGATTTCTGTGG
This sequence comes from Callimorpha dominula, assembly GCA_949752705.1. Taxonomy (NCBI): domain Eukaryota; kingdom Metazoa; phylum Arthropoda; class Insecta; order Lepidoptera; family Erebidae; genus Callimorpha; species Callimorpha dominula. Next base: position 4,864,409 of record OX456995.1, on the reverse strand, counting down.
AGAAAAGCATAAATTCTGAATTTTGAACTGACGTCCAATCTTATATGATGAAAATTCAGATAATTTTTGTTCTTAGGATGAAACACGTTCGGTCACTGAAAATGAAAGTAAACGTACAAAAGGATAAGTTGTTGTATCCTCTTTGGGTGCATTCGTTAGTTGGCATTAGCATAACGGTATTTTGAAATAAACCTGTATTTTATCCTTATGCACATGTCATTTCATGCACAACCAATAGATCGATTCAAAATAATTTGCAATTAGAGTAAATGTTTTTCTATTAAGTATCAATACGTTTTCGATCGTTTATTAACGTTATTTACATGGGTCACACTGAAAGTTTTTACAAAATAAAAAATCGGACAAGTGCGAGTCTGACTCGCGCACCGAGGCTTCCGCAGGCACACAAACTATTTATATAGTACGTCCATCTCGGGAATCAATTCTCGAAGACTTTTGTCAGTCTTTTTCGAAGGACTAACTTAACTTTGCCGTTGCGATGTATGACAAAGTCAACAATCCAACCGCAAATTATAAGTTTGTAATCATAAAAACTATTTTTTAAGTGATATAACATAAAATTGTTAATTTTATGTTATATGAATGTTATATGTTATATGACATATGAAGTGATTAAACATCTACAAATTCCAAAGAGTTTCTAATTCAAAAATTAAATGAATTTTTCATCGGCTGCTTTTCTTACTGGCCTATTCTAATAACTTTTAGTTTGACCCACGTCGTACCCAAAATATGCTCTCTGTTGCGATACTGATTTTTATTATAACACTAAACTTGTGATAGTACACATAATGCATTATCAGCACTAATGGTAAAAGAGTAATCCCTCTCAATTAGGCGACGAGGAGGCACAAGTGAGGACCTGATACTGCGTCAAACAATCTCCAAGCGTTTACCAAGCTGAGTCCTCACAGCAGACGCAGTGCTGATATGTGGGACTCAATTCCCTTCTAGCGACCGAATGCAGATGCTTCCTGTGTACCGGGAGTGGGCCATGACAGAGCATAATAACTACTCGTATGTTTTATCCAGAACCACCTTTATGGCCAGGGGCTTGATGCACCCGACCACTAGAAAGTTCTTATTTTTATTTAAGAACTAACGGTGTGATCCTCTGCTATCTTAGTTGTATAAAATGCATGGTATGAGTTATTTCCTACACAATTCTTCGGCCACATTTAAACACAAACTAATTTCACTTCAATTCAATAGTCTTTGAAAATATATATATAACTAGCTGTTGCCCGCGACTTTGTTCGATATCCCACGATGACCGGACATTTTTCCGGGATAAAGCCTATGTGCTATTCGAGATTACAATCTATCTCTATGACAAATTTCATCCTAATCCTTTCAGCCATTTTTGCGTGAAAGACTAACAAACTTCCATCCATCCATCTATCGATTCATCCTCACAAACTTTCACCATTAGTAAGATATAATAAATACTGGCCATATCTAATTATAATTATCCACCGGTGTGATGTATCATTTATTTTAAATATTGTTATAGCTTGTATGAGGGAAATAGTCTTCCACAGTCTACATGAACAATTCTGTTAATCATTGTATTGCTATGCAAATGCAATTGGATTAGTGTAGTACAGTATCTGTTGATTAATCATACATCAATAGACATGCCTTCAGAAATCCAGTTAATTGTATGTGGTAATATGCTGATGTGTTGCAAGTTTAAGAACAGTATTGGCAGCACAGACTATTTATTTTCAACTAATATTTTTAAAATTATAACATGTGTTATAAGATGCTTAATAAATTAGAAAGTCTTAATATCCCCCTTCTTTTAATCTTTACGGGGCAAACGAGTAGACGGGTCACCTGATTTTAAATAACTACCGCCGCCCTTGGGCACCTGCAACCAAGAGTCACAAGTGCGTTGCCAGCCTTTAAGATGGGAGTAGGTGGAAGAGGGGGAAGGGAGGGGGAGGGCTTCCGGTAACCTCACTCACTCGGTGAAAAGCAATGTAAGAATTGTTTCACTTCCAGTTTTCTGTGAGGCCGTGGTATCACTCCGGTCGAGCCAGCCCGTACGTACCGAAGCATGGCTCTCCCACGTTACTTCACTTTACTTTCACGATCACTTCTTCGCGGAACTATTGAAATTAGTGAATTGCGTTCGAGCCCGCTCGTTTACTAGAAGTAACATACTAACTAAATTAGAATAGAATAGACTAATCTTTATTGTACACCAACGACATATTGCTTAAAAATATATACACAAAGTTGATATGTACAATAGGCGATCTTATCGCTATGAGCGATCTCTTACAGGCAACCTTTGGAAGGAAAAAAATCGATAATGGATAAAAGAATAACGTGTAGTTTTGGTGTAAAATAGAAGTAAAGAGAAAAAGGCATTTAGTTGAGAGGAATTATAACGTCATGTTATAAAACTAGGTACCTACTTGAAACATATAAACATTTTCATTAACCCGGCGTCATGGGGGTTGGGTCTGTGAGACCCGGCACATTTTATTTTGCTTGAAATTTGGTTACTATCTGTGCAACGTTCCCGTTCTTCTCAGTAGCTGAAGGCATTGAGTTTTTCTAAATGTCGCAGGCGACACATCCGTCACGTGGTAGCCGCTCTGAGAGTTACACGTGTGTAAAGTTGAAAAAGGTAAGTGAGACCCATCCCCGCGCTAAGTGTAACAATTTTGCGCCATTTTGTGAACACATAATTTTAATTATTTTCCATGTATTACTATGCATTTATACTTTTACTAGCAACCCGGGGCGGCTTGCTAGTAACGGCTATTGCTAGTGCGGCTTTGCACGGGTAAAACAATATATAACACCAAAACCTTCCTCATGAATTACTCTATTAGTGAAAATCGCATGAAAATCTGTTCAGTAGTTTTTCAGTTTATCGCAAACAGACAGACGCGGCAGGGTACTTTGTTTTATAATATGTAGTGATATATAGTTTTTGTTGTTGTTAATGATTTTAGTAGCCAATATATAGTTTAATGTATTTTTTTATTTTTTGGAGGTAGTAGAAAAAAAATATTTCGAAGAGGTGGAACGATGGTGTATATTTTCGATTCTACAAGAGTCTGACTCCGATACTACGTTGTCAGATCATAAGTGTGATGAAGAAGATCACTTGAGTGAGCATAGTCAACCCAGTGACACAGAGCAAGAAATGTGAGAAACTTATAATTATGATATGTCGCTGTCTATGAATAGAAATCGTTTGCTACCATTGGAGGAGCATGATATTAGGACCATTCTCTAGGATGCGTTGGCGAGCCTTCAGAGGAACGTCAGGCAAAAAAAAACTTATGTTTACTGCTAATTGTACTTGCAGTAATAGACATTTTTGAGATTTTCACTTTTTTCCAAAAATGACATCCTAAGGATATATTCTATACGTAAAAAATATATTTACAAGTTTTTTCTTATTAAAAACGTGTATTTTATTTAACATGAAACGCAGTACTTGCACTTAATGTTACTTTCACTAAGTTTATCTCGAAACCGCCATTTTGCAAGTACTGCGTTTGCAATAAGGAGGGCAGAAAAGGTGTCAGGTTTGTTCAGCCAAGAAAGATTGTAAAACAAATTACACTTGCGAGAGTTGCAGCAAACATATTTGTTTGGAACATATTGTACCTTTCTGTGATGACTGTACCAATGATAAAGAGGCGGAGTGATTCATAATTTTTTTTTTCTAAAGATATACCAGTTAACTATAAAAATGTGCCATTAAAACATTAAGACTGATTGTTAATTAATAAGAGAGTTACATTCAATTAGAGAGTCAACATTTGTTGACGTTTTTCAGTTTTTTTAAAGATTCGGTTAAATATGATGAAAACATATTATTATATGATACTTTTCTTTATTTTTATTAACATTAATACCTAAAAAATAAACCTCGAATAAATTTAATTTCTTCTATTAATAAAGTACTAGAATAATTTACATTTAATAAGCGGGTCTGTATGACCCACCCCCTACGTCCGTGATACACTTTTACACCCCCATGACGCCGGGGAAAAAAAAGTCAAATTTTGGATATAATTATACTAATATACTGAAGAAATAAACATACGAACATATTTAAATATCAAATTTATACTTATATAAACAAATTAATATACATTTTAAGATTCATTATTTTATATATTTGATCCGTTAAATTTAGCAACGGGAGAAAAGAAGAAATTAAGCAGATAAGTAATATTCTTTGACCAGTTTTTTTTTTAATTATAAAATACCTCAATTAATACAACTAATTTTTCGAATACATAATTTTGGAAACATAACTATTAAATTTGGGGTTTGTGATTTGTTTGTAACGTAATATTCCGATCAGGGTATTTTGAGGGTGTGTATTTATTATAATACGTATTGTACAATTGTTGATGTTGTGTTTACATATATATATATGATAATTTATCAATTGTAGTTTCTAATTTTCACAAGTAGGTATTACATTTTCTCATTTTTCTAGTGGGCGCGGAAAAAATCAGCGTGCCGCCAATTCTGACATGTCGGCTGACTGGGATTCCCGCCACCGTGAGGCCATCTAGGTGATTTTTTAGACAGGTTTTCTTCCTTACAAAGCTTCTGGCTGTTGCCAACTAGGATAACAGCTTGGTTAGGCGATAGTGTATGTCATAGTGTGTCCACTGCCTTCGATCATTTCCTAAAAGACAAGATAGCGACTTCCTCACAGCCCTAAACTTCTGTACCCGTCTGCTAATAATATTAAGGGTTTGGTAGGCAAGGAGTTATATCTCAGTCACCATGAATATCGCTCTAATAGATTTCAAAGAAGGTAAATCCGGTAGGTTTGCACTTAATAATAATAATAACATTGTTTATTTCAGATATAGTCCATCAATCATTCAGGCGCTTGGTAACACGTGTAGGCCTATCCAGTGCGTCATAAGTACCAAACCCATCCAACCGGTACAACGCCGCTTGGCTGTCGCGCCCATGTAGATTCATCGATGCACAGCGCTTACGCATGATCGCGTGGAAGTCGTCCACGAGCGCCTAGGCAAACATACTACTCACGCTACAGCACCATCAAAACCCTGAACGCGTTATTGTAGTGTACATGCAGAGCGTCGTAAGTCCTCTGTGTATAATTGACCCATAAACTGAATGTACAGAATATTTGGCAGACTGCCCTAAATAGTAATACTTTCACTCGATCAGTGCAGCATGCAAATCTTCGAACTGACATATTATAGGGAAGAGACAACGCACTACGTTCCCTTTTCACATCCATATTATCTTTAAGAATTTCGCTTACCCAGTGGCCCAGATACATCATGTCAATCCCCTGCTGAACACTCCACCCCGTACTCATCCAATTGTGTTACCAGAATTTAATTTGTACAAATGTAAATACTTAATTAAAAAACAAAAAAAATTAAGAATAAATTTTCTATTACTTTCAAAGTATTTCGAATGTACCTTATTCTTAGCAGCTGATCCTGATGAAACAAAAGTAGATAGTGATGTAGCATAATAATCAAGTTACCTTTATGTTGCCGAAAAATGAGAAAATTACAATACTTATATAAACTTCTTGTATAAAACTCAAGTTGTTTCTTTGAACAGTCGAAAAGTTCTTTGTTCGTTATGACTCCGGTAATACTTTTAACATTTCCAATTTTCTCAGATTTCTGCTGTATCGACTGTGAAGAGTTCTTAAGTCGCAAGTTCATATTCGTGCCCTTTGAAGTTTTCTAAAGATTGCCACGTATTCGTTATTGCCTCACATCATACAAATATTGAAAAACGAAATTGATATTTTTGTATAAAATGATTCTGAGCAGTTTATTTCATCAATGCTATCTTTCAACCAGCCGTGTATAAAGTTGATCTATTTAAGTTGTTTAAAAATGTACTGAGAGGTCGTGGGTTCGATTTCCACCCAGGACAAATAATTGTGTGATGAGCTCGATCATTCGTTCTGTGTCTGGGTGTAATTTATCTCTAATATGTATGTTTTAGTAGCATATAAGTCTGTTTATTAGCAGTCTGGTTACCATAGTACAGGCTCTGCCTAGTTTGGGATCATATAAATTACATTTTTAAATACATTCAGATATAAAAAATATAAATATATAAAAATAGTGTCCCACTGGTATTGGGAACAGTGACCAAGCCACCGGTGGTTAGGGTTCCAGAGACAGAAACCTCCTCGCTATGATTGCCGTATCGAGGAATTTCTGTTACATCAGGCTCTTAATCCAGCTGCCTAACGTGAGCCTCTGAAGGTGTTGGTCGAGGCTTTTAGCAAAAAACCCACGGTCCGAAAGTACTATCGGCACAACGATTGCCAAATCCACATCCCACATATCGACAATCTTGCGGGCTAAGTCGAAATGTTTTATCTTTTTCTCTTTTTCGGCCTTTTAAACATTATAATCATGGGGTGGATTGTCAATAATCGTTGCTTGGCGCTTTAATCGGTCTATCACCACTATATCAGGCTTATTAGCAACAATAGTCCTGTCAGCGTCGATAGATCGATCTCAGTACAATTTTGCACGACCAATTTTGAGAATTAGGTCGTGCACATACCTGTAATACGGTTACTCGACTGCCACAAGGTTATATTTAAGAGCAAGTTGCAGATGGACTATCTGGCTACCTGGTTATGTCTAAGCAAGTACTCGCCATTGGCAGGACGAGAACAACCAGACATTATACGCCTGAGGGTTTCTCCTGGACAAGGACACGCCCGGCAAATGTCCATTATGCCGTCCTTCAGGATATATCTCCGATAGTTATTCGTCATAACGACTTCATCTGTAATTTCACAGATAAAACCTTTACTTTCTCCGAAGAGGTCACCAAACCGTGGCCAGGACACTGTTGCTAAAAAATCTACACCGGGCCCATTTAACGTCCAATAAAAACATCCATTCAGCATCCTACTCTTATAAATCTCCTTGCGATCTGTAATACTGGGTACCGCAGGTTTGTGCTAGTGCTCTTTTACATCTAAAGTCCGTAACATACCTAGATACTTGTAAGTTTCGTTGGCAGAAAGTCATCTAAGGTGTATAGAATCTAAGAGTTCCATCCCATCAGATTCCACAATCCTGCCTCTTTTTACATGCATGACTGCACATTTACCTTCACTAAATTCCATCCTGATACATTTACTCAATATTTCAGTTACCTCCAGTAATCTTAACCATGAAAAGGAAATGTGATATAACATGATCTCCTCCCCGCAAACAATAGTCTACTCCTTAACCCTCCAGCAAAGTGCTAAGAGGATTCTGGAACTGTCACCATGGAATATACCCTGATCTTTATATACTCGCCATCACACAGCAAAGAACCGTTGTCCATTGCCTCATACATGCCTTAAAAAAAGCGCAAGAGCCACATATGCGGTACAGAGTCATAGGCCTTAATCTATTCAATATGTCGCCAAATCCTTTCGCTTACGGCAAACTTGTTGGTTGACGATCATGTCAAGTATAAGGAGCTCTTCACGCTCATAATGGACGTTAGTAATTTATAAATTGTTGGTCTGTAGATTTTTACTGATCGGAGGCACTGCCAGACATATAAAGCAGTTGAGTTAAAAGTCAGAAGCAAACCTGATTCTAAGCATGATTGAAATTGGGATAAAATGTGAGAGCCACTTTAACCACAAGTTATGCTGTCCGGTCCCGCTGCTTTAGTTCGGAAGCGAACGAATTGCACAAGCTATATAAGTAGTAGATATTGATATTGGCTCCATGGTATCAATCGACTCACGCTCGTTCAACGTCTCGCATCCAATAACTCTCTGTGTAAGTGACAGACATTGCCCAGATGTTATGCCGAAAATGTATTAAATTTGTGATTTCAGCTTCTGGGAAATGTATGTCACTCACTAAATCAGGCTGCTCCCACCTTCTATAAACCTACCTTTTATCCCTTTGGAATGAACGATTCTGAGTATATCGATCCACTCTTTTTTTGTACTTTCAGCTACGGTTTGCCCATGCATAAACTTTGTTTCAGAAAAAAGTTAAGTTTATTATTATTATTGCATTTTAACTACAAGAACTATGAAGAGAATAATTAAGGAGTTTTTATCATCTTTTCAAGAAAAAATTGCATTTTTATATCAATACTGGAAGTATCTTTTTAGGTCAGTAGAAAAAAATTAAACCAAATTAATTTTCTAAGTCAGTTATAATACCATCATGACAAATTGGGCACCGAAAATGAGTTCCTGACCCCCAAACTCCTATAAAATACTAGTTTGTTTCTATATTCAAGTAAAATGGAAACAAATAAATCAATCCAGGGGTTACTCAGACTCAGGCCCGGAGAGTTGCATAATGCAGTGTTTTGGTCCGAAACGATCGAAAAAAAGCTCTACTGTTACTTTATCGTTGTCCTGAGGTCGGTCAATTTATTAAAGGTTTTTTAATTATTTCAAACAGTGTGTACCTCAAAAAATAAACCACCAAAAGAACCATTCAAAAAGTTTGAACGCAATTTATATGGTGGGAATTGGTAAATTAAAAAAAAATGGCCTGAGAGTTAAAAGAAAGGAGTTACATTAAATCGTTAGAATGAAAATAACGAAATAGAAGGAATATAAAAAATATTTAAATTGTAATGACAAGAAGATATTTTTTTTTCAGGGAGCCTGCCAGTATCTGTTTCTGTTATTTTTTTTTTTAATTACGAAACAAACGTACACACAGTACGCAACAGTATGCAAGATATAAAGAGATCATTTACCATAGCAGATTGCAGTATTTTAGGTTATTTGCTGATCTTTCCATGGAGTAAGTATTTTCAGTCGCAGAGCTTCCCATTGTATAAAATTATACTCAATCCATTTATAGATTTCCACATTGAGTACACTCATTTGTAAGAAGCTCCTTATTCTTGAACGAAATGAGATGTGGATTATGAATTCCATCATAAAATTGATATTCGTATGTGTGAATCGTTTACATATATATATATATATCTTTTATTCTATGTGTAAATTAACGTATCACCGTCTCGATAAATCTTTGATCAAAAGAATACACTGAAGTCGGATTTAAGGGGACGCAATTCACATAAACGTATGATAGCGCATTCAGAAAACAGGGAATGACATTTTTTTTATCTGTGTCCCTTACAGTGTGTAGTCGTCAGTACGTCATTTTTGGCCTTAGCAGAATATCAGCGCCGCTTCGGTTATTACACGAAGCGGCACCATGCTGAGCTAAGGACCGTTTTTGCATCACACAAGGTATGATAACCTGATTAGTATTTATTTCTGTTTTTACTAAATTGTATTAACTTTGTGTGCTAGCAAAATAAATATTTTCTTTTCTTTCTTTTTTTCTTTAGCGACGTGTGATACTCATCTAACTAGTAGCAAACTATTTTTTTTTATAATCCTCCTTGTGTGGGTTTAACTCAATTCTGAAGGCTGTTTAATAAATGTTATTTTTTTTTATAATAATAATATTTATTAAGCAACCCATTTTACAATATTTTGTACAGAGTACGTATTTTATTATGATTTAATCTATGTTAGTATAATTAAAATTTAGTACTGGCATATTATATTGTATTTTATGTGTTGGTACTTATATTTTATTCTAATAAATTAACATTGATGCTTAAACTAGGCTAGGCCAGGCCAGATTCATTACCCCTTACGGAGACTCTCCAGCCCAGCTTCCTGCAGGAAGTGGTTGAGGGCCTTTTCCCGCAACGGGTGGAGCACGTACCCCCGTCAATGGCCCCCTTGGCCGGAGACGACGGGGAGGACGAGGATCATAGTGTTCCGCCCGTCACGGAGGCGTAGGTCGGGGCGGCTGTTCTACGGATCCGTTCCAAGAACACCGCCCCCGGGCCAGACGGGATCCCTGCCCGAGTGTTGGCCCTGGCCCTCGACCACATGTCCGACCGCCTCGGGGAGGTGTTCGACGCTAGCTTGGCGTCCGGACGCTTCCCTGACTGCTGGAAGAGCGGGAAGCTGGTACTTTTAAGGAAGCCGGGACGGCCTACCGACTCGGTTGCGGCCTACAGGCCCATCGTGTTGCTGGACGAGGTGGGTAAATTGTTTGAGAGGGTCCTCTCTGCCCTTACGTCCGGCACCTTCGCAAGGTCGGCCCCGATTTGTCGGACGCCCAATTCGGTTTCCCGGCGGGGCGTTCGACGGTCGGTGCTGTGTTGCGCCTGAGGGCCGTGACCGAAGAGGTAGTGAGCTGTGGCGGCGTGCTGTTGGCGGTGTCGTTGGACATCGCCAACGCGTTCAATAGTCTGCCATTTAGCTGCATCAGGGAAGCACTCCACTTTCACGGAGTGCCAGGGTAGCTGAGGCGACTAGTGGCAGACTATTTAGAGGAGCGTACCGTCATGTACGAGGACCGAGACGGAGTTTTGAGTCGTCGGCCCATGTCGTGCGGTGTTCCGCAGGGGTCTGTCCTTGGACCACTCCTGTGGAACATGGGGTACGACTGGGCCCTTCGAGGCGACTTCCCCCCCGGGCTGGGCGTAATCTGTTACGCCGACGACACACTGGTCACAGCCTGGGGGGCGAACTTTCAAGAGGCGGCGCGTTTGGCCACCAGAGGTGTCTCTCTGGTGGTCGGTGCGGGTGGCCCTGGATAAGACGGAGGCTCTTTTATTTCATGGGCCTCGTCGTGGTCCACCCCCTGGCGCCTCCATCGTAGTCAACTCGGTTCCCGTACCGGTTCGGGCCCACATAAGGTATCTGGGCCTGATCCTCGACGGTAGGTGGCTTTCGATGAGCACTTCCGACAGCTTGCCCCGAAGCTGGTCGGCGCTGCGTCCGCCCTTGGGCGACTCTTGCCCAATTTGGGCGGACCCAGCGTCGCTACGAGACGGTTGTACACGGGGGTTGTCCGGTCAATGGCACTGTACGGTGCACCGGTGTGGGTGGGAGCTCTGACCGCCCAGAAAAGGGCGCGCCTCTGGCGCCCTCAGAGGGTTATGGCAGTTAGAGCCATACGCGGATACCGCACCGTGTCGACGGAGGCGGCGTGCGCGTTGGCCGGGACTCCCCCGTGGGATTTGGAGGCGTAAGTGCTCGCCGAAGTATATCGGCGAACGGCTGAGTTCCGGGCGGGAAGCGGCAGTCGGCCCCCGCCCGAAGAGGTACGCGAATGGCGTGAGGCCGCTCGCCGAGCCACCATGGCTCGTTGGTCGTCCCGGCTGGAGGCTCCACGTGCTGGCTTTGCCGCCGTGGAGGCGCTCCAGCCGGTCATCGTCGAGTGGGCAGGGCGGCAGCACGGGACCCTTTCCTTCCGACTGACGCAGGTTCTTTCCGGGCACGGCTGCTTCGGGAAGTACCTGCACTCGGTCGCTAGGAGGGAACTGAGTCCCGCCTGTCATCACTGCGACTGTAGTGAGGACTCGGCTCAGCACACACTGGCGGTTTGCTCCGCCTGGGCGACGCAGCGTCGGGCCCTCACTGCAGTCATCGGAGGGGATCTCTCGCTACCGGCCGTCATACGCTCCATGGCCGGTAGCGACAGGAATTTTACCGCGGTCGCCACCTTCTGTGAGGACGTCATCTTGCAGAAGGAGGCGGCGGAAAGGGTCCGGGAGGACGATCTCCACTCGGACCTAATTCGCCGCCGGCGAACCGGGCAGCGGAGGCGCGCTTTCCAGCGCCTCATGCCGCCCTGAGTGTGGCCGCGGGTGGACGGGACGGGTTTTTCCCCTCCACCCGCTATAGTGGCCCCCCGCGAGGAGGCGGCGTCCGCGTGTGCCTGGACGTCACCTAATTGAGAGGTTTTTACCCGAAGGTGGTGCCCACGCTTTTGCGGGCAGGCGCAAGGGGGGGTCCGGATGTCTTAATAAAAGCTGTTCCCGGATCCCTCCTACTTAAGGCGCAGTACGGCACACCGTGTGGTTTTAGTCGGTTCGATTCCGACACACCGCCCCACCGAAAACCCCGGTGTGGTGACGGCCCGAGGGGGTTTCCACACGCACGAAAAAAAAAAAAAAAAAAAAGGCCAGATTCATTACAAAAGCCGAGTGATCTTATATTACTAAAACAATTACTTCCAACATCACATGGCAATAATAAGATAACAATAATATAATCAATGGGTTTATAACAATTAGACCGGTAAATACAAACAGTATGTATCCGCATGCAAGTGTGAGTCCTATATATGTGTGAGGGTAAATTTAAGTAGGTACATTTTTGAATATTATGTGTGAGTGCTCAATGAAGTCAGTAAATTTTCTGTGGCATTATAATTGAATGCATGTAGGAACTTATAGAGTGAACAATTCAGGTCGTGATAGAGCTGTGCATCCTTAACGATTTATTGATCTTTTTGTAAATATATTCGATTAGGAAGCATGGGGAATGCATATAAAATGTATTAAGTATTATTATCATCAAACTCTTATCTTGCTGTTGTTGTTCTTAAAAAGTAGGTACAGCAGACAACTTAAACCGACAGAGGGAAAGGTAAGGTTTTGAATAATAGATATGTAAATAAAATAAATTTTAATGTAAAGTTGGAGGCTCTTCAGAGCTGCATAAATATAAAAAAAACAGGCAACATTAAAAAAAAACAGTTAATGCACAGATAAAGCAAGTAAGAGCACTGATATTTAGTAAACAAAGGTCAATGTTTCAACCTCTAAACAGGTTTTTTTATTATTAAAAAGCTGATGTTTTGAAATTACGAACAGACACTTCAATGTTATTTATTTGTACAGATTATCTGTAATGTACCTAAAATATTATGAAATATGTACCTACATACACACATTTAATTAAGTAAAAAGCTTCCTAAAAAGTTATTTTCCTTTCTTCCGATCTCTTGACTTTACGTTTTTCTTGAAGGCATAACTATGTAAGAAAAAGCAAAAATCTACGTTGAAAGGCTAGTCATAAACACATCGTACACTACAATAATAGCAATGAAACTACAACTATCACATTCAAAGTGGAAGAAGTGGATTGGAAGAAAGTACATTGGAAAGTAGTATATCTCAAAACCAAAAAGATCATTATCAATTTATCAACAAAATGATTACTATCTTTAGGAATTACCATTTTTTGCGGAGTTCTATGGTTTAAAAACGCAAAATTCAACCAATATGCGACATAGAAATCCAGCATTGCTGCAGTTCCTGCTCTCAATTAATAATTTCAGTTTAAAGTTCTACCGAACATATTAATAATGAAAGTATGATACATGAACTTTAGCATTAATTCGTTTTAGCGTTACTTGAGTACATTAGCTTGAGTTAATCATAAGTGGTGGTCCTACCACTGTAACAGACTAATCAGAAGACCAAATTCCATATTTTCAGTTTTTGAAAATGCAACACCATTTGTGCCACTGAGCTTGGATGGCCCTATACAATATAAAAACAAAATAACAGTAGGGTGCATTTATTTGGGACGAATTTGTTCGCGCCAACCCAACATGTTTGCCGCACGGCGTTGTGTGGCGCGGCGACCGCTCTGCAACCGCGTGTGCCTGTATAGAGACCATGTTGTTACACCAAATGTTCTATTTTTTTGGCTACTATGCTTTAAATTAGAGAGACAATTTGCTCGTCCGTTAGTTATCTTGATTTATAGGATTTTTTTTTATTCAACTTTATAAACAGATTTATTTATTTATTGGCCACGAACTTAATATGAAACGCGGCAACCGTGCCTTGGCCTTGAAAAACTTTCACCCCGTCTAACTGTGGCCGTAGGCTAATAGTACTAGCTAATTGCGGTCCTTATAAAGTAGAGGTTACATTCCTAGGCTACTAGGCTGCAATCTGTAATTAATCTCTAATCTAAAGGAAAATCCGCCAATTCATTTCTTAATTTTTTTATTTAAATACCGATCTAAGCATAAATAAAAAAATTTAGTGAAATATCTGATAAATTAATTCCTAACCCTATTTATAACCCTAATTATGTGAGACACAGTACTCGCACAAGGAGAAATTCTATAACTAAATGACCAATATAGAGTTCGTGAGCTTTAATCAAACGCTAAGGTTGTGAAAATGAACAATTCACCCAGAATATTGAGGACAGAAGTTGTCAGTTCTGTCAGCAATCAAACTTGGTTGGCTGATTAACATAGTTTTCACATCAAACTTGGTCCGATTAACTTTTGTAGGTATTCCACGGTAGGACTTTGTTTAGAACTCAGCGCTCTCCTGACGTTGTTCTTGAACGTATTCAAGTGAACTTGCCTGGTTTCAACTTATACACAGTTGTCTTTTTGTGAGCTTCACTTTGTAAAGATCCATTTTTGAATCGATTATGCTCCTTTGTCAAGTTGTATTCTGTTTTCATTGAATTTTGTCGTTTCTACTTACAATTCACAATGCAAAGTTTTAGTAAAATATAAATTTATTAGTAAGCAATTGATTACCAATTAAAAAATTGAAGTAACTATTTCTTACATATATCTTATCCTATACGGGTAGATATAAATTTATTACACATTCACATATAGCCAACAGCAGCTGCAGCATATATTTCTAGACCTATGTAAAATAAAAGGGGGTCAATAGACGGTTGTGAAACAACGTTAACTGGGCACGTTTCGCACATACCCAGACGTCCTCGAGCCTACTAAGATTTCTACTAACAAAAAAACCTGTGTATAATTTACCTGCTTCGGGAAGTAACCTTCTGTAAACATAAGCGCAAACTTATATAACGAGAGTCATTAGTCAGTCAAATATATTTATATACTGTTTATGAGATTGGGTGTACAGAAGTCTGTATAATTAATTAGGAAAGGAAGAGCTCAAGGTAAGATTAGCTGCACTCGACGGTCGGGATTAAAACAAATCCTTCAGAAGGAATAGTAAATGTTTCATCATAGTGTAGTCATTAAGTAACGTTTCTACTTAATGGCCTATACTTTTGTTGCAGGTAAGAGACTTCTCTATACATTACAGGTCTGTGTTAATTTATGTAGGTTTTAGCTCTTAATATTTATCATCTTAGCTAAGATGTACGGTTTTACTCACGTGTATATTTCGGGGATGCCTGAATAGTTTCGGACCCAACGGGGGCCGTTTATCAATTGGTAAGGCGTCCTGTCGCGGCGCTTGCAGGCGCCAGACATACACGTGAGTAAAACCGTTTATCTTAACTAATATGAATACCACTTACGCAAGTTTTTATTCGAATTTATCATCTTGGAATAAATCATAATTATGTCAGGCGGCGGTACCATAATGGATAAGTTGTCCTTCTTGGGATCAAAAGGTTGAGGGACCAAACTACATAAGTATATTACTTACGTAAATCTATTCCTAACAGAAGTTTTTAGTTTAGTTATATGTGATCCACGTTACTAAATATATACCGTTAAAAACACACTGTATCACTAAAATATTATATATTGGAAAATATTTTGCATTTTTCTTAGTTATAATAAAATATAACGAAAACTACTATATAACACAAGAACTAGCATATATTTTTTATATGCATATCACAATTGGGTTATTCAAGATATCACTTATTTTACACTCACCTTTAATTTCGCCTTAAACGTTTCTAGACGCACATGAGCTCAAAATAACACACTACAGACCCATCCGCCCAGGCTAGCAGGCAGAGCGTTGAAGCATCTCATCATCACTTACTTTAAACTGCAAACTTTTAGTAAGTTTCTGTACTGTCTGTTAAACACACCTACCTCTGGCATCAGTCTTTCACAAAGTTAGCTTTGAACTTACCTTCTTGTTGTACATTATATAAGAAAACATGACGTGATGAGAAAATAATAACATTATTTTATTATTACTACGTTTTATGAAGTAAAAATAACCATAAAATTAGTTAGCTAGTGGTAAGATAACTGGATAAAATAATAATTGGACCGATCGAGATCTACCTGGGCACATAATGATATGGCGGCATTTCTTGATTTGCCTGTCAAATGCGCGCACTATCGTTCAAAGTTTTACGTTTGACGATTTACCTTGCCATATTTGGGCAAATCGATTCTTTATAGGGTGACCAAAGTTAAAATGAAATACGGTTCGTTGTTAAGCGCATCATTTGAGAATAGCTGGATGAACTTTTCTAAATCCGGTTCTAAATAATAATGGGACGAAGTAGGTTTTAAGACAAAACAAAAATGGAAAATTTGTTAAAAACTGACAGTGCTTTTTTTAAAGAAAGAAAGAAAAAGACAGTAAAACATCTGTGTCGGGTCAGCTAGTAGCAATATAGCGGGTAAGTGTAGCGGGTAGCAAATCAAATTAAATTTAGATAGGTAATTAAGGTTTACTTGGCCATGCTTGAGAAATACAGTAGGTAGGGTAACCAAACTACTAGAAAACAAAATGAGTTTTGTGATTTTTTTTTATTTTTTTTTATTTTGAGTTATAGTAATATTCCGAGGAGTCCTGCTGCTTGGATACCTTACTTATTATTATTGTGACGCCACCATCTTTCTCACACGTAAACACACAGCTGAAAGAGCGAAAAACAACGCCGCAAGCGTCGCAAAATGGAACTAAGTATATTACTATACACCCTATATCTCGACGTGGCCAAGTGACTCGTTCGTAAAATCGACAAATAATAAATCCATGAGTAATATGATTACATCATAAAATGATCGGCCAAATTATGTTCTTTTTTTGCGAAAACAGCTTCATCAGTACTTACTATACGTATAGAAACCAGTATCAATGCGTTTATTCAATAAGGACCAGACTTTATAATAGCCTATTTAAATCACAATATGTTATGCAATTGGCAGCTTAATAATAACATTTTCTATCAGCAACGTAGAGACGATGTGGCACATGTTATTATGACCTAAAATTGAATTCTCGTCGAGGTCACCGTTTTCACAGCGGCACTGAACAAACGGTCTTGTGGTGTGTTTAAAATAAGCTGAAACGAGCCCCACTAAGCTCCTGTTTGAGGACCATTGTAAGTCGTTATCGCCAGCGAATTAAGTAAGTTTAATTTGTTATAACTTTGGCTTGTTTGAGAGATGTTTTCGTAGTAAAAGTAAGGAAAGACGTTGCCGGTGAGTGATTGTTATGGGTGGTAATTACCACTGTTGTTTTGGGACATTGGCGGAAAGCAAATACTGTTTACTGAATTATGAGAAACATTTCTATTGTGTTTCCACACTCTCGGGCTCAGACTTCCCGACGTTTGACCGGCTCGAGCTATTGCAGCTCCCCATTTTATCGATATAAGCAATATCCTTTCCATTGCCTTCCCATTTTACTTTGATTTTGCCCATCTTTAATTCAAAAGTGCCTGTTTGATGGCAATAGGCTTGCTCCCTATTACGTCAGTAATATTACGAAATTTTTGTCTAATACGCCTCTGCCTAACCCTTTAGGGATAGATAATTTTTTTTTCCATACCAAACTCTCACTATCATACAGTACAGTGGGCATCAGCACGCCATTATGATCTGCCAGGCGTGCCTTCTTCAGCACCGACTGGCGCTCATAAAGACATATAGCGTGCTTTAATATCTCCTTTGCATCTTCAATCCCTCGATAATACTACCTAAGTATAAAATCTGTAACACTTTTCTACACGTTCATTTTCAAACATAACATTAGATTCAGTCACTTCTTAATTTTTCCCAAAAATGATAACTTTCGGCGTACTTACGTTCACTTCCATACCTTTATCTTCTAGGGCCTCATTCATGCTTTGCAAAAATTTTTGCAAGTCCTCTTTTGATGAAGCAAGTAGGCCTTGAGCATCAGTATATAAAAGGCTCTTTACATGCCACCCTCCCATATTCACTTATGAAACTATCCATGAAAAGATTGAACAACCAAGGAGAAGCTACGCATCCTGGTCTAACTATTTTGAAATATCTAACCAGTTTGTTTAGGCACCATAAACCCAAACACAGACTCTGGAGACCTTGTATAAAGACTTCATTCACTAAATTTATCATCCTAACAATTAAAACCTTGGCATACAGCTTCTCAACCACACTTAGAAAATAATAATCTACAACTCTCAAATTAGATCACGTAGACAAGGCAATAAGGTACAGGGGCTATTTTATGGAATCTATTTATTTTTTATGTGGTTGGGAGTTCATTGTACTAGTAAATGACAACGCCAAAAAAAATTCTGGCATCGGCTTTTATACATTGAAATTGCATCGGAAACTAAAGCTATATATTATGTCAGTTAGCAACATAAGCGACGGTCGGATCATCAAGACCTGGAATAAATTTCTCATTCAAAATCATTAAAAATGGCACTTCTAATCTAATATGTAAATGGTCAGCTCCCTTGGGCCGCCCGTTTAGTTGAATAAGGGGAATGCTAAAAATATATTTGTGGGAACTGTTAAGAGTTTGTATTCTGCTAGCTAATAATGACTAGCTGGCAGAAGAGACTCATACCCTTTGAGGGAAAAGGACCACAGCGTACGTTACGTCCAGTACCCTGCCGTCCTGAGATTATGTGCTTCTCATATAAGTCGTTACTGTTATCAAACTGACTAAACCCATACGGCGATCTATCCTATCAAGTTTGGCCATCAAAGCATGTAAAATCATTTTTGTATGCTATATTTTCACGATGATGCAAGACTTGCTGATTACACTAAAACGTGGGATTAGATATTAATTTCAAATCTAACCTGAAACCTACTTAACTCCTTGAATCTAATCTTGTACAAAACTGGGACAGGTTTATCTGTTAAACAAAAAGAAACAGCAGACATTAATTATGCATACTCATACACCGCAGAAGTGATTAAATTTCCATTTGGAAAAGTTTGATGTGGGAGTAATTATGTAGATGAGTTTTAACTTTACATTTGCAACTAGTAACAGGTATTCGACAAAATCGAGCAACATAGAACGTTTAATCAATGAGGAAAAAATATAGTTAAGAGATTATTCTCTAAGATTATTTTCTTCCGCTTTAGTTTATCTCGTCAAATAAATTAAGTTTATAAATGGTAATTTTGATGAATACAAATTACCAAGTTTCTTATATTCTTGTCAAAAGTTTAATAAGTTTTTTTTGCTTGAAAGGGGAAGTATTTTCTGGATGTTTATGAATATTAAATCAGTAGGAATAATATACCTTCTAACTCGTTGAATCATTAGATGTTTAATAAACTGTCTACTAAGATTTTTCTTTGAGGTTATAGGGTTAGTTCATATTTAATTCACTTTGCTTTTAAAAAGTACGCTAGGTGTATCGTTATAACCGATGATCAATCTCGTTGCTAAACTTTGTGCATGGTGGTATCTCATGTTTAAAATAATAGTCTTAAGTTACAAGACTTCAGAAAGGACAGTATTACGTAATATCTTTACAATTTGTAAACCGATTTAAATAAAAATAGAATCAATTAAATTGGTTGTAGTACTCAAAATTGCTCCCATTTAAATGTGACGAAAATATTTTATTTAAGGGTAAGGGTAAGGAAAATTAAGGGATGAACAATACAGGTTATTGCAATTTATCATGATTTAGGCGAATTGAAGTCGGTGATATTTTTTTTTAAATTAATTATAGAAATAAAGGTCCCAAATAAATATATATACAGGCTGTACATAAAAATAGAACACTTATTTAAATTACTGAAAGGGCATGACTTTAGAATGCAGATACAATAAGAATTTCTGAAGAAATATCCGTTTACAAGTTATAACCGTTTGAACTTTCAGGTATATTTGCCTCCATTTTTCATTAAAGTAGATGGAATGTGTAAAGTTAAAGATTTTAAATTGTACGTATTTTTTTATTTTGGAACTATTTACACAGTTATTGAAAAAAAAAAGATATGGGGTCATTAAATTTCAAATAAGGTAAGTCCCCAAATTATAAATTGTTAAAATTATTTGCTGTCGCAACAACAAATATTTTCAAAGGTGTATGATTTGCAAATTGTTTATTAACATCTGCCCGTCAGAAGCAACGATTTGTTAGTAAACATTCCATATCGAATGGCTGAAGTATATATAGGCTTCTTTAAAAGTTGAATAGGGTCAAAGTGAGTTGGCAGCAATTGCTGTAAAAACGCCCAACTATGATTTAATTTCATACGTATCTGTCTAATGTTGAAAATATTGAAATCATAAAGGAAATAAAGGAAATACAAATATTAAAAAATTCAATATAAAAAAATTACTGATAAAGGTTTAAATATTTTGACATGAAAATTCATAAAATGTTGTTTGTAAATGTGTACCTACACTAGGAAAAGCATTTTAGAACGATCGAAGTTCTAAGGATACACATATATTCAGGTGTACGTTATTCAGTAAATATATAATTAAATGAGAATAATGATTGCCGCTAGATTATTCTTTCTAAGAAAAAATAAACAATTTTCTGGTGATAATAATAACATGTGAGATGGTGGCAACAAAATGCTCAAACACAACCTATCTCGTTATACAAATGTACGAACTGCAACTTCAAGGGATACAATTCCTTCTCTAGCAACTTAACTGCCACTTCGTGCAAGCGTGTAGGTTAGTAGTAATATGTTAAACTATAACATGATAACAATTACGAAACTCATTCATCATTATGACGGTACAGAAGAATAGAAAAAGAGAAGAATATTTTTTTATCTATACAGGTTGTTACAAAAAGCGTGGTCACATTTTGGGGTCGTTAGGACCACACCTTTCTGCAAACACCCTGTATAATTATGTTTAGCACATAGAGAAATTTAGATAGACAAATTCCTTTATTCAAAAATGACAAGTTCTAAGATCTATTAAAATGGAGTATCATGGTACTTAATTAATATTGTCACTGTGAGTTCTTAGATTAATGAATTCACGACAATAGCTTGTGATAGGGGAGGGACAACTTTTGTTGCGGCAGTAGTTCAACATAAGCTAACCCTATATAAAAGCATGGCTATTTAGTTTGTAATAAGAAAGTTGAGTGCTAATGTATTGAACAATAGGGTTATGAAAGTTTCTGTGAAATATTGTTTATACTTGACATTGTAATAGACAGAAAAAAAAATATTGGGGGAAATTCAACAACATTACCAAAATCAAGTCTTAGATGAGTGAAGTTGGTACTGTAATGGTGGTATGTGGTGGTAATGTCTTAAAAAATATTCTTGAAGATAGGATTTCTAACAAAACACTACTTAATTTTATTATTGGTAAGTCTGAAATTAATATGATGGAGTTTCATTTCTTCTTGATGGAGCTGTGCGACTAACTACATGACTACTTACACTAAAGTGTCGTAATACAAGAAAACATTTAATAAGGAATAATTATAAAATAATTTGTATTATTTGCTTTTATCTCTCTTAAAAGTCAACGCATGTACTAAACAATTTGGAATTGGATTTGGATAGCACATATTTGGAAATATTTAAAACAAATCCAAATTTGCATAAAATATTAATATCTATCATAAATACAAAAAACAAAACAAAATTGTGAAACAGTTATTTTTATATTAAAGCTAACAAAGTTATCGTAACTCCATGTTACTCCAGGAACTTTTTAATTTGGCTATCACTCTGTAAATGCCAATTATCTTTATTGTTTAATTAGGAGGAAATTGTCAAGCGAAGCAGAAGTGCAAGTGATATAATCAAAGCGGTGATACGTGAAGATATCAGCACGATTGGGAGCGTGCTCAATCACTCAAGCTAATTTCAATGATAGCAGGCATCAATACAGCCAGAGGTCGTGGGTTCGATTCGCACCCAGGACAAATTATTGTGTGATGAGCACGATAATTTGTTCTGTGACTGGGTTTAATTTATCTATAATATGTATGTATTTAGAAATATATAAGTATGTTTACCAGCAGTCTGGTTACCATAGTACAGGCTCTGCCTAGTTTGGGATCAGACGGCCGTGTGTGTGATGTGTGGAGTTATTATTATTATTATGTTTTTACACGGTTATACTCAAGAAGTTCGAGGGCCCACTAATTTAAGTTAACAAAATAAGTTGCTACATTGAATGAAGACATGTGTGTTTATAAACAACAAAATTCTGTTTTTCTGATATAAAAAATTTAAAACCATTTACAAAAATTATTATAACTTGAGACATTTTATTTTACACACGGTCTGATCACAAACTAAGCAGAGCCTGTCCTATGGTAATCATGTCTGCTTATGATGTGTTCAGTAGATATATATTTGATGAATAAGACAATGTAGATTATATTATTAACATATTACAATAAAAACTTTCGTGAGTAGTATTCACAGTTATTAAAATTTATACGGTTTTACCGGTGAGTAAAACCGTATAGTTTTTAATAAATATTATTAACATATTATAAAAATAGTTGTGTTTGACAAATTAGGCTAGTTAAACTACAGTGATAGAAATAGCATCGGTAAGTTGAATGCAACTATAATGACGTAGCGGGACGTCGCGGCGTCGTCGTGTTCACAGATGCGCAATTTCAAAATTATTACGACAATGAAGGAAGAGGCTTGCACCCAACCGGGCACCATTATGGCCACAAAACTAATCAAGGCGAGTAAATTGAATTTAATATTGCAAGCTACCGCCCCGTCGTCGTCGTCTGCGCCCGCTGAGAGCCACAGCGACATACCACGTAGATTATGATTTATGGATTGACTAAAATTATATTCTTCCTCTCATATTTGCATTTTGATACATTTAGTGTTATATACCTTTTTAGTAATCAGTACCTGGATGACCGAGCTTCGCTCGGTTTTTTTTTTGCGTTTTCTAAAACTGAAACCTAGCTAGATTGATTTATTGTCCCCGAAACCCCCTGCATACAAATTTTCATGAAAATTGTTGGAGCCGTTTCCGAGATTCAGATGATATATATATATATATACGAGCGGACCCGACAGACCGTTGTAAACGCTGCCGAAACGTTAAAAAATATTATTCCTGTAACCCTATCGCAACGCCGGGTCAATCTACCGGGTCCAATTGTTAATCTAAAATTCTAAACTAAAATATATATATTAAGATATATATATATATCGACGGGTCTGAAGCGAATAGACTCAAGGGCCTATTTGATAAGTTTTCAGGAGAGCAATTTTAAGTAAAATATTTTGGAAAAAAAATCACTGTCTGCAAAGTATTGCTTTCATGGCATTATAACTGGAAGTTAATGAAACTATGTCTAAAAGGCTTTAACTTTAGGAAAAATTCATTAGTTAAAGGTATTGTGTAGCCATTTAGATGTTGGTTAAGTCAAAACGTCCTATTTTCTGTTCAAGGTAAAGCGATTCGAGTACGTGCGTAGTAGCAAACTATAGTTGCAGATTAAGGAAACTAGATTTTTACGCAAAAAAAGTCGTCATATTTTCATGTAACCCTAACCAAAAGACGCAGAAAAAGTCGCTGATTGCAACTATGTATATAACTCAACTCGCCTCAGACCCCTCGATATTGTAAAGCCTCCACCACGTGTAACGCGTGGAGTACTTCTTCTAAATCAACTGCGGCGTATTCCACCACGTATAAAGCTTGGGGCTTTAGGGTATCCGGTTTCGATAGGTACTAGCTAGAGGAGGAAAAGTGAAAGAGCAGGCAAACGCACTATGCGATATAATCAGGATCAGATTGTTCATGTAACAATTATAACTTCACACAAATTAATTATAAATAATACTTCTTGAATTATTCTGTGCACATTGCCCGTAAGTCGTCAAGACCGTCCTCTGTCCGCTGGGCGACTCCCTTGTCTTCAACATTTATTCTTCATAAAATATTTCGAACGTGTTCTAAATTCGAGTTTGGTGCCACCAGTCTATGCCTCTCGCGTAGTAAAGAGTTATTCTTCCAATCGAAGGAGTATGCAAGCTGTGCGAGAGGTCCCGTCACTACAATATATACCTTTTTTAACTTATCTATGAAATACAGTAAGTGAAAAACTACCAACCCACAACAAATCACAAAAATCTAACACCTATAAACGAGCAATAATTGCTCGTTACTGTATTACTGTATTTAATAGATAAGTTAAAAAAGGAGGAGGTTCCCAATTCATCCTAATAGAGTTATCCAATAATCTAAGTGTGTAATAAAAGTGTGAAATAAGAAAAATAATTAGAAAGAAAGAGAATAGAACGAACAGAAAGAAAGAACGTTATAAACCTTAAATAATCCAGTACGATTTTTCCTAAAATAAAAAATAGTTCAAAACTTTTTTTTAAGATGCTTTATTAGCTCATCGCTAACTATCCCGGCCATTTCTTACTAATTTTATAAAGGCAAAAATTTGTGAGTATGGGTGGAGGGATGTTTGTTACTCTTTCACGCAAACGCAGCTGAACTGATCTGGATGAAATTTGGCACAGAGATAGATTATAGTCTGGAACAGCACATGGGCTATTTTTCCCGAAAAAAGGTACAGTGCCCGTGGGATAGATTCCACCAAAATTCCCACACGTTTGTTGGCTTTTTACACTTGCACACATTAACGGAACGGAACGTTTTCGGAGATACAGAAAAAAATATAGAGTACCATTAACCCAGAAAAAGTATGGTTCTCCAGGGTTACCTGAATGTTTTGTCCTAATCTGCATTCTAGCGGATGAAGTCACTGGCAAAAGCTGGTGAATGAATATTTTTGGGAGTTGAAGGGGTCACAATATAAAGTGTTCATTCCTATTTTTAATGTATTAGAACCTGGTTTTGCAAAATAGCACTCTTTCTCATTAAATTTAAATTTATAGTGATATAATTAAAGTCTGTCTATACTATGTTTATTGCTATACACAACGCTCAATGAGTCCCCGATGATCAGCAGTCTTAGTAGTGGGAATATGGATGAAACTAGTCTCAAGGAATCATAAAAGCACGTAACTAAGGCAAAGTTGTGATTATTGAACGACCACTACGGAAATGTGAACAATACTGAATCATAAAGAAGCGAACGCAAAACAATAAGCTCTAAGTACTTGGTTCCATTCGCAGACTTACTCATTCTGTATTCAGATAGTTTAATTGGGATGCTGTCTTGCATTTAGAATGCAAGCAACGTCTCACTCTAGTAAAACGTGGCTTCGCTATTGGTGGAATGTAGTTGATTAAGCCAGGCTAAACTTTTGTTTATCATTTTGATCGAATTAGAAGTGGTTCGGGTATTGTTTTGGTGCTGAGTCTAATTAGTTATTGTTGTTGGTTCTTTTTATGTTTTCGTCGAAGCTGAATTCATTTATTTAGTAATTGTTTTTGTGTTTGTGTTTGAATATTTAAAATGTAATAAAAAAAAAGGTTATCAAAATATCATCATTCGTTCGAAATTTAAAGGAATGTCTCTTCTTTCAGGTCCCTATAATAATGCCATGACCCCTGCCTTCAAACAAAACAAAATGAATGTATTTTTTTGTCAGTTAATCTATCATGTTATGTGCTTTTCTTTACCCCTGACAACGTATTTATACAATTATATGATGATTGATCGAATAGGTAAGACGTGATAGTGTAACAAGTAAACAGTCAAACTCATTTACTATAGTACACAGGAATTTCAAGCAGCAAGGTAAAGCAAATATTTAGTGCAAGAGAAAATATCGACGGCTTATGTCCACCAAAAATTGACATCAATAGTTATCGCGAGATTGTTGGCTTTGCCTCTCTCTATGTTCACCACACAGAGAACGGAACAACTTCGAACGTTCTCTGTATAATTCATCGCTTGTTCTGTGTTCAGGAACATATCTTTGGACAACAATATATTTTTGTAAAGGTTCTCGAACCACTGAACTATAATGTGTATGATAGGCTTTACTAGGTAGTTTCTAAGGGTCTGTTAAGTGCCAAATAAAGAAATGTCAATTTTAATATACAAGTCTATTTGCGTTCCACAATTTGTACTTACACTACCTTTAACCGACTTACTGTACTTATTCACTGAGTGACGTGGGGAATTCGACTAACTAGTGCGATATGGGTGCGCGGGAGCAATGCGTTGTCAGCGTAATTTTATATAGTTTTAATGTTGTATAATTTTAAGTATTGATAAGTACAACTTTCAATTAATGATTTTATTTTTGTAGAAACTCCGCATTAGAAATATTCCTATGTCGCGGGGCTTCACAAACATTTAAACAAAGAACACAAATAACAGCCAGACTCGGGACGTCTATTTGTGAATCACACAAATTTTTGTCCCGTGTGGGATTTGAACCCATAACACTCGGCGCGACGTAGTCGCTAGGTGACCACATAAACCATTGCGTCATACGTGCCATTGACCTCTTTTTTGATGATATCGCATTAGGTATACTTCTACAACTTTACTCAACGTCGGGATTCAAAATATTCTCTTAATTAAAAATGAACTTTCACGGTGACTTTTTAAAAACGTTCCGCATAATTTAAATATCAATTCCATCCCCGGGTGAGAAATTAAACAATGAATAAAAATTCAATCTGTTGTAACATTGGCTTATTCCCCAATTCCACGTCGTATCAACTCCCGATTTATTAATCCTGAAAAGTCAACATTGGTATATTAATGTGGATCATTATGGTTGGATCAAACCATGTGATATGATACACACATTAAGCTACATGTAAAAAAATAAACCCACAACTTGAATGTCATTTGATCAGAACCTCTTACTGAATTGATTTTAATCATTATAAGCATACATAATTTCCAAATATGTAACTTTAAACCTATTTAAAAGTACACATGTGGATTTTTGTGCTAAGGTTCCGTTCTCAATAGGAAAAATGGAACCTATATAAGCGCAAATTCAAATTTAATATCTTTATTTCATAAAATTGATTATCAATTATTCGCAATCATCGATTTAATAAATAATTATTATATTAAAAATTATAGATCAACACCTACAGAGTCACCGAAACAATAGTTTGCTTCGTCAAATGTAAAATTATTAAAGAAAAAAAAATGGATAAAATAATATCACATCTGCCTGTTTCGATCTATAACCGGCGGTTTTCAAATGGTTGAGCCTTGTGAGAAGAAATCGGGCAAAGAAACTCACGGCCGCTCTTTTAAAAAAATCCAGAGAGTTTTAACAATATTCAGTAAATATCACATAATTTTGTTGTGTGCTATTATGTTTTTAAAATGAAAAGTAAATAAACTCAAAAAAGAATATGGCAATGGTGAAACTGAAAATTAAGGAAAAAATTAAAAAGAGGAAAAGAAAAACATAAGAGATGGAAAATAAGAAACATCACATTACATTTGTATTAAGTACATGAAATAGCCTGTAAATCCAATACAATTTCATCCCAAGCGTTTTTATTCTGTAAATAATCCACTTCTGAGTAATAGCCCTTAAGGCATAGCTGTCGTTTTACTGTGGCCTTAAACTTGTTTAGACTTAACATTTTTTACAGAAGTGTTCTTTCTTTATTTTTGTCCATCTGTCTGACCTTTCGTCAATCAGTTTTTCTGTCAAGGCATACTTTTTTAGGACAATGTTCCTTGGAGATGTAATAAACGCTAAACCAGCGCAATAGAAAAGCAGCAATTTATGCTACATATTTTGATACTTGCTCTTGTTTGATAATGAAATTTGTCAATTTCCCTTAGTAGGTTTAGGTTTTATAGTTTATATTTGAAAGTTAATTTGTTTAGTACTTTATATAGTAATAGTATAATGCACGAATTTTGGTATGGTATTTACACTCACGATTCGAACAAGGTATCGATAAAGTATGCACTGAATCCTCAAAGCCCTAATAGCTAATAATTTAAAATAAATAACATAAAATTCAGATTTTATGGATATAAACTCGGACTTTCCGTTCTTCATGTTACACGTATGTGACCCTGACATGATGTCAGAAGCTCTTAAAGATCTTGAAACTGGACTGAAACTAGCTCTGTGCAGATGATACAGTTCTCATTGCAGCCTCCGAAGGCGACTTGCAAGTAATTGTGACAAAATTATTCTCGCGTGTAGCTATGTTCAGGGCTTACTGTCAGTCGTTCTACACTAGCCAACTTTGGTATAAGTACACAAAGAGTGCGTCTGACATATTCGCTAAGAAGAAAGCTCAAGGAGCCATTTACCAAAGTACATATAGTATAGTCAACGCGAGAAAAAATCGTGACTACGCAACATCCCGTTATGGACCGGTATTACCTCCATCCAACATTAGTTCCACTTCGCCATCAACAAACATGAATGTAAGAAGCTGCATTTAGGAATAAAGAGGCACATAAAGAAGACCAAGACCCTGACCTACTTGAGCTATTGCTTTCACCCCTGTCAGCATTTATACAGATGCTTATAGGGGTGAAAGCAATAAGGACCAATATCCTTTTCCTTCCATTACCTTCCCTTCTTACCTACCTTTTCCTTTCAATTTGCTCCCAATTTTCCCCGCTTTAATTCCCAAAGTGCCCTGTAGAGGACGATAGGCCGACCAAAATTATAGTTGCCAAAATTTGGGTGTTTGATACGCATCTGTCTAACCCTTCTAGGAATACAGTTATTACTGTATGTATATATAGGAACTGACTTGAACAGAGTTGATCAATTTTGAAACACACGCTCATAGATAAACATAAGCACACTCAATTATGGTAAAACTTCTAGTTTCATATAAAATATATTTAACTGTAATGTGCCTTAGAGCATATTGTGATTATTGCATATAAGGTAACATCTAATACCGTGAAGACAGCAGGCATAACAGGTATCTTGTCAAATTGTCATGTTGCTGTTCAATGTACTCGTACCTACCTAATTATGTATATGATTTACATAGAGTCCGATAACCGACAGCGAAGCAGACATTACTCGTAATATTAAACTAATAAAATATCTTTGAATTGGAGTTGTTTGTGAGTTATGCCAAGCTGACTTAGCAGCAAATTCAGTGAGGCAATATGTCGAGGAAACGAAATAAATTGTTTTAGTGCCCATGTTTCAGTACCAGACAATATTTTTATTTATTTTAACATATTAAAAGAATAAGTTTATTAGACCATTAGTATCGTATTAGTTATATGTCATACAAATTTAAGAACATAAAAAACACCTATGGCAGTATGGGTATGGGGTATGATAGGCGAAGATTAGGGATAGTTTTTAGTTAAACTTGATTTTCAAAAAAAAGTACTACGGAAGTTATGTTGTAAGTATTCGTAACTATCTATCATACATACGAAGATTTTGAATTATTGCATACATTACAAAAAAAAACATATACTGGTTGGAGAGAATCCCTGCTAAAGAGAGGTTGGTTTAACTTTCTCTCAATTTCATTTTTGTCTATGTCAAATATTGTCGCTATTACATTCAGCGCGTTAAGCCGTTTATTTCTATCCTAATAATCGGAATTGCGAGGGTTCCATAAAACCTAATTTGCGTGAAATTGTTCAATTAATGTTGGTTACACTGCATCATTATCCCAATGAAACGGATTTTTTTTTTAAAGACAACTCTCGCGTTAGAAATTACTCCTGTGTCGCGGGCGACTTTACAAACATACAAACGACGGACACAAAGAACACTCAGACTCAGGTGGGAATCGAACCCACGACCTGTAGCATAGTAGTCAGGGTTACTAACCACTAGGCCAACAAGCCAGTCAATTACTTTATTTTTCTGAAATATGCACCACGCACAACCACAACACTACCTCGTGAATGCCGGGAGCGAACTGACCCTGAAACCCGCGCGACATACCCGGCATACCCGGGCGGCCTATTTTTTGCGGCAATGCCAGCGGGCTTATAAGCTGCCGGACGCAACGTGGCTTGCCCGGTGGCAAGGCCGGCGGCACTGAGTGTATGAGCCATTACATTGAACTTCAATCTTAACTATAATTTCGTAATCTAAAGTAACAGAAGAGAATAATTTATTAATTACTTACGTTTATGTAGGCATACAGAAATTGTACCGTGTCTGATGGCAGTTTAAGATGCCAGCATCCTTCGACGTATATCGCACCTACTATGTATGTATATAAGTATTATAATTGCATATATATTTTAAAAACATAACTTCTTTTATCTTCAAAAACTACAGGTCTTATTACATAGCCTAAGCCTGTATAGATGCGTTGAAAGGCAATGGAAAAAACTCAAAGCGTTTATAATAAAACAAATAAAAGAGATAGATTGTGAGACCTTCAATAAAGCCGAATAGATAGGCACCTACGTTCTTATAAATTCGAAAGCGATGTTCTATTTTTGGATTACAAAAATAAAACCATCATTTTATATTACAGATTCATTGAGTCTCAAATTATGTAAATTCCAAAAAAATCACGAATTGTAATAACGAGTATATATACTAAGTATGTTACAGGGACAGTCTGAGACAGTTTTTTTAACCGACATCAAAAAAGGAGGAGTTTTTATGTTCCACTGTATATATATATATATGTATATATATATGTATACATACATAATATATATATATATATATATTTTATGTATGGTCACCGACTACTCAAAGACGCCTGGACGGATTTAGAAAATTCTTCTTTTGTTTGAAAAGGTATACTTTCCAGGTGGTCCCATGGCCAGGATTTAATGATGGGATCCTGGAGAAATCGAGGGAACCCTTCAAATTTTATAGGCAGACTTGAAGCGATTTGGGTGTTGGCGGGAGTAGAGGAACCCACCTCGGGTTAGGGCCTCCGGTAACCTCACTCAATCGGCGAAATACAACACAATCATGGCTGTGACGCCGGTTTTCTGTGAGGTCGTGGTATCACTCCGGACGAGCCAGACCATACGTGCCGAAGCATGGCTCTCCCACTTTAGATAATACAACACTACCAAAATCACATATAAATACCCGTATAGTGCTGTCCCGTGTAATTAGTTAGCAGTAGTATATTATTTAAAGAGCTCGGACCTCCCGGCAATAACCATTTCGAGTTTCAGGTATTCGACCCTGAATTGCCTACCTTTCCTTTTCAATATACACCTAATTTCCCATATTTAATTCCCAAAGCACCCGGTTGGCGGCAATAGGCGTACGTGAGTGGGGGGCCAAATTATAGGTGGTAAAATGTAGGTTTGTAATACGCGTCTGCCTACTTTCTACCCTTCTAGGAATACAGGTAAGTGTATGTATGTATAGGAACTGAATTGAACAGAGTTGATAAATTTTGTAACACGCGCACATCCATAAATTACGTCACACGTTAAGAGGAGGGGGCAACGAAGTGGGACATTGTGTCATGTGTCGTGTGACAGTGTAACGTTACATTTCAAAATCTAAAGTATTAAACACAAAAAATTACCTATATATAGACTATAACCTATTGTATAGACAAATAGCGATGATAAAAAAATAGGCGGTCATGGGACTGCCGACAGAAGTGAAAACTTAAACGAAACGACGAACTTAAAACGTCACATTAGCAGGTTAGTGACATTAATGAATTAGGAGCTGACAGAACTCAATGTTTAAATTATCGCCCTCTAGTGGATCTCTATATGTATTATTAGCGTGACGGTCACGCAACTTCTAGTTTCCTTATATAAAATTTACTGAAATGTACTACCTACCACTTTGGGGATATAATATGTGCGGCGTAAGTATATATATTGTAATGCTGTTAAATAACGATTTGCTATAGTCACTGTACAGTTCAGTCACAGTTTGTTTGAGATCAAAATAGATAAGGCAGACAAATATATCTGAATTTTTGCTATTAGTTCCCAGAGAATCCAGTAATAAGTTCTAAGCTTACTTTACTTAAGGATCACCATTGAACAACCGCAGCTTACAAATGTTCCAACACATCTTCAGTTAAAACTTTTCTGACCAGTCAGGCTGTGAAAATAAATTTCTGAAAATGTTGAATAGACCAGAATCGAAGAATATTATATTATTACATTGTCACAAAAGTTAACAATGTATTCCAACTTAAAATCAGTCGCAGATTATTGCATCTGAATCCGTAACACATGACAACAAGTTAAATAAAAGTATTTTACCGCGTGCGGGTGTAAGCATATTTATGATACCAGTGAAGTGAACTTCACTGATGAATGAATAAAAACCTTGTTGTTGGCAACACCAGGCAAAAAGAGTTAGTTTCAATGAACACTCTCAGTACCCATATTTCGCTTGAATATTCATATTCTGTTTGAAAATATTATTATTTAAAGAATTTATGAATATTCATTCGATCTAAGCTATCTCAATAACTTAATGATTTATTTAATCCTATTACACACGTTCTTCAATTATATTGTAATTTTTTGGTTAAACATTGAATTTGTATGTTAAAATCGCGTCCTTCAAATTTTGTTTTTTTATTCATATTTGATAACATAGTCTTCAAATTTGAAAACGAAAACATTGCTATCTTCATAATAAAACAACTAGCTCAAATAATCATCGCTCAATATATATTCTATAAGAGATAACGATATAACGGAAACTATAGAGACATTAATCAACCCGGTCCAAGGTAGTCTGAACCAATAAGGTTGTATATAACTCAGAGAATCTAATTTGGCTTGCCCGACCCCCGTTGGTGCGGAAGGGTTAACGTGTTATAGGTAGGTGTTAATATCGGGATGTTTCTCTATCGTTACAATTGTCGAATTCCACTGATTGGGCTGTTGACTGTTTCAGTGCTAATTTCAACTTGTTTGTATTTAGCTATAGTTTGTATTTTGTAATTTTAGTTCGGAATTGAAAAAATATATATTTTTTTTGTTATTAGTGTTTATATTTTTTTATGTTAGTAGTTTATTTATTCGTTATATTTTTAGTTTCTGGAATGATTACTTGTATCTAAATTACATCTAACCTCGTATGTATTTAAATCCAGACACATTGTCTTATATAGATATTTAGAAAATAACTATTATTGTCTTCTTTTTTATACCATTAAAGTGGAAAGTATACTACGTGTCTGATAATATGTTAGTAGGGTAGTCTCCGAAAGCCATTTGTTGCAGAAGTACCCCTTGTGCGTTGCCAATCCTGTAAATAATTAGAAAAGTTTACAAAGAGTGGCTAATCTAGAAGAGGCAAGTGACAAAAATTTGAAACTGTAACTCTTGCTAGCTGCACTTTTACGACATGTCTGAGATGATGGTGAAGTACTTTTTAATGTCTGATCTTTAGTTGGAAAGCAGTTTACTCTTAAAGAGTAGGTCATATACGTGGGGTAAACTGAAAGTTTTGCGTAACTCATTAATAAAACAATTTACATGTAAAGTAATATATTTGCTTTTCGAAGTATTCTCCATTACATTTTAAACACTTTTTCATTCGGTCAAACCATTTTTGAAAACGTGCTGGTCGAAAACTATCACTTCTGGCCCCGTAAATGTCATACCTCATCAAATCTTTAATTTTTGGGAAAATAAATAAATCACATAGTGCCGGGTCTGGACTATGTGCGGGATGGGTCATTAGCTCTACCTTTTCAGAAGCCAAAAATGACTTTGTCTTGTTCGCGGTGTGCGCCGAAGCATTGTGATGATGCAATAGGACTGCGACTTGTTGGTCGTTTTTCCCTAACTTTTTCAAAGACACTGGGCAAACAAATGGCTGTGTACCACTCAGCATTAACTGTTTGTTCTTCAAGTGGGATCGTGCAGACAGGACCAGTCCGGAAGAAAAAAAACGCAATAATTTTTTTGCCTACGTTTCTCGCCTGCCTCAATTTTATTGGTTTGCTGTTCACCTTCGAACACCCATACAGAGGACTGTTGCTTTCTTTCTGGCATGTAACAATATATCCATGATTTATCTCCCGTCACATCATTTGAACGTCCGTCATCGTACGTTAACAACATTTTGTTACACCAATCAACACGAGTCCGTTTTTGTTCTGAGGTGAGTTCATGAGGAATCCAGCGGCAACAAAGTTTTCTAACTTTTAAATGTTGATTTCAGATTGTTTAAATTTGACTCATACCAATCTCCAAATGCCCTCGAATCTCCTCATAGGTGATACGCCGGTTTTCTTCGATTAGTTGCCGGACAGTAGCCAATTTTTCCTTAGTGATCGCAGTTGAAAGCCGACCTTCACTAATTTCATCATGGAGAGAAACACGGCCACGATCAAATTCTGTCGTACCAACGCCTTCCAGTGCTCAAATGAAGTGCTTCCCTCTCAAAAGCATTTTAAAGACGAGCAGTGCAGTCTTGCGGAGTAAGTGAACTTTTAAAATCATAAAAAATCATCGCCCTAAAATCTTTTCGCGTTAATTCATTTTTGTTACGGACTTCAACTTGTGATGAAAAACAACAAAACATTTTTTTTTTTTAATAAATGATTTAGTTTCTTACGTTTAAAAAAATATAACATTCGAAAATCAAACATTTATCAGCGGTCAGGAGCGCAGAACTTTCAATGTATGTATGTATGTATGTAATATAAAACTAAAAAAAATTATCAAACACGCTGGGGCGAACGTTACAAATACTGGCATATTAAGAGTGAATTTCTCCTACACCCTACCTTTTTATCCTCTTTAATTATCAAACAAGATTCAACTTCACAAATACTTAACCCGTTCCCGCACATTTTGTTAGAAATAAACGAAGTTTTGTTTAAGTAGGTACAACACTAATGCTGATGATTTTGCACATCACAGCACGGATACCTTACAAAACGAAGTGTTCAACTAATTAACTGGCATCAAAAGCTCTCTTGTTTACCCATAATATGGGCCCCCACCTTGCAGGCCTACCTGATTAAAGACTCATTTAAATTTTAAACACAATCTACAAGTTCATAAGGATTAAAATCGTATAACATGAAATAAATTTCTTTCCGAAATTCACACAGTACTTGACTTTATTTTAAGTACACTCAAGCACAAATTAAGGAACTTTGACGTTGTTGTTCCGTAATCGGAGTGCTTGTGTGTTGGTCTTTTATAAATGACTTTTAGACAAGCGAGAACGTGATGTTGAAGCGAGAAGTCGATAATTAAAATCGTTATTTTCTGTTTATTCATGTTTAACCTTGGAGTTTAATTAAAACCTATTTACGCGCTTATATAATAAGCGTGGGTACTCATGCCTCCTGTACGACATTAGAAGGTTAATTACCTCGGTGCCTGAAGTCAAATTATTATTGAATATTTCTTTGGTATGGTGAGTATTAATATATTTAGGTACTTGTTAACATTCTTACATTATAAAAGAAAATAAATGCACAGGTCCTGCCTACTGGCAACACTTTAGGTTTTCGAAGTACCTATTTAAGATATAAACCTACTTTTCATACTTTTCGGTCTCATAATATATGTATTTTAATGTGATACTATATAGTTTAAAATCTGCATCGATAAACAATTTATCAAAGCTCATGAAAAATACAAATTACAATAGAAGAACGTACACAAGCACACAAACAATAAAAGAAAAAGTCCTCAACTTTATACTGTTAGTATTAGTATACTTATATATCTCTACTATCTTTATATATAAACTATCTTTATATATATATAATTTCTTCTGTGCGTGTGTATGTTACTGAACTCCTCCTCAACGGATGGAAAGATTTTAATGGAATTTTTGTGTGTCTTCAGGTGGATTTGACAATGGTTTAGATTTACAATTGGACCCGGTAGATGGCGCTGCGATAGGATTACAGGAAAAATATTTTTTACGTTCCGGCAGGACAACGTTTACCATAGCGCATTTGACATATATATTTGTCAGTCGTTTGACAGAATGCGCTCTGCAAATAATCGTTTAAAACAGATGCATCGGTCGGAACTATGTTTTTGGAATATATTTTTTTTTATCAATTGGCAAAATTCGAATTCCATATTCATAGTTAAGACACAACAACGTCTGTCGGGTCAGCTAGTAATAGTATACATATATAATTGTAGATAATAATAATATTATATATTGAAAACAATGGCCCTGTTTGTCAAACAAAACATTTATAAATAGTACAGACTCGTACATTTGGAACCGAATTTATTTTGATACTACTTTCTACTGTCAACAAGTCTAATAATGTTTGTCACCTCACTAAACCTATAAGTTAGAATATTGCGATAGTACATCGCAACGGTATACTAAATTTCGCAAACTTTCGCCGAGGAAGTTTTGCTGACGTATCAATTTGACAATCGATAGTGTGCAGTACGGGTATAATTTATGTATTTTACAACGACGACTTTAAACCTCTGTAATATGTATTTTGCTTTCAAGAAATGGGAAGGAAGTCAAACTAGTGTTAAACTTTAATTTATTTCAATGCAGCGACATATGTTTTTTAATTCGTATTTCAAGACTGAAATACAGGCCTAAAGCTTACTTTAGGCACCAGTCTCTAACAAAAAAAAAATGTATACTGTAATACTGTGTAATAATTGTAAGATTTTTGGCATAATATAAACACACGGTATAATATGATTGACGTGATTCATATTAGATATTTGAAAAAAAAATGATTTAAAATTACTAACAAAAGAACGTGTATTATATTGTGTTTGAAATGTAGGTTAGTGATCTGCTAAAATATTTATGTAAATAATTTCGTTTCGTTAAGAATTTCTCTATGTAAAACGCATATTTTCAGGAAACGCTAAATGAAAAGCTGGTATTCAGCTTGGAGTGCTAAATAGAGCGAAGCAGTACTTGACACCGGGGCAAAGACTCATTATACAAGTCACACGTCCGTCCCCTTATGGAGTACTACTGTCATCTCTATGCGAGAGCTCTTCGGTGCCAGCTTGGCATGCACTTTCGATGCACCTTTTAACTCGATTCAAAGAACTGCTGTGCTAATCGTCGATGATCCCAAACTCAAAAGCGATATACCCTTAAGCCTAAAGACTTTGCCTCCTTGTGTGTGTTCATAAAGGGTTGTGCGCCGTGACATGATGACCACGGCTGCTTCCTAACACAGCACCGCTCACCGCCAGCAAGGCGTTTATCCACACATCTTTGAACCTAAATGTTTCTAAAGGGTCGAGAACGTGAATGCGAGTCTCCTGTAATTGCAAACATCCAGAGGCTACATTAATCGCTTACCATCAGGCAGGCTGTATGCTTGTTTGCCACCAACGTAGTATAAAAAAGCTAATGAATGAAACGAATGATTGAAAAGCTATGATTTCTTCAGCTAAAACCTGATTATTTTTCTAACTTATTTCGATGCAGCATGAAATAGCTCATTCTGAAATTATATACCAAGGTATACAATTTCCAATACTTTATAGATGTTCGGCAGCCAGTAAATGCATTTTATATTCTGCAATTTATCAATTAATCAAATAGAATATTTAGTCTATAGACTACACATTTAAAACAGCTTTCACAAATGCGATTTTCAAGGAAGTGAGCAGCGTACAAAGGTGCCAGATAACATGTTTGTTCTGTTTGTCCAGGTAAAATGGCAGTGGCCTCCTTTCTTATTTAATACCTGAATAATCTTGGCAATCACAGAGTTAATATGTGACGGAGATAAGTATATGAATGTACCTTCTTCAAAGGCGTAATGGTAAATAGTTACGATCTTCTATCTTCCCTTAAAGACATCAATTATATATTTTTAGTACATAAAGTAGGCGTTACTGTTTACCCATACAAAACATATTTACCCATTGTACTCGGGTGAGTACAACCGTGTGTTCACTCGAATGTAACTGTAGTTTTTATAATTGTAAAAAAGTATTTAGAAAACTGTAACACTTCATAAACTAACGTTACCTGTAAAAAATTTGGAGAATAATATTATAATATACATGAGACAAAAACTCCATTCTCAAACAGAGAGACTGATTAAGAACTGAGCTCGCGTTTTACGATTATATGCTACCTCCACTAAAGAGTTGGATTACAAAATCAGGAAGTGAATCAGTGATCGAGCGAAAAGACATTTATCCGAAGAATCAGTATCGTAAAGTTAGGATGGGTAAACGTTATATGCCACCAACGGGTGTCGACAGATTGTTGGACGACGGTCGTCAAGCAGATTAGAGAAGCATGTTGATGGTGATCCCGGATACAAACTTTCCTTTTCTCGTGTAATGTGTGACGTAACCTATATGGGGTTTCTTTATGCGTATACTAGTCGTTTCAAACTCGGTTACGCTCACTGCTTCGCTACTAAGGTTTGTAGCGTGATGTTACAAAGCCTATAACCTTTCCCAATTAATACTTTGTCCAATACACAAGGATTTTTTTAAATATGACTGCTGGTTCCAGAGATTAGCGCGTTCAAACAAGCAAATAATCAAACAAAAAACTCTTCAGCTTTATTATGTATGACGGCGCGAACATGGTGTTGAATATTTTGTTTATGGTAGTAGTCGCTTTACTTTTGGAGCGGCTAACGCCGGATGAAGTTGAATGATGTCATCTTAATAGTCAGTCTCTGGTAGTTAGATGACTGGCAAGAGCTCATCGGCTCCACATCTTTATATTTTTTTATGTAATCATGTACCTCAGTGAAATAGTTGTATTATTGACTATCGTATACTTCATATTCAGTTTGGTCGTCATTTTATACGCACAAAATGGCCGATGTCATCAACGAAGCAAAATAGCGAGTCATTATAGTATCCCGTTTGGTAATCTGATATATATTAATATAAATGGATATTTGGTGTATATATGACTAGATACGCTTTTATAAGCGAAGAGGTCTTCTCTAGAGTTAAGATTCTGACTTAGATTACATTATTTTGTCTTTAGAAGTGAATTGTATTAATAATAATAAATAGTAATAAAACTGTAATTTCAAATGTAGATAACAAAATTATAGACAAACCACAAGAAGTTGCAAATGAGTTGCTTATAGGTTTTGTCTGTAAATCAGAATTATTAAGTAGCAACAATAAAAGTAATGAAGTAGCAATGTTATTTCTAAAGGAATAAGCGTAGAACGCAACAACTATTTAGAAACACAACCCCAAGTGAAATTATAAATATAGTACACAAAATGACAAATACAAAGTCGTGTGGCTATGATGATGTTCCGATCTCAATTTTTAAAGATAATATACAAGTGCTCGCACATCCACATAATTTTTTTTTAAATAAATGTATCGCGGAGTCAGTCTTTCCGGACCAGTTAACGATTGCTAAAATCGTGCCAATGTAGAAAAAAGTTTAAAGAACAGAACCAATATCCCTGTTAACAACCATGTCAATTTATTTTTTAAAGTTATTAAAAGTAGACTCATGGCATACTTGAATTTGCACAGAGTGATCAATAAAAAAGACAATATAATCAATGGATGATTTGTCCATTATGATTCCATACTCGTAATATGATTGTGAAAATGTCTCTGTTTGACTGTTACCTTTTCATTAATTAACCGCTAAACCAATTATTGTGATGGTCTACAAATTGGCATGACCTTGAAGAAGGACATAGTCTAACTTTTCGGACAAACACAACTCCAAGGGGATAAAATAGGGAATGCAAATTTCTTAAGTCTATATAAAATAGATAGGGATACAAAAATATATCATTATAATACTTTTGTTACGAAGTAATGTATGTTTCTGCAGTTATAATCCAATCAAGGTAAAATAGGGAGTAAGTGGAAAATTCTAAAACGTTACTTAAAAAGGTAAATAACTATGTGATTTTTCGCCCTCAGATCTGTGCAGACAGTTAACTTCATGTTATATTTTAAATAGTGTAGCCAAAATCTATAATTTAATGCTTTTATACTACTCCATTAGCAATGTTCAATGCTAAAAGAGCTGTTCTATTTTAAATTTCTCCCATTTTACGTTGGAAATATACTTTCGAACCCTCAATTTATAACCCACTCGATAAAGCTCAGGGATTCGTTGCGGACGGAAGCGAGTGAATGTTTTTTTTTTATGGAACAAGCTAATGATATATGACAACAAGGATAGCAATTGGATTAACTGGTTTATCTTCGTGTAGTCATTTACTAACTCTGCACCTTTCGTTTTTCAAATGAGAAATTAAATACGTAATAATGGTGGATTAATATTTTCATATCTGAAAATATTAATCTACTTTTATTATTAAGAACACGATGACAGAGATGGTTATTCCAATACCAATGAAACGTAAAATATACCTTCAGTGTAAAATAATAAGTAGTAAGTAAAATATACTTTCGTGAGCGGTATTCGTGTCAATTTAAGTCATAAGGTTCTACTTATGCGTGTATTTCGGGGATGCACGATGTTCCACGTCTTACGATCGGCAGGTCGCTCTACCCCTTGATAGAGGGCTCCCGCCAGGCACGAAATAAGTAATGCTCAAAATACACACACGAGAGGAAAACCAAATATCCAAAAGAATCTATAATACTCGCATTTGTTTTCGTTCGCTCTCGTTAATGTAGTTTTTGTCAAGCCGGAGTACAATCTAAAAGTTTTTTTCTATTCCTAGATGATAGTAGGTACTTCTTTTCTAAATTAAAGGTACCCTAATGGGTAGGCTAATTAATATTGTTGTTACTTCGTCAATAATTTACATAAAGTTTGTAGTTAAATGTTATTACTGATTTGCTAATGGTAATATGTTGGAAAACATTACTCCAATAGGAATAGATAAATCTGTTGTTGTGCCAATAATTGATTAACCTGAAGCTGGTCGTATGGTTGTCGGTTTACTGTAGTTTAAAATGTAAAGTTCGTTTGTAAATTGGATGCAATGTTACTGTTATTGGTACCATATCTATTATGAACAGTAAATAATTAAGAATTAAATCACGAGAAAAACAAATACAATAGTTTTAAGAAATTGCGTATTTAAAACTAAAAATATCATGAATGAACTTTCAGAATAGATTAGTAGCATTTTACTTACAGTTATTTCACTTTAGAAAACTACAGAAAACGTATTCGTGGAGTGAATTGCGTATTTCAAAATTTATTTAAAGAACTTATGAATAATACTACCTACTTCTAGTGTTCCTGCGAAAGATATTTGTGAAAACTACAGACTAAATAAGTATACATAGATGGAAGGAATAAGTATATTGTTTATAGTTACATTTCTTTTTGACGTAGATATTATATTTAATATGAGCTTTTTAAATTTAAGCACTGTAGTTAATTTTGGATATAGTTATGCGTTGAAAGCCTTTGAAAAAGTAACAGTTTCTATTTTTTATGTATATTTATAAATAATTTCAAATCTAATAACAAATTAAAATGTTTTTTATACTATCACATAGTTTTTTTTTATTTTAAAATATTCTTTATCAAAGCACAAAATTATCAACAATTCACGTAATAAAATGTAGCTGTCAACTGACAACATGTTAAATGAAAGGCAAATAAATAAATGTTCCCTATTTTGTTCCCTCTTTGACTTTGTTTTTCGCACATAAATACATCACAGAGCGCGTCGTAACTTACCCTAGTCACACCCTAAAGGATTCTATAGTCGTTATTAAATGGAACAAATCGACGAAACGCTTCGGTATTTTTATTTAGTTTCCAAAATAAATTTCACCTTTTAACGTGCAATGTATAAGGAATACATTGCACGTCAATGTCTGTTTATTTGTGTACGTGCATTGTTTTAGTTATATGACGATATATTTCTCTTTCTCTTATTTATTAGGGTTCCGAAATCATACATTTATATAAATAAGGTATGTTATTATTTTCTTACGTATTTCTATGCTGTTTTGACACACACACTTATCACACCGAAAGATATTATCTGTCGAACTCTCACTGATCACTTAAAACGCTTTTTTAATCATGAATTATACTTCTAAAATCCATTTAAACTGTATCTTCCTACATACATATATTTGACCTTAAAGGAGGTAATATTTATTAGATACTGTATTGTTTGTTGGATTGATACATTGAAAATATGCAACAGGTCAGACTGTTGAACGTATTTCAAGAAAACTTATTTAGATAGGAAATGTGAACTAACATTGTTTTTGTGAATTCAACCTTGAAATATTAATTATTAGACTTAATTTTTTTATGGAATTACTCTGCAGATGCAACGTATTAAATAAAAAAGAAATACAATAATTTGTCTGCTTGGTAAAATACATAAACGGTAGCGTAATGGCTAAGGCGTCGGACTTGCGATCAAGTGGTTGCGGGTTCGAACCCCACCCAGTGCACTACCGACGTGAACCCACTCCTAACACAAGCATTTTAGCTTAGCTGGAGGGGTTAACAAGAATACTAGTAATGTGTGACCCACGTTGCTAGTATTCTTTTAAAAAAAATAATAATAATAATAAAAACGAAAATACAGTTGAACTGAGATCCTTCTCTATTTTTTACGTGTTTTATTACATTTCATTATAAAAGTCTTTATTTAAAACCAATTGACCCTAGTTACTTTCACAACTTTTGACATTCTTACCTTTATTTATTTGTATACCTTGAGAGGGAGAGGGGGTTCCAGATCGAGATCGATATTTACCCTTAGAGAATTTTCTAATTGTAGAATTGTTTTGTCTGTGAATATAGTCAACGGTTTTATATTTTAATTATGTTTAGTCAGTAAAAACGTCCACCTTTAAGCTTCTATAGCCTCCGGAGATGGACTTCTACTTCGTCGGTATTAATCACTTTGTTCTCGAATTTTTTTTTCAATTTAATTTTATTTAATTTGCATTTTTACAAATTTCATGCTTAATGGTGTTGGATTTCGCTAACTGTCTTAGTATTGTTAGTTAGTTAGTTAATGTGGGTAATTTTCTTTTAGTAACTTTTAAACGTTCGCGTTCCATGATATATAATTTATTTTACCTTTATTATGAATTACCTTTGAATTGCCAGCCGTTTTGAACCAGTCGCACTGGCCATGGTCACAGGCTGATTCGTATTTTTCTTTTTTTGAGTTTTACATCATTTACGGTTCGGTAAATACATACCTTTGCCTACTGTAATTTTTGGGGGTTAGCTTATTTAAAAGAGAGTTTATTATTGTAATGAAATGTAGTAACTTCTATTTTTTTTTTATGGTATAGGGGGCAAATGAGCAGACCCAGAATCAGGTGACCCCTGATGGTAAATGACTACCGCCGCCCATGGGCACCTGTAACTCAAGAGTCACAAGTGCGTTGCCGCCTTTTAAGGTGGGAGTAGGGGAAGAGGGGAATGAGTGGGAAGAGGTGAGAGGGGAAGGACGGGAATAGGGGAGAGGGAAGGGTTAGGTTAGGTTAGGTTAGCTCACTCACGCGGCGAAATGCAATGCAAGCATTGCTTCACTACCGGTTTTCTGTGAGGCCGTGGTATCGAGCGGAGTCGTGCCGGCCCATATATAGTATTTCTGGACTCTATCCCGCGTGAAGAATCAGCGCAGGATTGCCACCAATGTCAAGCGTCTTTTATAGTCTAATATGATTCAGATTGTTCACTTCATTCCATATTTATTAATTTTAAAACATTTCACTTTTGACAAGTTTGTAAAAGAAAAAACATGATTTGTCAATCTGATAAGAAGGACAATTTCATGTTTTCGTAAGTTTCATTGATTGGCTTCACGTCAAAAGCGTCACATTCGCACACACAGTGATTTTAGTTTTTTTTCTTGTCTTTAACGGTTTCCGTTTGCGCTATAATGCCAAATATTTGAATGCAACTTTTTCGTTATTAGCATCTAATTTATATAAACTAAATATTCACACAATATATTCATTTACATACAGCTAGCAAATAAATACAAGTCACATTAATTTAGTAATTACAGAGGCGTGGCCGGTAGGCTAGTTAAGTGGTATAAAATTACTACGTCGGCGAAATACGGGTCTATGCTGCGGGATTCCCGAGTGTACACAATAATCTGACCTATGTAATATGTATGTGTGAATGTGTGGATATAATGACACGGCAGTTAGATAGCCTTTGTGTGCAATAATTCATGAGCAAACAAGGGAAAGGTTTTTTCTTTAATACCTGTTTCTATATAGTTTACAAGAGTACAATAAGGGGTTCTTTAAAAGGATTATAAAGGGTTGATAACAGTTACCACCTCCCACGTATAGAACCTTATTTGCTTAAAATAGTGCTAAACATGAATTTGCTGTAAACATGATAAATACAATGCATTTGTGACCTTTTACAAATATAAAATAATTTTTTATGGTTCTTTTTGCGATATCGATAATATGTATAAAGTCTTTATGAAAATTATGATATGAAATTATGATCAAGATGTTTTTCCTGCAGGGGGTGTTCGTTCGCTCATAAATTATTTTAATAAAAAGATAGCGCACGTGTCGGGTCATTACACCTACATTAGCATCGACAATACATAGAACACACAATACACAGACACTAATATTACCATACATTCCTTGGACTAATCTTGTATGCTTGTTTTAAATTTAAATTAATATTGATGATTGGCCAAGGCTTAACGCTGTTGATAACAGCCTCAATCAGAGTAGAGA
The DNA here is from genome assembly GCA_949752705.1 of Callimorpha dominula. Classification (NCBI taxonomy): domain Eukaryota; kingdom Metazoa; phylum Arthropoda; class Insecta; order Lepidoptera; family Erebidae; genus Callimorpha; species Callimorpha dominula. The sequence goes on along the minus strand of OX456995.1, from coordinate 4,820,134 downwards.
GACGGAAAGAGATACGGGAAAGAGACAATTCGACAATAATTTATAATGTAGTTATATCAAATCAAAATGCGATTATTTTTTTCATTACAACTTGTCTTTTTTCTATAGGAATGCCTGGTGATATGTTTTGCGGAAATTTAAAACATTATTGGACGAACTATTTTCAATTACATCTACAAGTATAGGTTTATACAGAATGCTTGATCAGTCAGACTCGAAATGTCGTAAATACATTAAAATGTAATAAAATATTTTAATGAACGCCAACATCTGTGTACGTATTTTTTTTTTTCGTGTGGAAACCCCCACGGGTCATCACCTCACCACGGCTATCGGTGAAGTGGTATGTCGGAATCGAACCGACTAAAACCACACGGTGTTCCGTCACAAGTGAGTCTATCGCAAGGGACTCGGGTATACCCTAAGAAGGAAGTCCCCGAGAACCCAGACAGACTTTGGCCGCCCTCAAACAGAAGGCAGCCACACCATTGGTAGCGGAAGGTCTTGCCCTCCTTCCGATTTAGAGAGGCGCACGCGGAACACGTCGCGCCACCGTTTCAGGCCTGCTTCTGCTAGGGTAACGGGCAGCCTCACCCGTTACCCCCAGGCCAGCGCTGATGGAGGCCGAAGATCATCTCTCCGGCGCCTGGTGCGTCTTCTGCGGGACGGGAGAGTACTAGTCCTCTCCCGGTCCCTTTCCGCCGCCTCTTTAGTGGACATCACTTCCTCACAAAAAGAAGCGGCGGATTCCCACGCACTTTCATTTTGGACCATGGACAGAACCATGGTCTCCAGCGAGAGGCTTCCCACACCGATAGCCGCCGCGAGGTAGCGGCGCTGTTGCATCCACGCTGAGCACTCCACAAGAGTGTGGAGTGCAGTATCCTCGCGACTATCTGTGTACGTATTACGTATGTATTTTGAAATATCAAAATCTACTTTGGACTAGCAGTAGGTATTTAGAAAAAAAAATATAGATCACGTAATAAACAACTCATACAGCAGACAACAAAAGTGACAAAATAATTTATTTCCAAGCGCCGCTTTCCTAGCAAACTTCTTTGTACCCGTTTCGTGAACGCGTCTATGCGGCTGTTTTGCAAAGTTGCGTAATTTCAATGGTCTTTTTTCGGTCGTTTGTCTTCATGTTAAGCTGCGCTCGTCCCTCCTAAGCTCACACGAGTCACACGGCTTAATTTTAAACCGTTCGTTGTAAAGCAATATTTAAAACTGTTCTCATTTGTGCATCACAGAAATAAATGTTTGTATTTTTAATTTCTTGACGATTGGTTTTATGGCTTTATACAGTTTTGGTTAGTTATAGTAGAAAAGTAAATATATAAAAAAATAGGACACGCCATTAATAACAGGTACTGTTTATACCGCAGTAAAAAGTGATACTTTGGTAAAATGCCATTAGTTTCCATCTACTATTTCATCGGCTACATGAAGAAAAAGGTTAGAACTGCATTTTTTTGAAGTAAAAACTTCTTTAGGCACGTTTGTGCACTTTTGCTATGGGGAAAAAGCACTGAACTCGTGACCGTCATCCTAATAATACATATATAGATGCACTAGAGGGCGCTACTTCTTTTTAATTAATGTCACCAACCTGCTAATGTGACGTTTTAAGTTCGTCGTTTCGTTTAAGTTTTCACTTCTGTCGGCAGTCCCATGACTGCCTATTTTTTATTATCGCTATTTGTTTATATAATAGGTTATAGCTGGCAAAGTTTTATAAAGAATGAAAAATAAAATCCCAATTCAAAGGTGAAAAAACCAGCGACTGTAATAAAATCGATTGTGTTTAAGATAATTGTTGACAGCACTTACGAGACAAATAGCAACTATATTTTTCGATCACTTATATTCGGTGAATTTAATATTTTATTTTGTCCACAGTTGTATTACTTGCAGTCAGGGGTTACCATTCATAAATTCACTTTTACCAAAACTATTACCTAATAAAGTAGGATACTGGCAGGCACATGAAACAAAGTTTTAATAGCAACAACATTTCACTGTAAAACCATGCAATTTACGATACAACAATTTCCAAACTTTTATGTAAACTCATAGTACAAATATTAAATATGAACTACAAAGTGCTTTATTTAATAAATTTGCACAAGTACGTAGTTATGTCACGATAGAAATTGAACCCACAACATTCAATGCAGTCGTAATTGGTGACCACTGAAATCCATCCTAGTGGTTAATGTCGTTAGAACTGTTACAGTCAGTGTGTACAAACAATATACGCACTCGTACCTAATACTATCGCATTCGTATTATTTTAGATATTATAGGTCCTTACATATGAAATTGGCGTTTTATGTGGGAAAAGTAAAACTTTTTTTATAAAGTTATTTATTTAAGTAATATATCAAAGTATGTACAATTGGTATCCATGGATAACAGTGAAGCACATACCCTTTTGCCACTTTATAGGAAGTTCATTAATTTGCTTGCTAAAAAAATTGTGAGAGTGAGAATCAATGATTGAATTGAAAGATGTTTAGATTGCCTCATCAGAATTGATGTTTTCCTAGCAAGAAATTGTCTAAGTTCCGGAACAAATAATAATCTGTTGTAGTAAGGTCCGGGGAGTATGGTGGGTATCGGAGACATTCCAATCGCAGCCCCTCTTATTTTGCAATCGTCAGTGTGTGCTCTAGCATTGGGCTAGAGCAATTGACTAGTCTCGGTTGTTTCATAGCTAGCTTTTCCATCATTGTTTGGAGTACAATCAATCGCTGTGTATGGCTTTTGTGGACTACGAGAAAGCCTTCGACTCCATCGAGACCTGGGCAGTTCTGAACGCTCTGCAACGATGTCGTGTCGACTGGCGATATATCGAGGTGTTGAGGTGCTTATATGATAATGCCAAGACCAGAAGACGACCCTAAACCTGCAGCGTATAGTTAGGCCGAGGGGTGTTTTGTTTAATTCACTGTTCTATCCGGTAGTAAACAGTTCATAATTTTGTTTTATTATAGCCTACTAACAAAATTTTGAACTAATTGTGAATCAGACACCGGTAACTGTAGAAGTTACTCACGTTTTAAATCTAAGCATCCGCATTACGTCATCACCACTTTATTTCAAATATTAATTCCAACGTTATTTTGTTCCATTTGAATTCACAAAATAAACCTCACTACGACTACATATAAAAAAACGTAACAAAGGTTATTGTTAACAGTACATTGTTGTTTTTTGTCGAAATGATAAATAAAAGAGAGCCGGTCAATCAATCAGAGAGTAACCAACAAATTGCTCTCCTGTATTTTTGTTTGAACATGTATTCAGTTTTAGCATGTTTCAATGACAGACGAGGTCACAATATACAATGTTGTAATAAAAAAAGGTGAACAGTTTAATTCTGTCTATGATTACACACCACGCTTTTCTAAAAAAAACTATTTTGTTGGAATTGAAAATATACCGTACATTTCTGTAATCCGCCACGACCGCAAATAGGTTTCTATTCAAGCATGCGAAAATGTATTAATACCTAAGTAAATTCAACAATTCATTTTGAAAGAAAAAATATTTATTGCATACCTAGAAGTATTTATTATCAGCATGTGTATATTTTTACCACCGCACATAGAAGGAAATAATCTTTTAAATTGTATTTTTTTTTATGGGATAGGGGCTAACCGAGCAGATGGATCACCTGATGGTAAGCGACTACCGCCGCTCATGGGCATCTGCAACTCAAGAGTCACAAGTGCGTTGCCAGCCTTTAAGTAGGGGAAGGGGGGAAGAGGGAGAGTGCGGGTAGGGGGAGAAGAGGGGAAGAGGGGAAGAGGGAAGGGTTAGGGCCTCCGGTAACCTCACTCTCTCGGTGAAAAGCAATGCAACCATTGCTTCACTGCCAGTTTTCTGTTAGGCCGTGGAATCACTCCGGTCGAGCCGGCCCATACGTGCCGAATCATGGCTCTCCCATAGTTGTGTATAAAGTTATTAATAACATTACCCTATAGTCTTTCAAGTCTACGCAGCCATCTTTAGTATACTCATATATGGTACTTGACCTGGATTGTGCGTCACGTCACAGTTCTGTCTAACATATTTTCATTTCTATCTTGCCTTGTCAAATCAAAATAAATTGCGACACCTGTTTCTATGCATATGAATTAACTTGTGACCTACCTATTTCTTACTTCTTTATGTTATAATTATAGCGCAAACTAGTTCGCTTTAATAAAATAAAATTAAACCAAGGTCAAATTATGTCGCAAAGTCTACAAATACTTTATCGTGATTTATCGTAGTGCCATATCTGCCTCGTAGTTTATTTGCCAACTCTTAATTTCCACTACGTAATCACTTAACGTACATACAAAAAATTAACGGGGCGTTTGTTATTCTTATCTTCTCTAAACATAGCACCAACATGGCGAGCTGATTACTATTATATTAGAACTCTTATTCTTGAATTACATACTCTAAGTTTTATCCAAACATTCAGTCGTAAAACAGATTTGAGCTCAATGTTAGTCTTCAAGCTATTACGGTTTAGGTCTTAAGCATTTATTTTAATAAAATCATAATTATCAAACCCAAACAAACGAAACGATGCTGATTATGATATTATTAATACGATATTTTAAAATAGACTCGTTATGAGTACTGCTCTAAAATGCATGCACTGACGTTACAATACTCAGGTAGTAGGTAGTTTTGATTGACAATTCATTACTTGAGTAAAATTCTAAAATTGAAAACAATATCAAAAACTAATTTTAAATGTCACTTAAGATGTGGTAAGCTTCTACAATATTGGCCTTAATACACACATATTACATTGCCCTCAGACCAATAAAAATCTTTTTTTATTTGTCTGAGATATTGCCTTAAAAGTTTTATCATTGATAAGCATTTAAAAATAAAAAAAATTAGAACGTTAAAGCTTATGTGCAGAAATAAAGTTAAATTACGAATTGATGATCGTGTAGGCTTAATTGTAATTTCTAAGATACAACTACGACAAAAATAAAATTGAAACTTTACCGTAGCTATTGCTATATCTCCGTATATCTAATTTGCAATATGTCTGAATGATCCATCCATCATTAAAATGCTAACGCTACCGTTATAGTGTAGTAGTGCATTTAATAAACGGGAAGATTTAATCATTTTGAGTGTCATAGAGTGTTCCAAACCTGAGGTTCTGCTTTTGTGCCACAGAATACATAATAGTATAGGCCAGTACCAACAATTATTATTGCAATCCATCAGATGCCATGTTTTTTTCGTTTCAAAATGAATATCTAATATATAAAATTCTCGTGTCGCGGTGTTTGCTATTAAACTCCTCCGAAACGGCTTGACCGATTCTCATGAAATTCTGTGTGCATATTGGGCAGGTATTAGAATAGGACAACATCTATTTTTCATACCCCTAAATGTTAAGGGTAGTCAACCCCATTTTTTTTTTTTTTTAGATAAAAAAAATGTTTTTTGTTTTTTTATGATACAGCATTAGAAAATACATACAACCTGAATTCTCAACCTTCTACGATCAACCTCTATTATTTAATAGCAATTTTAGTATTTTTACTTTCATTGGTACAATTATTTTAAAGTATTTAACCAAGTGAAAATAGAAAGTGCGATTGTTATAATCGATTGTAATAATCGATTGCCGTCAAGTCGATGTCAAACTTTTTTTTTATGGAATAGGGGGTTAACGAGCAGACGGGTCACCTGATGGTAAGTGAATACCGCGGCCCATGGGCACCTGCAACTCGAGAGTTACAAATGTACGCTTGGCGAAGTACTACGAATCATTGCTTCACTGCCGGTTTTGTGTGAGGCATTGATATCACTTCTTTCGGGCCCATACGTGCCGAAGCATGGCTCTCCCACTGTTAAACTTTAAATATGTCAGTTAAGTAAATGAAGTACTTTGATTTAAGAAAATGAATGGTTGGTGTTTTGTTATTTTTATAGGCCGTCAACAGACCACAGCGCTCCATTCTTCTTTCAGTCATAGACCCCATCCCCACAATAAGTTAGTTATTTTTAATTTGACTAGAAACAATTAATATGGCAAAACAACGTGTGCCGGGTCAGCTAGTAGAAGATATAAAATCTCACACGGCTGTTTGATTCCACACTAGACAGAGCCTGTACTATGGTACAGTACTACCTGTACTGGTACCTTTACCAGACTTTTGATAAACCCACTTATGTATTTCTAAATAGATACATATTATAAATAAATTACACTCCGACACAGAACAAATGGTATTACTCATCACACGGGTATTTGTCCTGGGTGGGGAATCAAATAAACGATCTGTGGCTTAGCAGTCAGGATCCCTAACTACTAGACCAACAGGCATGTCAATTATTAATAAGCCAGATATTAATCGGTTGCCGACTCGTAACACAAGTGATGTCACTTGCGACGCAATACCCCGCCCCTCTTTCACTACGCTGTTCCTTCCCAGAGGAAAACAATGTACCACTAGTATTTTTGCTTCAATTTGGACTTGTAAGGATGTCGTTCCTCAATCGGGGGACACTAATTGAACCTGAAATCTGCTATTCGTTCTTCTAGTATTATGTGTGTATAACAACAATAGTCGATAAGTTTAATTACTACTAAATATACTTTTTTAACCATGTCCAGTTTGCGGAATGTCATAATTAAAAGACATATGAAACAATGCCACAACGATCCAAAAAAATGGGAGGAAAGTGCGAGTTCTCGACCTGAATGGAAACATATGATACGTGAAAAAGTAGACGCATTTGAAGAACAGAGAAAGGCCGAGTTGGATGCAAAGCGCGATAGGTACTCTTAAAACCAGACCACCGACGACTATATTTTACAATTATATTAACGGTATTCTAACATGTTGCATATACTCGCGTACATTCGTTAATAAAATTGGCTACTGCAGTCATACAAGGTCTCATGACCGGGCAAACCACTGCAGATCCTCAACAACTACAAACAGGCAGCAGTCACCGTAGCCGAAATCGGCCAGGGACACACACACACACACACACCTAAACGTTTCGTTCACCTTTCGTATTAATTATAAAATACTTCATATTATTTTTTTCAAACAAAGAATAGAATTACTTGATACATACAGCGTGAAGTCTTACAATCCCGTATCTGACTGGCTTAACGGCTTTCCTACAGATTTACTGAGATTATCCTAGGGACTTCATTGGTACAAACATCAATACTTTATTGGATTGAAAAAAAAAAAGTCATATTATATTAATTAGAATTTATGAAATAAGACAACACGTTTCAGTGAATTACACTAAGTAGATAATTATATTTTAAATATCGATAATCCTTTTCATGGTCATAAAGATGTGGCTTTTATTATAGTCTTTAAAGTACCGTCAAGATGTTTCATTTTTATCATTTTTAATTTTTTCATTTTTCATGTTATCATTAGTGTCATTTTTTTCTTCCTTAATCGGACCACAAATCACACTGAGTTTTATAATATATTCTTATTACTATTCGATATATTGTAGACTGTAGACTTATTACTATTTGATATATTGTATTTCACTTGATGTTTAATGACATAAGTTATAAACGTCAATGTTGTTCTTAATACACTAAATCATTGTGATAATCGTGTTGTTTTATGAATTTGAGTACAAATACATGAAAGTATCTACATCCTCAAATTTTCTTCACAAATCGTTTAAAGTCCAAGTAGATCACCTGTGGAATGCATTGCTTGAAACTGTGAGATGTGCTCAATCGTTAAACATTTAAAAAAAAATTGCTAACTGAATACTATATTCTGTCCTCATAGTTAGTCATTGATAATATTGGATATAATAATATGTATATACATATATATTTAATATTAACACTCATCGTCTTCGCCCCACATTCCTAGTGCTGTTTTGATAGCGAAAATCCAACAGTCGGAAATTGATTTTTTTCGCCCGGTTCAGCTTAATATGCTAGCCAAGCGGCTTTTTTAACGAACATACACCAACATATATTTGATTTTAAAACCCGGCTGTGCCGATTAATACTGACCCGCTTATGTATGTAGCAACTCTTGCTTGTCCTTATACACATTCGAGTAACTAGAGCGATGTCAGTAGCCAACCTATCTTTTTCCCCATGACTCTCTGGTCGACCTTGATCAATTTAGCTACTCATCATCTATTCTGTAAGAAAAAAATTGCTAAAATGAAACTTGGTTTGAATTAAAACGCATTAATATGTAGACGTTCATCATTGCGTTTAAGTATATTAGTAAGAAAACCTTTTTAAAAGGTCTGAAAGTTATAGAGAGTGAGCGATCTCGTTACGATATGAAAACAGTACCGTTCCTTTTCCATCTAATATAATAATAGTGACGTAATGAACGGAGGTGGGTCCGCAATACGAACTGTTTTATTAGGATGTCGGTAGAAATTACGCAGTTACTATACTTACAAAGCGATAATATTCTCTAAAATGTATAAAATATATTTTATTGCTAACAACATTTGTTCTTAAATGTTATCAATTTAAATTATGATGATAGGTACTAATGAACTTTCCATATGTAATAAGTAATGATAATGCTGTTGAGATTTGAGACTTGAGAACAAATAAATAGTAAGTGTTATGTATTTAACTTTCGAAAGTGTGTACGTGTCTACAATATTTTTTTTTATTACCTACTCTTATAATCTTAAACCCAATACTCAATATACGTTATGTTATAAGGTTTAAAAGGAAATTAAATAACTTAAAAGGCTGCTAATGAGACAAGACAGTAAGGCAAATCAAATATTTTAAACTTAATTATTTAGCACACTGAACAACCAAATTCAATGAACCCAGGATCAAAGTGAATGGGACTTTTGAGATATTTAGAAAAAACTACTTTAAATTCATTTAGGAATGGTGAACTTAACGCGTAATACAATAATTAAGAATAAGATAAGTATTCTGCAAAATTAAAGGAATTTTTAAAGTCAATAAGAATAACAAATATATTTTGAACTCTTAAAAATTATAAGTTTGAGCTCGTCCAAAGAAAAAGTTTATAAATAGGTCAGAAAACATAAAATGTTTAAATATACATTCCTAGTTGTTACCCACGACTTCGTTCGAGTGGAAATTTTGGTGAAATCTATCCCACGGGAACTGTTAGTACATTTTCCGGGATAAAAACTAGCCTATGTGCTTTTCCAGACTATAATCTATCTCTGTGCCAAATTTCATCTCGATCTATTAAGCAGTTTTGCGTGAAACACATCTCAATCCATACATCCTCACAAACTTTCACCTTTATAGTAGTATACGAGTAGTAGTAAGATGTAGGTATATCTTGAAACAAATCTCTAAAAGGTAACAAATTTGAATTCAAAGGCTTAGGGTTAGGATTATAAGGGGATATTTTCTTATATATTTTTTTGTTACAGGTTGAAATTTGCGGTTTAATAACCTTGAACATTATTAATCCTCCCTCGTATCCGAACGAGACCACTGTTCATGACCGATGCGAAGCGACATATCTGGTTACTTCATATAAATAACTCTTACAGTGGGCGATAGGAAACATGGTTTAACATGATTGCTTAATATTAATTCCTATCTTAATTATTTTCTTTAGGGATGGTAGCACACGTCAATTTTATTGATTTCGAGCTGAGGTGAGAAAACGGGTAGACATTTATTACATGACTGCCTTAAAAAGGAGTGCAATGTTTTCAGGGTTCATCTAGGTATGTATGTATGAATTTGAGTTCATTTATTTTACTACTAGCAACCCGCCCCAGTTTCGCACGGGTAGCAGAGACATCTTTAACAATCATCATCATATTTCAACCAATTTACACAAAATCTTAACAAATTATATACTAAAATCTTCCTCATGAATCACTATATCTATTGGTGAAAACCGCATGAAAATCCATTCAGTAGTGTTTGAGTTTATCGCGAACAGATAGATAGACAGACGCGGCGGTGGACTTTGTTTTATAATATGTTGTGAACGTACAAATGCCTAAACCTAGATTTGGATGTGTGAGGTATCGATAGAATCCTTAAATCATCCCGAGTGACAGGGCAGTTTATTTGTTAGTAGGGCAGTCGTGTATTTTAATTAGTAACCTGTTTCCTTCTTATCTTTTTTTTTCTCTGATAAAATAACAGAAGGAATATTGGAAACTTAAGCTGATGAAATCACACTAAAATGACTGACTAAGGGTGATTTCTGAAAGATATTACTGTCGTGAGTTTTTCATTTTCAGAGCTTTTATTTCTATTTTTTACGTTTTTCTTTTTTCTTAAGCGCACAGATTTCAAATGGAAGACCTTAAAATGCTTAAAAATTCTTGATCTCACCAAGTCTAATACACTTACGAATTACCTCAACTTTTCCTTACATCATTTTGTTACTTAGACTTAATACTGTATACGTAAACTGCATTTGATTAAATAGCTTACTTTGTATAATATAATTATGTACCTAGATAGGAACTGTAGATGTATATTTTACTTAACAATAATTATCCACACAAAAGGTTTGAGGGGCTATAATTCTACAATAAATAACAGTAAACGTCTCTCGATTCCTGAAAAGTGTACATCTCCTTTGTGAACATCTCCTTTGTAGATTAATAGCGTAAAAAACGGGATTTATCCGTTAATTAATGAACGATTAACACATAAGACAGTTACGTCAATGTCCGTGACTTTTCCCAAATTTGTCTCCACGTAAAATTGAGCTTTTTACTTTTATTGCAATTTTTGAAAAGCATTTGTTCACTGATTTTCATGCTGAATAAAGATTGAATGTCATAAAGATTATTTTGATTAAAAGTGATCGTCGAAGAGATAAAATTGTTACTCTCGAATTTTCATTTGCCTCTATGTTTTTTTTTTATTTCTTTCCAAAACCGTAAAACATTATTTAAATAATAAAATGTTTTTCAGGGCAATTAATCGATCCCTTTACTATGGTAGAAAAGTTTAAGGGCGTTACCGAAAATAGCTGGTTCCATTAATACAGTTTTGTGTTCAGGTTCAGAACGTCACAGGATTGTATAACCACCTTATAATTTGTAGAGAATGTGCCGAAGTGTGTGGATCATAGCAGTGTATGAGTATCTAATTTTTGAGTGTAATGAAAGGATACAGCTTCCACTACATTTCGAAAAGCCAGCTTTGACATAGCTTGGCAGGACTTCCTGCGTCGTACAGTTCATAGATTAGGTTATTCACTTAATTTATTCTGTATATATTATACGTATTTGTAATTAAATCTTTTAATTTAATATGTCACGTTTATATCTACGAACTTTTTTTTTTATAAACATACAACTAGGACCAACGAATACAAAGTACAACCAGAAATATTTGGTATCTGAGTAATTGGTCACTCGTATTTAGAAACTATTCTGAGCCCTAAACCATTACTGGAGACTATGAAAACATTTACAAATTATATTATCTGTCTTTCAGCTATGCTGTGAGTTTTCAAGTTTGCAGACTGAAATAATATAAAGCTTTAATGACGTCTACCCGTTACATAAATGATAGCAAGAGGTTTTTAGAGACACTTTTCTTTAACAGGCCTTTATCAATCTTTATTGACTAATCTAAGCAATTATAAGAAAGAAGAAAGAAAGATTTATTTAAAACACGCACAGACATACCAATAAACAAAAAACTATTACTAACATTTATCATAATTACGAACTAAATTGAAACAGAGAAAGAGAGAGAGAGAGAAGACAAAAAAAGGAAACAGGTCCCATTCTGTGCGCCGGCTAAAATGGCCGCCATTTCAGCATATTAGGCTGCATGTATGACATGCAGCGCTGGTTTTCAGACGGGGCCTCGAAAACAAGGTGACATCAAAAATAAAAAGGAACGAAGTTAACCTAAAACAATTTTTTTTTTAGATATAACTCAGAACACAAGACATTAAACTCATGATGAGACATTAGTTCAATAGCAATACTGGCAACCCACACATGCACGAGAAAGTTACGCCAACCATTTGACAGGTGGTTATTGTCAAATATTATGTGATTGGATTATCAATTACATTACATTTTGTACGAAACAAGCTCAGGCTCATATAAGTAGGTTAAACCACTGTCGTTTCCTATTACTCATGATCGATTAATATTTTCTAAGGTTATTATTGCTCGTGAAAATGAATGAGGCATTAAAATATATTAAACGTAGCCCTGAACCTGGTTTCGAATATAGCTGAAGGAAGTTACGTCAAAGCCAAGTTATATGATACGGGCGCATTAATTAATTATATGTCCAAGACCTTTGAGAAGTGCTTGACTCTCTAATTTATACGACCTATTATAGAAATAACGTGTAATATGCTAATGAATTACCACTTGGATGACTGCCGTCGGTTTGACTCAATAATCAATCTAAATTAAATATTAAATGCTTTATGTCTCTCTGTTTGACATGGTTTTCTATTTTAATTATTAGCCTTCTATAATAAGACGAGTATTGGCTTGTATTTAACACTTACGTAATATATCTCCTTTGACTTTTAACACACGATCTTATGACTTTTATCATAGTTATAAGTTATTTATCTAAACTATATGTCAATGTGAGTAATTTACAAAAGGGCTTTAAGACAGTAAATTTCATTGTATCTTCATCTGTGCTCCAGTAGCGTAGCAGTAGCCAGAAACGCATTGATATTAGGTATATTAATAGCAATCAATATTAGGTATATATATATAAGGTATATTAATTTTATGTTCATGAAGGTCGAACGTAAGTCAATGTCACAACTATTAATAACATCATATTGGGAATGTAAATATTATGATGAATTATTAATTTTAGACTAATGAAATAGATGACACTACACTTTTGTGCCACTTTTGGATATTAAAATATCATTGTATCTCTAATATATTTACTTAAGTGATTGATTATTTGCTAATAAAGAGTAAAATTTATTTCAAAATTACTGCACTTTAATACTGTAACCTGTAATTATTTCGCTTCAAAGATAATAACAGACTGGTCTAAAATATTATACACGCAAAAGTTCATTTAAGACTTTATAGCTTACAAACTATACATACTTAATACATATTCGATGTGAAACTCCGGAATTGATCGCGATAATATATTTAAGGTACACTACCTTTTTGGTTACCCAACATTTTGATCGAATTGCACAGTCCACCCGTGTCGGGTAACCAAAAAGCTATTGTACCTTATTATATTATAACGATTAAGTCTCTTACACATCTAATACTTATTAAAGTCGTGAAAGTTTAAGCAATTATACATATTCGTTCTCAAAATGTTTGTTTTCTTAAAGAACTTGTAACAAAGCACTCATTGCATAGATTAAGTCTGTAAAGCTAGTATACATATTTGTGATATGTACCGAAAACATTTAATTAACTTACAGGAATAATTTTGTAATAGAAAACGTCTTCAAACCAAATAAATCCATAGCAGTGTTAAGTCAGATTAAAGACTTAAAATAACTTTGATACTTGAATCTTTTTATCTTAACAACTTTTCTTTCAAGACCTTGAAGATCTTTGCTAAAGATTGGCTTATATCATTAGAAACTTAGCAAAATCTATTATTTTTCAAAGAAGTAGCGGTTATTTGCTGTTATTTGGAACTTTTTTCATTATATCCTCTCTTGGTAATATCTTAACCGATGATAGACGAAAAGAACAGGGTAAACGGATGATAAACAGTTACACGTACCTTTAGACATTTACAATATTGAAAACGTTATTCCCATGTTACCAACTTTAGCCTTCCGCGCAAGTAGCTATGGCGAGCAACATTGTGTATGAATGTAATTACATAAACATTGCAGCTATTACGAGACAGTTTTTACGAGGAACTAAATCCAAAGTAAAACAAATAATTAAAGAATAGGAACTCATTATAAATTGGTGTTATATGAAAATGTACTGCTTATTATTGAAATTATTATTGGACCTACAAAATTAAGTTCTTCTAACTGACCTTCACATTGGAATACTATAAGTAGACTTAATATTCTAGACTGGTATGAATTCTACGTATCTATTCACAAGCGTATTAAGTATACAGAGAAGCTTAGTAACAAAGTAATATTTGTGTTACAGGCTACCTGTTTCGTGTACCTGGAAATAAGGTGACCTAATGATATTACTTGTGCAACGTTCCTGGAATGCTTTACCACATAGATCTGTTACAGCAACGTACCGCAACAGCCTTAATGTCACTTGGTCAAGTGGAAATTAGTTTACAGAATTCAGTACTTAAGGTAAGTAGAAATTGTTGAGTTTAAGTACCTTATTTTGTTTAAAGTGATCTACATATATACCAGTAAATGAATTCAGTGTCATTGTGTACATTAAAGGAAACATATTTAGACTAGTAGGAGTTTAATAAATTAGTATTAAGACTATGTTAACTAATACTCAAGCATATTTCTTAAGACATCAATAATCATTTGAAATTCGTTCTAGTTGGTAAAAGTATAATAATAATAATAACTTTACACATCTCACACACGGCCGTCTGATCCCAAACTAGGCAGAGCCTGTACTATGGTAACCAGACTGCTGACAAACATACTTATATATTTCTGAATACATACCTACATACATATAATAGATAAATTACACCCAGACACAGAACAAATGATCATGCTCATCACATAATTATTTTTCCTGGGTATTAATCGAACCCACGACCTCTGGTTTAGCAGTCAGGGTAACTAACCACTAGACCAACAGGCTAGTCATGATGAAATACTTTAAATAAAAAAATAATTTGCGGAATATACGGACAGTATATTCCGTGGCCCTGATTATCACCCCAGTGAACAATTTAAGTGGTGTTCCTATGGCCTGTATGCAATGTATACCTTTGATGGACAGGAAGGGAGCCTATTTATCACTAGCCATGTGTCTATAGTGTATACGACAATGTGTTTATCAATAAGTGTGGTACGGCCGCCTATGTGAGTGGTTTATTCTTTAGGGCCATGAAAATTAAAAATTCATTATCAGACAGCTTGTTATTAGAAGGACTTCTAATGAGAGACTTTGTTCTTGTGAATAAATCCTTGTCTCTTTTCGAAAGTTGGAGGAAATTCATTTGAAATGGGATAGAATATACTATAAAAATCTATCTATTGTAAAGGTGTCGTTTCTCCTGACTTAGATAACCCCCGTAGATAACCCCCTAATACTGGCGGCTTGTCGGTTGCTGATAGAAATCATTTTTTTGTATTTCAATATTAGATAACATAATTAATTATATACATGTTGGAATATTAAGATATCAGTAATGTAGGTGTATAGAATCCAGACACAGTATAACCTCGAATCTAAAAGAATCATAGATGATTAAAGGTCCACTGTCGTCTCGACTCTATTGATTATGTTTTCTATTCAATTTACTAAAGGAAGAAAATATTATTTGTATGGGACAAGCAGTCAAATAAATAGTCTAACTATTCCATAAATAGATTCATACGAGATCAATCACAGTAGTAATTGATACTAACTAAAAATCCTAAGAAAACGGATTTCCCCACAACACGGTGGGGTCGCCTGTCGTTTAACAGGCGACCAAGTCTGCCAGGGTTCATAGGGATTTCCTTGTAAGGGTACACCTGAGGCCCTGGTAATATGGACTGTGACGGAACACCGTGTGGTTTTAGTCGGTTCGAGTCCGACATACCACCCTACCGCTTGGCCCAAGTGCGGTGACGACCCGTGGGGGTTTTGACACGTTAAAAAAAAAGGATAACAGATTTATAAAAACATGCCCAACATAAACAGCAAGTGTAACAGTGTGTACCTCGGATCTATGGGGACTTGGAAGTACAGTTGGAAACCAAAATCATTGGTGAGCACATGTACTAAAATAAATCACAAGGCAAATAGAGTTGACCTTGAATGAACTTGACTTGTGAATAAAATGTGTTAACTGTCTAGTATTTTCTGAAATGTTTCAGTACATTGAGTTAAGTTACTAAAGCCTTTAAAAAGAAACCATGTATTTTTAAGAGGATTGCCAGATTTTTGCTAGGAGAAGCCAGCGCCTGCCTATGCCGGGCTTCGTGTCTGATAAAATTGGCGCACTCTGGCGTTACCAGATATTTTGCCAAGGACCTACTGGGGTCGATTGGGAAAACGTCTAAAGTACTTTCTTTAAAAGGTCTTATGTACTATGACGTTTCATATCGAACTTAAATTGTTTTACACAATTTAAACTGCTAGTAACTAAGTATGAAGGAGAGGTCGTAAATAATATTTGCATTTTTCCCTGTACAAATCCGTAATAAATATTAAACTTTATTTATGAATACTTCGCTTGTATGTTTCTTTCTGATGTAAATAAATCAAGTAGTGTATATTAGTAGTTGGCAACTTAAAAGCACATGTCGTGACTACATAATATATTATTACATGCTTTTAATTGACCTTGACCTCTACCGGTGTATGTGTGACTATGTTTCTGTAAACAGTACAATAGGGCTTGTACATCAATTCTCAGCTGCTTTCTATCTTACGAATGATTTCAAATTTAGCATGTAGATTATAAAGTACTGTGGGTACTAAAAAATATTTTACTAATTTAAAATAAATATCTCTTAGATTCTGTGCATCTACCTTGTTTTGTCTCTGCATCGCCCAAAGGTCGACTGGCAGAAATTGCATACGGCATTAAGTCCACCTTTGACACAGTTTGTGCATAAAGTATAAATAAAAATAAATAAATAAATAGCTGCAGGTGCCGGACTCTGGCACCTGCAACCGACGTGGCAGGATTAGGGCTCCTGTCGGGTCGGAAACTAGTAGGGCATCCCCGAAATACACACGTTAGTAAAACCGTATATCATAACTAATTAGTATTAAGCGGAGTTAATCGCTGAATATTTATTTTATAGACTACAATGTTTATCCGATGTTTAGATGGGTGTCAGTAAGCGTGTAAATACCCGCGTGTACACAGACAGATATTAAATGGTTTATATACGTATAACATAGAATAGAAGCAACGTTTTAAACGTGGGAGAGCCATGCTTCGGCACGTATGGGCCGGCTCGACTCCGCTCGATACCACGGCCTCACAGAAAACCGGTAGTGAAGCAATGCTTGCATTTCGCCGCGTGAGTGAGGTAACCGGAGGCCCTAAACCTTCCCTCTCACCTATTCCCGTCCTTCCCCTCTCCCCCTCTTCCCCCCTCCCCCTTTTCTCCTACTCCCGCCTTAAAGGGTGGCAACGCACTTGTGACTCTTGAGTTACAGGTGCCCATGGGCGGCGGTAGTCATTTACCATCAGGTGACCCGTCTGCTCGTTTGCCCCTACACCATAAAAAAAAAAAGGAAACATGCAAGTCATGAAACTTTAAAAACAGTTAACCTAAACTGTTGTATTTATAGAGCCCAAATATCACACCACATTGACGCATCGTTCACGTTTTAACAGTTAGGTGATAACTCATTTACGAGCGTTCAATCAACTTCCTTCAGTCATAACTTTGGGGCTAGTGTTAATAATGTCTTAATGTATGTGAGATTTGACAGTCTTAACAATGCCTACACATTGTTTGGACTTGTCTGTTGTCTTGAGAACGGGCGGAACGGGGAATCTATAAAGATTGCCACTGGCAGATAGCGATTTATTTATATTTTATTTTTCGAAAAAGCAAGCTATTGCTGCGGTGACATTGTGTTGATCTATAATGTTTAGTTTAAAAAAAAAAAAAGTTTTCTTAAATAATTTTTAAGGAGAGAGATACCCTCAGTAGAGAATTCAAAGTTGAAGAAAACATTTTGTAACAGTAATTCGTGTGACACAAATGAATGATATTCCTTTCTAATTTGGTTTTCAATCTCCTTCAATGTACACTATTTAATTTTTATAAAACGAAGTATTGAATTCTCCTCTTTGTCTTCCTCTGGACCAGACCAGAGCTCTCAGGATTTTTATTCTAACAACGACCTTAGCGGAATAGTGTCATTGATCTTTTCAAATTAAGTCTGATTCTATGAGGGTGCAGAACCCTCATAAATACTTAAATTATCTTAGTCTAAGACATCGTATACAAAAGTCTTTTTTTCAGACTTGATTATTCTCTTTCTTCCTCAAAGCGACCATTGTAACGTGATTTTTTAATTTCTGGCTATGTTTGTAGCGACTTCACCGTAATTAATTTTTAAAACATGCTTGCGTGTCCAACTGAGCTAATGAAATGAATTATTTTAATGAAGGGTCTCTAAGCCTTTTATTTCTGCAAACAAGTTTGTTCAAGGCTTTCCCAGTGATGTATAAAAAGTACTGTAAAAGAGCAAAAGTGATTTCGAAACTGAATGTTTTGCTTACTAATGTTACTTTACGTGTTTTGTTGATAAAAAATACGTTCCCATCGAGACTGATTTAACTCTATTTAAACAGAAAGAGAAATATAAGTTTCGGATATCAATGCAATCAGAATTTTTACCTTTACTGTGTTCACATATATTCATTGTATCATTTTGATGTTTATTTTAACAATACATAATATGTAAGAATAATTACCTACATTTCTACATCTATTTTAATCACACATATTTTATTTTTAGGTAAATCAGATTAAAATAGAATAGAATAACCTTTATTGTACACCAATGCTTAAAACAAATACATTAGATGTTTATGTAAAATAGGCGGCCTGAGGCCGCCTATTGTACATAAACATCGCTAAGAGCGATCTCCTTTAGGCAACCTATGGGTAGGCAAAATCGATAATAGATAAAGTAATAATAGGTAGTTTTGGTGTAAAATAGAACAAAAAAGAGGAATAAAAACTTGAGAGGTGTCAAGGTACACCCGGATGGAACGAAGTTCCAAGACGAAACGAAAATAACTGGCTTGCTTTCTATGAGAGAGAGAGAGAGAGAGACAGAGAGACAGGCAGAGAAACACGCGCACGCCGCACGGCTTACAACTATAGCAAAAAGTGTCGTTACAACTTTTGGTCTTAAATTTTTCCGTCTAGCCACCTTTCGCAACGCGCGATAAGGAACTTCAGTTCAGCAATGGCAGAAAAAGAGAAATGAAGCAGATAAATTATTACTTGTCTGGTTAATATAAATATTTTCTTTGACAAGTTACAACTTTAAGTATAAATACAATTACGTATTTAATAAAAGTTACGCAATCAATTATTATTCACGTAAAAAACACTTGCTACATTTACAGGTTTTTTTTTAATAAAAAATTACAATGTTAAACATAGGTAAGTTACAAGATTAGGCATAAAAATAACACCAATAAGTATGTAGTAAGAGCAATTTCGCACCCTATAAAGCTAATAACAGATTAACTAAGAATATATAAAATACTTATAATACTTGTAATTTGATATAGTACAATAGGGTTTTAAAAGTGTAGTAATTTCAGGGTATGTAATCAGTCTTCTCAGTAGAAAGAATATTTATTAAAAATAAATTTACATAGGATGAAAGAAAAATACAATTAAAGAAAGTTATAGGTAAAATTGCTTAATGTAGCAGATTTTAAATTCCCATCGAGAACATTCTAAATGCTTCAAAGGTTTGTCGTAGCAGTCGACCATTCCGCGCAGACGAGCACAAACTAGTGTTCAACGAGCTCACCAAACCTATCATCACTTATCATATTTAACAATATCATCGTTTCTTATCCTTTTCCCAAACTTATTTGGGGTCTGTGCAATGTGTTTTATTTTTCCATTCTACTTTATCATTCATCATTTCACAGCTGCTTTTCTTTCCCTTCATGCTTACACCTAGCGAGGCACATACACGCTAACAATATTCGGAATCAGGCTCTCCAATACTACTGCTACAACTATCATTCTATCATTCACTCTCCTTACAGCCATCACACACTCTTTCAGGACACTATCTAAAACTAGTCATAATCCTTTTCTTTTCCAATCACTCCTGCAATAATAAAATTCCCTTTCCAATCTGTTTAGCTTTCGTATCTCATGCGTTACGTGCTGTCACGCATGAATGGCCGTTTAATTGTATTGATTGATGCGAATGACATGCAAACTACGTGTTTGCAATGCCATGACAATTCCTTTTATTTTTCATCCTGCAGGCTATGACTGACATGCACGCATGATCGTCGTTTCGAAACTGCGTCAACGACGGACATAGACTGTATGAAAGACAGCGTATCGCCGATTCCCGAAAAAAAGGTTTATACCAAACATATATATGTACACACACACATATATATATATATAGACATATAAATTTTTTTTATTCTTCTTCTTTTCAACACATCCGCTAGCTCTCTCGCTCTTCCAGTCATTGTTCCAACATTCCAACTTGCATACCTCATTCTAAGCTCTGGGGCTTGCTGCCCCTAATGATGCAACAACTCTTGCCTACTTTTTTGCCTAGCCGGGTGTTGCTGCTGCCAGTCACATCGCACTCATTTTTTAAATTCATTATACACTGCAAGAGGGTATATAATAACATTTTGTATTTGATTTTGTTGAACATGACTATACCTTTAACATAATGTTTATTTGTCTGATGTCGTCTTGATCTCTCGCGATCATATTAACTAGTAAACCCCGTGCCAGTTGTAGTACTTCTATTTGATATTACACCACGTGATTTTTATTTCAGGAGTTGTATAATATTTGATATTAATGCATAATTGTAAAAGCAGCTATTTAGACGTACTCGCTTCCAATATAAATAGTCCCCTGACAACAGATTCTGTTGTTTATAAAGTATTGATAAACAAAGCTTACAAAAGTCGCTATTTAAGTCATCTAACTAAAAAACTAGGCTCAAATATTTTTTGTAATTGTTTCAGAAAAGTTCGAATCTAGTAATGTAGTAAGTTCATGGTTTGTAATAAAATAGTAAAGGTATATTTTTAAATAGTAGCTAAACAAATAACTTTACCTTATCAAAAGGTTTCAAGGTGAGGTCGATGTATTATCGGCCGACTGAGTGATTAACACGAATCTAGATTTTTTGCTACCTTATATTACTTGCGCTCAGTTTATGTTCCTTATTCCCCGACTGCCGACAAGTCCTACTAATATTATAAACGTGAAAGTTTGTAAGGATGTATGGATGTGTGGATGTATGCATGTATGGATGTATGGATGTTTGTTACTCTTTCACGCCAAAACTACTGAACCGATTGCGATGAAACTTGGTATGTAGATAGCTGGAAACCTGGATTAACATATAGGCTTTTTTATCCCGATATTCCCACGGGATCGGGGTTTACGCGGTTGAAACCGCGGGGCGCTGCTAGTACCTAATAAAGTAGTAACTAATATAATGATGTTATGTTTTCGTTTGTTTTTTTATTTTTTAAAGACAACTCCCGCATTAGGAATAACAACGGACACAAAGAACACCGAGACCCGGAATAAATATTTGTGGATCACACAAATTTTAGTCCCGTGTGGGATTTGAACCATTGCGTCCTCAGTGCAGTCGATTATGAATGTGGTGATTAATTAGTGTTACCAGAACTCCACGTGTTTGGGATTAGGGTATAATACGGTTACTATGAGGCAGTTCGTGAGTTTGTTCATCAACTAACTTGAATAAAAATTTTTTTTTTAAAAAATCAGGCCAATGATGTCAACGTGATGTGTTTTTTTGGGTTCGTTTTGAGGTACTAAACACCCAAAATGTACATAAATCAAACTGCTGAAGGTATTCTGTACACACACTCTCTGGGATATTCCATGTGTTTTTTGTCGGTCGTCGTTACGTCGCTCGTACCCTCAACGAGCATTCATGCGGGTATTACAGAATTACGTTAATATAAATAATGATTGTTTACTGTTTGAACTGCTTGAAAAATTGATGATTCAGTATCAATTCACGCATTATTATAATATTTTATATTCGTATACCTGTTAATTACTTCGTGCAAATAAAACTCGAAAAATATACTCTTTAAAATATGGGGGCCGAAAATTATCTCATCCACTTATCCGAGGCAGTCGTTTAAAAAAATGAAGGTTAACAATATTGGGAAAGAGCGGGTCAGCGAAGGGGAATGAACGGTTCAGTCGACAGAAAATGTTAATGGGTATTCGACCATTGCCGGTGTAAAAACAACGGGATATCGTTTTTTGCTTCCTAATCTGTTCCCAGTTAATAAAAAGAGAAAACAAAGTAATCCATTATCATTATTTACAGTTGCCTTAGATGGATAAGCGACGACAGATCGATCGTTCAGTCTTTTGTTCTGTCGATAATGATGCGGAATTTAGGATTAATGTACGTTGTTATGCTTCGGTGAACACTGAGCGATGACTGCTCAGTCACACGGGGGACGACGTCACAAGTAAAATAAAATTTAAAATGCACAAATTTAGGGGCTTGTATTTTGATGGCTGTATTTCTTCCAACAACAACATCTTGCAGGATAAATGGACCTTTAAATTAATTTCTCATTAAACAGAACTTGAAAAACATAGTTGTACCTCTATATAAAATGCCTTGATAAGGTAAAAGGTGACTACGATATTTTATATGTATTGACTTGCTGACTTTTACTCCATAGAAAACAGCTTTATCGACTTATTTTACCCATGTTGTATACATATGGACATAAGTAGCGCTTTACGCCATATTTGTCATTAAGTCCGTCTTGTTCAGGACAGGGAATATACAGGTGAGAATGTGTCACATGGTCTTAAGTCTCAATAAGTATTTTGCACGAAACATACAAAAAGAAAATTTCTTTTACTTAGTGGAATGTATTGAGGTCTGCAAGAAGACCATAAAAGGTTTCTACAGGATTCATTACCATTAGACAGTAGATTTGCAAACGATTTCTGCTTCATTCGTATCGAATTCTAATATGCCTCCTTAGACAATGTAACATAGCGTTGATTTCGGATATTGTTGAAAGTGCTACAAGGTATCAGTAACCCAGTAGCCGGATATCATCAGGCTGCTCGTGTGTTTATTAGTCTGTTATAATATTTTTTTTTTAAAACACTATACCAGTATACGAACAAATAATGACAAATTCAAATAAGCTATGGTCTTCGTCACTTAATTTACGACCATTAGAGGTGGAATATTTTCTTCAAGTTATAATAAAACCAATCTTAAGTATAACCAATGTATTTAAATAATAATTACTGAAATCAGTTTATATTTGGCGGAGATATAGCGTAACATACAAACTGACCGAACTGAGAACCACCTTCTTTTTTGCAGCTGGTTCAAAAGAAGGAATATTTAATGGAAAAGGATGAACGAGCATTAGCAGATATGCAACAATAAAGAAATCTCATTTCTTAAACTCCCCCAGTAAAATATCAACTGCTCATCAACTTTTACAAAATATTGTTTTCTCGGTGCAGGGACATTAATCATTGAGCTCAAAATTTGAATCGACTTCACTTACCACTTACTACCGTATTATGCTTTGTTTCGAGCATAAATTGCTTAGCAACCATAGTATAAAGTAATCGAATTACCATCCTTGAAATAATAACTTATAATAATAACAGCTTGAGACATAAATATTACTAAATACATACTCATTAAAATAATAATAATAATAACTTCACACATCTCACGGTCATCTGATCCCAAACTAGGCAGAGCCTGTACTATGGTAACCAGACTGCTGATAAACGTACTTGTATATTTCTGAATACATACATATTATAGATAAATTACACCCAGACACAGATCAAGTTATCGTGCTCATCACACAATTATTTGTCCTGGGTGGAAATTGAACCCACGACCTCTGGCTTAGCAGTCAGGGTCACTAACCACTACACCAACAGGCCAGTCATAAAAGACAAATTACACCCAGACACAGAAAAAATGATCGTGCTCATCGCACAATTATTTCAAATACTTATATTACTATTACTGCATAGTTCCGGTGTCCATCTGTGGTCTCGTCAGTTACATTTCACCAAATGATGCTTTCCAAGAGCAAATGCACGAGTTACTAAATAAAAGATCCAAATCGTTATATAGATGTGCCTAAAATATTTGAAGGATTTGCTCTATTTTTCCAGGATTCCATCAGTAGATCTTCGCCTGATGACAATGGGACAATGAGGTTCTTGAGAAGTATACAAATAAAATAGAAATTCCCTAATCGGTTCAGTTTTCTTTAATTATTAATTACACACACTAAAAAAAAAAAGGATTGCGAAGGTTCTTACCTTCTCCTTTTCTCAAGGCGGTTAAAAGGCGATAGGTGTACTTTTATAAAAAGTACAAAACACATTTTTTCCTTACTTTCGATAGTTATAATTAAACATCAACGCTAGAAAAGAATAAGACCGCAAAGAGTGGGGGCACCCAAGTGATTAATGCCTCACATTCAGGTACTAGAACACTTAATTAATGATTGTTTGCTACGATCGGCTATATAACACTCCTATCAGATAGATTCCCATTTGGAGTATTTGTTGGTACTCGGACGCGTAATTCTCTAACAGTTAATTTTTTGTTTTTCCAGATTTCTTTGAGTTGTAATGTGTGAATTCGGTTTTTGAATCTGTTTCATGAACGTCCGTCGCATTAGATATTTCAAAGTATTAGTATTATTAAAATTTAGTTTTATACTAGCTGACCCGCACAACTTCGTCTGCGTTTGTAAATTTACCCGGTTTTTGCAACATTTTTCATTGATGCCATGCTTCTATTGGTTGTAGCGTGATATAGCGTGATAGATGATAAATGGGCTATCCAACACTAAAATAATTTTTCAATTCGAACCCATAGTTCCTGAGATTAGCGCGTTCAACCAATCAAACTCTTTGGCTTTATGATTTTAGTATAGATTAGTTTCCTCTTTTCTATCGAGATTCGTTAGACTTCATTACAAAAACAAAAACTATTACACATTTTTAGACTTAAGAGATTAAGTTACATTTTAATTCATATTGTGACCTTATTTGACCTTATTACACATCATAAATTGGACAACAAGGCGTTGTAAAGCTGCGTGCATAGGCTTATATAAGACTAACTGTAGCCCGCGGTTTCACCCGCGTAAGTCCCGGTGCCGTGGGAATATCGGGATAAAAAGTAGCCTATGTGTTAATCCAGGTCTCCAGCTATCTACATACCAAGTTTCATAAATCGATTCAGTAGTTTTTGCGTGAAAGAGTAACAAACATCAATACATCCATACATCCACATATCCTCACAAACTTTCATCTTTATAATATTAGTAGGATCTATAAGATTGATTGAATGATATTTATATCAATCTTATATTGGTCGAGAACACGGTTTCATACATACCTGAAGCTGATTTAAGATATAAATTATAATTTAAAAAAAGGTAAAGTCTGATATATTTTACTAGTACAAAGCTACGCTTTTTGCTGTTTTTTTTAAATGCGAGTTTTTTGTAAGTGCGAGTTTTTTTAAAGTGTATTTTAAAAAAGAATATTTTATTGGATGGATTATTAATATGGGGTTGTTTAATTCATATGACAAATAATTTTTATTATTTTTTTTCATTTTATTAAAGCGTTTATTATTCCTTATACGGATATCTTCTTGCTTTCTACACTTTTAGATATACTCGTATGAGTTTTAATGCTACTTAATCATAGGGAATATCATTAGCAATAATATGTTAAATTGATAGAAATTTATTTCATCGTCATCTCTAATACCTATAACAGCTTTACCTAATACTAAACCTCGTAACTTAGGCATTGTAATTGCAAAAGCTAATTGTGAAGAGAATTGTTTTCTGAAACAAGTAGTAATTGGATGACATTGGAATCCAGCCGCTATTGTCATAAGTTGAATGAAAATAACTTTGAAATCGGGCCATTGCCACTCGTGGCACTATAATTGGACTAAATCAGTTGGACTATAATTCTCTTTATAAATTATATCTTCTACATAATCTAAAGCCCAATTGAACACCAAAAATTTTACAGTTTACTCTTTCCAAAACCAGCTTTGCCTTGTATAACATATATTATAGGTGGTTCTTTCCCATAACCGTGTAGATAACAAATTTGTTTTTTTGAAATGTATGTATTGATCTACTCACTATTTATAAATTACCAAAAGAATGTCCAGCCTTTTGTAAGTAAACACTCTGTTTAAATTGAAATTAACTCTTTATTTTCTAAGGTAGCTTTAATAACAGTGTAGTTGATGCAGCCCTATTATTGTTGTTTGTTTTTTCACAAAACGTTATTTTAATTACAGCTAACACACCTAGACGTGAATTTAAGCTACTATATAATGTCCATTTATTTTCTTTTTGACAAGTCAAAAAGTAGTTAATTAGTGATAACTAACACTTTACCGATTCGATTAAAAAGAACAGTCGATTTTATTTAAAAGGAAGTTTCGTCGATTAAAAATAAATTATACTACTACTCACGTTTAGTATATTAGACATAAGACATGATTATTGATGTTACTGAGGACTCAAGTGACGAATCTAGTGTGTATCGTCTTTCATTTGTTTATTAGTATAAGTTTCAACTTGAATTTTAGCATTTTCATGTTATTTATTGCAAACACACGGAAATACAACTATTCCTAACCCTAGACCAAAGGGTTTGAGAATGTGGACAAAGGGGTTAGATATGCAATAGAAACTTTTATTCACATTACTACGTAGAATAGAACGTACGAGAACGAGATGACGGTATCGAAGTAGCGATATACACATTAACTATGGCCGTCAGTCCATTGCACTCCCATCGCACGAGAGCCATCATACCGGATAAACATATGTTGCGCGATCTCTGTCAATTAATAATAAATAATGTGGCTCGAAGTACCGTCGTTTTCGTTGAAGTCCGGTAGCGGTAGCGGTGGACAAGCACCCTTACATTCTGAAATCAAAAAGAAAATAAACGAATGGACAGAGTTTATGTTAAATTACAAATCTAGAGGCATACCACAAAATGCATAGGTTGTGGGATAGTAATAGACGTTATTTATTCGCGGCCTTACTGTAATTTTTCAAACTTACTTTTTGCAACCTATAAACACGACTCACTGTAAATTCTACCAAGTTACGAAACGCATTTCTGGTGCGTTATTTTATACCTATATGTTTCTGTGGATATTCATTACTATCTACTAAAAAGCTAATAGAACCCCGAACAACCTAATATACATTTAAACAATTAAATAAAAATGCACTCTAATGGCCCTTAATATCCAAATTTTGGGTAAACTATAACACGAAAAAGTATAAGAAGTGAGTGTACTGGCTAAGAGCGCTTCACAATTTTCAAGCGAAAATATTAAAATTCACTTAAGAGTAGATTACCTATACAAAGTCTGTCGTCATTGTTATAACTAAATACTTAGAAGTTTCCAAGACTAAATTCCCTTACAATAAACTTCGTTCAAAATGATTAAATATTAAGTTACGTGAACTCCTAAAACTTTACTACATTAAACTCTTGATTGTGAACACAAGTACTTTATTATGCCTGTTGCTAAAATCTCTTTCAAATTTCAGTGATGAAGGGGTATGAACAACTGTAGTTATTTCATATCTAATTATTTAATGTTACAAATTTTCTTAAAGTGATTTTTACATATATTTACAAGTCACGGTATTAAAGCAGGTGCCCAAGATGAGTCGCTAACCGTCAAAATTAGGATGACTAAGATTTTGAGAAAACTGTTTTGGCAACGTGTAGCCACGTCTAATTAAATTTAAAAAATAAGCATTAAGAAATGTAGGAACAAGAACGATCATTGGAAAGCGTTCAGATGCATTAGGATTTAAAGCAGTCACATTAGTTTAATTAATGATTAATCTAGCTCAAAATATGGTTTTGCACCTTTTTTTCCTTTCACTGGGGAAGAACCTCTATCATATATATAACACCGTGGTTAGACAGCACTTCTAGCATAGTGTTTTTTTTTGCTGGTAACTAGGATCATCAGAGCTCTGTAAAATGGGTGGAGAGAAAGCACGCGACGTGCTATCGTCGTGATATCGCAAGGGATACTACGACGTCGTTAATAAATGTTGAAATTTTTTTGTGATAAGATCAGAAATAAGTTATAAAATAAAAATATTAGACAACAAAACATTTATCCAAACCATTATGAATCGCAGTAAATCCTTCCATATACCCTAAGAAAAAATACACAGCACTGCGATGTCTTACAAGACTGTACTTGTAAACATCTGGCACGTCTGAGAGTGCGGACAGGAACAGTGGCAATTACAGAGAGCGGGACATCTGCGTCGGTTGGCTTATATGCAATAAAGTAGTAAGGGAAGAGCACCGAAATTTAGACGCGGCATGTCTTAAAGAAAACCACTAATAAAAATTTGTTAATTAAAATAAAAATAGGCTCATAGTCTAGCCAAAACGGAATTAGTGCGTACATACGTTCGCAATATTTTCTTAAAAAGGGGTACAAAGAATTCTCTTCACGTATAAATATAATGATATGCATTTTAAACAATTATTGAGGCCAATAAATTGAACCTATAACAACTAGCTAGGAGCTATAAGATTTTTAATCCTTATGCTCATCTAAAACCACTGGAAGATATGTCTCTAAATAAAAGTGAGTAACGAATGAAAATCATTACATTCTGAAATATAAAGAAAACTTCATTAATCTAAACGTCTCATTTATATTGTAAGCTAGAATTACATTTTATGCTATATCTGAAAATGAAAGCCATTAATTCAACCTAGTATAATTACGAACCAATAATACGAAATGCGGATCTCAGGTCTCGAAGTCTCAAGTTAACTTGAATCGAGTACAATTACAGTACGTTAAATAATTCCATCTACTATGTAAGTACTTAACCGATACACGAACACTATGTTTTATAAGGTAAATTAATTTATTACTTGATATTATTAACACTTGCGTTTTATTAAAATTAGAACAGTGCAGTGTGTCAAAATTTGAATTAACTAGTACGTAGTAGTAGCAGAAACTGAAAAATTATTCATAATTTGAAGGTAAGTCTTACATTTAGTTTAGTTGGTTGCTTTTAAAAAAAATGTATCTTATTTGTAGGGTATTGTATAGGTCTTGTATTCACATCCAGTTCAAATTTAGTTATAGTATTTCTAATATAATGAAAAAGATAACTCTTAAAAATCTAGTAAGATCAAAATGTAGGATTGCAAACGTATAAGCTGAACAATGCTTTCGTACCGATTTTTTTTAAAAAAGATAAAGAAATCTGAGACAATGTATATGTAGATAAGACCTTTCGATATCAACAGCTAATCATACATTTCGTTTCATATCGAATATCTGTAGCGGCCAGACCTGAAAATTGATCACTTCATGATGTGTCGGATATGAAATGGTCGGTGACATCATGATATGGTCTGACCAGATCAATGAATAATCAGCGTTTGACGATATGAGGAGGTAAACAAACGACTAGTATTTTTTTATTTTCTGATTAGATATCCAACTAATCAACTCTATAGCGATTGTAAATTGTACTTGCGGTTCGGCAGCTGTTCATTCTTCAAACTACAATTAGGTTCCACAATACCCTACATCCACCGAATGCATAAACACACACACACACACACACACACAAAATTTTGTTTTAAATTACTAATGTGCGAATAGAAGAAAAAAAATTTGTGAAACATGGTTACCACTACTTAAAAGAGCAATATATAAGTTCCTTCTTTATTAAGAATGTTTATTAAACTTTTTATATCATGCCTACATTAATGATATGGACAATCGTGGATTGAGATATTATCAAACGTTGACGTCAAAACGACAAAAACACATCATGAAGTGGTTAATTTTAAGATCTGGACATAGCAATAAACTCTTTTACCAAAGTTTAGTTAAACATTATTTTATAGATCTGTTGTCTGCTAATTTCAAACTTCGTTTTATTCAATTATATAAATATATACATAATAATTATTTTGTCAAAACTCTCAAAGGAAACTAAAATTATTCGTCTACACTGCTTAAAGTTTTTTTGCTGTTTCTCGTTTAACCACATACCTACGTCAAAGACCTGAGTGACAAAGACCTAAATCTGGTAGTCTAGCACTCAAGAAGAAAGGAAGTTAGGATTTCCCTGCGCTCGGTATTGCGGCTCGCGACTTGTTTATAGTGAATTTTAATGATGCACAGTTTTACTTGAGTCTGGGCTGGAATATAACTTTCAATTAATATTTGCTAAAATATTTTATAATAATTGCGTCTTAGAATATATCAGCCTATTGTTTTCGGTGATAGTACAAGAGTTTTTGTTCAGAAACTTAGAACACAGAAATAAAATTTTATGCTTCTTTTTGTTAAGAGGTTTGTTGTTTCGGAGATGTCCTACAACTTTAGGACACAACTATCTTTTATCAAGCAGTTAAGCGTCCTGCTGCGTCGATGACATTCGTCTTAAATAGCACACGGGAGTAAATCCGTATATCTCTGAAATTCCTTTAATGGTAAATGGTTACCGGTGTGTATGCAATACTAGTGGATCACACTTATCCACGGTTCTTTGGTGACCCTTATCATTAGCAAAAAAAAATCAGGTTATAGATGCGTTGCCAAGAGGGGGAAGAAAGGGAGGAGTAGTCAAATTTTAATTTCGGGCCCTATAGGGACCCTTTATTAAAGCTGACTTGTGTAAAAACAATCAGTATGTCCATTTGTATAATTAGAGAAAACGCATCCACTTTTTCATCGTTCCGTCAGATCTCTTAATTAATAAATAAAGGCGCGATGAAAAATAATATTAAGCCCAAGGATCACCGTTTCTTTATTAAATTGAAACTATTAAAATTTCTTTTTGTTGCTTTATTAAAAAGTTTAAACATGTTGTCGGTGTTTACGATACAGCGAGGTTAGTGAGTTTCAAGTTAAACGATGCCCCCTGGCTATAAAATGTAGACTTAATAGTAGGATGATCATTGCGAGTTTAATATAACACACGCTCTTATTACTTGAAGCTCCACTCACATACTTTAATTTCATCTCCTCTAAGTTATGTATTTTTTCATGACAACGGCTTACATTAAAGTAGGTTTCCATCCACATGAATGTTAATTAAACATTCAAACATAGAAAACACAGTATTATCAATTATTTTGTAGTGATTTTTTTACTTTTATCTCATTTAAAAAGTAAGCAATGGCCAATGTATATCACATCTAATTAATTGATAATGTTAAACCTTAAAAAGGTAATGACGATTACACACATAATTTCCTATTCATTCATGTCTTGATATATTAATTGAGTAGTATAAAACAGTCGTAAACAGTGGCTATTTCCCCTGTGAAACATTTGAGCAGCCGAGTAGTGAGCAGTGGGAAACAAAAGATGCATAGCTACATTCCTACAATGTACTCGCTTCTTCACTTCTCAACTGAGTTGTGCAGCGGGTTTAACTTCGGATAGGACTAGGGGGATAAATTGATATAATAATATTATTTAAATAATAAATAATTATATTATTATGTCGTCTTATAGTGAATTTATTAACGGCGTTTTACTTGCTGCGTTTTGTGTATTTGTTAACTCTATAATTAACTAAGACATTGAGCGATATTGTTGTGAAAGTAAACAACTCTGATTCTAAAACGCTTTTCAGCATAGGGGAATGTATTTAAATACTTGTCCCTGGAATCTAACAATTCGTCTGAAATGTGTCGAAAATATGTATCGTCTAATGACACTGATTTGAACTAGATCTTCTCCATATCGAATAATAATCGAATAATATAGAACAAAAAATTTCATTATATAATGTACGCCGTAAAGTTGTCCTAATTCATTCTAAGCTAGATAAAATAATGTAGACATCGTATGAATATTATATTTTTTTATAAAAGCGTTTCGTTAATCTGATGGTTATTTACGCGTAGTTCGTGGCATAAAAAAGTAACAAATTCTCAGCAACTTACAATCAATACTGAAACGAAACTGCTTATGCTAGAAGCTTCCAAGTTTCAGCTCGCAAACCTTGCAGCGTTTGGAGAGTAGGTAAAATGAGGAAGAATTTTTGAAAATACCCCAAGAGACTGGAAGAGTTGGAAAACTTTTGTATGGAAATTAGGTATACCTTTGGAGTTAGAAAAAGACAGAAATATATTTTTATAAAACTAAGCTATGTTCATAACACATTTTATTACCAAAGCCTTTTTTTTTTCGTGTGGAAACCCTCATGGGTCATCATCTCAATGGTAAAGTGGTATCTTGGAATCGAACTGATTAAAACCACACGGTGTTTTGTCACAAGTGGGCCTATTGCAAGGAACCCCGGAAATACCCTAAAAAAATGATCTTTTACAAAAATTCAGCTGACTTCATTGCTTCTAAATTATGCAACTTGATAGGCGACCATGCGACCATCCTAAAATTATTGTTAATAATATATAATAATTGAAAGCCGTTCATAATTGGCATAAATATCGCGTAACGTGCAGACAAAAAATACAGGCGATTTGAGTACCTCTTTCTTTCAAGTTGGAGAGTAGACATAATTTTTTTGGGAATTTATTAACATGTGTATATTTTAATTATATTTTGATATGGCTTTATATAATAATGTAAGCGATTACCTACTTACATAAAACTTGATTAAAGCAACATCAACTTATTTAAAGTTACAGAATCCTTAGCTTCGGAAGTAAATACATCACGTCGTATGTTACAAACGATAAGAAATACGTTAAAGTAAGCTTCCACGTAACATAATACGCAGATAATTTCTAAGTCGAATAAACTTGGCAACTTTTAACTTTCAGTGAGTCCCTGTTCTCGAATTCACAAAGGTACTCTGTATCAAAGAAACTAACTCACGCAAAATGATAATCAACTTTCAGCTACTCTTTACAAGGTTGAATTTAGTTTGTGCTTCTTCTCATTGAGTATGGTTGAGCCGAACAGAAGCGGAGGTGGAAAGTTAAAAAAGCAACACAGCCGTTTCTTACGTGTTTGCTTGAAAAACTGTTCATTGCAGGTAAACACTAGAAAAATTGTTTGGAGTAAAATAAATGTTGTTAGTGTGGAAGCTGGGAAAGTATTTGAATATTTTATGAAAACTACTTTCAGAAAAGACAGTGAATGTTTTTAATATGTTTTACAATAATGAATATGAACAAATCATTGTCGTAGTCAAGCTCACAGCACTGAGAATAAGTAAGTGCGATATGGGCGGTGGGCGGGGCACGCGCCCGATACTATGACATTTCCGTATTCCCGTATATGCGAGTACTTTCGCCGGGACGTAGCTGCTTGAAAAACCTATAATTATGCTGAGTTGCGCGGCAACAACTTGTTGAAAAACCTATAATTATGCTGAGTTGCGCGGCAACAACTTGTTGAAAAACCTATAATTATGCTGAGTTGCGCGGCAACAACTTGTTGAAAAACCTATAATTATGCTGAGTTGCGCGGCAACAACTTGTTGAAAAAGAAATCAGGAGTGCCGTGTGTTCAAAGTAAGGATATCTTATTATCGGTAAATCAGAAAACTTTTATTTTTAAGTAAAATTGACAAATATTCACAAAGTATAATATAAGTTAGGAGAGGAAACCGTTATGATATAATCTACTTAAACAGTTATACATTGCGTACCATTATTGAGTTTTTACTATATTAGAACTACGAGAGCACGCAATCAACTACATAGCTTACAGGAATTATGCTATACATTTTGCACGAAAATATTTGGAAAATATTAAGATGTACACTCGTTAGCTCTCTATTGACGCGCTGCTGTCTCGTAAGTAACGGTTGGCAAGTATGTATACGAAACTCTACCATAAACTGATCAGCATAAGGGTGTAGATGGCTAGCGTTTAGAATTCATATTTAATAAATCCTCTGTTACGAATTAGCGTAATGATCTGTATATGTGTAAAATAATGATTATCGTCTGCGTGTGCAACTGGCGAGAGATCATTTTGAACAGAATAGCTTAGCTGAAGACATTTTACCATGCTCGTACTATAACTTATAGTTACGTAAATATATATTTTTGTTTTTGATACCTGCAAATGATTTTCTAAGAGAAATGTAATCATATTCTCAGTTCTTTGGTGAAAACATACTGTCAAATACTATGCAAGTTCAAAAAGGGCACCCTACCTATATGCGTTTGCAAAAGTGTGATAATTTTATTTATTTTTGATCCTTATGTCAAAGTTGCCACACTCGCCTAGTAGCATTGGAGAGTTTACGGGGGAAGAAGGCAATAGGAAAGTTTTTAAGCATATAAGTACGCGGTGGACAGACGACCTGGTAAGGAGCGCAGGACGTCGGTGGATGCAGGCCGCTTCCAACCGGTCTTCTTGGAGGTCATTAAGGGAGACCTATGTCCAACAGTGGACGTCCTATGGCTGAAATGATGATGATATAAGTAGGTACATTGTTCGCCGCCGTCGCATCGTTTTGCGGTAATCACAGAAAAGGTGCCTATTAGCTCCAGCACAGATAATATAATAATTACTTACATGATGTAACAGATACATCACTTCGATACAAAAGCGAAAATTCCTGCGCTGTAATATCTTACAAAATTTTATAATATCCATAATTATATCTTGTGCACAATAGTCGAAATGAGAACGCTTCGCCTACCTCGCGACGGTCGTGTGTGTGCGTCGCGCGCTGTAGCCGATGCTCTAGGTTTGTACAAAGATGATTAAAAAGAAAAGACTAAAAATAAAAATCTTAAAAAATTTTGTGTTCTTTTTTCATCAGCAGCTCAGCTACATGATGTGATGATTTCTAAAGGCAAATATCTGATAAAGTAATGAAAAGTAAACAGAAACACTATTCGTTCCTACAATTTTCGAGGGTTTCTTCTCAATTTTATTAGGATTCCATCATCAGATCCTGACTTCCTTGACATGGGACCATCCGTGAGGTATACCCTATCCAACAAAAAACAATAATCAAAATCGGTTCATAAATAACGGAGTGAAGGCTGAACATACATAAAAAAATATATATATATACGGTCGAATTGAGAACCTCCTTTTTTTCGTCGGTTAAAAAAGAAATAATTAAAAAATATATATATTATATTGAGTTTTATAAAATGATCAATGGCTTTGTTTCCCGAAATTTATATTATTAATTTTAACAGGTAAAGTGTGTATTCTGACTCCTTCCAAAAGTGATGTGTACATCACTAAAGTTTTACTGTGGTTTGTTCCTTAACACAGATTTGTCAACACAATTACGGATACAGTGCCTCTAGAAGAAGAAATCTTTATTTAATTTGTTCGAAAGTTCATGGTACAACAATTACAGTAACAAAACGCACCTTAACTAATCACCTTAAAACTTTTGATTTAGTACAATGGGGACTATATAATTTCTATGGCGAGTAAGGAATAATAATTTAGAGCAATATTTTAAATAAAATGTATGGTACCAATAAGTAATAACTAAAATCATTTTATCATTCATTTCAATCATTTAGTAATAACGAAACAATTTGCAAAAGGAAAATCTTTCAATAAACAAATTTACAAAAATTCGTCTACTACACAATATTTACGTGTTGTCGGCAAACATGCCGTGCAAGCGCTGGTAAGCGTGTAAGCGTTGAGCGAGCGATGTAGCACTGGTACTGAGAACAGTGGTATGATGTGATATGATATTAAACGCGTACTGTCTACGTTTCCTGTCCTCAAAAAGCTCCGTCGAGGCTTACTGAGAAAATTGTTAACAATAAAATATTCACAGTTTTTGATATAAAATATACAAAGATGAATTCATACATTCGAGTACTTATTATTTTATTTTTACTTGAAGACAGTACTAAAATAATTAAGCTAAATACACAAAATGTACCAGGCAAAGGTCAATAACAAATAACGCTGATTTACCAGCCTTACAACATTTTATACAATGATACTGCTCTAAATCAACATCTGCATCATTAAGAATCCTGGTTACAAATCTTGCTATATTGACACGTCGCCACGTCGCTAATCTTCGTAAATTTATTAATAACAGATCCAAAAATAACTAAACCAATAACTTTCTTGCAAGCAATTACTTTCGTTAACGATAAGAAGTTTTCTTATTTAACATTTCTACGGTACCCAACACTTTGTACATGTGACCCGACGAGATTTTAGGCAGTTTCATTTCATAGCATATTATGTGAAATTGGCTTATTTACGAGTGGCAAATAAGGAAACTTTTTATTGTAACCTAAGGTCATGAATAATGCTTAGCAATATTTTTTTGGGTGGACCTTAGTGTGTGTGTGGCGCGTGGTCATGAAGTTTGTGCTGGGCTGGAACTAAATATTAAATTGATCGAATATGGTTTGTAATTTTTTTTATTATATATATAATTTGATAACGAGAGTTATTGTACCTACAACTAAGTTAAGAAAGTCAGTGTTCTCATAGCCATTAGACTACTACACACATCAGGATACCAATCAATATTTAATATCAATCTCTTGTACTTTTCATGTTGACCCCGTGAATGTTATAATTATTTCAAAACTTTCGTGAATTATACGTATATTAGATGTTAAACTAAAAGTTTTCGATTCAAAGGATCGTTAATTATTAATTTTACCGCGATTAAATCCTAAACTATACATCAGAAACGTCTAATGTCTATGAATGTTATATATTTGTTGTTGTACCTCGTAATTTAAAAATATGTGCTGTACTTTAGGCCAGTAAATTATATTTGGCATTTGGAAGACGTGATTTTCCTTAAACAGCTATTGGAGGAATCGTTTTATTTGATTAAGATACTCAATGACAGTAAAGCAAGACAAAAATAAAGATTAAAATACAATATACATAATTGAGGAAAAAGATGCTGTTTAGCCCATTATAAGGAAAGTATTACCACCCATTAATATATACTCGTATAGTATAGGAAGGTAAGCTCATATTCTCATGGTGTACAACAAAACACTCTGACGGTGGGGACCATCAGAGTGTTTTTTTTATTTGTACTTAAAAACTTTGGTACTCATCTTTTCAGACATAACTTATAAGAAGTGGCGGTCACATATAAACTGAAACTTTCTCCTTTTTAATAACTTACTTTTAAGCTATTAAGAGATAATCCCTTTTTATTTTTTTAGATATCATAAATTTGTGTTTAAAAAGCAGTAACGTTACGGGGTTTTCTTTTCAGCTATTTTACATTTAAAGTAAAACATTTCAAAGTTAAATGAACTATTAACAGCATTCATTATTACTCTCATGGTCATCCGCACTACATCGATGGCAGATCTACACCAGCTGTCAAAGTGATCTTCAAGGTTTCCCCCAATATTTCCAGGTTCAAATGAATAGATAGTTAGATAGTTTCATGGAAGTTATGGGGATAAAGACGGTTTCTCAGTAACGCAATAGTTTCATGGAAGTTATGGGGATAAAGACGGTTTCTCTTAAGTTATCTAATAATGGCTTTTACTGATTATATATGCCGGCGCATATATAATCAGTAAAAGCCATTATTAGATTACTATAACTAAGCGATTGGAGTCGTTGAAATTTTGTGTAAAAAATAAAAAATCTGTCTGATTTTTAATGATGCTTGCTTCCCATTTTTTTTAATATCCTAACTGGAACAATATTATAAATGTAAAAGTTTGTTTGTTTGTTACGCTTTCATGCCTTAGCTACTTAACTGATCATTATGAGACTTTGCATATACACGTTGTCAGGGGTATAGAAAAGTACATCAGGTATCTAATATCTAAAGAAAAAGTAAGAAAGAGAAGAAAGAAAGAAAGAAAACGATTTATTCTATAAAACATAGCATACAAAAATAAAAGATAAATAATAACATATAGGTACAAAAAAAAATAGAAAAGAGTTAAAAGTTTATCAAAAAGGTAACATTTCTCAATGTGTCATTGTTACATATCACTGACAATTGACATTGGTGACACACATCTAATGGAGCTTTAGCTTTAACACAGCACAGGGATCGAGACTTACAGAACCAATCTACTAAATTGCAAGTTTGTATCATATATAATTCCTGAGATTACGTTAATACTCAGTATAGTTGAGCATTACTCGTATAGATTAAGAATGAATTTCTTGAACTTGGCTTGACAGCTGCCGCCTGTTTAGATATGCACAGACTTATTAGATGTAGTTTATATAAACAAAGTACGTTTGCTACATATCTAATGTCTTACTACGGACATTTTAAAAATGGTGTAAGAAATCAGTTATAGAATATTGTTACGGCCTTTTAAAATTCAATATGGCCGCTATTATATTTAGGTTTAATTTCAAGTTTATTGCGCCAAAAGAATATGCAGTGGTTACGAAAAGATAATACTGACTGACCTGTTATATCTCTAGGTTAATCTTGAATCACTTCACTACTAGCCAGCTTCATATTAGTCCTTTTTCGGTGGTTGCGAAGGAATGCGTAATGTATCAATTGGGTAGGGGAACAAGTTACGGCGAGAGGCGCGCCGATGATATCGTTCAACATTGATTTTGAATATTTATTTATTCAACAGATGGCGTTACCAGATATAAAATAGCTATTTAACTAATACTGCTTTGCAAGGTGATTCAGACTTTTCGACTATTTTCATTAGAATTCTCTTTTTCAATAAAAATCTATACAGCTAATGATTCTTTCTAATGCTTCTTGGCAATACAAATTACCTTTTGTTCTAATAAATTTCTTCTAAAGTAATCTAAGTATAAAGTTCTAATTTAATTTTTGATTACATTTATTTTAGTTTACAGTTATAAAAAAAACTATAGAAACCGCCGCCATTTTTATGGAGTCTGAAAGTAGTAAATATCTAACTAAAATTAAAAATAAGTGTGTAGGACATTTTAAGATGGTAGTCCTCATTGAAAAGTTACAATATATTTAACAAAAAAACGTTAATAATTTCAAAAATTAAAAACAAAGCAGCCCTGCCAAAAAGCGAATTACAGCCGGATTTTTTTTTAAAAAACTATTAGTCAGTGTCACCCGGGACGATGTAAGGATTAAAAAAAAAATAGTGGAATAAAGAAATTCACAAAAATGCATAAACCCCGAAAACATTAGGTACACTCCTGTTTTGGACAGTCGTGTAAAAATTTGCTATTTCATTCTATTTAGGTACTTCTGTAGTTATAAAACTAAAATGTTTAACAGAGCACGATCTTTGACTGAGTTTTACTTTTAACTGCAAACACAGGACTACTGAAGTTTTCTAGCAAACAACGAAATTCTTAGTTTTCACTGTGTTACTCTGAAAGGCTACTGTTAAATAACATTTATGCAGGGACTTAATTTCACAAAGTCTTAGAGTTGTTATAGATAATAATGGTCTAACTACAAATAAAAACATATTGTATGTTAACATTTTTAAAACCTCAGTCCTAAAATTAGTATTAATCTCTTAAAGATTTTTATGGCAATCATACTACTGAAATAGTTTCAAGGATGATTTTTTTGACTAAGTTTTTTTTTTTTTTTTAAATAATTTTATTTATTTCTCTCTCACACAGAAAGTGGATACAAAATCAGATCATAATGTAAGTGTTCAATGTTAGAGGGTGGATCTGTGTGAGAGACTGGTATCTGTACTAAGTTTGATTTGGTTGAAGCGCTTCTAATTAAGTTTTTGCAAAACACCGCTATATTGATAGTATTGATAAATAAAATTTTAATTATCTTTTCAAAGAACTTCTTCATTGAAAATACATTTTAAAGCAATAGTGAAGAAAGCTTGCATTAAGAGTCAGTACCGTTAACGGAAACTCGTCCCCTAAGTGTCATTAGAGTCTATTACAAACTTTTATATTGTTCCGTTACTTGTTCATTTTAAGCATCAACTTGAAAATTTAAAAAATCTTCTACAGCCTTCAATAAAGACTAGAATTGAATTCTGTTTATCTACAGAAATCACTGACCGATGACCGAACTGATAATTCTTAAAAGCTATACATATTAGCATTAACAATATTTAATTTATCTTTAATTGACTTTAAAAAGGAGGATGTTATCAACTCGATGGAATTTTGCATTTTTGTGTATGTTATGCCATATCTACGCCATTTGGGAACCAATTTCAATAACCCTTTTTTTATTGAATTGGTTGAACTCAATGTTGGTCGCTTACAAATTTGAAAAAAGAAAGTCCACCTCTAAGGGTATATTACCAATAGTACCCTTGTTAGCGAAAGTCTGACGATATTTATTTATATAATTTGTTTGTTTGTTTGTACCACTGAGGATAGAAAATTAAGGTATGAGGAATTGTACTTTATTAAAGTTTGTACATTTTATACTTTTTTTTAGTTAATTATATGTAGGTATAGTAGTAGAAATTGTCAGTGTTACTAATTAAATATAATTATATTACACATTAAAAAGAATAATTAGAAATATTTGTTTATTGCCATGTATATAAAATATCCTAAAATCTCTCGAGTGGTAAATATTTTAGTGCCTATTATACGTCGTGGGATAGGAGATCAGATCCAAAGTAATTGTGATTATGGTTCAAATGAAATACGAGAAGAATTAAGTTATTTAGACGAAGGTTCAAAAACTAGAATTCTGCACTGTTTTGTAATCGAGCGGTGGCAGCACAGCAAAAGGTCTAACTCAGTGCATTATGCAACTAACGCCAGTCCTTTAGGTATGCATACTAGTTCGAATTGAAAAATACTTTTAGTGTTGGATAGCTCATTTATTGAGGAAGGCTTTATTTAGGCTATATAAAATCACGCTACAATGAATAGGAGCAGAGCATCAATGAAAAAAGTTGCAAAAGACGGGGAAAATCTACAAACGCAGACGAAGTTGCGCGATTCAGCAAAATTATAATAATAGTTAAGATAAATTCAATTAATACAATTATGAAAGTAAGTCAATTGATATCAAGAATAGATATTGAGCTTGTAACTGAAACTGAAAAAAAACTTGGTGTATTTACATTGTAACAAGTAATAAGTGTATGTTGTCGTAGGCGTCATGATAGCCTTACAAGTAGTTCTTGAGGGAACTCATTTGCATGCAACATCAACGCCTACAGGCTGAACGTCACCTGTGAATTCCTGTACTGAGTTATGCGAGTGGTTATTTATAGAACCAGCCTACATTAGTTACTTGGTATTGTACCCTGTATGTGTAATACCCTCTCTTAAATACTCGTCTCTAGCTATACACGTAATGCACAAAA
The DNA here is from genome assembly GCA_949752705.1 of Callimorpha dominula. Classification (NCBI taxonomy): domain Eukaryota; kingdom Metazoa; phylum Arthropoda; class Insecta; order Lepidoptera; family Erebidae; genus Callimorpha; species Callimorpha dominula. Next base: position 4,778,981 of record OX456995.1, on the reverse strand, counting down.
GAGGTGATAGCAAACCACCTTTTACTTTTCTTGCTAATGACTTTGCAATATTTCTTTGTTCTTTTTAAAATCTTCTTTCGCACTGAGGATGTATATCCGTGTCGATTACGACTTTCACAGCATATAATTAAAAGACAGAAAACAACAAACAACAACAAACCGACCGCACATGTCTGACACGGAGGCAATTTTCAATGTCATTGCTTAAAACTACTGTACCGTTCGTTTATCATACATGCTGCCATTCTTTTCTTGCCCAAATACCCTTGTGGACAAAACCAGTATATATCAATTGATCTATCTAACTGTTCTAGCTCCAAATGTGCGGTGTAAGAAAAAACACACGCTCTCGCACCCATCGATTCGGGTCTTCCTTCCTGTGCCGAGCAGTTAAAACCTGGAACTCCCTACCAGCGCACGTGTTTCCGTCCCACTATGATCCCGGGTCCTTTAAGCGGGGCGTGAAAAAGCATCTCACTAGGCCATTTCCATTAGCGTTACTAACATCCTTAATTTTCAATTTATACACAACAATTTCTGTTCATAAAATATTTTTTTTTACAGCAAAATTACTAATAAGTCGGTGGATACATGTTTTAAAATTATATATACCTATTCAAAACAATGTAACCAAAACAGACCAACTTTACTCTTTAAAATAAAGACAAATTTATAATACTATACAAATATTGCTCGGGTTCCGCAGCAGCTATGTAATCCAATTGCAGCTCACAGAGGGTCCCTAAATCCAATTTTCCGTATCGCGCCTCCTACGGTCGACGGAAGAACATCCGCCTAAAATAACATATCATGTTGCTCCAACTCAACACTTTGTTAAGTGACTTGATAACTCTATCTTCCTTACATAAACGTATGAATATTCTGTTTTATTTTAGGTTTGTACGTCAGTAGCTGGTATAGAATTGATAGGTCATGTTTGTCTACTGCTTGGAATGTTATGAGTTAGGTAAATACCGCTGTTGTTTGTCTGTCTTATGAAAAAAAACTACAAATCTTACAATTTTTAGGAAAAACTTATGTACAAAAAACCGTTGTCCACCCTATGTGGAATATAATACTCAAATTGTAGTTCATTTAGGTCCATTATTACTTGATACCAATTTTTCGCATGACTGATTCAAAAATTGCTACTGACTAAATACTGACAGGTGTTCATTTTCATATAACAAACTTTAAGACTTTCCACAAAATTATTGCAGAGAATAGAATAGAATATGCTTCATTATACACCTTATACATAGAACTACGACTAATGTTAGATAATGTTAGGTACAATGGGCGTTCTTATCGCTAAGAGCGATCTCTGCCAGATAACCTTAGGATGGATGTAGTGACTGATTAGTGACAGAGGCGTACTGTGAAGAACTGCAAATAATGATAAGCTCATTAACAAACAACCGAGACTTGTCAATTGTTCTAGTGAACTCCTTCTTCACGGTTATGCTCGTCCACTTCTCGCAAAATGGACTGTTCTTAACTGACAGCTTTTATATATTAAACCTAATTATACTTACACATATTTATAACGCGTTCAGAGATATAGGTAAAATGGAAAATGTATTTAACAACTTTAAAAGGTTTGACTCTTAATATACACAGTTGAAATGCTTCTTTCTTTCAAAAGCATTTAAATTCGTAATACTCGATACAATATTTATGTGGGTATCAGTAACGTGCTCCAGATATCGTTTGTAAACCACTTAACATAATATTATCTACGTATGACTGCCCTGTTGGTCTAGTGGTTAGTGACCCTGACTGCTGAGCCAGAGGTCGTGGATTTGATTCCCACCCAGGACAAATAATTGTGTGATAAACATGATCATTTATTCTGTGTCTGGGTGTAATTTATCTATAATATGTATGTATTTAGAAAAATATAAGTATGTTTATTAGCAGTATGGTTACCATAGTACAGGCTTTGCCTAGTTTAGGATAAGACGGCCGTGTGTGCGATGTGTCAAGTTATTATTATTGTTATATTACATTCAGTGTGCTAAAGACGAATTATTACGAAATCTTCCTTAATTCAGGATAATTGGTAGGCTTGTGTTATTTCACAAACCCTTTGTATGTAACACATTCACGCTTTAACTATTCAGCCCATCATCTCTAATTTTGTATTCACTTTTTTTAGGTACAGACATACAGTACTTTTCATCCAAATAAAAGGAACTGTTCCCAAGGTATACCTGAATTGATATACAAAACTACATGAACACACGCCAAGCCGCGTTAAAAAGCTAGTAACGTAATATAAATATATTTTTATGGATTCGCTTCTATTAATAGAAACCTCTAAAACGTACAAGTCCCTATCAGATTTTGCACACTATCTAGGTTTATATAGTGCATTTATTGAGAATAAAAATTTTATATTTAGTAGGTAAGGACAGTGGCCACCTCCCGTCAAGAGGCTACCTAGTAACTTTTATTGTAAAGAAATTTAAATAAAAGCCCGTATAAATATTGAAATACTCTCGCTAAATACTAGAAACAAGAATAAATTGTAAATTCCTCTATAAATACTTGTAATAGTTTTCCTATGGGGCCCAATATCCATGATATCCATTAGGATCATCCATGATCTGCCTGCGAAAGTTTTGTGAAAATCGGTCGCACCGTATCAGGGACTAGCCAGAACAAAGAGACAGGCAGAACGCGGATGAACGAATATACACCAACAAAAAAAATAAAAGAAACTGCAATATTACATTATGCTATAAACATCTGTTTCGCTAGAATTCTCTGGTCCTAGAATTTGCGGTTGCGATTCTATTTGAGAATGACTGTACTTGTAAGGCAGTATGAGGTTTATAAGCGCAGTTTGTTATCTTTGGGATAATCCTGTAAACGTCATGTGCGACTCTCATGGGAATAGTCGGATAGTTTTATTTTTATGCAAAGTACTTATACTCGAAGGAAATAGTTCGGTTGGTTGCCTACATGAACGTATGCAGATATATTTTCGGAATTCAAGATTCTGAATTTCCGGGTTTCTGAATTCCAAATGGACTGTCCCCGGTTCGATCGATTTCGATCTTGCAAGATAAGAATGTATATAAACTACAAAGAGTAGACTAACGTATATATCGTAACGTATCTGCGACATATATTTGATTAATATTAGTGTATACGATATAGCTCCGCTGTCCGTAAATTCCTAGAAATAAATCTAATAATCTAAAATGGCTTTATTAAGATGCTACTATAAGCTTTATGATGAAAATACTATTTGTTAATTTGTCTTGCTGGACCGTACCTCGCTATATTTTATATACAAGTTTTGGGAAACGATTCGACCCAAAAAAAAAGCATGAATGTTACAAAATAAAGTTGAAATAACTTGGGATTCAACAATATAATGGTCTGGTCTGGTCAACTAATGTTGGCATTCGCGCATTGAAGACTATATTAGAAAAAGGAAAATATATACATATTATACAAATATCACATCTCCCACAATATAGGATAGTTTATAGCGTTCTCTGGATACTATAAATAGTCTAAATTAATAATATAGAATGATTCTGTCATTACCATCCAAGTTCACACATTAGATGAAAATTATAAGACACCTGTTTTTATGTTTTTTTTTACGTTTGAATTAATGACTGCGCAGCTGGAGATTTTGGCAAAATTCGGAAAAAAAAGTGAAAATTTTATCTATCTATTTTTTTGCAAAAATGGTGTCCTTAAATGATACCTAGTGCCAAGAAAAAAATTGGATTGTGATAACAAATCCACCCTGTATAATGTACTAAATCTGCAATTACATTGGTTATGAAGTCTTATAGCGTCAATTAAGTTTAGCTACGCTACAATTATCACCACAATATGATAGAAGTTAAAGTGAGAATTTTGTGTTTCATAGCGACAACGTTCCTTGATATTTAGATATATATTTTTTTTAATTCTAAATTGAAAACTTCCCAGTAATATGAATGTGGACAATTGCAATGGATTAGTTTTTGGTCTAGGTTTAACGTGTAGGTTAATGAAACCTTTACTAACAAAGTTGTTCCCATATATAGCAAAGAAAGTTGCACATATCTAATTGTAGTTATTTAGTATTTTACCAAGTAGTCAGACTATTACAACAGCAACATAATGATTCACTATTTTGCGACATAGCCGACACTGATGTTTCTTATGTCAATAATATAACAACCGTTTAAAGTTTATTTTATACTTACATGTTTCTTCTCGTTACCTATTTTTTAAAAGCTGTATACCTTTGGCATTATAAATATAACTTAAATAATTTAAAATAGGAAACTCAGAGACATTTATGTCTTCCTCCGTCAGACGCGATTACTATTTGTCGTAGTGTTCGATGATACTTGACATCTCAGTCTGTTGCCTGAAACATCGAATGCTGCTCCCTGCTAATGCTCCTACTTAAATAGTGAAATAATAAATATATTATTACCAATATAATACTACCGGAATAAACTTTTCCTACTTTTGGAGTATGTTTTTAAAGTACAAACTAAAGGTGCTGCTCCAACAGCTAACATCAGTTTGCTTGTACTTGTCCCATTGCAGTTTTAGTTGTCAGCAAGAGTGCCACATATGGCAGAGATATTTTAGTAAGGTTTTATGTATACTTCTAGGTTAAAGTCGCAAATTGTTAATAATCTTACTAATGGTTGGAATAAAATAACTAAGCTATTAAGCCCTCATTATTAGTACTGTCTGTAACTATCTATTTTTAACCATTTTGAGGATGTGCCATACGTCTATATGTGTTGACATGGATAAAAATATGTTAAATTTCGCATTAAGGATACCACTATGTTTACAACTGTTGAATATTTTATCGTCTTCTATTTAATCAAAGGGGCAGAAAATACGTCTATGACTATTTTCTTTGCACTCCATCAAAATTGTCACTACTGTTGACAAAGGGCAGAATAAAATTAGCCCTACAGCCCTACTAGTTATCCCTACCGGTAGGGCTCACCTACCGGTAGGGATAACTAGTAGGGCTAAGTGTAACTGCCGTATAAAAAAGTCACACACAAAATATTTGTACCTAGGTACGTGACACACAAAAAACAGTTTCGATTTGGAGCTCGTTTGATTCTGAAAGCGAAGTTTTATAGAATTTGCATGCCACGTAACATTGTTATCGTTGTGGGAACAACAGATTGGGCCTATGAAATCCTTGCTCCTTGTTATTTTCACGGCAGAGTAACCGGTTGGATTCCATTAATGTCTACTAACGACCGGACGCACTTTGGATTGGGGTTTAAAAGGGTTGAGTGGTTTTGTACAATCGTTCTGATAAAAGGGGATGGATGTTAAGCTTTTAGCGATTTAAAGATGTCCCATCGGGTGTATTAATACCGAACTAAATGATTCAATCAGAATCTTTTTTTGTGAAGGTTAACCGTCTGTGTCTAAGCAGGAAAAGTAGTGTAACATAAAATGTATGGTACAAGTTAAAATTGGTTTAGGTCTCTCAATCTGGATCTTGAGGATGAAAAAGTGTACACTAGGTATACTATATTAACCCCTGAATGTCCATAAAGGATAGAGAAAGGTTCACCATCTCTAACAATCTACACCTGTTGCACTAAGGTATGCGATGTAAAACGGCCTTGGCCGCAGACTCTCAGTCTCTAGAATGCTGAAAGCTCAAGGTTTTGAAGATGAACTAGCAGATAAATTTTCCTATGTGATAACCTCTGCGACGCAAAAATAATGTCCTACACCCACATTTCGCCGGCAAAATGTTGGTCTCGCTTGTTAGAGGGCTAACCTGTTATTGTAGAAATAGCACATTTTCAGCCCGTGCTATTCCACTTACTTTACTAAAAGTTTTTAGGTAGAAAAGCCGAATCGAACGCAGGTCCGAGGAGGTAGGTAAACGAAAGCACCTACCTACGCTACAAGACCAAGGTGGAAGAATTAAATTTTCATAATGTATTTATTAAATGAGACGTCTGCGGCTACGACGGACGCTACGACGGCTTGCGGGTGGCCCTGGATAAGACGGAGGCCCTTTTATTATATGGGCCCCGTCGTAGTCCACCCCCTGGAGCCTCTATCGTGGTCAACTCGGTCCTCGTACCGGTTCGGGCCCATATTAAATATCTGGGCCTGATCCTCGACGGGAGGTGGCGCTTCGACGAGCACTTCCGGCAGCTTGCTCCAAGGCTGGTCAGCGCTGCGTCCGCCCTAGGGCGACTTTTGCCCAACTTGGGTAGACCCAGCGTCGCTACGAGACGGCTGTACACGGGGGTTGTCCGGTCAATGGCACTGTACGGTGCACCGGTGTGGGCGGAGGCTCTGACCGCCCAGAATAGGGCGCGCTTCTGGCGCCCTCAGAGGGTTATGGCGGTTAGAGCCATACGCGGATACCGCACCGTGTCGACAGAGGCGGCGTACGCGTTGGCTGGGACTCCCCCGTGGGATTTGGAGGCGGAAGTGCTCGCCGAAGTTTATCAGCGGGTGGCTGAGTTCCGGGCGGGAAGCGGCAGTCAGCCCCCGCCCGAAGAGATAAATGAATGGCGTGAGGCTCCACGTGCTGGCTTTGCCACCGTGGAGGCGCTCCAGCCGGTCATCGTCGAGTGGGCAGGGCGGCAGCACGGGACCCTTTCCTTCCGACTGACGCAGGTTCTTTCCGGGCACAGCAGCTTCGGGAAGTACCTGCACTCAGTCGCTAGGAAGGAATTGAGTCACGCCTGTCACCACTGCCACTGCAGTGAGGACTCGGCTCAGCACACGCTGGCGGCTTGCCCCAGTTGGGCGGTGCAGCGTCGGGCCCTCATTGCAGTCATCGAAGAGGATCTGTCACTACCGGCCGTCATACGCTCCATGGCCGGTAGCGACAGGAGTTTTACCGCGGTCGAAATCTTCTGTGAAGACGTCATCTCGCAGAAGGAGGCGGCGGAACGGGTCCGTTAGGACGATCTCCACTCGGACCGAATTCGCTGCCGGCGAACCGGGCAGCGGAGGCGCGCTTTCCAGCGCCTCATGCCGCCCTGAGTGTGGCCGCGGGTAGACGGGACGGGTTTTCCCCTTCTCCCGCTACAGTGGCCATCCGCGAGGAGGCGTCGTCCTCGTGTGCCTGGACGTCGCCTAAACGAGAGTTTTTAACCAAAGGTGGTGCCCGCGCTTTTGCGGGCAGGCGCTAGGAGGGATCCGGATGTCTTAATAAAGCTGTTCCCGGATTCCTCCTATCTTATGCGCAGTACGGCACACCGTGTGGTTTTAGTCGGTTCGTTTCCGACACACCGCCCCGCCGAAAACCCCGGTGGGGTGACAGCCCGAGGGGGTTTCCACACGTAAAAAAAAAAAAAGCTTTCTCACCAACTACCCTCCTCTCCCCCTTCTCCCCCACTCCCCCTCTTCCCCGATTCCCACCTTATAGGCCGGCAACGGACTTGTGACTTTTGAGTTGCAGGTGTAGGTGACCCGTCTGCTTGATTGCCCCCTATATATATAACTAACCTCATGCTGATTGTGTCCTTATATCTATAGCCAAGAAAAATGGGTTACACTATCCCCCACTAAGGTTATGGTTTTGTTTATGATACAGGATGCAAACGAGCAGACAGGTCACCTAATGGTAAGTGACTACCGCCCACATGGACACCTGAATCTCGAAGAGTCACAAGGGCGTTGCCAGCCTTTAAGGTGGGAGTCATTTTTTGAAGGTTTGAATGTTTTATGGGTCTGAAAATAACTCAGGCGATAATTTCTTCCAAAGATTTGTTGTGCTAGGCAAAAAGTTTCTTCAGAAACGCACAGTGCTAAAATGCCAATTATCCAAGTGATGGGGATGGAAGTTGTCGCGTTGATCGATGGGGGAAAGCTGCGGCCGGTATAAGTCCGAACAATTCTTCGAAGCACCCATAACACAAGCGACAGAAAATGCAGAGTCAAGCTACACACATCTTATAATAATAATATATCTCTTTATTGTACACCAAAATGATTTTGAAGAGTAGAAGCACAGCAATGTTTTGTGGTAGATACAATTGGCGGCCTTATCGCACTGAAGAAATCTCTTACAGGCTCTTATCTACATCTTCTGGTGATATTCTATGCTTCACCACTCCTTTTTGAGAAGAGAGAAAAACCCTTTCTGAGGATTGTGCGAAAGTGCCTTTTAGTAGAGTTATAGGCTTCTCACCAGGTGATCTTTCGCAATCCAGCAGCAAAATCCACAATCACCAAACCGTTTAGCTACAAATAATTTATAATACAGTGTTAAACTAGAAGTGAATACTTTCGATTACCCGTTTGTTTTGATTTCATAAACCCTACGACACATTTGGATCCCACGAGTAACATTATAAACAAAACTAAAAACAAACTTATGAATATTCGGATCTGTAGCATTTCTGTTATAAGCTTGGCGGGTGTCAATCCTGTTGGGGCATGCGCAGTGACACCCTTAGCGCGGGCTTGCGTGAGTTCGCCAGTAATTGGCCGCACGCCGTTCAGTCCGAACCAGTTACGACGGGTTTTTACTGAATCTCAAGGCGATTGCCGCGCGCGTCTTGAACTATCAACTCGAAAGTGACTAACGCTGTATTTAATATTTAAAACGATGAATGGAATAAAGTATTTATTTTAGTGAGTGTGTAATTAAATTTAAATATTATCTTTTGTTTAGTTTATCTTTACAATATGTTATAAATAGTTGTTAGTTGTTTTAAAACTTTGAACTAGTTGTGTATAGCGATGTGACTAAGTTGTGAATGGATGTATAAAATGTAGGTGAGTATTTTACTTGATAATTTAGAAACAAGGTGTATAATTAAATTATTCAAATAATTAAATGTATTTGCCCGTGTTCTTAAAAATATGTATGCCTGTTCTATTGAGTGTTACTTATTTTATATTCGATTTTAGGCAAAAAAGACGGCTAAATATAATTTAAGTAAAATATATTTATAAATATATCTATAAAATATACTTTCTGTTTATGATTAATGATTTATTTTCAAAGTTATAGTCATTAACAAAATGTTACAATAAGTTCTACTTCTAAAGCACATACATATGTACATATGTAATCATTTTAAATATGGACTTTGGTCTGAAATAAAGATTTATTATTATTATTATTATAAAATAATAACATATGTACCTATCTCTATAATTTGATACGTTATTGGTGATAACTAACGTCTTATATTAAGTATAGAAATTAGTGATATCAATATTTTCTTTTAAAGTTCGAAAAAGCCAATATGAGTAATTTATGTACATATGTATTGTCCACTTTTTGAACTACTATTGTGTACCAGAGCACAGGATAATATTTATAAATCGATACCCATAATTTTATAAAAGAAAATAGCTAAACGACTATTGTGATCTGGGGTACTTTTGAAAATAACTGATTTAATAAAAATTATCAGTACACTGTTAAAAAAAATTAAGTTCTTTGAGACTTGTAGACGTAGGCTCCCGGAAATCGGCAAAATCAGACATAATATTTTTCTTTCTATTATGTTTTTAAGGCCATGATATTTCCTTTGCCTATATTTTATTCATTACTCACTCATATACATTACTCATTTCAAACTCATTACATATTCGTACTGCTTTGGGTTCCTTAGGCGACAAAAAAGTCGTAGTCAACTATTGATTTCTTTAGATTTAATTCAATTCAAATATAGCTTTCAATGATGTTTTCTTATTTTTTAAACTAATTGACCAAATATCGCAAAAAAGTATATTTATATATTTAAATTAAAAGCCACAACACAATATTACAATTTACAATTATGTTGAAATACATATGCTTAAAAAAAAACAAAAGGTGCGGATATATTTTAATATTAAAAATGTATCAGAAAATAATGTAACACACGCTGATGGTAGCAAGTAGGAACAATTAACGACTAAACTGGTATGAAAATGTAATGGCAGTGAAATAGCTAACGCAGTTAGCGTCGGACTTGACATTAAGAAATTGTCGGCCCCGCCCAGAATACTTTTTATTCCTAACACAAATACTTAGCTAAGTAAGAGAGGTTTAGAAATAGTATACAGTGGTCACTAACAGTAGACTTTTTAATGAAAATTCAGATATGACTACCTGTGACAGCCTCGACCAACTCCATGTGCATGAAGCAACATGTCTTGTAACAATTGTTGTTAAACTTTCGCGACTATACACATAAGATGTGTGAATCAGGACTTAAAAAAGGTATTATATCTTGTAATTATTACCGTTATTAAGTCTTTACACATCTCATGTCCTGTAACAATCTTCATAACCTTATCAAGAACTATTTGAAATGATAGTCTTGTGTTGTGTTTGTTAAATATTCGGTTTTACTCACGCGTGGATTTCGGGGATGCCTGACTGGGGCTGGACGTCGGCGTTCTGCAAAGACGGTGTTAGGTGTCAACTCGTCACACAGTGTAAACAAAATCGTATATCTAATATAATTATGAATACCACTCACGAAAGATTTTACTATAAGTGAATTATGTTGTATAACAGATATAACACAATTAGAGTAAAAAGTTTCGTAAGTGCTTTTTTGAAGTCAGTCGTTTCTTCAGAGTACCGTTGTTTGTGGTATAACAAGTCCTGTTTCGGTACTTACTTTTACTCTAAGGAGTTGTAGTTATCCATAGGAAAACGAATATGTTCTTGTGGTTCTCAAAGCGCCTTAGTTCATAATTACGGGGATCTTCTGTAAAGACCTTTACAATTCAGGATATTCTACTGTGCTCTCAAATCATAATAATATAACAGGTAGGTAGGTACAACAACGGTTTTACTCTGTCATCACACCTCACACGTCATTAGTTTCCTTGTCTAAATGGAAAGAAGAGAACTACTATACTCATAACTGACTGGCCTGTTGGTCTAGTGGTTAGTGACCCTGACTGTTAAGCCAGAGGTCGTGGGTTCGATTCCCACCCAGGACAAATAATTGTGTGATGAGCATGATCATTTGTTCTGTGTCTGGGTGTAATTTATCTATAATATGTATGTATTTAGAAATATAGTATGTTTATCAGCAGTCTGGTTACCATAGTGCTCTGCTTAGTTTGGGATCCGACGGCCGTGTGAGAGATGTGTGGAGTTATTATTATTAACTAATAAATTTAAAATTTAAAATAAACTCAAAAGATGTTATTGAGGAGTTGGATATCCTACTGGTTCCAGTGAATGTTGCTGAATTAGGTCAACGTTACCATGTTGTTGTTATATTATTGAAATCTCAGTATTACATACTACCGTATGTACCGTATACGAGTATACTACATACATTTCAAATCCATTAGACTAACAAAAGTTATTGGGATTAAACTTTATAAAAAAACTGATGATCTTCAAACGGCTAAATAGATAATCAAGTCACCTTGCAAGCAAAATAAAACGAAATCAATATCTGTCCATTTGTTTAAGAGTTATGATGCCCCAGACAGACACACAGTTAAGCATACCCACAGATACACATGTGAACCTTACAACACTACCTCCTTTTGCGTCGATGATTAAAATTACGATAATAATATTTTTGTTATCATCTATATTCAGGAAGTTATGTTTCCAACATATATTATCAGCAGCAATAAACATATATTAAGTTATACATATATGTATATCAAGGTGGTGTGTGCAATTCTAATAATTAAAAAAGAAATGTCTGTAGACATTACGACGATCGATTCTATTGGTGATTTGATTTTTACGTGTTCGTGGTATATCGATACAAACATTATACATGAATAAGTAATGCAATAATTTGTTTTTTTACTTTAAATGAACTACGAATGAAAAAAAAAATTAAACTTCATTTAGCGACAACGTATAATAAAACTACAAAATTGATTAATAGTTTTTGTTTTGTTATAATTCACTTAAACGAAAATAAGCAGTGATAATAAAAAAGGAATGACCTACTTCAATACCTTTTTTTTTTGTGTGGAAGCCCCCACGGGTCATCACCTCACCGGAGCTAACGGTGAAGTGGTATGTTGGAATCAAACTGACTAAAACAACACGGTGTTCCGTCACAAGTGGGTCTATAGCAAGGGACCCGGGATACCTTAAGAAGGAAGCCTCCGGGAACTCCTGCAGTACTTCAGTATCTTACGGACTGTATATTTGTTTACTTCAACTATAAAAATCTTTTTAACAAAAAATTAAACCGAAAAAAAAAACCAAAAAAGCAAAAAATAAATAAACTTTAAGTCTTAAGTATTGACCTTATTTACATAAACTATCAAATTTTATATAAGTTTATATAAAATTTTATTTATTTTTTGCTTTTTAGTTCTTTTGGTCGGTTTAGTTTTTTGTTAAAAAGATTTTTATTTCATGATTTTTTTTCATCAGCAGCTCAGCTACATGAAGTGATGATTTCTAAACGCAAATACCTGATAAAGTAATGAAAAGTAAACAGAAACACTATTCGTTCCTACAATTTTCGAGGATTTTTCTCTTCTTCTTTTTTTCTTCTTTTATCAGGATCCCATCATCAGATTCTGACTTCATTAACATGGGACCACCCTTGAGATATACCCTATCCAACAAAAAAAGAATAATCAAAATCGGTTCATAAATAACGGAGTGAGGGCTGAACATACATAAAAAAAATATATATATATATACGGTCGAATTGAGAACCTCCTTTTTTTTCGTCGGTTAAAAATCGAGAAAATTTGTTATGAAAATCTTTATTATTTATAACTAATGCAACTATCTATTTTAATTGAACAAATTTATGAAAAAATAATGGGTAGTGAAATTCTATGACAAGTAGGGTATACTGCAATCATAAAAAAATTTATTTCATTAATTTTCTAATAAGTAAATCGTTTATTTTATTTTTTAAGAAGTAAGTAATTAGATATTATATATTAATATAGACTTGTCAAAAGAAAACTGCATATAAACAGCAATATTTACATATAGTATTACGTATCTAGTGAGTATAATCGCCAGATCCATTTAAACTGAAAAGGTGTGGGAAGATAGGGTCGACAGGCGGATTTTGACTCTTATATGCACAAATATACTGCTGTTTGCATAGTAGTTTAAATTCTGTTGAATATTTGGGATGATGCCCGTGCCTATTTCTTTCTATCGCGCCGATGTTTAACGAGAAAAGGTTCACCTTTGAACCTTAAACTTAAATGGATCCGTGTGAACCTAACATTCTTAATGTTGCACACGTTTGTTGGCAAAAAAGGTATTTAAAAAAACTTGCAAATTTTTAAATCTTACAATATATATCGTCCTGAATTCAAGGTTATTATTTTTTAAAAAACAGACATTTCCGAAAAAAAGATTACATTGAAGGCATAATAATATCTACCTACAACAAGTTTTTAACCAATTACATATAATGTAAAAAGCGCGATGTCGGCGAACAGTTTACAAACGCTACGGTCGTAGAAACAAAAGATTACTAGACTGCTACGCCATTCTCGTAGCATTTGTAGACTTTATTGAGAAACGGTGTACTACGAAGTAGTTTACTAAGAACTGTATTACGCTAGTTACGTTTAAACAATATGTATCTAACGTTTATCAATATTTTACGCGTTACCAAAAAGGACTAAGAGTAAATCGGTACGTACAACGATTAACAAAATTAAGTAATAACAGAAGTAGGATTTGCCTTACTTCTACTCTTCATACTATGTAATAGTATAAGCGTAAGTCAGTACAAGGCTGCTCCATATCCTCAGATTTTTTAGAATATTCACGTTGCAAATTTCCAAAAGGTAAATAAAGTAAACATTACTATGTTTACTTTACCTTTTGGAAATTTGCAACAAAATTTAATAAAAAAAAAAAAAATATCAGTGGAATCACTATTCCACTGATTTTTTTTTTTTTTATTAAAAAAAACAACTCCCGCATTAGGAATTCCTCCTGTGTCGCGGGGGACTTTACAAACATACAAACAACGGACACAAAGAACACCCAGACTGTTGGCCTAGTGGTAAGTGACCCTGACTGCTATGCCATAGGTCGTGGGCTCGATTCCTACCCTAATCTTTGTGTTCTTTGTGTCCGTTATTTGTATGTTAGTAAAGTCCCCCGCGACACAGGAGTAATTCCTAGTGCGGGAGTGTACTTTAAAAAAAATAAAAAGAAATTGAACCCACGACCTATGGCATAGCAGTCAGGGTCACTAACCTGCAGGCCAACTGGCCAGTCAAGGCTTGAAACTTTCATTAGCTATTGCAGAGTGTTTTTTCTCTGGGTAGATAAAACATATGGAATAAAAAAAACAATAAAATCTTCGAAGATATTAAATAATATACACACGAACAAAGTAGAATTGAGAACCTGCTAACTTTTTGAGTAAGATTTTTTTTAAACTACAATAATATATATATAATAACTAGCAGCGCCTCGCGGTTTCACCCGCGTAAGTTCCGATCCCGTGGGAATATCGGGGTAAAAAGTAGCCTAGGCGTTAATCCAGGTCAGCTATCTACATACCAGTTTTATCGCAATCGGTCCAGTAGTTTTTGTGTGAAAACATTATAAACATACACACAAATGTTTAATCTTTATAATATTAGTTTAGATGTATATAGATGAAATATGCAATACATGTAACCTATGTGAGGAATACACGTCATCAACGTGCATGCGCATGCATATAAGTACATTTTCAAAATTCTAGATATAATGTAATTCTTTGATATTTAGTGATTTCTGCGCTAGGGTTTCCAATTGGATCGCCGGTGGTTCACCTCTGACTTCTGAAATATCGGGATGAAATCTGATATCTGAGAGCCGCATTAGGCCAACGTGACAGCCTACGTAAGAAGGCCTATGCCACATAAAGACAGCTTATAAAGAGATCTGATATCCATATAAGGATACTTATATAACTATTTTAACCTTTACTTTTGAGTAATACTTAAAATAAATTAAATTACCTCTTGGTATAAAATATAGAACTGGGTAAATTTAGAACCTAGTTGCAGCGCCAACTATAGGGTCCAATTGTGTATCTAAACCATCTATGGATGCACACGAACACATTAAAAACAAAATTATTAAAAAAGGAAACCAGAATCCAAGAACTCGGTTACTGCGCCACCTACCGGGTCCAATCGTAAATCTAAACCATCCAGGAACCGGAACAACAAAATCATCAAAGTAAGTCTAGCTGTTTGGGAGGAGTTTAGTCACAAACACACGTAGAGAAAAGTTATATACTCGCATAAAGAGCACAATGCTAATTATTGTTTTTATCATCAGGATTTCTAAAGAAGTACACCTGAAGAAATTTGTGATCATCATTCGCTGGCGGCAACAATGCTCATACATTAAAAATATCATTAACATCAGTCGAGTCATTTAACTGTTCGAAAATGTTTGTTTGTGTCTGAGTAAGTCTATAGATGTTTTAAATAATCTTTTCGACATCGATAACAAAATATTCATATAATGAAGTCACTTCCCAAAATGTCACTTCTATATTTATTTTAATGGATTTTAATGGGTTGGTGGCAAGACCTTTAAACAAAAAAGCTTTTTTTTTGTTATGAAAACATGTGACACCAGAACATCAGCTGTGCTTCATTTCACGTAATGCAATTAAATATCGGAACGTCAAATTGGACATTAAGATGTTTTTCTATGATTTTCCAAAATTTTTCTTTACACACACACAATAAAAAGATATCAGCCAAATCGGAAGAGCTTTTAGAGATCGAGATTTTTATTTATACAAATAGAATTGTACTTAGTGCAAGTACATTGCACAAGTTACATGTAATGTTGTAATTGTTTTTTAGAAAAACATGACGAAGGACGGTATTAGTTCCTCGCGAGTAGCGATTGCGTGACCGGCTTGGTAACAATTTTTTTTTAACAAAACTAAACCAATCTGATAAATTAATTTGTCAGGGCCGTTTGTTATCAGGAGCAGATCATGTGATTTTAAGAAATTACATAGTTTTAAAAACAATTTGTATATTTAAAATGTTGTGACAGAAATAAACCTATCATTTAATTGAGTGCTGGGCCAAAAAAGTCCTCGTAGTGATAACCCGTGCAACTGTTTTTTTTTTATATTTTAGAATATGTTGCTGCTTGCTTCTAATGTTACATATTTTAGTCCGTTTTTTGTGTACTTCTTCTATTGTTCTGCACCGTCTCCGATATTTCACTGTATACAAATAGAATTCGTTCCAAGTTCCCCACTCCGACAAAGTCTGAATCCGGGTTCATTTATCCCATTTGTAACCAAAACTTAAAAAACCTGTGTAAAATATTACTACACACGTAAAAGTAAAAGGCTTTATCAAAAGTACATATGTTACAACCAACCAGTACAAGTTTGGACTTGGTGTCCCTTTGCGATAGTAACGAACGCCAATAAATAAAAGTTACATCGCTTTATTAATACATCATTATATCTCTCGCATTAGTTACATTTATATATTTTAACTTTATATACCTACATTATATTATGTTAGACATAGACATTTGCATATATTTTAAAAATGTTACGTGCTATAAATTATAAATGTGATAGGTCAAAAGTTACTTATGAACAGTTATTTAAAATATATTTTAAAATTAGAATCTAGACGTCTACTTCTTGACGCTATGATGCTGCATGGTTTGTGAGATTTGTGTGTTTGTAGAGCCCAAAAAACTGTCCATAGACGGAAGGTGCGCGTGGCTCGGCTGTTTCACACAGGTACTGGCAAAACGAACGCAGGAACCCGAGCAACTCTTCGTCGCACCTTTTACTGCAATTGCCATTTTTGCTGTTTCTAAACAACAATTTAAAAGACGGATTATCGAACTTTTGTCTCCTGTGTAATTAGTAGCACGGCTACAGGCACTAATTACACCTCTCTTTATTCATAACCGTAAACTGACCGTCGTTTTAGTTTTATATTGTTAATCCGGGAACAATTTTTATAAATAAAATTTACTGTACCACTAAAACATGTAAGTAACTGTTTTTTGTTGCAAATAAATAATTTAAAAATGAGTGACCTCATGAAAGGAAGGCGGTTCTCAATTAAACTTTATTTGTACTTATGTATCATGATATCTTCGCCCATTGTAAAAGATTTTAACCATTTTTTTAACGGTACTTCAGGAAGGATTCGTATGATTATCAGTGTCAAGTGAATGTTTCTGCATGATATAATGATCATCATGATACATTTCGGCGTGTCTGTAGTGCCTTTCAATCAAGGACCTTTTCTTTTATATTGTTCTTCTGTAGTTTGTTTTTAACTTTATATCACGTCTGTGTGTGTTGTGTCCAAAATAAAGATTCCTTTCTCCTTTCTTTACAACTTTACAGACCTACTTAATTACGTATTGCATTCTACTACATTTACATTAATTTAAACATCGTACACTTTATTGTGACGCTTTGCATTCATATAAAATCTTCAGCTCAATAATAAATCAAAGTTTATTACGTAAGGAATTAACCCTGCAGCAGTTAATAAGGCGGAAATGACTTTTATTGAAATTCAATATGATCGGAAATCGAAAGCAAGCGAATTTGAATCTAATAAAGGGCAACGGTAGATTGGTACAAACTTGAATCGATTAATGGCGCAACCATTCAGACTGCAAAGTTATTGAGTAATTACTCTGATCGTTTAGTACTGAGAAGTTAATAAGTGGTTGTTTTTTAAAGGCGTGTAAACAATCTGTTCAGATTATTACTGACTTGATTTTGCCAAAAGATGGAAATTGATTTACTGTCGAATATGAAATTAAAATGACTGTGTATTAAACACACCCGTGTACATTTAATCAGCCTGATGTGGTGTATAAATATAGTTATTAAATTTACTGGTTATTTTTTATTAATTTTTGTTAAGAGTATTTAAAAATCCATTTTCAAAAAGTTTGATCAGAAGTTACTTTGCTCAAGTGATTATATTGCATTATGGGAGAGAGGAGAGAGGATTAAGCATAAGTAAATACTCGTTTTAAACGTTAATAAATCCATCGGTCAATGACTAACACTTCATAGACTTGAACGTTCCGCACATTCTTACACTATTATGACTTATGAGGCATAAATGTATATTCAGCAGCGGATTTCATTTTGTTGAGGCAATGATGGTGGTGATAATTTAAATATACATAAATAATTTTTAAAAACAAAGAAGTGACCGTTTATTTAAACCGTGTTCTATCCCCATAATAATTTATAACATAAATTATATTATTTGTATTATTAGCTACTGTTAAAACTATAAAATAACCTGTTCAATGAACAGAT
This sequence comes from Callimorpha dominula, assembly GCA_949752705.1. Taxonomy (NCBI): domain Eukaryota; kingdom Metazoa; phylum Arthropoda; class Insecta; order Lepidoptera; family Erebidae; genus Callimorpha; species Callimorpha dominula. The sequence goes on along the minus strand of OX456995.1, from coordinate 4,760,730 downwards.
TATAGTTTTAACACTTGAAAATATTGATTTAACAGTCAAATTTATATATTTTCGAATCAAAAAATATAATTCGAATTTTAGACATTTATTTAATGTTAAGTAGAACAGAAGTCTCTGATGAAGTAGGCGCACCGGTTGGGCAGTCGACAGCAGTATCATCGGTTCGATTCCTGCCAACGATCAAACGAGCAGACGGGTCACCTGATGGTAAATGACTACCGCCGCCCATGGGCACCTGCAACTCAAGAGTCACAAGTGCATTGCCGGCCTTTAAGGTGGGAGTAGGGAAAGGGGGCAAAAGGGGGAGAGGAGGGGAGAGGGAAGGGTTAGGGCCTCCGGACTCACTCGGCGAAAAGCAATAAAAGTATGTAGCTTGTACAATCGTTTCTAAAATCTAGCTTTAGTTTGGTCTAATATTCACTGTTATTGTATTACGATTGCCAATATTAACTAGATCTTCCGTTATGTGTATAAAAGATAATTATAACAAACAATAGTATAAGTTGTGTTGTACATTGTAACCCAATGATAGCGATATTACTACTAGAATACAATTACACTAACTTCTTAAACCTTGTTCCATGATATTATCATTGTGTTGAAGGGAGTTAACGCAATCACGTATTTAATACATCAAGCAAATCAAAGGTATATAACACCTATTAAATACGTGATCGCGTTAATTCCCGTCCACGGAATTATATTACAATGCAAAGTTCTTCTTCTGAATATGAGTTTGCCATATCGTTTTTAATAACAATAAGCGCGCGAAGGAGGTTACCCATTTCAGTATGAAAGTCAGTTTCACACTTTTTATGCTGCGTCAAATATGTATAAACTGTACTATTAAGCGTGCACTAAGTATTATCTGAAATATAAACGTATATTGTAACATAACTTCGGGTTATTGAGAAATTAAATGCCAATATTAGGTTAAAAAATAACAACTATAAGTACGATAACAACAACGAGGAAATTATTGTGACACTGACATTAGAGTTTTTTTTTAATGAATGTTTGTGGCATCAAGTTTTTGACAGGGATACCATGTATAAATTAAGGCAAAACTAACACTGTAACACAACAAGTATACATTCAGTACATAAACTACGACTTCATATTCTCAATAAGATTACTAAACTGCAATATATTTTAATGTGACATTACGAATAATTATCACGTATATTATTATTTTACCATTTTATTTTAAAACGATGTTTATTTAATTTCAACCATTAATAGTTTATTTTATAAAATGGCAACATTTCACTTAAAATGGAAACGGTCATTGATTTAAGTTTTATTTTTTGTAAGATTTAATTTCAAACCCCAAGTTCTATAGAAGAGATTTAAGGTCGAAAAGTGAAATTAAAATCTTTTTTTTTTTAACATTTGAAATAATGACGCTAACGTCTAAAAGTGAAACCATGAATGGGCATCCTCCTTTGTTTTAGGTTTTTATAAAATGTATTTAAAGTTTACAAAGAAGTTAAGGTAATCTATAAGTACTAACATAATAAAGCTGAAGAGTATTTTTTATTGATTGTTTGTTTCTTTAAACGCGCTAATCTCTGAAACTATTAGTCACTAATATTCTGGGTATTCTGCGTAAACAAAAAGAAAAGAATTGGACACGTACGAGTCTGACTCGTGCACCGAGGGTTCAGTACAAACTTAGATGTACTCGTACAAACTTAAATGTGTACAGTTCGTCCATTGTTCGTGCATTGACTCTCGAAGATTTTATCCTGTTTTTCCGAAAGACAAACTTGCCTTCCCGTTCTAAAACGTTACATATCGATATATGTAACAGTCAATTCCAAGAACAAAATAGAAATTTGTAATCGCAAAAAGAAAAGATTTTTTTCTTGTGAATTTATGATTCTAGGTCAATAGGTAGTACTGGAATAGGTTTTGTATTACCTGCAAAATGTTAAAATTGATGGCCTAAATGGCCACACCTTTTTAATTGCGTTGACTTAAAACTCACATTTTTCGTTAAATTACAAGGATATTTCATTTAATATATGTAACTTTTCGCTTATATAAGAACAATTACCAATATTCGCCTTCCTGGAAATTACAAAAGACATCAGAACATTACAATGAAAATCATAATAATTAATGTTTCCTAGCAAGGGTTTGTTTTCCTTACCTAAATTTTGTTTTAACTACATTGATACTTACCAACAAATTCAAATAAGTTGTAATAATTTGATCAATGCATACACCTACCTAGAATTAGGTATATGTATGAGATAAAATGTTATCCTGACGCGGACGTAAGGGGTTTTGATAAAAGCATTGCCAATACATTAGAGATGTGAACATTATTTCATCTTATCAATACAAAGCTTCCAGTAAATGTTTTCGAAAATGTTTCATAAACTCTTATCCGATAATTTTATACGTAAGTAATTTCATTTAAATCGATATTGAACTTTCATTTTGCGATGCAGCAAAAAGTGCTAAACTTTGTCTAACACTAGCTTCGCTTTAAGCTATTTTACACACGCACGGCACATAAAAAGCTTTACCGTGTATCATGTTCAAAACGCATGTTGCTCAATCTGCTGCACATAAATTTATTTGTTGAATAGAAACTGGTTTTGATATTCAAAATGGATATGCAGATTGAAATGAAAATTGTAATAAATTACGTGTTCAGGAATATTATCTACATCAGCATCTGTTTATAAATTCTACCGATGCTAGGCAAATATAAATATAATATGTATCAGAAGGCAACTGGTTACATGAGGCTTTACATGGCGGAATCACATTTTCAAAAAGTTACTGAAGAGGAGAAAAGCCATGACTTATCCTCCGTGTGTTCAACCCTAAGGATGGCAAGGGAAAGGAAATTGCATATCTTTAACAGCTGAATTAGCAACAGCTCCTTCCATTTATTAAAGATAATTCTGCTTTCATCTAATTAAGGACCGCTGACTCTGAGATACGGTATTCCTTGGTTAAAAGTCTAGGACTTACTTTTCACTAACGCGAGTGTTGGTGTTGTGTTTTTATACCATACATATTAGTAAACTACCCTTTTAAGTAAATACTTTCTGGTTTTTAAAAGGTAGCCTTGTTGAAAACTGCGGAATATTTGAAATATTCTAGATATATGCATATAATTGCTGGTCCAGCTTGTGCAGTCTCTAGGTCTTTTTCTGGTGATGTATTTAAATGAAGTCTTTTCACTGGAACTAAATTTCCTTCCAAGTTAATTTTAATACGCTACGGTTACTGTAGTAAAAGTCGTATTAGGTAACACACTAATATTATGACTAATAAGACTTACACAGGACAGTTATTAAGCATATGATTAAATCTCAGAATTTTGTCAAAAGCTCTAGTGGTTACCAATACGCCTTCGCCGGAATGCTCATATCTTATCTCTATTATATAATATAATGTTTAACCCTTCCACACCTACCTTCCTTAAAGAACGCTTTGAGTTCCTTCATGATATACACACGAGATTCTTAAGGTGATCAGAAAATCTGGAACTAAAAATGCCTTTACATTACACCTCGTTTGTTGACAAATCCTTTACGGTTGTTGTAAGACGGTTGTGGAAAGCATTGCCAATCGAAATTAGGAAAGCTTAAATCATACACGCATACAAATCAATGGCTAGACGTCACTACCTAGGCTTATAGTTTCTATCAGTATACTATTGTACTCGATGTTAATGTGCTGTTGCTATCATTGTTGCTATTATTTGCTAAATATTGATATGTATATGACTAATTTTATTATCACTTCTGTATTTATGTACATGTATTGTGTATATATGTGTATGTTGTACTATATATAACAATACGAATACTTACACACATTTGCCTGTGTGTGTAAGTATATGTATTGTTATATATAGTACACCGTCAGCTACGACTTACTCCTGACACTAAATCCATCTAAAGGTTGTCTGGTAGATATTTTTAGCTTTGGCTTTTAGCGATAAGACCGCCCTAGCATTAAAATTTAATTTAAGATCTGTTGTAAGTTTATATCGTGTACAATAAAGAATATTCTATTCTATTCTATTCTAAAACCGTCAAAACTTGTTAATGTGACCTTTAAAAATTGTGAATCCTCTACGTCAAGTTCACGATTCACTTTATACGTTACACATATTACATCCCCGCCCCCCTTGATGTTATTTATGGAGTTGTCGTTTATCGAGCAACCGACGCGAGCTGCTGTTCACATCAATCAGACAGTTGACATATAGATTAAGAGTCGCGGTGAGGTCAGGCCTCTTTACCTTGAGCCCCACTCAAGAACGTAATCTTTGAAACACGTCCATAGAATTCTAAAATAGATTGATTGCTGTACCATAACTATAAGCTCATTATTAATAACTAGTTAAAGAATATAGAAATATCTTTGAGAGATGTACTTAAACATAGGTAATTCATTTATTTAGTCATTTTAACGTTTTACTATACTTCATTGTTCAATCTATTTGGTTAATTTTTAATAGAGTATACATTTAGATTTAGTAGAATAGAGCTTTATCGCAGTACATTTTTTGTTGCTTTTTTAATATTCAGTGCAAAAAGTTTTATACCAACCAACTTTTTTATAGCCTCCTTGTTTTGTTGTTTTTTTTTTGAAAAAAGTTTGGCAAACAGTGGTGGTTACAATACCTTTGGTATTGTTAGTTGCTGTGAATCCCATACCCGTCCCCATAGTACTCGAAAGACTTGTCGAATTAGACGGATTTGTTTAAGCAAAAATGTGCTATATAGATAATCTTGTAAAACCTGAGTTAGATAACATATATTATGCTTTTTGTCTGACATACATGTTTATTTTCATAACTACAAAACTACATTAATAGTTTTCCTTATACATTACTATTGTAAGCGGTATATTCAGAAAATGTTTGCAAAAATTGGCGTAATTAAAAGACTAGAAATATAGTCAACAGCTACAGGTTGTGTATAAAGAACGTAACTGTCACGCACTATAGGATATGAGCGTCCCTTTATTGTGTAAAGCTGTCCCGCTTTCCGCTCCGTGACTCAGCTGACGCGTTTCCGACGAACTCTTATATCGTGACCTGTCTAGACGTCTGTTAGTTAGGATACTGTTTACAGAATAGAAAATGTAAAGGGTTTTAATTATTTACTGCACAAAGGTATAAGTTATGCAGTTTTAAAATACTTTTGAAAATAAATAGTACCTCAGTTGTCTACTCAATGCTATTACGAACGGAGTTGTTTTTTTTTGTGTTACGGAATAGGCGTTTGTCTTCCAACTCATCTGATGGAAAGTGATGTTGAAGATGAAGATGGTACACGCCTATACAAGAGAAACCTATTCACTCTACTCTTGAACGCGCCAGGATTATAACTGTCTAATGCAAATAGAGTTAAGCAGTTCATTCCAAATATAAGTTATGTTAACAAACCTCATTAAAACAGCTAATCTCCCTAAAATAAATAATAAAAATTGCTTCCTATTACAATATTCGAAAGTAAAACAAAGGTTAAATACTCTTAATTACCTGGGCCATTAATGTTTAAATTCAACAGAATACATTACTAATTCTGTTTCAATTCTGGGTTCTAGTTATATATTATATATATAATATTTATTTTAGACGTTCACCGATATGGTTCTGTGTAGTTAGTACTCATGAAAATATAAATGTGTCTATCTAATGAATACTTTAATGGTCTGGATTGATTATACAAAATACTGTAAAATATAGTTGATAAACTACACTATTTATTATGTCGGCGAGTACGACAATTTAGTGATAATAAGACAGTAAATTGTTTTTATTGGACAGAGGCGTGGGAACGCCGTGACGTTACGAGTCACGTGAGCGGAATGTATGGAGATGTAACGGTTACGTTTTGAGTTGGACGGACGGACGGACATTGAGAGGCACTCTTTTGGAAGCCATCGAGTAGTTTGGACCCTACAAACAAGACCACTGATTCCCTCGCTCAGATAAAGTGAAAAATAAAAGTGATTGTGAAAAGTGTAGTTATGTATGTATTTGAAATCTACACCATGAACCCCCTTCCAAAGACCCTACTAATAACCGCTCAGCCGCTAACTTATCGCATTCCCCGCAGTATTTATACTTGACGCATCTCACACTTGGCCGTCTGATCCCAAACTAGGCAGAGCCTGTACTATGGTAACCAGACTGCTGATAAACATACTTATATATTTCTAAATACATATGTAGGTACATATTATAGGTAAATCACACCCAAACACAGAACAAATGATCATGCTCATCAAACAAGTATTTTTGTCCTGGGTGGTAATTGAACCCACGACCTCTGGCTCCGTAGTCAGGGTCACTAACCACTAGACCAACAGGCCAGTCTTTTAAGTACTATTCAGCGTAGCGTAGCGTAACTTTTCTATCGGTAAGTAAGGTGGCTTTAGGTCCGTAGGTAGGAAGGGATAGTCTTGGCAACGCGCGAGCATGAGAAGTTACGGAACATCCATACCATCATGCGGAAGATGTTTTTGAAATCCTGTCTTTTTCTATTGGTGGGTAGAAACGGCATAGGTACAGTGGAGGAGGATAGGATTTCCAAAGCATTATACATCATAGGAGTGTTTGTAGACACGGTTCTAAGCACATACCTTCAGGCAAGCAGCAAACAAAAATGACTAATAACAAGGTTATTCCACACGGTTGACATTTTTTTTTTTAATCATTATCGTGTGGAAACCCCTATGGGTCTTCAGCTCACCATGGCTAGCGGTGAATTTGTATCTCGGAATAGAACCAACTAAAACCTCACGGTGTTTTGTCTCAAGTGAGTCTATTGTACGGGATTTGGGTATAACCCTATGAAGTCCCCAAGAACCCAGGCAGATCTTGGCCGTCTCTTAAACAATAGGCAGCCACACAATGGCGTTCAGAGGGTCTTGTCCCCCTTCCTGTTTTAGAAAAGCACGAGCGGAACACATCCCGCCACCGTCTCAGGCCCGTTTCTGCTAGGGTAACGGACAACCTCACCTGTTACCCATAAGCCAGTGCACATGGAGGTCGGAGATCATTTTCTTCTTTTTCTTTAATTACTTTTGTTTCCTTTGTCTGAAAAATAATAATATAAAGGAACAATTTCATTCATACCGTTCACGAAAATAATATTTTTCATTGATTACTTAATCCCTGAATGATACGTTTCGTGACGTCAGAATCCAATCTGATTGATTATATAAACTTTGAACTCCTCGGACATGGTATTAATTACAGTGAACGTGATTCTGTTTTCGAACAAACAATGTGTTTTCAATAATGGTAACTATTAATTATCATCATCATTATTATTATCCGGCAGTACAAATAAATGACTAGTTAACACTACAAGTACGTATCGATCACCTCAACCACTGACACGAGTCCATTCCTATTTAGGTTAGTGGCAGGTATTAACAATCAAATTAGTAACTGGATTTTGTCCGCGGTTTCGTTCGCGTTAATGTTAATTTTAGCAATCAATGCAGGTAACCCTCAAAAAAATATTTTTTTCTGCTTGAAAGGTACCCTAAGTATGTTCAATAAAATAGTTAAGGCGTGAAAGAAACAAACCAACAAACTCACTTCTGCATTTATAATACACTCTAGAGCAATGAATCCGGGTCGCATAAAGATAGCTGAAAATCTTGAAAAAAAAAAGAGTGCTAGCTTAATGAAATAAATTGTGTTTAGTAGACAATTAAATACTCTACACTACAAATGTTGATTCATCTGAGAAAATACATAATTCTTGACAAATCTTCAACACTTCAATTCAAGTGGTTCCTGGCATATCTTAGTCTTGAAATACGATGCCCACGCTCCAGTTTAGAGCTGTTTTTACAAAAATGTCATTTTTATTTTGACATTTTTGATGGCATAACTTTACAACAACCAGGAGGTTTTGTTACTTTATTTTAATGAGTATTTATTTGTCTATTGAACACAATTTATTTCTTAAACCTAGCATTATTAGTTTTCGAAATTTTCAGGTATATTTATGTTCAATGATTTCGAGTGTATGCCTGCGGTTGTTGGAAAACAAATATATGCTGTAGGTTAAAGCTAACCTCTGCTCGAATATTAGCCGCTCAACCCCTACAGTACCTCCAAGGTCTGATGCCTTCTGTCATAGGAGACCATTGCCAGATAGCAATATCAGGGCAGTTCGGTATTTTTTTATTTATGGTAAGTAGAGTCACAAAAGCTCCATAGTAGTCAACGCATAGTGTCACTTGATAATGCGATTGTTTATTGGCATTGCTAACAACCAGCCGGAGAGTCCCTTTTATTTGAAAGCTAGACTACTCAGTAGTAAAAAAAGAAACTAATTAATTAATTAATATACTAAAGTTCTTGATTTAAAATATAGTTTTAGGTAAATAGTATTACAAAATTAAACCTATTTAATAAAGAACAATGGTTTATCAGCTTAAGACGCAGACTTTTTTCATGGAAAAGATTAGTATTCCAAATTCGGATAAGTGGCCTCCATTATAAGGATTACACTTTGCATCTATTATATTGTTCTTTTACGACTTGTATAATTTTAATTTCGTTTTTAAATATTGCAGAAATGAGCTATGAATTGTTTTCTGCCGTTATTGTCGAAACAAACCTGCTACCACAACGATCTTAGGAAGCGGCAACTCATTGCGTTGAAAATGGAACAGGTCAAAAATTATGGCATGTTGTGTCCCACTAACGTCAGATAAATGTCAAGTACCGTTCAGTGGCGATAAGTCCATCCACACCAGGTAAAACTACTTGGACAAAGATTTCAAATATTTCTAACCACAACCATGTGGTTTTAACAAGTGAACATGCGAAAAGCATTGCCACAAAAGAGAGAATATAAATTTAATCAATATTGTTATCGCTACATAATTATGTCTTATTACAAAAGCGTTGAGACAAAATTGAAGACAGATTGAATATAAACTATAGACTTTAGTATTTTATATTACCAGCAAACTGTTTTAAGTATTTATAAATATTATTATTTCTTCAATGCCCTTGGATCCGTTTGACGCTGTGCCCCGCCCTATGTTTGGTAGGTTTTTGTGCGTGCTCTGCAAAATGTACAAAATATATAATAGTGAACTAGTGACACGCAAGCTGACCGCCGTAAATGTGTTATCAAAGTACAAGTAGCCTATACTTTAGTACGATATAACTAATAATATTTATTTTTGTTTTCTACGCTACTATTTACGTCAATTTTCTTGATGTCTACGTTAATATGTGTGAATAACAAAAACTTGCACATGATATTGTATGATGATAAAAATAGAAATAAAATCATAATAAATTAAAAGACTTTTAAATTAAGTGAAATTAATAACACTACTTAAGTAATGCACATAATCGTAGTTGCATTTTAATTTGTATTGTAGTTAGGAGAAGAAAGAAAGGAGTCAACATTAAAATGATTAGCTCAGAAAATGTTGCTGGAAATTCATTAATAATAGAACATGCTGTTTGCTATCCGTAATGGCTATTACCATATACTTAGTAGGTACTACTAATATCATATTACGTATCACTGGATAAGCGTGAGCCCGAGGGAACGCGATTAGGGTAAATTATAACAAATTTTAAGAGTTACTAAAATGTGGTTTTTGGAATTTTTAGGAATGAATATGATTAATAAGGGTTGAAAATAAAAGAAGCTGAATGTTACATAATGATCTTTTGTGTGGCCTAAAATATTAATAACATCTTTCTAGTCGACTGTTTGGCAAAACTATATAATTACATACACTATTACTCACACACATCCCATTGTTGACTCGGAGTTGAAGGATAACATAATAAAGCGCTTTGAACTATATTGGAGCTGTACCTACTCACTCTATTTTTGTATGCATAATTGTTTATACGCAATCTGATTATTTAATTTTTAATTTTTAAAGGGACAAAGTGCCTTCTCTTCTGCTGATTGCGCAGATTGCTCCTGATACACCACAAAGTAGTCATAACATTACATCGCCATCGCCAACATGACATGTTTTGTCGATATATCTGTATTCTACACAGATTCGCCTATTATTATAAACGGTATATTTATAATGGTAGCATTATGTCAACTATGTATATTCGATTTTAGTTTGTTCTACAGCTGAATTATAAAACTATGCTATTTAGTATGAGTCGCTTAGTAAGGCTAATTAATAATGTAATACATAGGTAACCGGTAATAATAGGGATGGAAGGGGGCTCGCACAACATCTCAAGAGCCCCAAGCTAACCTCGCCTGCACGTGGCCCATCCTGCTGATTAACGAAGAGGCTCTGACGCAATCCCGCCAACACGCACTGTCCACCGTCCACACCCCCCTTTGATAGTACAACCGTTACCAAGGCCCGTAGTGCCCGGCGTTTCCGGCGCGGCTCCCGGTAATGACGGAACCAGGGCGGCGCTGGAGCATGGGGTGCGAAGAATCCCCGGGTGGGATCGATCCCCCGTCAAACGAATACAGCACCCAAAAAGGACTCTGATAATAGACTGCATGTCTTAACCTACAATTTCCTAACCCTGATGAAAGAAGAGCGTCTTCTGGAACTCCAGAACGCACTGAAAGACGTCAGGTGGGACATTATAGGACTTTCTGAAGTGAGGAGGCTGGGCGAGGAGACGACTGAGACCGACAAACATGTATTCTACTACTATGGCGAGACCAGTGGACTCTACGGAGTGGGGTTCATGGTCGCGAAAAAGTGGAAGGATAATACTGTGGAGTTCATTAGCTATTCGGATGGAATTGCAGTATTGAAACTCCAGCTACAACACAATAAATCGCTAACACTCATTCAAGTGTATGCGCCTACATCCGCACACAGCGACGACGATGTGGAAGAGTTCTACGATGTCCTAAACAAGGCATGCGATGAGCACCGGGGAACATGGACCTCTCTCACGACTACGTATTTGTTTATACTGCCCCCACCCCACCCAACTTTACGTTATATGAGCAGGGTCAGTATACCTGCATCAAGTTCCCCAAACCAAGGCCCCGAGATGCAGGGACTTTTATACGGCAGGTCTTACCTCCAACGCCATGGCGCCGGTACTAATTAAGGCTAGTTACTCGTATGCCTATCGGTCACAGAAGATCGCCACTCGTGAAACCACACTCGCAGCGACCCCCCATTCGCAACCGGCACACTCCCTATTGTGCAGATAGGTACCGGAGCTGTAAGGCACGCTCACTTCCTGCATATTTGCATATGTTCGCGGTAACACCGCTAAGTTCGTCAGAGAAGCCGACTACCAGTATCCAGCTGGTACCGGAGCTGTGAGCACGCTCACATCCCGATCTACAATCAAGTGTAGGTTTACCCTGGCCTACGGTCGGGTGTCTGGATCAGTGTCTAGTCACCTTTCTACTTGCTAAGCAGGCAAGTACCCGAGCTGAATCGGTCCGACGAGACCTCTGCTAAAGGACGCTCCAAGCCTCGCAGCGGAAAACCAAGGAGCCCTTCGCCTTAGACCGGTTACCGGGGAACATGGACCATGGTCCTCGGTGACTTCAACGCTAAGGTGGGGCCGAAGCAACCATTAGACAGCGACGAAATAATTTGACCACGCGGGCTAGGAAGCCGCAACAATCGTGGCAGTCGCTTGCTCCAGTTTGCCTTTGGCCAAAGCCCAAAAATCTGTAACTGGTTTTACGATAAGAAACCTCAGCGTCGCTGGACCTGGGTCTCCCCAGACGGCAAAACAAAGAATGAGATAAATTTTGTGTTATCATCTGATAACAAAATCATACGAAATGTTGGCATCATAAATCGGTTTAGTAACAGTTCAGACCATCGGCCGCTCCGAGCGCTAATTGTATTTAACTTTAAAATTCTTGGGAAGCAACAATTTGTATCAAAAATTAAAAACCTATCCAAAAACACTTTAACGGAAAATAAAACCACATTTAACTTAGAAATACAAAACTACTATTCAGACCTCAAAATCAACACGAACGACCCGGAATCTCACTACAAACACATAAAAACTTCAATTGGTATGGCCAGCAGAAAAATAAAACAAAATAGGAAGAACAACGACAAACTGACAGACTACACAACTAATAAAACAAAGGGAAGCAATAGGTAAAGGCACAATGGAATACTATGAATTCGACAAGTTGGTGAAGCGTAACATTCGAAAAGACATAAGATCCTTCAACACAAGAATTTTTCGTTTCAAAACTGGCATCGCTGATGTTGGAGCTGTGACCGCCAGGTCAAAGTGGTGCTGGGCGGGACACGTCTGTCGAATGGAGCCATTCCGATGGGCGAAAATAGCCACGGAGTGGATACCTGGAGGTGGTCGGTGACGGCGAGGAAGGCCGAGGAGGAGATGGAGCGACGATCTCGACACCTTTATAAACATGTGGCGTAGGGTGGCCGAGGACCGAGAGGAGTGAAAGCATAAGGGGGAGGCCTTTGCCCAGCAGTGGGACACGTGTGAGGCTAACTAAAAAAAAAAAAATTTGTAACCGTACTACTCGATGGTGACAAACAATTTATTAATGATTTGTACAAATGAGGAACGTTTTTTTTTAAACAACGAGGTTATGTAGAACAGTATCATATTTCATATTTTATTTAAAATATTAACATAAATCTATTGTATAGTCTCTATCTGTCGCTAACTATTGTATTTTATCCATATATTTATATCATATTTGCAAATAACAATTACGGATACAACTTCTGAGCAAAGCTTCTTGTGCTTAAGAAAGAAAAGTGGTCCAAGGACGCTCCCTTCTAGGACTCCGTAGGTATTTAAACATGCGTATTTTGATTTCTACCGGTTTTCTACCTAGACACGCTATTTTTCCTACATTTCGCGGTTACTTATGGTCCAACGCAATAAGTTAATATAACCCGGGCCGGCTCGACTCCTCTTGATACCACGGCCTTACAGAAAACCGGCAGGGAAACAATGCTTACATTGCTTTTCGCCGCGTGAGTGAGGTTACCAGAGGCCCTAACCCTTCCCTCTCCCCTATTCCCGTCCTTCCCGCTCTTCCCCCCTCTCCCGCTCTTCCCCTATTCCCACCTTCAAGGGCGGCAACGCACTTGTGACTTTTAAGTAACAGGTGCCCATGGGCGGCTGTAGTCATTTACCATCAGGTGACCCGTCTGCTCGTTGGCCCCCTATAACATAAAAAAAAAAGAATATTTTTAATTTACGGAACAATTCGTGTTTGTTGTAGAAACTAAAAATATGTTTAAAACGAATAAGAGTCGTATATTCTGTTGAGCGAGCAAGATCACGTGAATAGGTCATAAAAATTTCGTATTCTGCTGACTTGGCCCTTAATTTTATTTTTAATGTAATACGAATAAAAAAGAATAATGTCGATTATTACGAGGGGTGATCCAAAAGTAATGAGAATGGGTACATTAAAATAACTATATACTTAAAAATAAAATTTATTTTTCTACATAGTCTCCTAATAGGTCAATACATTTAGTCCATCTCTTTTCTAAACCAACGATACCCTTCAAAAAAAAATCTTTATCTTGACTCTCCCAAAATGCCTCTACAGCGGCCATCACTTCGCCGTTATCCTCAAATTTCTGGCCCCGGAGGTGTTCCTTGAGCCGAGGAAACAAATAAAAGTCGCTGGGGGCTAGATCTGGAGAATAGGGTGGGTGTTCAAGCAGCTGGAAGCCAGCTTCTTGAATGGCAGCCATCGCAACTTCAGCTTTGTGTGCAGGTGCATTGTCTTGATGGAACAGAACTTTTGCGCGCAGTTTACCCCGTCTTTTTTCCTTGATGGCCTCTCGCAATCTTTTGATTTGGTCAGCATAGTAGGAGCCTGTTATGGTAGCGCCCTTATCAAGGTATTCAACCATAATTATTCCCTCAGCATCCCAGAAAACAGACGCCATAACCTTGCCGGCAGAGCTTGAAACTTTGAATTTCTTGGGAGTCGGTGAAGATGGCCTTTTCCATGTCATTGACTGTTGTTTGGTTTCGGGATCAAAATGATGAATCCACGTTTTGTCCATAGTCACAAATCGAGCCAAAAAAATATCTTGATCCGCCTGGAACATTTCAAGATTGGTCCTTGAAATGTCGAATCGTTTCTTCTTTTGTTCGTCGGTTAACATTCTCGGGACCCAACGTGCAGAGACCTTTCTCATGTTCATCTCGGTAGTTAAGATCCTTTGAATGCTACCAAATGAAATGCCTGTGTTCTCAGCTAAATGACGAATGGTCACTCTTCGGTCTGCCAAAACCAGATCTTGAACTTTTTTGACGTTTTCTTCAGTGAGGGAGGAGGACGGACGGCCTTCGCGGTGTTCGTCTTCCGTGGATGTTCTTCCCATCTTAAACTCCTTGCACCAGCGTGCAGTTGTAGAATATGGAGGAGCAGAGTCTCCCAATGTTTCCACCAAGTCAGTATGAATGTCTTTGGTGGACATTTTTTTCAAGCACAGGTATTTGATGACGCTTCGCACTTCATGTTTCTCCATTTTGATGTTATCACTCCGACTGCTAGTATTCAAATGAATGTATATTTTAAAAATGACGTCCTATTTATACCATTTTTTGTCAGGGAAGTTGTGAAGGATTAGGGAGTTGAAAAAATATTTTTTTAGAATTTTATTATTACTAGAAATATCCGTTTATCATTACTTTTTGATCACCCCTAGTACTATTACAAAGTGATAGATGGTAATATTCTGACGAAGGTTTCACAACTGACTTCAGTTATCAAACCAACTCATTTTGAGATCGATAAACGTTACTCAAAAATTTGTGAATGCGTAATATAAATACAATACGAAGATATTTTCAGTTCTGAGTAAACCAACCCTCCTGACAATATACCCGATGTTGGATGGTTGGTTTAGTCTCTTCGGCTCTGATTTACCCGTTGTGTAATTTTCATGGTTTGGTAATGTCCGAGGGTTCGGGAATATGGAGTATAATCAAAATTATTATTACCAACGAAGTTCTACGCCTACGTGTCAACGACGTTAGCAGTTTACCGTGGGACTTGCAACAACTAACTGAATTAACTGGTTACGTATATTCTAAAGTCACGTGAGACTCGCACTAATACGTTAAACGAGATATAAAAATTTAAAGCGATTACAAATTCGCATTTTAAGACACGTTTTTTCTTTAAATCCGGAAATTCTCGCAAACAATGATAAAAGAAAAGTAATATGGTTCCAGGTATTTCGTCAGAAGGAATTCAATTATTCTTCTGTCGTATAATATCTATACCTAGAATCGGATAGAAGGTATTATAGACATTAGATTAAATTGTGTATCTACTATTATATTATACTATACCTATACATACTTTATACTTACTTACTAGTATCTACTCTAGTATGTACTTCGTAATACCGCCTTGATGTTGTTTTCCGTGTGTGTTTGATTGTGCCTAAGTTTAATAGACCTCTCACAAATTCGGTACTACGTGTCATTGCTGATCTGAAGAAAGTTCTGGATCCTTACTATGCAATCATATGTAAATTTTTGTCAGCTTTAATCGGCGTACACTACCGAAATCTTCTTTATAATTTTAATTTCAATTGGCAGGTACTTTGCAATGAATAAAGAACATTTTTGACAGTGTTGATAGATTTATCCTAATAGCAACCTAAAATTGTAGTTGCATAGAAGATTTAATCTAAGATCAAGGAAATGTATGGAATAAATAAATAAATACAATAACTTGACACATCTCACACACGGCAGTCTGATCCCAAATTAAGCAGAGCCTGTACTATGGTAACCAGGCAGCTGATAAACATACATATATATTTCTAAATACATACATATTACAGATAAATTACACCTAGACACAGAACGAATGATCATGCTCATCACACAACTATTTGTCCTGGGAGGGAATCGAACCCACGACCTCTGGCTCAGCAGTCAGGATCAATAACCACTAATCCGACAGGACAGTCATGAAATAAGTATGTAAAATTAATTTGTTACAAACTAATTAGTAAGAACATAATAGTAAAGAACATATTATATTAAGATTTATTTTTCAATGGCCATTACAGTTATATTAACTCTTTTTTTGTTAACACTGTCATTTCATCTAGAAAAAAAGGTGGTTCTGAGGTAAAGATAACTAACTTTAAACTAATCGGGCCATGGCTAGTCAGATATAAAGCTTCTTCAATCACTTGTTTTCTTGTACATCAGTGTACTGCCATTGTTTCATCGCTACTGCAAAATTTCTTATCATATATTTTCGAGAAAGAAGCCACCTGGGCATTATTTAAATAGCAAAATTGTAGAATTTAATGTGTTAATGTAAGCCCAACGATACATCATATAAATGTTGGCAAAATGTTATTTTTCATTCGTAAATTACATTCGCACACTCAACCGCGTTACTCGGTGTAACTTGTTATTTATGTAGCGTGGAAGGAGCAACATTATTTTGTTCTAATAAACCGTTGGAAGAACTCTGTTTCTTTTCTTGTAAATATAAATGGTCTTATATGGTACCACATTCCGTTAAATTTAAATATATCTGACGGATAATGTATTTGAGTAATATGCTATGTAAATACGCCAGGGCAAAATAACTCTCTGTTCACATTTTTTTAACACACGTTTTTGTTCTTCCCGTGAGAGAGACAACAGGATTATTTTTGCTTCCGTACTTCAAAAGCTTTTTCACCATCCTTATAAACTTACACCACACATTTCAGTTGCTTTAGCCTTGTCGTGTTTTGGAATATTATCATTGGTACTCGTCGACCCTAACCAACTTTCACTTTTGTATTAATTGCCTCACACTTGATTTGCCATTAATTCTTTACACATTTTGTTTCTCGAAGATTCGGAGACCTACCGTTTCTGTGCAATCATGGACTTCTTGGATCTTGGCATTACTGGTTGAGCTGAACAGAAATCTATTTCAGGCGACATCAATCTTTAGGAAAGGGCTCGTGGCTAAGTGGTAACCGAGTAGGTTAGCACATTACAAGGTTAAGTAATACTAGCCAAGTCAGTGTAGGATGGGTGACCATTCTTAATGTCCGACAACGTGGTCTAACTACAGAACTTCAATATCGCCTAGTACTTGGGTTGTGGAGGTCTGATGGGAGTCGCTTCACGTAAAATATCAAAGTTCGGCCGTATCGTAGTTAGACTGAAAGCCGACCCCAAATGAGTTGGGAAAAGGCGCGGAGGATGATGATCAATCTTTAGGAAAGAATCAAGAATGGAAACGAAACTGTGTTTTCTTCCACCACGACCTTTCTGTACCATACTATGCCAAGCCACATTTCCTCTAACTCATAGTAGCCGATACAAATAATGAAAAAATGAATGTGTAGCTTCTTTTGCTGCCAAGGATATTTACCATGTCATTTTCTTACAGATACACCTTCAAATGTTTATCTCCTTCGACATAAATATGTGAAGGTGTATTTTTAAGACCGGGTTAGTGAAAAAAAACATAATAACTTATTTACCCCCCGTCAATTTTACTATGACTCCGAGGGCTGTCTCTTTGTAAGCATCTCACTATTCATTTAACGAAGGTTTGGTCCCCATCCATTGAGTGACAAGCTTTTTCGCTGAAGAAGTGTGATTTCCGAGGGCATATTTTTATGATTATTTTTTATGAGCTCCTAATACCATAAGTCCACTTTGGTAAAAAAACTTCAACATCGTTACGAGTATGTACATTTCTAAACGCTTATTATAAAACAGTGTAAATCGTAGTGTACTTGGTGCGATTGTATAATGACTACTAAATGTTTACAACGAAACACTGTTTTAAATAATGAGCGAACTAAATTTAGTATGTGTAACAAGCAAGAATGAAAATACCTGTGCGTATTAGTAGTTGTTGAAAATTGTCACCTGTTTGTTACACATTACACCGTCAAATTCAGAATCATTAATTAATTTGAAAAAGCTTTGAGCTACGAATTCAATTTTATAAACAATACTAGCAACGGTTTCACCGCGTAAGTCCCGATCCCGTGGGTATATCGGCATAAAAATAGCCTATATGTTAATATAGGTCTCCATCTATCTACATAGCAAGTTCACCGCAATCGGTTCAGTAGTTTTGGCGTGAAGGAGTTACAAACATCCATCCATCCATCCATCCATCCAAACTTTCACATTTATAATATTAGTGGGTTAGTGGGATTACTAAAAGTTAAAGTTGGTTAAAATTTCATTATTTTGCCGCGGAATCTGAAGTACTTGCTTGATTTGCGACGTTTATGGACAGTTTTATTTATTTAAAAAGTTGCAAATATCAGTATTGAACCTGGTATGAACTAGGTAATAGGTCGCACTAATTACTTGTGCAGGGCGGGAATCAAACCCACGGCCTCTGGCTTAGCAGTCAATATCACTAACCACAAGACCAACGGGAAGAAGAACAAAGCCCGCAACAACATAAGATAACAACCTGAACTCTGTTTTCTTGTGGTTACTATAATTTTTCAATCTTTAGGTTCAAGAAGTGAAAATTTCGATGCAACTTGTTTTGCCCCGTAACTACATGAGATATTCTCAAGGAAACTATCTTATGGCTTCGGCTCCGCTCGCATTTTTGTTGATTCTCAATCAATCCAGGTGTCCCTTGGGAATAGTACTTTTTCATGGAAGAGCCATGCTTCGTCACGTATGGGCCGGCTCGACCCGAATGATACCACGGCCTTACAGAAAACCAGCAGTGAAGCAATGCTTGCATTACTTTTCGCCGCGTGAGTGAGGTTACCGGAGGCCCTAACCCTTCCCTCTCCCCCTGTCTCCCCCTCTCCCACCCTCTTTCCACCTCCCCCCTCTTTTCCCTCCTTTCCCTACTCCCACCCAATTAATATTTTTTTATTTTATGAGGATGTAATCTTCCTATTGCTTACTTGGCGTGGCTACATCGGCTTGGTACTGGTAAAAAAACCATCTATTTGTACGAGGCATAAATGTATTAAGGCTAAGGAAATATGTATTGCACCTAAACGTAAGGCCTAACCTTAAGGCTTAAATATTGAAAGTTTTCTTTCAGTAGTACAAAAGCATTGTAGTAGTTGATGATACAAATAATCAACTAGGAAAAATTGTCATTACATTATTTTGATAATATCAAGCAAAGCCTAGCTCTCCTGTCCGTATAGAATATTGTCATTTTGAAATGACTACGGATGCATTCAATGAAGCTGCTTTAGACAATCTAGAACAAAACCTTTGTGGCCTGAACGAAGATTTGCCAGAAACACAACCTAAAATGCTTATTATGCCGCAAATTGCAACGTTCTGGAAACACTCTATCCAGAACGTTGCAATTTAACCGAGAAAATATTGGGAGCTACTAAATTGAGGGATACAGATGACATGAAAAGAGGATCACTCGAAGGCCAAGTGTTAAAGGAAGTTGAAAAGGTGAAGAAAAAAAAGAAAATAAAATAAATATTACATAATCCTTGATGGGAACTAAATAATGGTCTATAATGTTTCAATTCAATTCAATTCAATTCAAAATAATTTATTCAATTAAGACACTAAGTGACATTTAGGAACGTTAAATTGAAGCTAGAGTTAAAATCATAGATCAGCGCAAACAGACGCCACAGCATGTACTGGATTGTTGAGGTAAATTAGGTGACAACACCAAAATCTTCTGACTGCTTGTGTCGATCTACAACTTCCAGTTTTCAAAATGCGTAGAGCCTTATGAGAAGAATACTGGCAAAGAAACTCATTGCCACTCTTTTTAAAAGTCAGATCTTCAGGTACAATAGTGTTAGTGTTACACGAAAGGTAAACAGGATGTAAGCTGATGCCACCTGAATTTCATTTTATTGAAATGCTCCAAAAGCTAACGTACTAAAAAATGAAAATCACTCAGTGATACCGTTGAAGTTTTGAACTTATTAAACATAGAAATCATTCAAGGTGCACATCTACCTTCATTCCGTTACAAAATCTACTGTTAAAAATCATTCGTGACTGGATTAAGAGGCTAGAGTTGCAGTTGATCGAACCAAAATAATAGTATAGGCTAAAGCATCGCTGACTAGGCCGACCAGTCACCCCAAGCAGCACCATAGACAGTTATACCGTAATTTGGTTTTCTGGTTATTTGCGTATGAATTACAGTAAACATTAATATTGTAAGCAACATAAACACGAGTCAGTGGTCACCAGCGTAACCTTCTTTGTGAATGTTATTACATATAAATTTCATGATGTAATTACATGACCATATTTAGTGATTAAATGTTAGCAATCGCGTGGTATCGCTCATTACAATGGTATAATTGAATCAAACTTTCTGTACTTTCTTTCTTCATACAAAAAAAATGCTAGCATTGAATGCATCCGTAGTCATTTCATATTCCAAAATTTAAATAAATTTATGAATAGACAATAAAAAAATTGTAGAATAATTCAATTGTAAAATAAACAAGTTGTATGTATCATTCTAGGTTTTACAAAAAACAAATTGCACTATTTTCCTTAGTAGCCTATTGGGAGCCAAGCCCTGGTACTTCCGGCTCATATTAAAACAGCTATCGTACAATCTTAACTACCCTATACTCGAAACTATACCACTGGTGGAAAATGATATACTTACGTCAATCTTCGTTTGAAAAGCCACCGTTTCTCATAAACTACAAGGTCCATTTTACGTTGAATCAACCTATATACTGAAAGGCTCCATTATTACTCAATATTAATTTGATAAGATTTTTTTGCTGGAATGGAATTTTCAACTGTATGTTTTGAAGCGTTGGGAGTAATATCCAGTAAGAGTATAAACTGAAGTGTTCCCTAATCGGCCGATACAGTATTGTATTTAAGCGGTCGTTGTAAATACAGATAGGGTTTTCATAGGCATCCCTTTTACGTTTGGAACAATGAAAAACACTGCCCTCTTTTGGTTAAGCCAACTGGTAAAAGCGGACCTTAATGACAGGTCGAAGCGACCCCAATATGAGAACACTTCATTATTTCACGGCTTTGTTTTATGACAAAAGCTACGTGAAGATAAAAATTCGTATTTCACCATGTTTTGACATTTGTATTGATGATTGTTTTTGCGATTGTAATTTAGAAAACAACAGATTTGTTGTGCTGCTATTCGCACAGCAGATTTAATCAACCACTCAATCAATCAATCGCAGTCCATTTTTCGATATATTCCAACCGGCTCCTTAGCTCCGCACACAGGAACTTGCGTAAGAACTAATATTACCTCATTATAATTTTATTTTCCTTAGAAAGGAAAAGAGCATAAAGTCCGCGTCGGTTGGAATATCGTTTCGTAACTAGTTGCTTGAGTTTAAATGGTAATATATTTTTCTCATTTATGTGCTTCACTATTTGAAAGAATGATAAGCGGTTATTACATTTTTATTGATATCACTACATATTATATTCTGTTTGTAATTAAATTGAAAAGATTTTTATTTCAATTTATAGAAAACATTTACAAGAAGAATGTTTAAAAGTTAATAATTACAAGAGTAAATTCTTAGTTTTCGTAGATACGCGTTTCTAACATTTTGAATATGCCGCTTGTAAAATGTTTCTAGTTAAAATAAATAATGGGCCGTAGGATATGATAGGATTTTTCGTGCTTTGTAAGCACATGTAACTGAATTAGAGACGGACATCCGACGGTACATATTGTTGGTGGTATTGCGTTGGGTCCTGTTTCTACTCGAGACTAGAATTACTTTAACTCCTTAAAAAAAAAACGAGCCATGCATTTGTTTGAAGCCTTATAATATAAGAATATCAAGTTGAATGCGAGATTGCAACATAGTGTTCCTCTTATGTTGAGTGCTGGTTAATTTGCAGTAATAATGAGAAAATGTTCAACGTAAGCTCCAGTTAAGCTCGTAGTTTGTTATAGTTGGTATCAATAAAACCGATTAACTGGAATCAAATATGAATTGGCTACAACAAGTTAGGTGTGTTTGGTTCTTAAATACCACACCGCTTTTCTTTTTTTTTTTTGTGCGTGTGGAAGCCCCCTCGGGCCGTAAATACCACACCGTGTTGTAAGCTACAGATTACAAATTAATTACAAAAAAATATAGTTTGAAAAACATTTTTTTATTTAAATGCCTCAAAAAGAGGAAAATCTTTTACTAAATTTTAAATTTTTGCGTTCTATGGTAATATAATTATGTTGACGGAAATTAACGCGATCACGTATTTAAAAGGTATTACATATCTTTGATTTCCCTGACGTTTCGACCAGGTTGCACTGGCCGTGGGCACAAGCTGACCTTCCATATACGTGATCGCGTTCATTCCCGTCAGAATAAATTAAATCCAATAATTCATTTGATACATTATACAATTTTATATGATTTAAAACCTTGTCTCGAGAAACCTGTACACACGTAGGTAACTCCAAGTAGATATGACCTATGTACTTGTTATAAATTTGATTTAGTCCGGAACATCTAGCGACTAGGATTTAAATCAAAATATATAGCTTCTTAAATTTGCTGTTTTATTTTCTGTTTTTTTTTGACCTTCCAATGCCATATGGCCACAGTGATAAATTTGGCACAAATGAAGAGGGAGACAGGGACAGCATATTTCTGTTGGATTTATTGGTGCTGAGTTGTTAAGAATTTCCACTCTACCCCAGTAAACGAAAATTATGATTAAGCTTGCCAAACCCGCAATCCAATCCTGTCCCTACAGAACATAGGGTTGGCAACAAGTGAGTGATATGAGTGGTTTTCGAGTACCAGTAATATCTTACCATCAAGTGAGTCGTGTGCGAAGTTGTGTGAAAATTTAGATGAATAAAAATGATCTAGATTACTTATACAATATTGTACAAAGAGATTCCTAAACAGAATAATAATTACACTTCAAATAAAAAAATGGGCAGGTACCCAACTAATTCTTTGTCTATATTAAAACAAAAATAAAAGACGCACACATGCGTACAGACTATGCTGTGTCACGTATCTAAAAAGGTATGAGTATTTCTGTACAAAAGGTAAACATTAAAGTTTTGGTTGACTGCCATCTCTGTCATTTTAACTGTTCTGTGGTTTTGCACAATGTTGCTTTACCTTTGTGGGGACAGCTCGTAATTTGAAATTTGCGTGTGGATTCGTAAAAGGTTTTTTTTTGTAGTTTTTCATGCGACGAAATGGGAGTACTTACATTAGGTATGTGGTTTTCAACACGAGTTTATTTAAAGTATTTTGTGGAGTAAGTTCGGTGATTTTTCATATTTCAGTTCTTTTTTTCATTTACAATACTCTTTTATAAAAAAAAAAGTGGTTAAATAATTATCTTGTAAAAAGTATCACCAACTTCAATGAGTTTAAGTCATGATAGATTTTCCCTTGAATTTTCCACCCTTAGAGGTAAAACATTTCTCAATTTTAAATAGGACCTAGGAAAACTTGAATATAACCAAGTCAATTAAAAAAATAATAAAAAAAAATCATTGAAATCGGTTCACAATAGCCGAAGATAGATACTTAACATACAAACAAAAAAATGTTGTTTAATTAATTTGAAGTCGGTCTTAAGTGTATAATAAAAGAAATCTAGCTTTTGAGTGTGTTGGTTTGTAATTTGTCTAAGCTACAATAACCCCATGTTAACTGCTCATTACCTTTTACAAAATATTGCTTTTCCCCCTGCAGTGGATTAGTTTTTCTGGTACTTCATACGCATTGTGATGGAAAACCCAAACGGTTATCACCTCACCGGCGCTGGTGGTGAAGTGGTATATCGGAACCGAACCGGTGGCCTCGCCCCCCTTCCATCAGAGGCGCGCGCGAAACATATCACACCACCATCTCAGGCCTACTTCTGCTAGGGTAAAGGGCAGCCTCACCCGTTACCCCTAGGCCGGTGCTCATGGAGATAGGAGATCATTTTGCGATCTCCGTTGCCTGGTGCCTCTTCTGCGGAATGGGAGGATACTAGCTCTCTCCCGTTCCCTTTCCGCCGCCTCTTTAGCGGACATCACTTCTTCACAAAACGAGAGTGCAGAATCCCAGGTATTTACTCCTACACTAGATAGTAGGAGTTTAATTAGGTTAACAAGTTTCTTTTTCACTTTTCAGTTCTTTTCTTCTTTCATCGGTTTAAGTTTTTTGTTACAAAGTTTTTTTTAAAGATTTATAATTGTTTAGGCCAAAAACCGTAAAAGAGGTTAAACAAAACATATATTACGTACCACGCTTTTTACAATTTTTTGAACGGACTTAGAGTGTCTGAAGTATCTATTATGTCAATAATGTTTTCGGTGCAGTTATACTGCCGATATACATGATAGTATTACGACAATAATATATACTATTGAAATAACAAACCTTAACTTATTAGCTGTTATATAGAATTACGAATAAAGTTTAAACAGTCTAGAACAATTTATCGGAATGCTCGTTCGTCCCCAATTCACTTAAATACTCAATATTTCTTACGTACAACGCCAACATATATACCATTAAAATTCAGTTAGCAGGCCGCTCCCGGATATTGTGTTAAACTTGTTTGTCACCGACACAGCCGCTTCAGTTTGTCACGCTACGATGGAAGGAACTAGTGTCGAAATTGGATCTATTAGCTCTCACTTTGATAGCATGAAATATCGATTCGTGGTTTGATTTTTAATCGGTACTTTAGTAGATAGTAACTTGCTTGTGGGGATAGATTTAGAATAGAATAGAATATCTACTGATAATTCAAATAAAGTAATAGTTGAGTATGTTATTATAAGTTATTTGAATGTGGAGGTTTAATTTTATTTGTTAGCTTTTAAATCAGTGGCGCCAAACTGACGCGGAAGTTAGTACATACGGGTATTTGACTATTCTTCGTGGCCAAAAGTTTAATTATTAAAGTACAAAAGCCATTAAAAGAACGACAAGCTCAGTTAGAGGACAGCTTTGAGAACTATAACCAACCCTTTCCTCTCTCACTCGCGCACGTGTCTCCTTTAACTTTAGTCGGAGTGTGTTCGTTCAGCTTCCTGTTTGTCTGATTTCGACAGCTTTCGTTTATAATATCAACTTTGCAGTGAAATATTTTTTATTGTATCTTATTTTCAAAAATATATGTGGTGGATCCTGACACTACAGGTAATAATGCAAAACTTTATTATATTTTTTAGTTGTTTTTATGATTATAAACTGTAGTTACGGTACTTTGACGGAATCCTTAAATTAGAGTAAGTAATTTTCTTAAATATTTTATTTAATAGAGTATTTGTTGTACTATCAAGTCAGACCATGTTATCATTTCTAATACAATCGAAAGTTTGAACCCTTGAGTAGTACAAAATAAAAGTGCATCGGAAAAGTACGGGTATGGTGGATCTTGATGCTTTGAACTTTTTTAATATACAAAAAAAAACTATCATTAACAGCATTATAAAAGAAACATTTTTATTGTAGGTTCATAAGGTGCTTCGGCAGTAAGGATCCTGACCCGTAAATATTTATTTCATTGAAAATTTAGAACATACACTAAATTTCTTGACAGGTCAACTAATATCGGGTGTAGGTTAGAAAAGAAGACCAAATGCAGAGCTTAATTTAAATAACTATGAAAAAGAATAACTATGTACTCCTTTCAACATAACATTTGATTTACAATAGACATATAACGTAAAATGATTTTGGCCGCGTGGAATGGTCAAATACCTATGTGGGTCGTTTCAACAACTTCGATTAAGGGGTCCCGGTGGGAACTGTATATTTTTAATTTGTACAACGTTATATTTTATGATTTTAAATTGCGTAAGTATATAAATAACATTGTTGGTATTTTAATGTTTTAGCTATTACTAACATATGATATGAAAACCTACTTTATTTATATGAACGTAGATATCAAACCATAAACTTTGTTAACTTACCAAAGGGGAAGTCATCCAAGTATATAAACAATTTGAACTAAAAGGCGGAACGTGTGTTTACTTAAACTACATACACATTGTTAAGTCAGACTCGCATCTCAAAGTTTGAATTACACGTTTGTGCTACATTAGTAAACGCGTCTGATTTGACGATTTAAAGTGTTCGTAACATCTTGAAATATTATGACCCATCTCTTGTTTCAACCACATACCTTAACTGCTTCCAACAATTAACAAAATCTCTAATTTTAACAATGGAATCTATAATTTACATAATACTTGCACTTATCCGCGTTCGCTCTGGTTGATGTCAAGCCGGAGTAACGTCTAAAAGTTCTTATTCTATCCCTAAATAGGAGTACTTCTTTTCTAAATGTAAGGTACCCTATGTTCAACTCTTTACCTCCAAGAAAGTGTATGCAAAGTTTCATGAAGATCGGCTAAGTAGTCAAGACGTAAAAGCGTAATAAACAAAGATATTCTTCATTCAAACATTCGCATGGATATTATTTTTTTTTTTATGATATAGGGGGCAAACGAGCAGACAGATAAATAAATAAATAAGAATAAATACATTACATTTAATATAACTTAGCATTTATTAAAGACCTTGTTCAGCTATGCTTAATTAAATGGCCACTACTTATTAAGATACAATTCTATATGCTCAGGATAATTATAATTGTAGTAACTGAACATCTCTGAACATCAGCTGCGAAGGCTTCTGAGTAGTAATTACTTAAAGATACATTTATGTATTAATATTTCAAACGAATTTGCTCTGTGTCTATGTAGATCAAAGTTAAATCTAGATGTTGTATAAAATAAATATTCTCCTACAAATACTTAACCACTGTATAATATATGTATACAATACATATGTATGTTATATATGCTTATTAATTCCAGTAGTATAAATTAAACTAAGCACAGATCAAATTATATAATGGGCAAAGCGCACACACACACACAAACAAATAAACATACAATTACACAAATCACAAATACACCCTCACGCACTGAAAATTACGCCATTTATCAATGAGGTGGGAGCCTGGGGATCTGTCACACAGGTGTCTTACTACAGACATCAGTCTTTCACAAAGGAAGCAATAAGTGTTTATTTAAATATTGTAATATAACAATTGAATTGTACTTTACCTTTGTGAAAGAGAGAAACAACTACTATATCAATAATAAACCCACACTTTTCTCCCTTGAGGGTAGGCAGTAACAGTCAACCATTTGCTTCTATCCTTATGCTCAGAAGCTTCCTCTACTGCTACTTAAACTTTTCATACCAGCATTGGGAAGTGTAAACAATAGTTTGAGCAGGTCTGGGTCTCATGCCTTTAACTGGAACTGACTGTCTTCTTAACGTCATCGGGGTAAGATAGAGCGAGGGAGCTGGGTAAGGGAACTAGAGTAAGGGGTACCGCAAGTCTTGGATAGGTAAACCGGACTGAGGTCGAAGAGGCCGAGGTCGCGTACCTGTATGTCCGTCCGTCCTGTAATTGGAGAGGCAACTAGGACAGGGACATTAACTGCATGTACATTTTTACATGTACTATATACATAATTGAGTACGCGCGAATATACGGCACTTGTTAAAGACCTATCAATTGTAGCACTTTTATATTTGATTCGTTTACACAAAGGCAAGGCTATCGGCAACATATAGCAGGAATTATAACTTTGTAACAGTAAAGATATTTACTAAATTAGGTGGAAAAATATATATATAAATATATAATTTATAAATATTTACTAAAATTATGGGTTCCTTGGGTTAGAATGTCTA
This sequence comes from Callimorpha dominula, assembly GCA_949752705.1. Classification (NCBI taxonomy): domain Eukaryota; kingdom Metazoa; phylum Arthropoda; class Insecta; order Lepidoptera; family Erebidae; genus Callimorpha; species Callimorpha dominula. Next base: position 4,733,046 of record OX456995.1, on the reverse strand, counting down.
AAAACATATGCTTAACTGTCTAAGTCTGAGTAAGAAGTGCTTCTATTTCGAATAATAAATTAGTCAAATTATTCTGGAACAAATAACCGCTTCATTTGACTTTATGACTTCAATATGTCAATACAATCGACTCTGTTAATCAAGTCATAATTAATTGTGTATTTAATTAAATCAATAGTAGAACAAATATCATATGCTGATTAAATTTCATGAATATTCTATGCAAGTGCTAATACGGATTATAAATATATTAGCATGCATACAACATTGAACTTATTGCAGGAACTTTGTGTAATCACGTTTTGATGCAAATCAACGAAATTTGAATTAAATTCGAATTGTATAAAGTATGTACTGTATGTACTTGTCAATATTAATTAATTTTGTAGAATTTAATCCAAAGCTTATGAAAACACCACATCCCAAACAAATTATTCATAATAAAGACTTTAATCAAAAGCATGGATCGTCTGTACTAGTTTAAATATTGATAGTTCCAAATATAACCCCATATTTTCTCTGAAAAATTTGCAAGTCTTATCACACTACTCTGGTAAAATGAGACTGACTAAAACGGTCGTCATCCGGCGCAAACTAAACACTTCCTACAGCATGTACCCAGATACAAAAGCTTAAGCCTTTTAAAACAGGTAAAAGGATACATATGTATACCATCGATCGAACAAAATACATAGTCGTGTAACTAGCGTTAAGACCGTTCTGCGAACTCTTTCTGATGAAGATCCTTTTTGATTAGAAAACCGTTTGTGGACGTCCCGATTTCAACAGGATGCGCATTCCAGACAAGTACTAATTGAACATAGAAGGAAGAGTTGACGAAGCCGGAGGTGTAAGGGTATAAGAGAAGCATATTATTTGTTGAACGATAGGTCATGATTTAAGCATAATAATTAAGATAGAGAGTTGAGAATAGAGAACAAAAAGGTAACTGCTGGAAGATTGCGGCACTGATGAATTGAGAGCCATCTTAGTTGGAAACGTAAAGCAGACACAGTCATATTTGCGAAATAAAATATTGAAAGTTCCTTCCAGTAAAAGTTCTTGAGACTACTTGAGCTAGCCAGTCTCGCTATTCTCGTCCTATAGCATTATTTCAGATCGGATATTTTCAAGACGGGATCTTAAAGATATCATATTATAGCTTCACCAAATAAGGTATTTGCTAATGGAGTAAATACTTCATTTCTTATACAAAAGCTAGATATTAGTGAACGCGAGTGATTTAATTTTGGGAATAGGACGAATTAGAAGTATTTTTATATAAATGTACTGTTCTCTTCAGTTATTAATTTTATTCACATCTATAGCTATATAACGGTATTTTTTGAAACCGAGCTTATCTTAAACACACGTCTTACACATCCCATGTTAATAATAAGACAATGTTTTCATTGGATACTTGCAATCTACAACCGAGCTCCTAAAGGCAGGCGGAACCTGAATCCTGAAAGAGCTGGCAAGTCTCTTTAACGCCGTCATCCAACACGGTTTAACACCTAGGGCATGGAGCGGGAGTGCGGGGGTACTGTTCTTCAAAAAAGGCGACAAGACCTTGTTGAAAAACTACAGACCCATCTCACTCCTAAGCCATATCTACAAGTTGTTCTCGAGAGTCGTCACAAATCGTCTCACGAGAAAGCTCGACGAATTCCAGCCATCAGAACAAGCCCGGTTTCGAAAATGCTATAGCACCGTGGATCACATCCATACTGTTCGGCAAATAGTACAAAAGACAGAGGAGTACAATCAGCCGCTGTGTATGGCTTTTGTGGATTACGAGAAAGCCTTCGACTCTATCGAGACCTGGGCAGTTCTGAATGCTCTGCAACGATGTCAGGTCGACTGGCGATATATCGAGGTGCCGAAATGCCTACATGATACCGCCACGATGACCGTCCAGCTCCAAGACCAGAAGACGAAGCCTATAAACCTGCAGCGTGGAGTTAGGCAGGGGGATGTTATATCATTGACATCGAAGGTTCGACGCTCGAAGTTGTTCAAGAATATGTCTATCTGGGGCAGGTTATCCAGCTCGGTAGAAACAACTTCGAGAAAGAAGTCACCAGAAGGATCCAATTAGGTTGGGCAGCATTTGGCAAACTACGTCGAGTTTTCTCCTCGCCATTACCGCAATGCCTTAAAACGAAAGTGTTCGATCAGTGCGTCCTACCTGTTATGACATACAGCGCCGAGACATGGACACTAACGATGGGGCTAGTCCACAAATTGAAAGTCACGCAGCGGGCTATGGAGCGAGCTATGCTTGGAGTCTCTTTGAAGGATAAATTTCGTAATGAGATCATCCGACAAAGAACCAAAGTTACCGACATAGCTCGCAGGATAAGCATGCTAAAGTGGCAATTTGCTGACCACGTATGCCGAAGGACCGATGGCCGTTGGAGTAGACGGGTCCTAGAGTGGAGACCGCGAATCGGCAAACAGAAAGTAGGACGCCTCCCAGCCAGATGGGCCGACGACTTGAAGAAGGTAGCAGGGATGGACTGGATGCGGAAGGCGGAAGACCGGGTGCTGTGGCGCACATTGGGAGAGGCCTATGTCCAGCAGTAGACTATGATAGGCTGATTGATTGATACTTGCAATCTGTTTTGCAATAAAAAGAATCAAAAAAATTGACAATCATGTATTCGGTAATACATGATTATCAATTCTTTTGATTCTTTATTATATTCGTCGGGTCTATCACATTGTTACAAAAAGACGAAGTAACTGTTATCTTATCTGTGCTATTACTCTAGTTTAATGATTATTTGCATTGGGGTCACCAGTTTAACGTTTGAAAGACAAAGAAAATAACTATTACGGAATAGTATATTGATATACCGTGAACTGATGATTTTTAATGGGCCGATAGTTTGATTGTTCTGGTAATCAGTATGAAGTTGTATGGCAGTGCCTGATTCCTATTTGGTCAAACTATTGAACAACTATCGGCCATTGAACAACGTGTGTAAAGTACGATACAAGCGCGCGCATTACATTCAATTAAACTTTGGCCCGACAGTCAATCAATTTCACAGTCAGTATGGTGAAGTACGTACACAGGTGCGCGCACTTCATAAACTAAACAGTAGATTGATAGTTCAAGTATGGAAGATGTTGAGGAGGTTGCTGACACCAGTTTAAAAAAATATTTTCTGTCTGCTCCGGGCCTACACGTGCGAATTTTTTGCTTACAAATCGGTATTGATTAACTGATAGTTTGATCGCGGTTATCAGACGACAGCGACTAAAGTATCATCCGAAAAAATATCACCAATGAGCGGTGGTTCTAATGCTTAAGTGCCCCACAGTGCCCCTACAAATCATGACATGAATTATAAAAATGTGAAAACGTACGGAATATTAACAGTGAATGTATCACTGTTAATATTCCGTATCTGTATCAATCTTTTAATGGATACTAAGTGTTTTCTGTACTATGATATAATTATTACTTTTGTTGTTAAATAAAAATATTATGATTACCTTTTAATAAAGGAAAATAACCTAACATAAAATAATTACACTTCAACTTTATACCAGAAAGAAAACTTTTAACACGTGTTGTTGGGATTCAACTTAAACGTTGAGGAAATACGAGATCGTTGAATAAGAAAGCTTCGAGGACTGCCCATTACGTCCAAAGGTCACGCACAAGGGGCAAAATTGGGCCACAGGTCGAGTCCGCAAATTCTATAACTAACCACGGAAATGAGCGAAGGGGAACGAATGAACGAATAACTAGAGGCACTTGAACAAGTTTTTCAAGAAAGTTGCCTCTCGTAAAATAAAAAGGAGTTTTGACTCGACCCCGACCGACCAGGTTATAAAGGATGTGACAGCTGAGGTAACTTGTAACTGAGATGTCTTTACGTGACAAAATTAACATATTACGCTGAAATGCGATATTTTTTTATTAAAAGAAATTTCGACTGGCATAATTATCCCTCCTTCTGCTTACATTTCTCTTCATACTTTTGCTTTCATCTGCTTTTTGTTTTCTTATTGTATAAAATATAAAGTTTCGGTTAATTACTGTACTGTATGTGGTTGTTTTAATAAAAATGAATGTCATTTATATTGTACTGTACTAGGTACTCGTACTTAAATGTAAACTATATACCTACATATATTATCAGATGCCTACATTGTTCGCTACCCATGTTCTAACTTAATTTAGTTCCTATCGAGATAGCTGTCGGTAACCATAGTGAGTACTTACATTATTGATTCGGGTTAACTTGATAATCTCTATAATTGAAATCAGTTGAATAGAGCTTTGATAAATATTCAATGGTAATAGATATGTTTTAACATATCTATTACCATTGACTAACTCATCGCATTTGGGTCTATATATTGTTTGCAATATATAGACCCAAATGCGATGAGTTAGACTAAGAGGCGAATGTTCAGCATTGGTCTTACCATGGTATATATTCGAATCGAAAAAAACCCACAATAGAAGAATTCTTACTTTAGTCGAATTTATGTGCAAAGAACACTTCGTTAGTTACTTTCAAAATACATGGTTATGAAATCTTGTAATTATCCATCTCAACTTCTCTCGTCTCCCTATGGCTGACAAACTACAAGCCAATTATAACGCAGCCTTTATGAGTTGCTTACGCTCACTACAGATTTAATGTACAATATCTGAAGACTATATGTGAAACACTTATGTTAATAAAGTGATGTCACTCCATCGAAAACCCGGTCGAATCGTGTGAGTGACGTATAGTAATGACGTCTCACGTCAAGAACTCACTCCAACCGAGGCGGGTTCGAGTACCTCTCGAGTTTACACGTCGTTCCTACACTCATCTTGTAGAAATTTAATCCGAGTAGGGACAAGAGGAAAGTAATCGTATGTTATATCATGTTTTTGTGACTTGATATCCTCAGGTTTTGTGATTCACCTTTCGAGTAAATTGTGATAAAATGTAGTGTCGACAAGTTTTAGGCTCTTTTTTTGGATCGAGATGAATGGCGTATAATGTGAGAGCGGATTTTTTTATCAAGAGTATATTGAATACATTCTGGCAAAAGTAATATCTACTGTATTTTTAGTTGTGTTCCATTGAACTCTCTTGGGGTTTATTTCTATATATTTTTGATAACCTACAGTTGCTTGTTGTCAGTAGTGAGCACTGGCAAGAGACATATTCATTCACTTGTTGATGTATCAAAACAAACACAATTAGTTCCATTTGTTTTATAAATACAGTTAACATAATCATTTTACTGATATTTTAGCTGAAAAACATATTGTTACATTCATTAAAAAATATTTGGTAACAATGATTAAGTAGACACCTAATTGGTATATAAAGAGTAATCATTCCGTAATAGCAAAGACAACAGACTTGCAATCAAGTGGTTGCGAAGTAGTACCATACCCAGTACTCTAACGATATTGCTAACATAAGCATCTGGTTTAGTAGGAAGGGTCACTAAGAATACTAGGTATGGGTGACCACGACACTAGTATTATCAAAATAAAAAATATTCCTAATAACTTGCTACAAACAAACAAAGTTTCTTTGTCTTATACTTCATAATATACTCGTTTTCTATTCTAACATATATTATATATAACTAGCAACCCGCCCCGGCTTCGCACGGTTAGGAGAGACATCTTCAACAATCCACAACATATTTCAATCAATTTACACAAAATCGTAACAAATCATACACCTAAACCTTCCCCAAGAATCACTCTATCTATTACTGAAAACCGCATGAAAATCCGTTCAGTAGTTTTTCAGTTTATCGTGAACAGACAGACAGACGCGGCGGGGGACTTGTTTTATAATATGTAGTGATCTATTAGTATGTATTATATTACTAGCCGTTTCCCTCAGTTTCAACTGCGTTTATTGTTACTCCTAAGCGTTGTAACACGATCTTGCATAGCCTTCCTCAATAAATACCTCCTCAGTAAGTACTCTATCATATAAAAGAAATAATCATTCAAATTTGACTGTTAATTCCAGAGACTGGCGCGTTTATAATAGAACAAAAAAACTCTTCAGCTTTAGATAGATAGATAGATAAGATCTCTTGTTATATTACAATATAGAAGAGCTGTTTACGTGTTATCAACATTTGTATTCTATTCTTTCTCAATGATTTTTGAAATCACTGTCATTTTTAGCGATAAGACTTTATGAGACTTGTTGGTGCAAATAATATTACTAAAGATTTTTTTTTGCAGCTGCTTCCGACTTCCGACTGCTTCGAGAAAGAATCGAATAAGTGACCACTTTCTCGATTCTTTGTCAGTAACAGGTCAGCCAATTTTTGCTGACCTGTCTAGATTTTACTATGCAAAATGTGTATTTATTATATAAAGTACAGTTAAACATGTTTATCCAGAATTGCATGCTAATATAATTTGCATAAACAATGGTAAAACGTCGTAAGCTAATAGTTAAGACATAGTAATAGTCCGAATAGAAATGCAAATCGGTGTATTCTGTCAAGTACGCTCTCTCGACGATCCAGATATGGCAGGCCTTAACGCCAATGGCTCTCGTAACCTATAGGTGCTAGACAATAAGCGGCTCAGTCCTCCCGCTCAAGCCTCCAAAGATCACCTTGTATCTTTCCTTTCTTATAAGAATTACATATCACTTAATGTAGTAAAATATTGTAATATGTTTGTTTGTGTATAATAAAAAGTAACGCCCTTCCATCCATCCATCCATCCAGTTTACAATACCATACCGTACTACAGCGGCGAAGCCAAAAAGTTAAGGTTATGTGTTTGACCTGCGAGTGACGATAGAACGACGAGTTGACGAGTAAACATAGGGACAAACATGTATGAATGTTCATCCGTATATTCACTCGTAGCTACTAAATGATTGAACCGATTTTGATGAATGATATTGTGTGGTTACATTTTTGTGTTACGTTTGATTTTTAGTGCCCAAATGTGTTAAAGCAAAAAGCTAAAATTTGTAAATAATATTTGCTAAAAAGTTATTTAAAAAAAACGGCTACATAAAGCTATAACGGGATTTACTAATTGTATAAGCAAAAAAACTTTTCAGAAAATATTACATCTCAAATTTTCATTAAAAAACATTTGTCAATTCATTCATTAGCAAATTCTTTTTCGGCAAGTAATTGATTAACAAATAATTATCATCATGTTTAAAAAAAAACTGAGTATTAAATCTCGAATCAGTTCGTTTTCGGTCGCAGTTCTAACCTAACCTAACCTACTTTTCTGGCAGCAGTTCTTAATAAACATTTGATTTATTAAAACTTGACAAAGTAAAATGATGCCAAATGATAATAGAACCAAGTGAATGAAATGCGAAATGAAAATTAGCTAAATATTCATTTGGTAAATGAAACTAGGGCGATAAGTTTTTTGGGAAGTAAAATATTTTGCCCAAAGGGTAGTACACCCTATGACGGGCAAGTATATATTTCGAACGGTTCAAGTTATACTGGTCAATGACAATGAAATAAAACAAAACATTTAAAACGGTCGTAATTTGACCATCAAAATAAAAAATCAATTAATTTAAATGAATACTTCATCTAAATAAATAAAAAAGAACTTCTTTCTCTTTTCTTGACCACCGCAGGGGCGTATTAAGGAGGAATAGTCTGAAACTCAGTCCCCAAGACGAAAAAAAGGGATCACAAAGTTTGTAAGCCAAATATTTTTATTAACAGATACTCATTCATATTTGTGCGCTTATATACAATTAAGAGGATACATTATTTCTAATTGCTATATTTTTTTCCGAAAATATAGCAAATAAAATACCTACTCAGGAAAAAAATTTAGCAAAGAGCCAATGTTTGTTGAAATCATCATGATCTTCCTGCCGTTTTTTCATTGCAGTTTATTTGGGGTCGGTGCAATGTGTAGGTAATATTTGTACATTATAATTATAATACTGTTCTTAAAACTATTGAAATTAATGACCTAAGCCGGCAATAGCCGTGAGATGATGTTCGTCGAAATAATAAAATTAATACTTGGAAAGAACTGACTTCAAGGAACATTGTGCAAGGTTATTTAGACGTAGTTAGGTGGAATTATCTAACTAATCAAGCTGCTCCAGTTTTCAGCGAGGATTTCACGGTGCTCTAACTCTCATCTATTATATTATAAGCATATTTTCTAAATTATCCTTAAAACTTACGGAGTAGGAGGATTTCTTAGGGCATAATATTTCGCTGAAGCGTTGTCAGACTGGATGATTAGACGGCACCTCCAAAATTTCCAAGGCCGTTTGTACGTCTTAATATTATTATAAAATATGCTAAATCCATTTAAGGGCAGTTTTTCTTTCTAGCTTACTGGCCCGAATATATTGTTATGGATGCTGTCGGCCATGGGAATTTTAATAATGGCCTGCTACTTTGGCCTTACGTTGCTACGTATTATACCTAATAAACTTTCGCCACGTCGGCGTTTTGCGATTATTTAAAAAACCTTTCTGAGGTTAACAAGTTGTTTTATAAATATGTAAGTAGTTGATTTATGACTGTTGTTATAACATTTTTGTATAAAAATAGGAGTATTTTTATGCTTCTTAAATATGTAAATCATTTTAACAAGAACTAGATGTTAGACTGTTTATGGCGGTTTCTAGTCACGGTTATTAATAGTTTATGTTATTGCTTTGGTTATTATTTCATTCGCATTTATCATAATTTTGTTATTGTTTTTTTATTTGTTTGTGCATATTGTGTATATGATTTATATCACGAAGCTGTAGTTACTGTGGGTGTACTTCACCCGCTGACGTTTAAAACTATTGTTTTTTTTTTGGATCTGTAAGAGGTTTTTAACATTGGTTTAATAAAATTATACTCAGTTATTGTCGTGTATGGCAGCGTTTACAACAATATGCACCACTGTACATTTACATGAATGGTTTTGTAATAAAATTAAGGTACTGTTCTGCAAAATATTTCAACACTTTCTACGATTAATGGGAGTTTCGTGTTATTTTTTTATACATGCTCTAGGTACTATTTATTAACGAATAAAATAGTGCACCTTGTTGGTTTTAAGTATCAGAAAATGTAATGGTTTTCTTACATTTAAAATCTGTAACAATTGTAACAGTGAATTACATAGGGACCAGTCCAATAAAAGAGAATTAACGCTTGACAGCTCCTTTTTGGTTCGAGTTGTAGTCAATTATAATTCAAATTCAAATTCAAAATCATTTATTCAATTAAGACACTAAGTGACATTTATGAACGTTAAATTGAAGCTAGAGTTAAAATCATAGATCGGCACAAACAGACGCCACAGCATGTACTGGATTCTCAAGGTAAATTAGGTGAAAAACACCAAAATCTACTGCCTGTTTGTGTCGATCTATAACTTCCAGTTTCCAAAATGCGTAGGGCCTTATGAGAAGAATACTGGCAAATAAACTAATGGCCACTCTTTTTAAAAGTCAGATCTTCAGGTACAATAGTGTTAGTGTTACACGAGAGGTAAACAGGATGCAAGCTGATGCCACCTGAACTTCATTTTATTGAAATGCTCCAAAAGCTAACGTACTAAGAAATAAAAATCACTCAGTGATACCGTCGAAGGTTTGAACCTATTAAACATAGAAATCATTCAAGGTGCACATCTACCTTCATTCAGTTGCAAAATCTACTGTTAAAAATAATTCGTGACTGGATTAAGAGGCTAGAGTTGCAGTTGATCAAACCAAAATAATAGTATAGGCTAAAGCATCGCTGACTAGGCCGACCAGTCACCCCAAGCAGCACCCGTTCACGAGTATGACGCATGGACCAGCCATCATCTCCTTCGCCATATCAGAGGGAAAGAATTGACCCTAATCTAGCTTAATCCAGTCACGAATTATTTTTAACTGTAGCGTATATTATTATTAGCGTATGTAATTGAATGAAGGTAGATGTGCACCTTGAATGATTTCTATGTTTAATAAGTTCAAACCTTCAACGGTATCACTGAGTAATTTTTATTTTTTAGTACGTTAGCTTTTGGAGCATTTCAATAAATTGAAATTCAGATGGCATCAGCTTGCATCCTGTTTACCTTTCGTGTAACACTAACACTATTGTACCTGAAGATCTGACTTTTAAAAAGAGTGGCCATGAGTTTCTTTGCCAGTATTCTTCTCATAAGGCCCTACGCATTTTGGAAACTGGAAGTTATAGATCGACACAAGCAGGCAGTAGATTTTGGTGTTTTCACCTAATTTACCTCGACAATCCAGCACATGCTGTGGCGTCTGTTTGCGCCGATCTATGATTTTAACTCTAGCTTCAATTTAACGTTCATAAATGTCACTTAGTGTCTTAAATGAATAAACGATTTTGAATTTGAATTGAATTTGAATTAGCTCGTCATTGAGATGTGATAAACAACTTTTTCTTTATTTGTGTATGTGTGATGTTGTTTCTGGATTCTTCTGGAACGTATTAGACAGCGGTATCTTGAACTAAGCTTAGCATGGCTTGTCATATGGATGCTAGAAGACGAACAAACCTATTTATATTTTTTTTCGTAAATACATACATATGATAGAAGAACAAGAACATTCATTAAAAATTTTGCACAAAGCAGGAATGGAATTCGCACCTTCCGAATCGATTACTGACGTTGCAGTCAAATGCCCCACCACCGCAGCTTATAGAGTGTCAAAAAAGAATGGCGAGATAATGATAAAACCAATAAATTTTTTAAGGCTGTACTTTCCAAATCTGTTTATCGATCACCAAAATTAAATTATGATTGTTCTGAAATAGGTATATTTATAATATGTAAAGAACTTCAAAGCGGAGTCAGAAGAGTACCATTCTTATATAAACAATGATTTAAGAAGGTGTAAAGGACTAAAATTATTTATTACCTTTTATTAAATTTTGTTACCTAATAACTTAAACATTATTTTACTAGTGTTCCTGCAATATAGTTCTTTCTCAACAATATGAGATGAATATACTCGGCAATGAACGTTATTTGTAGCTTGCACAAAAGCCAGCATATGTGAAGAGCACTTTGAATCTAAAAAACAGCGCTCTAGACGTCAAGCTCTTTAAAAGCAGACATGTCAAGACATTTTCAGAAATAAACAACTAAAAATACATAGCACATGAATAATTATAATAGAAGTAGAACGTTTGGTCGATAATTACAAGAAATAATGTATTTATTTAAATGAAAAGCATTAGCTGAACAAAGAAAAAGAGCCCCTTTTGAGATCGATTATTATTATTAAAGCGTTCTTGTTAAGTTTTTTAAACCATGAAATATTATTTATAGAAGAAAACCTTATAAAAATTCATCCCGCCTAAATGGAAATATGAATTTTTAAAGGTTTTCTTTTCAAATGCTTAAAAATTGCTATTACCTACAAAATAAATAATGCTTTGTATGGGTGTACTTTACACAATTTAAAGGCATGAGGGGCCAAACGCTTCACGTGTTTATGTACCTACATCATTTTATTGGGCTTATAAATATTGAATTTAAATTACGAATATATTTCACTTTTTATTTACTTTGTTGGGCAATTATTTTGATTGGTTCAAGCATTTCATATTTTGTTGTTCTGACGAATTATTTTAAGCAGGTAAGTAAAAAAAATTAAGCAATGCAAAGGATAGGAAACCGCGACAGTAAAATCAATGAAATTATGAAACAAACCAGCAAAGTTGTGGATGTGTCATTAATTTATTATTTAAATTTATATTAGAATCCTGAAATTGCGAAGAAGAAAACAAAAGCAAAAATTCATAAATAGCTTATGATGTTTGCAGATTTGGTTGCAAAATTTTTACGTTCCAAATCCAAATATTGAGCGGCAAAGTTTAACCGGCAGCCACGCTCAACTCATCAATTTCTCTTACTTTTTTATTATACCCGTGTCGAGGTGCGGATATTTCAAGGCATTTCTTCGCCTACAGTTACTTATTCTTTTATTAATAAAAGTTTATGCCACCCCTGTTAGGTTGCCACCCTCCGTGATCTTTATTTGGCAGCAAGATTATGATGGAATCTAATACTGTTTGAACTTACGACCGTAATTTTGGTTTCTCGATAGTTTTCCGTATAATCGATTGTATCAATACGAGTTGTAACGGTATACTTGTAATTAATAGCTCTTTTGAGACTTTAGCCATGTATCATTTATTTGCTTCTGTTGGCACGGTTCGGATAAGTTTAGCTCAGTTAGATTAGGTAAAGTTATATTTTACACTTATTTTGTTCTTTATGTGACATTCGTTTTATACATATATATGAACATGTATTGTGTATATGGAACGACTGATTGATTTTTTTCGAGTAATAATATACAATATTGCTTTTTACGGCCCCTTGTTAGAATTTTAACAATGACGTGATAACAAAGGAGTAATTATGTTTTTAATAGGGGGAATATTGGTCTAGTCATCGCACATAATTTATAACAGGTCAAGGTTGTTCCACAAATTTACGAAACTCTATGATTCTAAGATAAGACGAAGGCCAGTGCGATTATCCACGTAAAATGAAAGCGATAAAAAATGGTGTTTTATCATTATTTCTTCTTGATTACTTTTGCTTCCAGTACAATTTTCCTAGAATTCTTAATAGTTTGCGGATAGCTGTCAATACACCACCCTAACATATCACTACAACACCTTTCTGTAACACGTTGTATTGTTTAAACATGTGTCCAACTTACCTTTGTTCTCAAAGGTAAGGACACATATTCTCAAAGGTAAGTTGGACACATGTTTAAACAATACAACGTGTTACAGAAAGGTGTTGTAGTGATATGTTAGGGTGGTGTATTGACAGCTATCCGCAAACTATTAAGAATTCTAGGAAAATTCGTAATTCTGAACAGAAACCCTATTTTAAAACTTAAATTATGAACTTCAAAATATACTGACAAGGGTAATAATATTCCTAAGACAGGACACTGATATAAATTAAATGATAGATAATAAGTTCTTAAGTAAAATCGAGTGAAATATTTGTGTTGGAGGGACATACCTCCTACCAGGCTAGGTGATCATCCCTGGCAGACCGTGGCCCAACAGTTGATGTTAGGAAGTTGCATATATCTTAAAATATATTTTTCTTCTGTACGTGTGTATGTCACGGAACTACTCCTAGACGGCTGGACCGATTTTAATGATTTTTTTTGTGTGGCTTCAGGTGGATTCGAGAATGGTTTAGATTTACAATTGGACCCGGTAGATGGCGGTGCGATAGAATTACAGGATTAATATTTTTTACGTTTCGGCAGGACAACGTCTGTCGGGTCCGCTAGTACTAATATAAAATACTGAAAATCAGTACTGAGGTGGCATTTGTCCATCGCAGGGGATACTGAGGGTCCACCTATTTTCTAGGGCACGGCGTACAACCCTCAGTAACATAAAAAGTATTTTTTTTGTAATTTACATTCAAAGAAACGTGGACGGATACGTGGCATTGACGCGTCATGTGACATGTCAGTGTCATGTAACAAATGACACGTCAAGAAAATGTTACCTGATATTAAAATTTTAATTGTTTTATTTATTATTCTTTTATATGTTATTATTTTTATTTGTTGTATGCTATGTTTTACAGAATAAATCATTTTTCTTTCTTTCTTTCTTCTTCACTCCAGAACGGCTAAATGGATCTGGGTGAAATTTGGCCCAGAGATAGACAGAAACATATTTTCGTGGGCAACAGCTATTTATTAAAGACTAGCTGCACCCCGCGGTTTCACGCACATACTTCCCGATGCCGTCTTAATATCCGAATAAAAAGAAGCCTATGGGTTAATCCAGGTCTCCAGCTATCTACGTACCAAGTTTCATCGCAATTGGTTTAGTAGTTTTTGCGTGAAAGAGCAACAAACATCCATACATCCACACATCCATACATCCTCACAAACTTTCAAGTTTATAATGTTAGTAGGATATAAATCCTGTTATGTTGGGTCCGAAAGTAGTCGGGCATCACCGAAATACACACATCTGTAAAACCGCATGTCTTTAATAAATAGTAATTATATTTGGGTACATATTTATACACCCGATGATATGCATGTCTCTAATTATACAGCAGAGTTTCTTTCATCATACGGCTATCTTTCTAGCCAAAATAAGACTTTAAAAAGTTCAAAATACTTGTCGTTCCGGGCAGCCTACACAACAATTATATCTATTGTTTACATAAATCGGATCATAAATCTCAGCGTAATCGATGTACATACATAAAGTAAAAAATACCAATCGAATTGAGAACCTCCTCCTTTTAGAAGTCGGTTAAAAAGCGCTGGCTAGGCATACCAAAATATTTAATTTAATACATATATTCTATATGTTTGCTTTTTAGGGTTCCGTACCCGAAGGGTAATAATAATAATAATGAAAAAAATATTTATTTCACAGAATGTGTATTTCTGTTGCCGCTATAACAACAATAATAAAAATTAATTAAAAATGTGAATAGAAAATAGAAGTGTTTTTTTACAAAATATTTAAAAACTATCTACATAGTAGACATTAAATCTTGTGCGATGGTGCGGAACCCTTCATGCGCGAGTCTAACTCACACTTGTCCGGTTTTATTCATGTTAAAATGCGGAACACGTGAATTTTATTGCATTCTACTATGTATTACAATTTTTTGCAGAGCTATTTTAGATCACAGAATCATAACAGGGAGTAAGTTTTACGATTTATATGGTTTAATAGTTTTCAAATAACTGCAAGAATTTGAAAAATAACTAGATTTTGCCCACTGCTTCACTAGTGTTAGAATTATTTTTCTCCTCCCCCCTCTCCTCTCTTGCTTCCTCGGGAACAATACTTTATTGCTCACTGACAACGTGTACACAAAATTTCACGATAGTCAGTTGAGTAGTTTAGGCGTTAAAGCGGAACAAACAACCAAACTAACAATCAAACGAACAAAGTCACTTTCGAACTTAAAATATTCAGTACTTAGGATATCCATAGGTAGTAAATTGGTTTATGCCGCGTTCCTATAATCAAGAAACAATCGTTTTGCTTACGGACAGTAAAATTTCGTTGAATTTTCAACGAAAATTTTACCGTCCGTAAGCAAAACGAATCGATTCTTGATTATTAGAAACGCGGCATTAATCATCTCGCTTCGTGACTGAGCGTCTCTTGTTAACCGACGAAAAAAAGGAGATTCTCGATTCGATTTTTTTATTTCTGTTCAGCCCTCACTTTTTTGTTAGATAGGGTATACCTCAAGTGTGGTCCCATGTTAAGGAAGTCAGGATCTGATGATGGGATCCTGATAAAATTGAGAGAAACCCTCGAAAATTATAGAAACGAATAGTGTTTCTGTTTACTTTTCATTAACCGACGAAAAAAAAAGAGTTCTCAATTCGACCGTATAATATTTTTTTATACGCGATTTAGACTAAAAGTACGATAGTACACCTACATATACATCGACGTACATATCATAAAGTACATGGATACCGATTTGGAAAGGAAGCCAAATTCTTTGATGTTTATCTATGCGCATAAGTTATGAAGGGAAAAAGGGTTGCTATGCTACTCATAGAAGATAAAAGCCGATATCGTCAACTTGTGTTTGATATCCGTTAGTGTACAATCTTTACTAACATACTTTGGAAGTTCCAAATCTTTTGTCATCCCTGTATACTTATACATCTAAATTTTGATTTTACCTCGTTATCGGTTTTAGTAAAAGTAGAAAGGGTTTTGTTTTTGACATAATCCCTTATCAAACTGTAATGACAAACCTCTACGTTTTACAAGCTTTTTTTACCGTTAAAGCTGGCATTATGTTTCGCTATGTACAATAGTCTGATTTTGGTTATTTCTCTGTATTTATTTATTTAATTCATTTAATATTTATGACAATTATGTCCGGATATAACAGTTTATATCAGTAACAAAAAAAGATGACATACACAAGAATAATTGATTATAATCAATGAAAATAATTCCAGATTTAAAAATGACCTCGCCCAACACTTAATCAAGATAATATTTCGAAATAATAAATAACTCTTTCGATAGTCAAAGAGTTTATCTATTTATCTACGTTATCAAAGCGTTAGGTATATTAAACAAAAAAAAAATTAGGATACAATTTATTTTGTGACAAAATAAGGTATTACACCAACTGCTGAATAATAGCTGCACATCACCGTGAGGGCCCTACGGTAGAGCATAAAATAGCACCTGAATTGGGTATAACCTCGACGGAAATGCGGAATTTAGTAAAACAAATAGTGTACAGTCAAAACTTACGGCGAGCTTATCGAACGGTCTGTATGTGATGTTTATTAAACTCGGAAAATAGATTTAAAGCCTAAAAGGATTGCAAGCCTAAGACTAATGGAAGATAATACATTTTTGAGCTATCTGTTTTAGGATTAAAAATCATATTTTTATGCTATATCTCATTTCCTTGTCTATACGTGGCTAAAGGTATTTATTTTTGTTTGAGAAAATTGGCCTTGAGTCCAATGTTTTATCTATTACAGTCCGACATCGACAGGTACTTGTAAGTGGATATTTAATTGCATATTTTTATTGTATACTAAAAATCTCAAAAGGATTTGTTCAAGTTATAGCTTTTTCTCAATAAATATGCAAAATGTAGCACAACGTAAGTATATTACCTATTCTGTGTTGGTATATAAGGTTCAAAACCGTACAATATTATACACATTTTCCTACGGCGTAATCTCATAAATTCCCAAAAAAACTTTCTACTTTATTACGTTTTAAACTTCCGAAACATTCAGCTCTCCCTAATTTCCCACAATTCAGCGCCGCGATTGAATAAAAAAATTATTTGCTTCAATTTTTTTCCTACTAACAGTTGTATTTACATTATTACAAAATAAGGATGAAAACACGGCAGGGGAACTCGGGACATCATTTCTGGCTTTATATTTATTATATCCGCTCCCCCCGTACACTAATAAACCACTTTTTCAACAACCTGTATACCAGTGGATTTTTATAGAGCTGTCTTTCTTTATAAAAAAATATTATACTTGTATTTATTTATTTTGTTTTAGTGTGGTGTTAAATTTTTATATTTCTTTTTTACTACACTTTTTTTATTTGGCGAGATAAGTAAAAGTTACTCTGAGATATTGAAAGCAGTAAGTCTGTTTTTTTTGAAGATAAAAATATGTAGATCAATATGCGATGCAGACATCTTTTGAAGTTTAGAAATAAATAAGAAAATCTAATTGTTGCGTAAAATCTAAAAGAAATGTTTTTAATTCAAAAAAATCTTTATTTCATAAAATTGACTATCAATTATTCGAAATCGTCGATCTAGATATCGTAAATAGCTACATATCTTAAAGGTAATTAAAATGCAAAATGTGCAATACATTTTAACCCTTTGAAAACCAGTCGGCCGTTTTGCGTACATTACCTTATAAATCAATAAAATTTAACAGCCTTGTAAACTCTAATACTATGTTTCATTTAAGGCAATGACGCAATGGAGAAAGTATAAATTATTATAATAATACATATTTAAATTACATAGCACTAAAACAGTTGAAAATGGGTAGGTAATTTTCTATCAAAATTATACGAAACACCGAATTTCAGACGCAAGATTTGCAAAGAGAAATTTGGACCTGCTATTGAGTAAGTATTCAGTTTCATTACACATTCAATAATGTCTTTAGATGGTGCAACGAAATAGCGTATTCTTACTGTGCAAACTCCCGGTGGATTGATAGAAATGGAACAGACATTTTGCAATAAATAGTTAGAAAATAATCCTGTGAAGTGTAAAGCACCTGGTCGACGCTAAACGGTACCGACACGAACCAACAACACCAATTCTTAAACAGTGTTAATAAATGCTTATGATCCTCTTTAAATTTGATGATGTTTAAATTTACCAAAATTGTGGGGAGCCTAACGATAAGAATTGTGAAGTAGCCAGTAGTCAGGAACAAAAAATCAAAATGGGAAAACAATTTATGCTAGTTTTAGTAAATTTTCGTCTCTGCTTTAGTACGGAAAGTTAGCAAAGTTACTGAGATAGACTCTAACTACTATGGAGGGATAAAAACATGCATATGCAAAGTACTTCAATACCCTAGCATTACAAACGATAACCGTATCGTTTGTAATGCTAGTGTAGTAGTACATTGGTACTACTTTGTTCGCAACTTAATATTTATACAGCCCATCCGATATATTATGATTAGTAGTATAACACTAATAAATAAAATAAAATATATAAACACAAAACAAAGTGAAACCAAATACACATCTCAACAAAAATACCCATCATATTAAAATATTATTCAATGTAATAAAATGTTAGCGAGGGTAAATAATTTCTGTAGGCCGTCCTCCCCTGTCACAAAACCTCCTCTGTTCCTTAGCTAGTTGACATTTTTGCTTAATTTGTATTGTTATTTCCTGTATTAACCTCTGGTATTTGACAATGTTTCAAATTGTAATTTTTTTCAATTAAAATATATAGACACTTATTTCTGTACAATTTCATCTAAGAAGATAGTGATTATGGCTTTTTCAAATCAATAAAAACAATGTATAAATGCCCTAATTTCATTCGTGCCACCAAATCTGAAGTACCTACCGTTAAGAAAATAACCCCGTTGAATATTCAGAAGCTAAACAACGGTCTATCGCATGGCTTGTTTTCATTACCATGATTGGACTGACCCCATTACACTACCATAGCCTCAGTTATACCGCACATAACGTTTATAGAGCTAAAAAATTGTTTTAAATTAACTTCACGGTTGGTTTACTGTAGCGGAATACGCGTGTCTCATAGCGGCGATAGATCGTTTTTTTTATTGTATATGGGGCAAACGAGCAGACAGGTCACCTGATGGTAAATGACTACCGCCGCCCATGGGCACCTGTAACTCAAGAGACACAAGTGCGTTGCAGCCCCTTAAGGTGGGAATAGGGGAAAGGGGGAGAGAGGGGAAGAGCGGGAAGGCCGGAGAGGGGGTTTAGAGGGGAGGAGAGGGAAGGACGGGAATAGGGGAGAGTTAAGGATTAGGGCCTCCGGTAACCTCACTCACGCGGCGAAAAGCAATGCAAACATTGTTTCACTGCTGGTTTTCTGTGAGGCGGTGGAGTCGAGCCGGCCTATACGTGCCGAAGCATGGCTCTCCTACGATTGTATATCTAACTACACAGTAAATTATTTGATACTTAATTTTTTTTTACTCAAAACTTTACTTATTATTAATTTACACGAACTTAAAGCATACACACTTATAATTTGTATATTTCGTAGCCAGATCTTGAAATGGATCATTTCATGATGGATCCGACTTTTTCATGAAATATTCGTATTTCATGAAAAGGTCGGTCACATCATATTTATATAGTCAGGTCCGATTAATAAATACCAAATACAACTAAACGTATAACTACTTCATGATATATCATTATAGACTATAGTTAAACTTTAGTTATCATATCGTAAAATAATTGCATTGTTCACAGTTAGAGGCGCTGATATCGTTTTGTTTTTGCAATGCATCATGGCGACGGACAATTATGTTTTAATATGGAATAATAATGTGCAAATTGGAGAAGAGAGGGCTGTGAAATGTAACGACAACTTAAAAGAGCAGGCCCTCTCCTCTTTACAACTACGTATTTGTTTATACTGCCCCTGCCCCACCCAACGCAATCTTTATATGAGCAGGGTCAGTATACCTGCATCAAGTTCCCCAAACTTCCCGAAATGCAGGGACCTTTATACAGTAGATCTTACCTCCAGTGCCATGGCGCCGGTACTAATTAAGGCTAGTTACACGTGTGCCTATCGGTCACAGGGTATTGCCACTCGTGATACCGCACTCGCAGCGACCCCCGTGTTCCCGTGTAACCGGCACACTTCCTATTGTCCAAATAGGTACCGGAGCAATGCACGCTCACCTCCCGCACATTTGCATATACTCGCGGTAACACCGCTAGGATCATCAGAGAAGCCGAGTGCCAGTTTCCAGCTGGTACCAGAGCTGTCGGCACGCTCACATCTCGATCTACAATAATGTGTAGGTCTACCCCAGGCCTACAGACGGGTATTCGGATCAGTGTCTAGTCACCTTCCTACTTGCATATCAGGCAAGTGCCCGAGCTGCATCGGTCTGACAGACCGGTTTATTCCGCTGCTCGCTGCGCGTAAAATCAGACGCTCCATCGACACATTGGTGGAGCAGACGAACGTGCCCGTTCTCTGCAGCTAACCACAAACCATCACGAATCCAACGCCAAAACCGGTATCTAACGGGGTTTTTTTTTAACCCCTCTATATCATAGATACCCTGACGGCATCTGTGATATAGATGGTATGGGCCGGCTCGACCGAAGTGATACCACGGCCTCATAGAAAACCGACAGTGAAGCAATGCTCGCATTGCTTTTCGCCGCGTGAGTGAGGTTATCGAAGGACCTAACCCTTCCCTCTCCCCGCCCTCTCCTCCCTTACCTCGCTCTTCCCCTACTCCCACCTTAAAGGGCAGCAACGCACTTGTGACTCTTGAGTTGCAGGTGCCCATAGGCGGGTCATTTACCTTCAGGTGACCCGTCTGCTCGTTTGCCCCCTCAAGAATTAAAAAAAAGTAAATTGACATTGTCATCAAACATTGACGTTTAAACGATACAATCCGTTTTAGCTGTTTGTTTCATGAAATACGACCATTTCATTAAATTATCGAAAGTAATTATTATCATAATGTGGTCAATTCTACGATGTAGCCACGACATTATATACTTTAATGATTATGCGAATAGTAAGGAATGCTCCCACCCAAATGCTGCATGAACTACCTGAAGGTTCTTGTACTTAACTATAAACACGTTTTACAATTTTGTTACCTATATTCCTAAAATAACTACTCACAGGATATAAGATAAAGTTATAAAATTAGCGATCATGTGTAGCGTAGGGCTCTAATCACTTCCCCTGTCAAGAAACTCCAATTTTAGAGGAAAGTTAATTGTAGGTGACTTCTGTGTGCCAGGAAACGAGCGGGATCATCCTTCACGTGTAAACTGTCAATGTAAATAATAAATCATAATTTATTTCATTTACATTTAATCTAGTTCAACATTTTATACGACCTCAAAAAGACCGTTCTTATTATTCTTTTACTGTGGCCTCTGTTAATGCAGAACAACACGCAAGGCCACAGACAGCTAGATGACAGACCTTTACCACGTTTCTCAAACTGTCAAGCAGCTTGCAAACAGACTTTGTAACATGCTACGTAGTATATGTATGTGCAATGTGCCCTTCTAGTGTAAACGTATAAAATTTACTATAATTGGGTGTCCAAACCATTAACATAATTGAAACCTAAAGATGAATCGAGAAGACGATATCGATCTACCCTAAACCAACATTTAATTCGCATGGAACAGATTCAGAAATTACGTTCACTGACTGAAACTAATTTCTAATAAATCAACCGGTTTTCCTTTCCTATAGATTTTCACGTTGCCGCTTGGCGTGATTTACTGGTGACCTACAACGCCATCTATCGTGTACCAATAAAGGCAGTAGTTGAGTTTTTAATTTATTCCTTTTTGCCCGTACGGAATATCTGAGTGAATTATTTTGCAGGTAGTTTTGAGATATATCTTTTTTTAAATTTTAATTTATGACTGCGGGTTTTTTAGTTTTTTTTTTATTTGTACCAGTAACGTTTGTTTACGAATATGGATAGCCAGCATTTTAGAATAAAAATATTGTATCCTCGGTTCAACACACGCATATTTCGTTCCGCGATCTGGGAGCATTATTATACTCAAATTAGGAACTACCCTCAGAATTAAATATAGTATATGATAGTCAGTTACCTCTTTACAGTTTATTAACTTGGTTTATCAATATTAACAGATATACAATATTTAACAGAACATTAAATACAGGTACTTAATCCTACAACCAACGACATTATAATAAATTACACAAAAGTTATAATAAAATTTTTATAGATATATAATTATATAGATAGAGACGACTGGTGACTCTTGATAAGGAAGATTGGATAAAGGCTCATAGAGACGACTGGTGACTCTCGATCCGGATCGTTCCTGGTGCAGAGGCTGGCTATTGCAATCCAGCGTGGAAACGCGGCGAGTGTGATGGGCACTTTTGTGCCGGCAACGGTCAGGGGCGGGTTTTTTGATTAGTTTAAATAAGTTAATTGTAATTTGGACATTTACAAATAAATATTTTTATGATTGAAAAATTTTGGAATTAGAACTAAATAAAAGTAATAAAAATAAAATAAATGAATAACTATAAAAGGACGTAACATCACCAAAAGTCTGACAGCATTGTCACTTTGAACAGCAATGCTTATCAATTGTACGACGAAAATAACAGCAAAGTGGCAAGAAATGCCGATTAGACACTTCAGAGTACTCCTACAGAAATTATGAGCGCATGGGTCTCATGACCCCCAGAGCGTCTTAACTTTAAAACGAAACTTGTACATACTTACGGGTATTTTGGCATTATCCCTTGATTATATAATCAAAGGCGTTATTAACAGTTTCAGAAAATCTGGTTGTGAATATTAAAAAGTATTAAAATTAGATACATTTGATTTTTAGTGGATATCCCATGCCAGATGATGAACATGGTGATGATGATGGTGACAGTCTATAGTTTAATATACTCTTTTTTTAAACTTACCACTTTTGTACCTTAAATAAGAGTAGTACAACAGAATTATTAATTATTAGTCTTACTACATGATGTCATATCTTTTGAAATTGGTATGTTACCCGTGGTCTACGTGGTTCACTTAGGTGTCCCACTGTTAACATTTTGTACCCGTGGTCCACCCAGGTGTTCTATGGGTAATTCAATGTATCCGTGGAATACCTAGGTTATCTATGGGTAATTCAGTGTATCCATGGTCTACCCAAGTCTTCTATGGGTAATGAAATGTACCCGTTAAATATTCAAGTGTTCTATGGATAATTCAATGTATCCGCTTCACACCTCTTACCATGTTCACTCTCATATGAGAGGCATTTCTTACATTCGTAAAACCACTAATTTATATGTTTATCACTATTATTTATCACTACACATTATAAAACAAAGTCCCGTCCCATCTATCTGTCCGTTCCCGCTAAATTTCAAAAGTACTAAACGGATTTTCATACGGTTTTCAACAATAGTTTTTGGGGTTGAGAAAATAAACTACAAATATGTATATTGAAATCTAATGTAGTGTAATTCTATAAAATTAGCTTTGCATCATAAATGCGGCGTAGATACAGGTAAGAAATAAGCAACTCTCATTTGTAATACCAATCCCTTTGTATTTCAAATAGACATAATTATTCTACAAAATGACTGCGTGTAATCTACTGTGGTATATATAGTATTTGTGTACCTGTGAAGCAATTTAATGAACGTAAATGATAAACACTCATTAAACTGGTTTCACCTTATATGTTAATCATATTAATTTGGTCACAGATACATATTATTTTGCTATACATTACATTAAACGCATCTAGTCTTTAGAATTTAACTTTCCTATATTTCAAAAGTCCAGACTTAAGATCTGCCAACGGGTAATGGAACGCAGCATACTGGGTGTTAAATTGACGGACCACGTCAGAAACACTGAGCTGCGTTCCAAAACTGGCATCGCTGATGTTGGAGTAGTGACCGCCAGGTTAAAGTGTAGCTGGGCGGGACACGTCTGCCGAATGCAGCCATTCCGATGGGCGAAAATAGCCACGGAGTGGATACCTGAAGGTGGTCGGCGACGGCGAGGAAGGCCGAAGAGGAGATGGAGGGACGATCTCGACACCTTTATAAATATGTGGCCTAGGGTGGCCGAGGACCGAGAGGAGTGGAAGCGTAAGAGGGAGGCCTTTGCCCAGCAGTGAGACACGTGTGAGTCTAACTAAAAAAAAAAAAAAAATTTCATACGTCAATATAGTGGACTTTTAATGTTTAATTGTAGTGTAGAAAAATTCATAAATACAATCCTTATCCTTTTACACATTCAGTGCAACCTTTTGAATTGAAGTAGTGAAAAATTATTCAGTTAAACGTCTTTTTTGCTTTTTAATCGTAAGATAAAATAGTAACGTTTGTTTTCATGTAAAACTTAACCATATTGGAGCGTCGTGGCTTTTATTGTGCATGGCAATACTAGAAATATGTGTGAAAGTAGATTAACATGGTTTTGTAATGTTCTTCGTATTAATTATACGCCTACGCTGTTATAATTTATTCAACACAATACCAATAGGTCGTAGTAAGGGTAGCATAAACTCCTTTTTCCTATAATTAAATTTTCTGATAGAAAATTTTATAATTGGACTGTTTTATTTTATCTAACTAGTTTTTTCCTTCGGATATTTGAGAATAGTACTTCTTCTTTATAATGGTAACTTATGTCTTTTTCTAGTTGAGTACTAAAGGCAATAAAATTCACATTCGCAATTTGCATTCAAAAATCGTTTACTTATTTTCTTTCAGCGAGTTAATTTGTATACGTGAATCTTGAATTGTTTGTACCATTTTCCATATATCTCGTACACGAATGTCTGCCATGAGGAGTGAAATATCTATTTAATTAATACATATCCTACGATGATAAGACATTCGATTTTTAAGTATGATGTTAGTTGTGGTTGCCTATAATTGATTGAGCACAAGGCATGTATTTTTAACTAACTTTTAAACTTTCGCGTTCCATGATATAATATTATCTACGTATTTACGGGAATTAACGCGATCACAAAAAGGTCTTACATAACTCTGAATTGCCTGACGTTTCGACCAGGTTGCACTGGCCGTATTCACAGGCTAACTGGCTCAGCGGTGCACGCCCTCCGTCGTCGACATCGTGAGGTAGAAGGTTCTTCATCCACCTCAACTTTTTCGATATTTTTGATATTTTCGTTTCGCCATGTACCGTCACATACTATACTAACAGTGTCCATATTCTGTAAGCAAACCGATGTGGCCCTATTCTGGTGTTCACCCGACTGCGCATAAAAGCGAGGTGGCATGTTTTTTATCACTGGATTCCACGCTGTAGATAATTTGAAACCATCTTCCCGATTGAAAGTTTTGTGTATTTTAATTTCAATCGCTTCACCTACAACTCTTGAGTAAAGGTGACGTTCCGTGGAGAGGACTTGCGTACGGTGAAATTCAATCCAGTGATTGGTGCCCGCTTCGAGTGCATGTTCTGCAATCGCTGATTTACTAATCTGTCGGTTCTTCACAGCAGCGATGTGTTCTTTGACCCTTTCAGCAATAGTCCGCTTTGTTTGGCCTATGTAGGTAATCGCGTTAATTCCCGTAAATACGTAGATAATATTATATGATTTTTTTATTTCATTTCTTTTGTCATATTAATTACGTGTATCATTTGTTTTCCATAAATAAATAAAATAAAATAAAAGTAGATTCGAATCTTACTCACTTACATTTCTACTATTTCCATAATTACATTAGGAACATAACTAAACCTATAACGGATATGAAACTCACACAACAACAAAGTTGGTATTTTACCAAGAATTCGTTGCCCAAGTCATTTGCGATACCTACTACAGTGGTGTTATCTATAAGAAAACAAACAGGTAAGTCGCGGAAACAAACCCTGGCGTTCTAAATGTTCTAAGCTTCCAAAGACAACATCCCAATATTTTGAAATAAATCATTACTATTAATATCTTAAATAATATAATCATAAAATGTTCCGGTCAAACTTAATTATACCATAGATGAGATGATTACATTTGCAACGTGAGATTCTAATCAAAGAGGTAGATAAGCAATTAATTCAAATTTGAATGCTTGGACTGCGGTAATTACTTACACGTGTCATGTTAACTATGTAGGCTTTAGATTTGATGACGTTTGTCTAAGATGGGACATATGCTTTGTGGTCCCCCAATGCTTAACGTTTCGTAACTCGTCAAAAACAATACCATTTTGCTTTCTGCAGCGTTGGGTGATGGTACTTTATGTCTTAATTCTGGATACATGTGATAGATTTGTCGAATTCCAGATTCCAGAAAACCATCACGTTTTTTCCTCTACAACTTATAAGAAGTATCACTCATACATAGCTTGCGTAAACAGGGCAAAGGTGTTGGGTGGGAATTTTACTATTTAAATTATGTAGAATGTAATACGGTTGTTTTCTTAATATCTTTTGAAATGTGAATCGTTACATGTCACATGTGAAGACAATAATGCGATATTCTTCTTGTTCTGTCCAAATGGTTCATTGACATTATCTTTAAGGAGTGGTTGTATAACGTTAAATAAAGGGCTTTAGCGGTACATACTTCTTAAGGGGTAACAGCAAAAAGCCCGGATGTGAGCTGAGCACAAAGAGGGAGGCTTTGTGGAATCGTAAGACTACAGATATTTTTCTTGGTAACCCAACACACTTCTCTGCTTTTTGTATGATGATGTATGAAAAAATCGGATATTTTATAATATTTGAATAGTTCTAGGAAGAATGCCAATCCTGTGAATATTCTGAATCATTATTGAAGTTAATTGCATTCTTTTATTCACACTAAGTTGATAATTTTCGAATTATAACTGCATTTTTAACACGTATGGTGACATTTCAGTTTATTACTTAAGAATCCGGCAATTCTATTCTGCCACATTTTTTAGACAAACTAAGGGGTCAAACAAGCACACGGCCCACTGAATGGTAAACCACCATTGTGGTGTAAAGTGAGTGTGGATAACCAATTCACCCATATTGATACACCCTCGAACCCCTCGAACACTACTCAGCAGAAGGATCTCACTGATAAGGTTAACCTTTACAATAATTTTATTGATCCCTTGTGCTAATTATTTTAATTGGAATTACAGAGTGAAATGAAACTGAATAACTGTTTAGGTATCGGGTTGAAGTTCTATTTTAATTGTTTCATTAGTGAGTAAGTTGAATTTCCTGAATAATATACGAATATTTCTCGACAAATTTTCGTTGAAACTAAGCTTAACGCTCTTAATCTCGCCAATCTAAATATAAAAGCGGCAACAGTTTCTCGGGAGGATTTGTTAGAAAATCAAAGCAATTTACGCTCGTCAAGCGGAGACGCTGCGGCTGACACGCCCATTTGTCTCGAGAAGTCAGGACTGCGCCACCGAACGTTCGACGGTATTTTGCCAAATGAGAAAGCTTCGAGACAGGATAACACCGGTTTAAGTGGAGGTTACCTAATGGCAACGAAATATGTCGCAGCTTTTAGAATAAATCGATAAATTGCTCGAACCAATTTTAACCAATGCCGTTTGGAGTGCGGTGTGTGAGAGCCAGAAGATTATATATAGAAGGGATATATGTACCTATTTGTAGATATGTAAAAGATATTCAGTTATGTCTTTAAATGGGCTATGCAAAAAAAAGGTGATTTTCCCGCTGATGCGACTCCCGATGACGTGTTTTTAAGAGACTAAATGGAGAAGATTTTAAACTTGTATTTAAAAAGGGTTTATGTAAGTCTAAAAAGTTTTTGGAAAATAGACATAATATTCTATTTTGCTGTACAATAATATTGAGATCGCCATACTGTGTATCGAGCGTTAAACTAATATATTTGGGCAATTTTAATGGACAATTTAATTTATGATCATGAATCATTAATTTTTATAAAAAAAATATAGCAATGTGGTTCTACCAAGATAAATATTATAAATTTAATAATTATTATGATTGTCACATGTTGACGTTATATAACAAGTAATAAATTCTTGAACAAATATGTAAAGGCTTAGGACCTTCGATCTGTCAGTTTTTTGGTATTGGTATTGGTGAAGGGCTCTGTTTCCGCATTTAGACTCATAGATGGTCCATTATGCGTTCAGATAAGCTGACTAGTTGAGCCAGCCTAGCTCCTTCCAGAAGCACAGAAGCCTCCTGGGGCGTTCGCAGGCTTCTAGGAGCGATCTCGCACCTGCGAGGATGTTTGCCCGTTGTGTGGCCACTCCCTCGCACTCCAGGATAACGTGGGCGGCCGTTTCCTCCGCGTCGAGACATCCTCTGCATAGAGGACTGTCTGTCGCACCGATGGTGAATAGGTGCCGGTTTAGGGCTAAGTGGCCCGTAATAGTCCCTACAACTATTCTGATGTTAAGACTGAGCAGTCTGCAAGTTAAACGTGGTGAGACCTCCGTCAGCACCAGTTTAGATTGCCTACAGCCCGGTGTGACGGCCCAACGGCCGTTGTGCGCTTCACGAGTCCGTTGTCTTACCCATGAGCGAAGTTGATTAAAGGGAAGTGGCAGTAATATAGTTGGGCCTGCCACTGACGTTGCGGATCCCTTCCTTGCCAGTTCATCGGCGGCGTCGTTCCCTAATGAATTGCTATGCCCTCTGATCCATTGCAGAATCACCCCATTGGCAGAGGCTAAACGCTCTAGCGTCTGGTGGCATTCATAAATGAGACCGGAGTTAATGGTGTTGCCCTCCAGGGCTCTTAAGACGGCCATACTGTCTGACAGTATTCGGATGTTGTACTCCTTTATACCTTTTGACATGACCGCAGTCGCGGCGTAGGTTATTGCAACACACTCGCATTGAAATATGGAGCTGTGTTGACCGAGCGCCAGTGATATTTTTATATTTAAATCTTGTGAGAAAACTCCGGCTCCAGTCCCTGACCCCATCTTGGAACCATCCGTGTATATTCGCACTTCATGTATGCCAGATTGATCTCGGTCGTTTTCAAGTAGTTGTATTTGATACTTCCTCTCAAAGATATGTTGTTTCGGGATCCTGTCGCATGGGGCAGCGATTAGTGGTTGATATTCCACTACTTGATTCCATAATTTTATATGGGGACCCTCTCGGTTATACCACAGACCCAACAGTTTAAGTCTGATGGCTGCCACAGCTGCCTCCTGTTGTATAAACAGGTCCAGTGGGGCTAGATCAAGAGCCACCTCAAGGGCAGTTGTGGGAGTTGTGCGCATGCAACTAGTGACGGCAGTACATGCTAGTCTCTGGAATTGCTGTAGTTTGTTTCTGACAGTGCTTAGCTCCGTTCTCTGCCACCAGGCAATAGCACCGTATGTGATGATTGGCCGTATAACCGTTTTGTACAGCCATAGTGTGATTTTCGGTGATAGCCCCCAGCTTCTGCCGAGGAGTTGCTTGCATTGGCAGAAAATAATGCAGGCCTTATTTAGTTTTGCGTCCAGGTGTCTGTTCCATAGGAGTTTACTGTCCAGTATCACTCCTAGATACTTGACCTCCTTGGTAAGGGCTAGACGGGTGTCGAATAGTTTAGGTAGCCTCAGTTCTCCTAAACTTCGTTTATTTGTGAACATAATCATCTCCGTCTTTGTCGGGTTTACTGTTAGGTTGTGTTTTTCGCACCACTGTTCTACGACCTTCAAAGCCGACCTCATTTGGTCGCATACCACACTCTCAAAGCGGCCACTGATGAGGATGGTCAGGTCGTCCGCATAGCCCACTGTGAAGAACTTGCGGTCATTGAGCTGGGTAATGAGCTCATCGACCACAATGTTCCATAAGAGAGGTGAGAGGACTCCACCTTGCGGACATCCTCTGGCCACCACCCCTCTCGATGTGTTATTTACAGTAAATTGTATAGCTCTGTATCTAAGCATGCTGTCGATCCACCCAGCAATTGTGGAATCGACCCCATGTCTTGACAGAGCCTGGCTTATGCTGGTGAAGCTGGTTTTGTCAAAGGCACCTTCGATGTCGATGAAGGTTCCTAGGGTTGATATTTTGTTTTTTAGATTGCCCTCTATATATGAAACGACTCGATGTAGGGCAGATTCTGTTGATTTGCCCATCGAATAAGCATGTTGGTTGGGGTTCAAAGGGTAGCTGACTAGTGCAGTGCTCCTGATTTCCCTGTCTATTAGTCTCTCCAGCACTTTAAGTAAGAATGATGTGAGACTGATGGGTCTAAATGATTTCGGTTGTGTGTAATCTCCTTTGCCGGGTTTGGGGATGAAGACTACTTTGACTTCTCTCCATTTCAAGGGGATGTAGCGGTGAGCCAAGCAGCTTACGTAGATGATCTGGAGATGATCTATTAAAGACCCATCACACCATCTTAGCAGGCCTGGGAAAATACCGTCCAATCCTGCCGCTTTATATGGAAGGAAGCTATTGATCGCCCAATTTAATTTTTCATGATTCACGATTTTATGGGCAGTGGTCCAGTCTGAATCATCTGGTGTATTTTCCCCACTATCTTCCCATGTGTCCTTCTCATTTGATATTCGACATCCTGGGAAGTGAGTTGTCATTAACAGTTCTGAGGTGTCTGAATCTGTTTTTGTATAAGTCCCATCAGGTTTTTTCAAGAAGCCAAGGCTGTGACCTCTTTCACAGCTCAAAATGTTTTTGACTCTGTTAGCCTGATTGTTGTTATCTATGTTAGTACAGAAGCTTCTCCAGCATTCAGTTTTTCTGGTTCTGATCCGCTTCTTGTAGTGATGTCGGGCCTGCTTATATGCTTCCCAATGTTGGTCAAGTCGAGAGTTCTTTGCTTTATTAAACAACTTTCTAACCTTGCGGCGTAGTTTCTCGAGTTCCGGTCCCCACCAGTAGTGTTTACTGCATGGTCCAGTTCTGGGGGTCGAAAGTGGGCATGTCTGTTCAAAGCAAGTGATCAACGCAGTAGTAAGGTTGTCTACATGGTTATCAATATCCGCTGTAGTCCCGTAAGCATTTGGCAGTTCGATGTTTTTTAAACAATCTGCGGTAACTTGCTCATACTTACGTACCTCCATCTTGCGAGGATTTCGTCTGGGTTCGGGCGGTGTGAGAGTCATCTTTAGGTTAAATTTGATCCAACGATGATCCGAGCACGACGCCTCATCCGAAACATGCCAATCCGAAATATGTGTTGACGCGTGCTCACTGGCTAGTGTTAGATCTATAATTGATTGGGCTCTCGATGTGACGAATGTTGGTTCTGAGCCGTTGTTGATTATGTTTAGTTTAGTGGTAAGTAAGAAAGAAACAAATTCCTCACCTCGTTTATTGTTGGTCTGGCTGCCCCATAGCACGTGATGTGCATTGGTGTCAGCAGCGATGATCAGCTCTAGTCCCTCCCGCTCGCAGTTACTTACTAGCGCGGCCAGTTCAGGGGTGGGGATGTCTGCGTCGCCCGGCAAGTAGGCCGACGCCATCACCACATCGGGTAGGCCTGAGGAAGGTTCCCTGATTCTGATGGTAGTTAGGTCTCTAGAACAGAACTCGGTCATTAGGGTTGTGTTCGCATGTTTCGGTGTGAAAATACATGTACGCGGGTTATCAATAGTAGTGTCAAGAAGTAATTTACCTCCGATGTTGCTTAGACCGCAAATCCTGCCCTTCCTAATCCACGGCTCCTGGATTAGGGCTACGGTCATGGTGTTGACCTCCAGCATTCTGCGCAGGTTAGCCGTTGCAGTCTGGCTATGCTGGAGGTTGGTTTGAAGAGCGAAAAGGTTACGGATGAGGGGAGCTGGCAGCACCATCATCGCTGTCCAGTAATTCCTCATCCAGATCGCTCTATTCCTCCTTAGAGAGACTCTTTGTTGGCGAGTTCTCCTTCGGTGGGCTGGTCTGGACGCTTGACCCTTTGCTGGGGCCAGGTTGGTCTTCACCTTGCGCGCCGCTGCCTAGGTCTCCAGAGACCTCCTGGGACTTAGCCTCAAGGTTCGGCTGCGGTTGAGGGCGGTCATCAAGGAAGCGAACGTAGAGATTACCGAATTTATAGTAAACTCTACGCTCGCTAGCCCTGAGTTTTGACGCGTCCTCTTCCGGTATGCCGAGCACCAGGAACAGACTCTTCTTCTCCTCCTGGGGCTCGGCATGGTAGAGTGCCCAATTGGACACGTTATATTGGCTGTTTTGACACGTCAGCCGCCTGCGGATGCGGTCCAACGTGTCCTCGGGACCCACCTGTGGCACCAGGAGTCCCGCCTTGATGCGCTTCGGAATCTCGGACTGTCGTTTGACGATCAGTCTGGTTCCGTCGCGCGGTGCTGGTACCTTGACCACGGCTTGTCGAAGCCACTGAAGGGCATAGTCATCATTGCACCACATCTTGAGGACGCCCTCACTATGGAAGGCCTTCCCCCTGAATTGTGGCGCAACGAAGTGGCCGCCGGATGCACCGGGCGCGAAGATATCGTCGTCCAGTACATCCTGCAGCCGACCCTCAACGGCTTCGGCCTGCTCTTTGGTCAGGTCGTGGTACGGCTCCATCATTACGGCGACGCAGTAATCGTTTGACTTTAAGGCATCGGAGTAGCTGGTGGAGCCTTTGGTGGTGAGCTCGGATTTTTGACGCTTGCCACTGTCCGGATCTGTCAGTTTTGACAGCTTTATTAAAATAATAACAGAAGCCTAAGAGAAGGTAAGAAAGGTACCTATTATATGTCATAGACCCTGTTAGAACCTTTCTAAGCCTCTCTAGAGATAAGTAATAGTAATAAGGTACCAATAATAGCGAGACGGAGCAATCGGTTTCTCGGCTCATTCGTTGTGCGGTTTTTTAGCTAATTGTTCGCATTTGGCATGAAAATAAAAACTTCATTTTGTCACTAAGAGTGTGTATTTTCGTAATATATACAGTTTTGTATACAACAAGGAATAGAAAGTTATTAGTGAAGTAATATTTATAATATGGGATACACTGTTTTAAATTTCCTGTTTCATTCTTAGTCACACCGTGTGAATACTTCATTTACTATTATATTCTGTGTGCGACAATAAAATATAATAAATAATAGATTCTGTATATTTGTTTGTACTTAATAGGTATTAGTATCTTAAAGTAGGCCAAAAAGTTTGTAAGTTAAATTAGTTTTGTAATAATCAAAACTCATCATTCCTTGGAGAAGTTGCTTTTCATAAATTTTATAATGGGGCCATATTTCACGGTTGACGGACCATCTAATGATTTATATGTTTAGTCGTAGGGTAATATAATATAATTTGCAACCCTCTTCTATAGATGAACAGATCAACCCAAAATGTTATCAATATTTGAAAAGACTACTGATTACATGAGTCCTTATATTCTAGGATTACTTTTATTCTCGTTATCTTCTCTAAGAAAGTCAAAAACTGTTCGAGTTTTGAAATACAAACACAGCACAGTGTTAGCAGCTACCTGTTAATATCGAACAAACATGAATGCGGCTCACCTGACAGTGAGCAGTTATCGTATACCTATAAACACCCACATTTCTGGTATCACTTGTACGTTGAAGCCCATCCTACCACCAGTAGTAGAGCTCTAATAACGCTACTCACGACCAGAAAAAAAACACAGGATAGCCACGGTCTTCAATAAGCTAGTTTTAAGTACCTACCTAGTCGAGTATCTTCCATTTTAGCAGTACTTTGCTGTATTCTAAATGCATAGCAGACTACTAGTCCTTCAAAGAGCGTTTGTATAAAAAGACTTCAATTTACAGCTTATATTACTAGTATGAATAAGAGTGTTATAAGATGAAATTGAACGATAACACAGCGCCATCGATTCTGTTAAAGCTAAAAATATATGTAATTTATTGAATAGCTACCTACGTAACCTTGTGGCATATTAGAATAGAATAGAATAAACTTTATTGTACACCAGTAAATATTGCTTATAGTTAGTTTACAAAAATATATATGTACAAAGGGCAGCCTTATTGCTAAAAGCAATTTCTTCCAAGCAATCTTATGTATGTAACATTATCATTAGGGAAATTATACTTTTCATACTCTCTCCATTCATTTATTTTTCCGAGAAGTAGTGATGACCGACAATGTTGCCGATTCGATTAAAAATAACAATCGAATTTATTCAAGAGGAAGTTTTAATCTATTTGAAAAAGTAAAAAGTTCATTTTAGCAAAAATAAGTAGTAAATAAGTTGATCAAGTTATAAATTTAAAATATATATTTTTTTTATAAGAAAGTAAAAGATGACACACGGACATTCATACAATACTCAAGTGCCGAATCTAGCGTGTATCATCTTTTAATTCTTCGTTTAATCATAAATTTGAACATTTTGATTTTACAAATACAGAAATACAATTAAATATAATTACTCATAGCTATTGACGAAGGGCATTTAAACCTGTTTAGATTTAGTTAATATTGATTTATAAATATGCAGTAGAAAAATTTGTTCACATCACTACGTACAACAGAACGTAAGAGCGCTTGTCCATCGCCGCCGTCACCGGAACGTCACTGAGAATAGTACAGAAAGCGATACACACATTTACTCCGCCTGTATATTGCACTCCTGTCACCCGAGCGCCATCATACAGCTTGATGTACACCAAGATCGGTTGCACAATCGCCGTCACGTCGTCTTTGACTCGGCTCTAAGTACCTTCTCGTTGAAGTCTCGGTGACGGCGGCGGTTTACAAGCACCCTTACGTTATCAAGCAACTGTCAGAAAGAAAATAAACTAATGGACAAAGAAAAATGTTGAATGCGCATTAGTTCGTTTCTTTTTTATTTAGAAAAACTATTCCTGCAATAGGAAAGATTCCTGTGTCGTGGGGACATTTTAAACATTCAAACAACAGACACACAGAACACTCAAACTCAGGACAACTATTTATAGATCATACAAATTTTAAGCGTGGTGGCGAGGCAACCACTTACACCATTGCACTAACCGTGCAATCAGTAATATTCTGTGTGTGTCGAGTGTCATAAGTATTTATTCAAACTGTTAGTAACTGCTTTTCCTTATTACTGTTAATATTAGTATATTTTTGCCAGCCGTCTGACTAAGCAAAATATTCGGGCTAGGAGTAGGGTTGGCAAGCGTAATTATAATATGTTGTATTGTACAATATCTTGAATCTGCTATCATACTGTTCGAAATACAATTTGTGTAATTAAAATGAAGACAATTGTAGTTTTATGAGATTCAATAAAAATTGATATTTAACCTAAATTGACAAAATCAAGACTTATTGGCAGAATATTTTTTTTTTATATATTTTAGGGGGCAAACGAGCAGACGGGTCACCTGATGGTAAGTGACTAACGTCGCCCATGGACACCTGCAACTCAAGAGTCACAAGTGCGTTGCCGGCCTTTGAGATAGGAGTATGCTCTTTTCTTGAAGGTTTGAAGGTCGTATTGGTCTGGAAATACCGCAGGTGACAATTTGTTCCAGAGATTGGTTGTGCGAGGCAAAACATTTCTGGAGAACCGCACAGTGGTGGATTGCCAATTATCCAGGTAATGAGGATGAAAGTTTTGTCGCGTTGAACGATGGCAAAACTTTGTAAATATATTTGTATGGTAGGTATATGTGTATCTATATATAGTATGTAATGTACAATTATGTACCTTTATTATATTTTTTTCTTCATTTTTAAAATGTATAAAACCGATTTTAAATTCAATTGAACACCTGCTACATAAATGTCTGTATCACCAAAGGTTGACTGGTAGAAAATGCCTATAGCATTAAGTGTGCCCCAAGCAGTGTATCTGCAGGGAATGTAAATAAATAAATATACTTTCGTATCTTAAAGTGTTATCATAAAAAACTTTGATCAAAAATATCTGAACTAAACTGTTTTTTTGTAATATATTTTTAAAATGTACTATAAATGAACTGAAAAATATTGACAACCCTTAATACGACTGGGCTCACGGGTATGGTATGGCACAACCTTTCAATTTTAAGTAAACATAACCCTGCCGCTGCTTCACCCATGTCTATTTAAACAAAAGCAGCTACAATGATAAATTATATTTTGGAAGCTTAGAATATGGTGGAAAATTGTCCAAATTATGTGAACTGGATAGGTACTTGACTTAATAGAAATTTATACATATACTCTGTCTTTCCTCTAGTATAATACGAAAGAACAAAAAAAAACGTTTTTAAAACATTTAATAATAATATAAAACTATAGTTTTTTTAGGGTTGCGTACCCAAATTGTAAAAACGGGATCCTATTACTAAGACTCCACTGTTCGTCTGTCTGTCTGTCACCAGGCTATATCTCATGAACCGTAATAGGTAGACAGTTGAAAATTTCACAGAATGTGTATTTTCGTTGCCGCTATAACAATTAATAAAAATAAACTAAAAATTAAAGGGGGCTCCACTACTCTACATAGTATTAAAACTTGTACGACGGTGCGGCACCCTTTATGCGCGAGTCCGACTCGGACTTGGTCGGTTGTTTTTTGTATTGTTTTCTTTTATTTGTTGAACTCGTAACTTACAGTTATCCAATATGCGTGACATATCAATACCAATGCCGATTAATAATTGACACAGTTTCATATGAAATTTGCGTTGTCTGTGAAAAAAACTCTTTTCTACAACAGATCACATTGCTCCTTGTGTTCCGCAACGCATCTTGGTATTAACACTCCACTACTACACTAGCTTAAATACGTAGATGCAGAACCAATGCTAGTTTCTTCTTATGGGTCAATTAAATTATGTACTACTATGCGCATTATAACTACCATTACACACAATTCCTGTCAGAATATGGCACCAAAGTTCCGTGAAAAGTAAATAACTATTAAAGTCTATTAGTAAACGCAGTCTATTACCAACAGAACTATATTTTATATTGTTTGTGCAGCAACGCATATCGCAATCGCTTTATTTAATAAGTTTAGTTACCCTAAAAGAGATTCAGGTACCTCAGGTATATGGC
Organism: Callimorpha dominula; assembly: GCA_949752705.1. Lineage (NCBI taxonomy): Eukaryota > Metazoa > Arthropoda > Insecta > Lepidoptera > Erebidae > Callimorpha > Callimorpha dominula. Next base: position 4,696,309 of record OX456995.1, on the reverse strand, counting down.
TCTTTTGGCTGCCTTTTTTACTGCCTGCATAAATACCCTGGAAGCAGAACTCTTGCTAAACAGACTGGGACCCACGCCTGCTTTCTATAAAAGTATCAATTTCGTATCTCGTGGCTCAAGTGAGCTCTCCTAAGTGATTATGGTTTTGTAAATTGCACGTAGGGAGAGCGCATGTGAGAGACCATGATCAACACCATTTAAGTAGCGAAAAGGGAAATAGAGAGCCAGCATTCTCCCGTGCCGCAGAAGGGGCAATGGGGGGCGGAGTGTGCTAAACGATATTCCATATATGTTCTCTAAATACATATCATTTGCTTAGTAGTACAAAAATCAAAACCTCCCTTTCCCTGTACCAGATTTTTATCCAACACTTATCTGATGTATTGTATTTACTAAAATCTGTACACACAGGGTTCACCAAACATTGTATTATTTACACCGAACATTTGTTTTGCATCTTTGTCATTATGAACCGGAGGAGATTCTGCAAAAGCTAAGAGCTTGTCGTGTTTGTTTTGGACGGGCAGCGGTGTGCAAAAACTTTTGCCAAAACAAAGTTATAAAGGCTTTTTGAATATAATCCAAAGTGCTGGCTCCATGTGGGCATTGTGTGACTAAAAGGAAGTCTTGACAAGTTGATAATTTCAGTGACATGTTTGGTTTGGTTTCAAAATCGTTTAATTTTAGGTTTTGCTTCCAGTTTGCTTTAATGTGCATTTGCACATATATTATGAGCAACGGAGTTTTGCAAGTATGAATTATAGAGTTTTAGCACGCAAGCCACTAAATAACGGGTAAATATTAGTATATAAATATGAATACTTTTGGCTCTCAGCTTTGACGATGTGAACTTTCGGCTTTATAATTTTAATGGCGTACACATTCTGCTATCATTCGGAATCACACTAGTGATTCCGAATAATAGCAGAATACCATTATTCAGATTCACTTTTTCAAAATCGTTGTCACTTAGTTTTATAATTCTTTATTTATTTTTTTTACTTTTTGTTATAACATATTTTAGTAGCAGTGAAATACAAATGTACAGACATAAATAGTAATATTACATATGCTTGTAAATTCATTGGGGGATCGGAACTGTCACTCCTTCATACAGGTTATACAGTAATCTAGTTAGGAGATCAGAACTGCACCCACTATAATTGTAGCAAATCAGTAATTTTACCTTGTATAAACGTTATACCCATGTACTGCAATATTTGAAAATGGTCAATAGAAACTTTATTATTATTACTTTTTCGGTAATAGCATTCATAATGCATAATTATTATGCATTCTGTGTATTAGACGTAAATATTTTTAATTTTTTCGATCTTAAACCGATTTGTACGCGTATTAAAATTTACCTACGTAGAATATAATGCATGCATACACATCCTATCAACCTTATTGCGATAAGTCTTAAGATAAGCGATTTTATTGCAAAAAACAGTTTTATCTAGGTAATGTTAGGGTGAAAAAAATCTGGAGAAGGAAGAACGTGGTGTTGGAATAAAACAAATCTTGATTTGCTTCTATTATTTTCCGCCCAAAGATAAGACTTTAGTAATCTTAATATTAAATGACTTTGTTTTGTACCACTATGGAGCCAAGATAAGTTTTTAGCCCACATCATTTAAAGCGGTTACCTAATGTATATTTGATGATTGAACCAGCAAAAGTGACACATAGGAGTTACCAACCTCATAAAACACCTTGAAATTGCACATACTATAGCCCCTAAGAAACACCGTGGCAGGGAGGCTACTCCACAATTTTAAAGTATCAAGGGGAACTGGGAGAACCAAACAAGTGCGAGTCTGATATATAGATAGTACGTCCATCTTGCGAATCAATTCTCGAAGATTTAATTTTTTTTTTTGTAAATTTAACTCTGCAGTTCCAAAAATACGCTCCCATATCCCAAATTCAATCCAGAATCCAAAAAATTCAATGTATCCGTATTTATGAGTGAGATACATCGCAGAGGCGCCCGCGCGCGATAAAATAATTATTGTATATTTTTGTTCTGACTCACGTGCATGTTCTATGGCATATTCATTTTTTTTTTGTCAGTTTGTAGATTTTACAATGACCAGTCTAGACATATATGAACATGAGCATGAACAACTGAGTACTTAGCTGACCACACCAAGGATGATGAAAAAATTATAGGTATATTGTAAATTTTGACGGGCCTGTTGTCTATTGGTTAGTGATCCTGACTACTGAGCCGAAGGTTGGGCGTTCGATTCCCAGCGAGGACAAATAATTATGAGATGAACATGATCATTTGTTCTGTGTGTGTAAGTGTGTGTGTAATTTATATAAAAAATGTATGTATTTAGCAATATGTATATATAAGTATGTTTATCAGCAGTCTGGTTACCATAGTACAGCCATCGGCTCAGTTTGCTCGTTTGGCCTTTTTCCATATATCTAATCATAATAATACACCTTTTAAAATAATAAAGTACCATTTCAAGTAAATATATTAAAAAACTAAGAAATATGCTTTTGAAAAGCGAGCGCCTCTGAAGCGTATCTATGGTTGTGTTTTACAGGACGTAAGCCATCATTTTACTGGACAAAATATAGTGATGGTACAAAAATACTTAAATACTAATACTTTAATGCTTGTAGAAGAATTTTGAAACTGTGAGCTGATGTTCAGAACATTTAGCATTCTCTGAAAACATCAGCTATGAGCTGTCTTGAGCTACTATCATCCAGCGACTAAATTGCCTAATACTTCGTCAGTCTTAGATAGACAAATTACTTACGCTGTTTATGTCAGGAATCTTGGGATTTATTTAATGGTCTAAAAGGGGTTAAGCCGAATTTAATCCTGATGCTTATCCGACAAGTATAAGTTTTGTCCGAGTAGTTAACACCAATATTTTCTTATCATTATATCCATTCTAGAATACCTCATTTCAATTTCATTCAAATTCGGCCCTGTACTGTTGTGTCTACCTATCTGATAATCTTAATGAAATTTTCAAAAATTGGAAAAAAAAATCCGCTTTATTTTATGACCTATGTCATATTTGACAATGTTGCTAAGTAACAGAACATAGTACAAATATATAAATATATACTTTTGCTATATCTATACTAGGTATATATGTGGTAGAATAAAGCTAATGTTTTGTTTTTGTGAAGTGGCAACACTAAAGGACATAATAAAAAAGGTTAAGACAGAAGAGAAAGACGTGTTTTGATTTACCATAGAACAAAAAACGAAATACTGCTCAAATCACAGATCCACACCCCACAACTTTTGGGGGCTCGTCCGGGATGTGTATTAAAGTGATCGTGGGCAGTTAATTTCGAAGAAGAGAAAAGATTTTAAGGTAATTCTAACCAATACCTACTCGCCGCGCGAACCGATCGCATGCACCATTCGGCGCAAACAACGAATGCTTCGGGACGTTCTAGATATTAAATCTAACTTGAGCGCTACAGAGAAAGGCGAACCGAATGCTGCGGGACGTAGATTCTGACGTCATAATATTTTTCTATGAAGTTCTACTTTGATGACTTTTTATGAAGATTATGAAGATGTATTGAAGCCGTAATTATTAATTTTTTTTAAAGACGGATTAATAAGAAGAAGCATTAAAGAAGAAGAAGAAGAATTAAAAGACAAGATTCAGCAAGTTATTAATTACTTGAAAGGTTATTAAAGACGAAAGATGCCACCTAAAAAAGACAGAGAAGAAGAAGAAGGTTCCAAATCTTCTGGACCAAAAATATCATTCAGTGATTTAGAGAAATCTATGGTAACGTTTACGGGTGATGACACATATCCAATTTCCACCTGGATCCAAGACTTTGAGGACACCGCAGATGTTATGGAGTAGTCCACGATTGAGAAGCTCGTTTACGCAAAAAGACTACTTGGCGGAACTGCTAGACTATTTCTGCGTTCCTTGGGAAGTGTCAGAGAATGGGATAGTCTAAGGAAATCGCTTAAAGCAGAATTTGGCTCTAAACTGAATAGCGCAATCGTTCATAAGAAGCTAGCCTCGCGTAAAATGAAAAAGAAGAAACATTTCAACAGTATTTCCTGCATATGAGGGAACTCGCTTTACATGCTATTATGGAAGATCAGGCTTTGATAGAGTACGTCATCGACGGTATTGTTGATTCTGAGACAAATAAAGCTATATTGTATGGTGCCAATGATATAAAAGAGTTTCGCGCCAAATTGGATTCCTATAGCAACTTGAGAAAGCGAATCGATAAGAAAAACAGTCTCCGGCAGAACAGTACTTCATCTACAAGCCCATCAACGACCTCCACAAGACGCAAATCTGTAACTAGAAGATGTTTTAATTGCGGAGATACGGATCATGTGGCGCCTGCTTGCACAAGAGGTGTCAAATGCTTCAAGTGTAACGAGTTTGGTCATAAAGCAATTGAATGCAAAAGCCAACCCAAGAAATTTCTAAACATTCAGGACCAGAAAGAAGAAAAGAAGGCTCCCTTTAAGAAGATTAAGATTAATGGAATTGAGATGATTGTACTCATTGATACCGGAAGCGACGTAAACCTAATGAAGACTTCTATTCTAAAAGAAATTGAACAATATAAGCTATAATACGAGAACAGTCCCAAAATATCTTTGACTGGAATCGGTAAACAAAAACTAAAAACAGAAGGACGCTTTACAGCTAAGTTGCAAATTGACGATTGTTACATTGACACAACTTTCCACGTAGTAAAAGATGAATACCTGTTAACTTGATACTCGGCAATCCTATACTGCACGACTTCAACATTAACTTTACATCAGATGGAATTACCGTAGAGAAAATAACTCACCTCACACTACTTACCGAAGAGAATCCACACGATGGTCTGAAGATAGGAGAAACGACGTTTTCTGAAGATATAGAAAAGATGATTAAAGATTACAAACCTAGTGAAGCTAGTAAAGAAAGTAATGTAGAAATGAAGAATACTTAGCAATGAAACTCCGATTTATCAAAACCCACGACGACTGTCACCCCTGGAAAAAGAAGTTGTTGATAAACAGATAGAAGAATGGATAGAACAGAAGGTTATACAGCCTAGCACATCAGATTTTGCAAGCCCCGTTGTTTTGGCAAGAAAGAAGAATGGTCAATATCGACTCTGTATTGACTACAGAAAACTAAAAATAAAATAATAAAAGAAAGATTCCCGCTTCCCCTGATAGAAGACCAGTTAGACCAGTTAAAAGAGGCAAAACTGTTTACATCCCTCGATTTAAAAAATGAATTTTTGCATGTAAACGTCCATAAAGATAGTCAGAAGTACACCTCATTGGTAACGCCTCAAGGCCAATATGAGTTCATGAAGATGCCTTTTGGACTCTGCACCGCGCCATCTGTCTTCCAGAGATTTATAAACAACGTCTTCCAAGATTTAATATCCACTGGTATTGTCCTAACATACCTTGACGATTTGATAATACCTTCAAAGACTGAAGAAGACGGATTAGAAAAATTAAAGAAAGTATTGAACAGAGCTCAAGATTTTGGATTGGAGTTTAACTGGGCAAAATGTAATTTTATGAAGAAGCAAATTGAATACTTGGGCTACATAATCAGTGATAAAAAAGTCCAACCGTCTAAAGAAAAAATCAATGCCGTATCGACATTTAAGATACCTAAAGATGTCAAATCCGTGCAATCCTTTTTGGGACTTACTGGATACTTTAGAAAATTTATAAAAAACTACTCATTGATTGCCCGGCCACTAACGAATTTACTAAAGAAGAATACAGAATTTTGTTTAGACGAAAACTGTGTGAATGCATTTTTTTAACTTAAAACCATATTGTGTAGTTCACCGGTCTTGTGTATCTACAATCCAAACTACGAGACCGAACTCCACACCGACGCAAGTGCGAAAGGATTTGAAGCGGTACTCCTACAGAGGGGCCCAGAAGACAACCAGATGCATCCTGTACATTTTATGAGCAAAAGACCTCACCGGCTGAAGAGAAGTATCACAGCTATTACCTGGAAATTCTGGCCATTGCAGAAGCTGTAAAGAAGTTTAGAGTCTATTTACTTGGAATACATTTTAAGATCGTTACTGATTGCACTGCGCTGACCATGACATTAAATAAGAAGGACTTACCTCCAAGAGTCGCTCGCTGGGCTCTGCTCCTCGAAGAGTACGACTACGAGATTGAACACAGACCAGGCTTGAGAATGAAACACGCAGACCCGTTGAGCAGGTATCCTAACTGCCTCATACTCACAGAAATTACAGCTCGTATTAAGAAAGCATAAGACGAAGACGCACAGATTGACCTGATAAAAAGAATCCTGGAAAAAAAACCTTATAAAGACTACATACTAGAAAACGGTATACTTACCAAAGAAGACGATGGAAGAAAACAAATTGTAGTACCGAAGAAGATGCAATACGACGTTATAAAGAAGAATCACGAGAAAGGACATTTTTCTGTATCTAAAACTGAAGAATTGATTAACCGCGAATATTATATTGAAGACCTGAAAAGAAAAATTAAGAAAGTTACAGATAACTGCATAGAATGCATACTGATATCACACAAAAGAGGAAAAAAAGAAGGATACTTACACCCGTTGGATAAAGGAGATGTGCCGCTGTCAACATATCACATTGATCATCTTGGTCCACTTACTTCGACGAATAAAAACTATAAGTACATTTTGACCATTGTTGACGGTTTCACTAAGTTCACATGGATCTATCCTGTTAAGACTTTGACGACTGAAGAAACTCTGAGCAAATTGGCTGTGCAACAACAAACATTTGGTACTCCAGCTAGGATTATATCCGAAAGAAACGCCGCGTTTACGTCTAATGAATTCCACAATTATTGTAAGGCTGAGAATATCACTCATTATACGATCACTACTGGCCAGCCTAGAGGAAATGGCCAGGTCGAACGCATCCATCAGATTATTATTGAAGTTTTGAGTAAGCTCAGCATAGATGATCCAACTAAATGGTACCGTCATATTGAAGTGGTTCAGCGTGCCTTGAATGGTACTTTTCAAAGAAGCATTGGATGGATTCCATTTGAGTTACTAATAGGAGTTAAAATGAGAGATAAGGATGATGGAGTATTGAAGTTGATAGAACAAGAGATTATTGCAAGACATAATAAAAATAGATCTGAGTTGAGACTGAAAGCGAAAGAATCGATACAGAAAATTCAAGATGAAAATAGAAAGAACTATAATAAAAATAGATAGGAAGCTAATCAATATGATATTGGTGAATTGGTTGCTATAAAGAGGACCCAATTCACACAGGGCAGTAAATTGTACCCTAAGTTTCTGGGACCTTATGAGGTTGTCCAGAAGAAACGCAACGACAGGTGCGCTGTGAGAAAAGTTGGTCAAGGTGAGGGTCCAATCAATACGGCCACCTCAGCCGATCCGATGAAACGATGGGCAGGCTCGGATACCCACTCATCTGAGACGTTAAGACAGAAGAGAAAGCCGTGTTTTGATTTACCATAGAACAAAAAACGAAATACTGCTCAAATCACAGAGCCACACCCCACATATATATGTCCTATAATACAAAATCTATTAATTGTTTATAGCTCAAATATCTGGCACTGTCGGATATAGGGATGGCCAACACACTATTTACTACAACATTCTTAATTTTGAAACCCAGAGAAGCTCTATAAGCCTTGATCCACGCACACTCCACGAAGAGGTGGTAGGTGTTTTCCATAATTAGAAAAGTGTTGTTCTATTTCGACTTTATCTCAAGAAATTAAAAAAAAACATTTAGGTATAATTAATAAATACCAACGTGTATACCAATTGTGTAAGAAATACCAAATATGAAATCTTTTGGAAATCTGACCTAACAATAAAACTCAATTTCACGTAACCTTCCGTAATCCTTATTCATGCATTAATAATGAAATAGGTATGTTTTATAAAACTCTAGCAAAATTGTCATACATTATTTATGAACACAATATGTAGGATCACTTAGCGTACAGTCAACTTTCGGGTTTTCCAAAACACATTACTGTAGGCTTAAACAAGTGGCTTTCGATTTTTTATAACGACAGTAGAATAGAAAAGTAAATGTTTGGAATTGACATAAGCCAAAGAAATATCACGAGACTAAGCGTAAAGAACTTTGAAATGATAGACAAGTGTACTGACTTTCTATGCTAACAAACGAAACTTAAATATCGTTGGCCAATCGACAATTAAAAACGAGCCAAGTTAAACTTTTGACAAAAAAATGTTTTATTAATTTGTTTCGTTTGCTAGATTGGTTTTCACCCTGTTACCTGTGATTTTGTTTGTTCACGTTAGCTAGCTATTAACCTACATCTCAACAAAACTACTTGCTAGCTATCCACTTCTTAATCCCAAGTGCAACATAAAATCTTTCTCAAAAATATCGTTTGCTTACTAACAGAGAAACTCTCTCTCGTCAGAACATTAATGGTTGGGAACAATAATTCGTCCCAAACAGTGAAATCGATACATTCTGCTCTCGATTGAAACGTTTACTAGCATAGCAATTTTGATAGATTCTACGTACATATAAGAATATGGCTCAAGCTTTCAGCGTTCGCAAACAAATGAGGCTGTCAACCGCAGGTGCGTCTATACTATACGACTACGCCGTGCGTTCGCGTAACGAATTTTCGCGTAATTCCTTAGGTCTGTGGCACACTGATAGAATCCAATCGGTTTCCGTGATGGTAAATAGATTTTTTTTAGAACTTAATGTGTTTAGTGAGCTATATGCGCCTATGCCTATGAACTGTTAAAACACCACTGGTGTCTATGTACAACTGCCACATTGTAATACACACATTAACACTCATTATCCAACCACTCCCGTTCTCCGACGACCCTACTCACTTGAAGAAGATAATCTTAACTCCGGTCTTTAATTATAGTAGGTTGTATCTCTTATACAACCATGGTCGTGCGGCTTAAATCGAGAAGTGGATTGAATGTACTACTGGTTGTAGAAATCTTTGATATTCATTCTATTAAGATTACTAAAGTTAAATAATTATTATCTAAAAGAATATTTTAGGACTTATAAATTTACAGACATAGAACCCTTATGCATTAAGTTCATTAGTTAGCAGCAAGTTTGACTTGCGCCAACTTTGCGACTATGCGATTAAACAAGTTAGATTGTAAGGAGTCTAGTGTAAATTGCAAATAATTGGCAAATGCGTGTCTGATTACAGTGATTACGGACCATGTAGGGTAAGTAGGTATATGACTACGTTATACAGAGTATGTACATATGTATTACGTATGACTGTATGACTTAAAATCTTAAAATGATCAGAAATCTTGCCGTTGCAAAATTAAAAATAAAAAAAAATTACCGTTAATTTGATCAAAAGTTAATAGCTAGTTAACTCAACACTGATACAAAACGGTTATAAAGAAGTTAGATATAGAGAAAATATTATATTACTAAGCCAATTGGCCTAGTTCAGTTTAGAAGGACAATATTCAGTTGTTTTAATGTTATGTGCTAGTAGATACGTTTACAATAGTTAAATGTCAATTATGTCATCCATCTCTCCGTTTTTAACGATGTTTTTTTTTTTGTGACAACTTAAATTCGTAATAGGGGCTTCCGTTTCCGTTGCCCAGGATATACCGCTAAAAGGTTATCGAGCGGAACATTTCACTCGTTGTACCACTATACTTTTATCAAAAAATATTCAATCACTGTTAAACACGAGGGATATAGATTGAGGACCGGGTTTAGAAGGGGAAGAAGGGATAAAATGTGTAAATACACTTTTATATGTATTTACTTACCATTACAATAAAAAAATAAAAAAAATAAGGTTAAAATTTAAAACCCGTCTATATAAAACTTGCGCTATCAAAAGTATGAAACAAGAAAATATTCTTGTCTACAAACTATTCAATATTTTTCTATAACTTATAACTTACACTTTAATTTACATCTTAATTTAACATGAGGATTTTTCAGCCATTTATTGTGATCTAAAGAACAAAAATATATAAACACTAAAGATTTGACTCTGCTGAGGGACACATAGGCCTGTCCCTTAGCTAATAATGACTTCTCTAAATCGATTACTGCTTTATCTAAAGTACACCCTTCTAATTTGGGCAAAGTAACAGCCCAAGTAAAGATTGTTTTTGCTATAGATCGAACTGTTATCGCTTTCACCGCATGTAGGTACTCCCAGCTTTCGGCTTTGCCGTAGTCGAATGATTACACGCAATCATCAAACGAATGCAATCAAAGCAGCGATCATAAACTAGTAATAGAACATATATTTGAAATGTGCTAATTAAGCCCTTTCGTTGCACACCCTACACGGCACCTTTCAACCATTTCTTTTTTAAATTCATGATTTTAAGTTTTTCTATACAGCGCCATAGCGCCATAGCCTGTAAGCAGCAGACGATAAGACCCTTCTAAAGATAGCTAATTTGTTAAAGTATATAGTTAAATAAGATAAGTAGTTTAGAAGGAATGAGCGAACAGATGAGCATACATACATACTCGTATGTACGTACATACGGGCTAAAATCACAAACTGCTACTGCTGTTAAGGGGTACGATTTTTAATAAATACGCTTAAAAACTTATTGTGAATTCAGCTACTGTGTATATTTTTACTGTTATAGCAACGGATATTAAATTATTCTCAGTATGCCTTTACCCTGTCGTCTAAGTTAATTTGACAGTGTTTCGTCGACAGCAACGCCTTCATATTTGTGCGTCATTAATTAATTACTTCAATAGTAACATTTATTTCACGCTGCCGTACTAAAGACGTCTGGTGTGCGTTCACAGATTAATCCGTGGCCTGAATAATTTTCGTAAATCAACGAGTTCATTTTGTAAAATTTCATTCCGGCTTGTTTTATTGTTCGGAAATAATTTATAAAATTTCTTGGGAAAACTATTAAAACCATCAGAAGTTCAGATTTAATATCTGTTGTTATGATGTTTTTTTTTTATTTCTTTTGAACTTTTTAACTATGAGTGATTTGGTAAAAGTAAATATTTACGTATCCGTGACATAAAATTTCCTTAAAGACACTAATGCAATTTACAAAACTGTTTGTGAAAAATAACTATCTACAGTAGAAATCCTGATGTATCGCTGGGCAAGCACACCGGTAGTGGACATAAACTGCACCTGGGCTTGAAATAACTGTCTATAAATACTTGAGACGAAGCTAAAAAAATACTTGAGACACTGGCAGTTAGTGAGATCTCTCTTAAACAAGGGTGAGTCCTACAAAAAATATTTTAGGCACATAAGTTTTCTGTATACCATTATACCATAGTTTAATAGTTGTTTAGCCACTATCTCAGATATAATTTTCTGAATTGTTCATAAAAAAAACATTAAATTTAGCAACAACTAAGTGGTATCAGGGCACCTCATCGAGCTTCATAACTCTATGGGGAACGAAGTAATTTCCATCAAAAAAAATAAAAAAGAAAAACTTGAAAAAATTCCAATTACGCCGCCCTCCATTGAATTTAATGAAATCTCCACAATTGTGTCTCAACATTGCACAGGTGTATTTTTGTTTAATAAACCTAAGACGAAAAAAGGTCACCCTGTTATCAAGGGTCGTGGACAAAGGACGGTGACTCGTTCCACTTGTCTTAAGATAAAAAGAGAAAGTGGATTAAACGCATAGATAGCTGCCACCCATAAAGAGATTCTACTCGGTGATAATACTGAGAAGAAACGGGCGAGTACTGTGTTTGCTATCTAAAAAGGTTTCATTCCAATGTATTTTTATGCAGGTGCCTATTAAGATAAATTTTATGTTAGCCCATCTTATTTTTTAGGTTCTAAACTGTAGACCGGGAGAACATTGTGTCCAGAGCAAGAATTAAAATAAAGTTGTGTTACAACAATATGAAAGGATGAAAAGTAATGCTACATTTTTTATAGCAACAGGTAAAAAGATTACGTGAATCTTTTGTCAGAGCTGAAATGTGATACCGTACAAAAAAACAAGGAATGCGTAAGACTATACAATAACAAGTAGTTACACTACACAATGCTAGATTCTATACATTGAAACGTTTTTAATCCAAAAGACATTTCTTTAATACAAATCTTGAACCAAAAACAAACATAAAAGGGAAAATAATGAAGCTGATCTCTTTGACTGTTCTGTAAAAACATGAAAAGACGATCTCTGATTTATATAAAAGATAAATTGAAGCAGCTGTTTTTATTTCAAATTTGCGATCAGTTTCGTTATATAACTTCGTTACCATGAAAAATGAGAGGTCATTATCGTAGGTACTGTGACAGATAAAATAAATCTCGTTTTTACGTATCAAACAAGACAAAAATATAAAGCATACGATTCGTGCAAAGATAAATCAATCTCAAAGAGGCCAAAGAAAATGGATTACTTAAAATTCAAGTCGATATATATAGCTTTATTTCCATTGTTAGTAAATTTCAGACTTCAATATTTTTGCAGAGTGCGCATTAAATTTCGTATTCTCTCTTGGGGATCTGAAGCAATTATTCGCGTTCAAAATGCAGTTACTTTCCTTGCATTGAACTTGTGATGCATTTCTGCATTTCCGCGATTCAATAATGCAGACAAAAGATTTGCTTGCTGTAATTGTAGTTTTTGTTCTATTCGCTATTTTCCTATTTCATATCTCGGATGAAAAACAATTATATTAAATCTAAAGACTCTCTTCTCAAAGACCCCACAATTGGTGGGGTAATCAGCAAAGGATCGAATACTCTGCCAAAAACTTTAAAATAAATAATGTAAACTCTTTTGGAAATAAATGAAACGAAATGAAACAACAGTCCTTAGAACACACAAAAAATATGTATCCGTGCGGTATGCGGCGTTGGTATAATGGACAGCTGTAAACCATTATTTAAAAAGCTAAAAATCTTACCTGTGCTTTGCCTTTGTATAAATTGTAGCGTGGCTTAACTAAACAAAAATGTTTCTAGGAAATGAGTAGTGCACTGAGCGAAACTTATCCAACCTTAAGGACCTTAGAACGGCGGTATACTCAATTCAATCGCGGCAATTTTAATATGGAGGATGATACTAGATCCGGCGGGCTAATAGAAGTAACTACCGATAAGAACATTGTGACTGTACGAAAATTATTAGAGGAAGACCGACGTGTGATCTATCGACAGAATCAGTTAAGTGCACCACTGTTCATCGGATTCTTCACGACCATTTGAAATTGCGAAAACTTTGTTCGCTCTGGGTACCGCAGTTGGGAGCAACGTGTGACTTGGTCTCTTAATATGTTAAAAAAAATTTCAGACGGTCGATCTAACTTCGTGAACTAGATTGCTCATCACTAGACTTTTCGGTTCTGGGTCGTTGAGTAATTTTTTAAGTCATTGGCTTTCTTTAAGTCATTGTTGATAAAAACTGCATATTTTACAAGTTTTTGAACCTGTCACAACTGCTTTAAATATTATCGCGATTAAGTCCCGAATTACACATTTAATATGTATCATCTGTCATAAAATATTTGAAAGGTCTATTTTCACGTAAGAAATCATAACATTCTACAAGACTCCATTATCTTGCTTACAAAGTCCTCATCCTCTTTACATTATGTAACTATAGCACCGCAGCTTTGCACCTGGTACATGGTACAAGCTTACGCGGAGAATTTAAAGAAACGTAAGAGTAGGATTTTTGTATTATTTTAATTGCGATATAAAACAGTAATATTTTTTCTTTTACTCACATTTCTTGTAGAAATTTGGATCATATAACATTAATTTTAATAAGAAATAATCAAAATCATCCAACTAAGCACCCACCGTCTGCCTAAACCGCAATTTATTCCAAAGATGCGATATTTTTAATTAGCACACAGGTATGTAAGTTCAGAGTCTATCATCAGATTAAAGCTATGTATTACCAGTAAATTGAATAGTCTGTTAGTAGTGACTTATTTGATATCGATAGGATATCTTACAAAATGCTAACTAATATTATGAATGCGAAAAAAGTTTGTTTGGTGTTACGATTTCAAGCCTTAACTACTAAACAAATCACTAAGAAATTTTAAAAACTACTGTTCCCGAAGGATAGAAAAGCCAAATTTACGCGAGTGAAGTCGCGGGCAGAAGCTAGTAATACTATAATTCGGTTGACAAATAATTTAGTAACATGAAAGGAATTTGAGAGATGCTAAAGTTTATATAGATGTATAATTTATTTCCCTTCAACAATTATGATCTTTACATGCATGTAGTGACACAGCTAATATTTTTATAAGTATTGTTGCATTTTGCACTTAAGCATAAGTAGGGACAGTGCATTATTAAATGGAACTCACATCTCTTATGAATTGTACCAGAGCACTAAGGTGGTGTTAAAAATTCAAGAAAAAGCGGCGTTTCCCAACTGCGGCCCTCGAGGGTACACTTAACGCGACGCCGGCGGGCTGTGATGAAAATACTTAATGAACTAAAGGAAACAACGACCAATGACGTTTGAGAAATTGACCGACTTACTGAACCGTGGAGTTGAAAGTTTAACAAAATTATATAAATGAACGATACGTTACCGTATTGTTGAGCTATAAACACAATTACTACTTTTAGCCCGTTTAATATTTGTCAGTGTATTAAATAAGTGGATTACTGTACTGTGATAAAATTAGGCAAATTCAGTTTTCATGGAACAGAATTTCGCTATGTTCTCGGAGCGTAAATTTTATATTTATTTAGTGAGAGTTTATTTCTGTTTGAATAAAAGCGTCTTAACTTTGGTAGAATCTTTGCCCTATAGAAACGCCATTACTATCTTATGGCATTTCTATAGGGCAGAAGAATACTGGTATAGTGATGTATTTTTTGTTATAGACTCGAAAGAGCCCTGGCCACAGATAAGATAATAGTTACTTCGTAACAGATACATCACCCCCAATATAAAAGTGAAAATACCTACGCTATAATAGCCTACAAAATTTAACCTGGCGTTAACTTCGACCAGAAATATATCTTATTTACGCTTCTCGAAATTTGAGAACGCCTTGCCTACCGCGCGACCTTCGCCTGTGTGTGTAGCCGAACTGCCGGACACTTTAGTGTTGTACAAAGTACACCAATAATGAAATAGATTATTTATTTTGGGGTATGTTCTGATATACATTGCGAGCACTGTTCAGTGCTCTTACTGGCTAAAAATTCGTTCCGTTTTGGACTGACAGTACATTACTGCAGTATCCTAGGAAAATTGGCCCAGGATAGCCCATGTAACATCCTAGAATATTATTATTATTAAATGTTAAGAAAAGTAAGATCGCCTTTATGAAACATTACTCCACGGTGTAAAGTTATTTCTGTACGTGAGTGAAGTAGGTTGAAACTGGTGCAAACTTTATGGTTTCAACCTACCTGTCTCAAAACTTTACAGAACGTGTACTTACTTCATAATTACATTTTCATTTCTATGAATATGAATAAAGAAAACGTAGAAAATAATAATTCAAACGAACCATATTTGTCACAATATTAGTTTTAGTACTAACTTCCTGGTGAAACTTATTCGGAACCGATCGTCTTGGAAGTAATTGAGGAAAGCCTAAGTCCAGTAGTGGACGTCCTATGGCTCAAATAATGATAATAATGGTGAAATAAATTTAGATTACAAACATATTGTCTGATTGCCCACCAGTCACGGGTAATTCGTTTCGTTCTCATTTCAATCGATCCAAATATATTTTTCATATGACGTTTAAAATAATATTGACCGACCCAATCGATTGATTTTAACTCAACAAAGAAATTATATAAAGCAGGTTTAGTCAATATGTTTTTTACCGTGTGGTATGGTGAATTATTTACTATAATAATATATCAAAACTATTATCTGAAACCTTCTCTTTGGTTTCGTGGCATCGTTTTCGTACAACCTTGATGTCCTGGGTTCGATACCAAATATGTACTCATTGTTATAGTTGTTTAAATGTAGGTGTGTGAATACACCTCTGCCTAAGTCTTGATTTCTATGTTTTTTGTTTTTGAAATATATTTATACTATTTAGAGGACTAATTAGATGGTGGATGGATAATAATAATACCTTTAAATACTTTTTTGGAAGTATAACAAAAAGGTGACTATGACTTAGAGAAAACATCTGTTTTTAAATTCATTTTAGAACTGACTCCCAGAACAATCCTACAACACGTATAAATCGACCACTATATTCTTATCCAAGTCATCAATTATTATTGTAGTTTACTGTTAGATATAGGCCTCTCTTAATTTGTACCATAGCATCCTCTGCCTTCCACATCCAATCTATACCAACTACCTTCTTAAGGTTGTCGTTATTAAAGTAAGTAGAATAATTTTTTTTTTCAAAACCAACAATTGTGCAATTTTGTCAATATTACGTTTATGTATTTTATAACTTTCTTAAAATGTTTTTTTTTTATTTGTATTCTCTATTACAGTGACCTACTCAAGTACATACAATGTCGATATTTATGTGTAGCTATTAAAATAAAATATTTTATTTAATACAATTTTCTTTGAAGTTTGAACTATGATGAAAGACTAACATCTCTGGCCAATATTTTATGTATGTACTAAAGAAATTCCTTTATAGGAAAATAAACATTAAGCCCATTCCAAACTAGCGCTAGGAAAACTTTAATATTACAAGTAAATTTAAGTACACGCTATTATCTAATGTACTTATAATCACATAGAAATAACAAATATCGATTCAACAATAATACCCATACGTCCTTCGATAGAAATAGGTAATCAAGTAATACCCCGACCCATCAGAATGACACAATATGATAGGCCTTTTTTGACATATTTTTCCTAGCCTGTACTTTGTCAGTCAAATTACTCGACCTGTAGATCGAAGAGCTGCTTAGAATCACTGCATGGGTAGCAATTTACAAAGACGGATGGTTATTGTCAGACTTTCGTCAGGAAATATGAAGATTGATGGTTTGATAGATCCCTTATTTATTGATTCGAGGACCAAGGATGCTTTTGTATGCGATGGGAGTTCTGCGGACGGTGCTTTAAACCCTTTTACGTTAATCCAAATGTTGGACCAGAAAAATATATTTAAGGAACAAACTGAAAGAAATATCCACAGTAAAGTACTCTCAATACTGTTATTGAGACTAATGTACAAGCTGTACAAAGAAATGTTTCTTTGCTTTCCGTGTAAAACTTGGTGTGGTATGTATATACCATATACATTTTTTTTTGTACAGTGAAATATAGAAATAATCAACCTGCCTGTAAATTTCAATAAGATATAATTATCTTGTAAATGTAATGTTTTTATCTGACTTAAAGACAGCTCCGTTATATAACGTACATGAAACCCTTTAATAGTTATTTTAAAGAATCGTTAATTGCATTGAAACGGCGAATATACTCAAAAAACTAAATACTTTCGGAAGTTTTTTTTTTTGTTTTAAAAAATAAATTATAATATTGAATCTTTCAAACCAAAATCCAGCAGAGTTACCACTATACACTTTAATCACATACCAATGATCCACAAAAATGGATGACTATGGCTTATTTTGACATCCCCACTATTAGGCTAGCGCATTGGCTCGAGTGGTGGTCGGTCGAAGAGTCAATATGGCGGCTCGGCTTTGGTGGGCTGGCGCGCTAGCTTACGTCACGTCCGTTACAATATATATCAATAGTATAAGATAAGAAGATAATGACTGGCCTGTTGGTCTAACTAACTAATAACTTTCTAAGAATAATGTGTAATCTGTCTGTCTATCTTTAGATTTTAAAATAATTGAAAAGCATTATTTTAAAGGTGGATTGATTTAAAAGTTTGTACGGAAATATCTTACAATAAACGAGGTAATAAGAAAAATAAAGGAAGCCGGGCAGCATTCGCTGTAATAAAATAATATTAAATTTTAAAAGGTACTCAACAACCTTTTAATTTTAAAATTAAAGAAGAGTGGTTATGAATGTTCCCGGCATTTTTTTTGCAGACTAATGCATTGCAAGTACGGCTTTTAATGTAAAATAACTAAAACTAATTTTAGTCAAAAGCTGAATAACATAATATGTACTGGTTGAGGATAACGGCTTCAATCTTTATCCTTACTAATTCTAAAGTACGATTCACACCGAACGGGCCGCGCCGGTGCGCGTCGAGTAACGCCTTGGTAGCCGATCGCAAGTGGGTGCGCAAGAAATTTCACGCAAAAATGAATTTTAAGTAATAAATATAAACTTCAATATTCATCACCGTACTAAAATAGCGCTCCGGTGCTGCCCGTTCGGTGTGAATCGTACTAAACTAATATAATGCGAAAGTGAGTTTGTTTGTTACGCTTTACGCTATAACTACTTATCCGAACTCATGAAATTTTGCATACACTTCAGGGGTACAGTAGTAAAAAGTACGGCACTCTAAAATGTCCTTCCAATTCTTCCAAATAAAAGTACAAGTACTGCCAGTTTGGTAACAGTGTGTATAGCTAATGATAACGAGTTAAAGATTTAACAAGTATAAATCAAAAGTTAAAAAAAAAGTAGGTCCTTCCGCTTAGGATCTATGATGCTACATATGGATACACACTTATGTCACCCATCCTTCTTGCGCGAGCAGGGGTTAAAAAATGTTTTGTTTAAAAATACATTTTAATGTTATTATGATTACACTCGACTTAAATCAGACCTTGTTTGTTCACAAGTGTAATACTCAAATTATATACTTCTAAAATAAATTAAAGGTTAACATGAGTTGATAATAAAACTAACACTTATTAAAACCAATATCAAATTCGCGCCACTTTTTTGTTTTAATTTTAAAAAGAAAAGGTTTTAATTTAATTTGTTGGAACTTTCATGTATTTTGTGTGAGTGTATATGCATAGTTATTTTAAATTCTGTGTGTATCTCGTCACTAAGATGAATAATCCTATAAAATTCTTAATTTTTGCAACCTAAAATAGGTTACGTATAAACAGGCAGCCACTGTAAAATTAATATAAAATAAAATTAAGATATTATTACTGAAAATGTACTTTATTTTGTTGCAGACTACAGCAGACACGTGATGGTGTAAATGAAAATGTCTCTTGAAATGTAATGTAGGAGATTTTGTGAAGTGTCGGGATATTTTGGACGGTGCGTCGGAAAATGTAAAATGGAGTGCTTTCTCGGCGCCAGCCCGACTCACATTTTGTCCCTATGGACCTTGCTGCTCGGATGCTTCAATATTGCAGGTTAGTAAATGTATTACTACTCCCTTACAGGGTTGGCTTCAACACTCGGATCGTGTCATAAAATATTCATAACTTCAAATCTGTATAAAAATATCTTTATAGGAACTCACAAAGGTTTACCTCGAAGTTGTCATGACGCAAAGAGTTGAATATATATAAAGAATATTGAGTATATTTTCGTAATATCTGTTTTCTGTCTATATTTTTTAAGAAATCAAAAATGTCTTCCTTGTGTATATATTTTATCTCAGAATAAACCTTCCGTGAATAGAGGGGCTCGTGGCTAAGTGGTAACCGAGTAGGTTAACACTGTAGGCTAACACACAGGTCAGTCTAGGATGGGTGACCATTCTTAACGCATTGAGACCCCTCCGTGCCTCGGAGAGCACGTTAAACAGTCGGTCCCGTGTGCCATACAAACATCTGTGGCATTCGTTACGGGTAGTTAAAGCCCTAAAAAGTCCGACAACCTGGTTTAACTACAGAACTTCGATATCGCCTAGTACTTGGGTTGTGGGGGTCTGATGGCAGTCGCTTCACGTAAAATATCAAAGTTCGGCCGTATCGTAGTTAGATTGAAAGCCGAAATTTTACGGTCCATAAACAAAACGAATCGTTTTTTGTTTATTGGAACGCGGCAAAAGCAAGTACGACTACGTAACGCATCGTAACTAATATTGTAAACTAGAGCATTATTTATAATTATATTATTAGAAAAACTAGTTTTTGCCCGCGGCTTCGCTCGAGATCAGTTTTTATTTGCGTAATAAAAGGTACCCCATGTACTTTTTACGTACCCCTGACAACGTGTACACAAAATTTCATAATAATCGGAAGAGTAGTTAAGGCGTGAAAACGTAACAAACAAACAAAAAACATAAAGGTATCCATCGAGAAAAGGGGTCGTTTCTTCATTCCTTCCTTCCACCCTGGTGTGATACATGATGAGGTTCCGCTAGCCTAAATCACGTGTATTTTTTTTAGTTCAAAGTATATTTAAAATTTTCTAAATATTAACTTTAAATATAGAAATAATCGCGCATTCTACGAAAAAATTAAAATACACGTGATTTCACACTACACCCTCCTCGCCCCTTGTGATATTTACTACCCATAATTCATCTATTTATGGTCGATTTGTTCATCATGTTTATTTCTATTTCTATTTTATATTTCTTGATTTTTTCCGAACCCCCATTTCCCTCCCCTCCTTCCGAGCCTTACGTGATTAATGGACAATCCCAAAGAGTACCTTTTAAAAGGTCATTACTTAGCTGAGGCGTTGAGATATAAATAAAACTGGCACATAAATGTTTTTGTATCTAGAACTTTGATTTCAAACTCCTGAATCAAATTGGATTCCTAACTCAAACAATAATTACCGTATGATTGGATGAGTCTCGCAAGACTCAATGTGGTACTCACTACTCTATCTGTACAGCCGTATTAACTGTTTTAGTACTAATCGTTGTTATGTAATACTGGCACATCATTTGCAATGTTAAATTACAGCCGCCGTACAGCAGATTTGTTACGGAATATCTTTCTCCCCGCTATGTTGTCTGTCTTTAACGATATGCCAACACGTCAGTTCACTTCAAATGTTTGTTTATATCTCCTTCGATTATTTCCGCCTTTGTATTTTATTATTAGGCTTTATTTGATGGTAATCAGCCTATTTCGGAGCGCAGTATCTGGATTTTATCCTTATATTATGCGAGATCCTCATTAAGTCCAAGTTGAAACCTTGCGCGAAACTTGAATATTACGCTAAATTAAATGGGGAATGTAAGGTATGAGGATTATTGGAATTAATTATTTGTGTCATTACGATGTAAAATACTTTTATAATATTTATTATAGAGATTCTATAACTAGTGACCTGATAATTTTATCAAGGTTATATTACAGACAATAATTTATTAAAATAATTAATGGTTTTAATACCAATAAATATAGGACATTAAGAAAAAGAAAAAAACACTTTCTTGCCATTATTCAATTGTTTTTCTGTCCGCCAAAATGAGTGAATCTAACGAAAAAATTCGATACATTCTGAAGTTTTATTACCAAAAAGGGAAAAATGCGAATCAAGCCGCGAAAAAAATTAATGACGTTAAGGACCTAATGCAGTGTCAGCAAGAGTAGAACAAAGTTGGCTCAAGCGTTTTTAGTCCGGGAATTTTGATGTCAAAAACGCAGCTCGCTCTGGTCGCCCTCTTACGGATAAAGACGATGCCATTTTTGAAAAAGTTTAACAAAATCGGCATATTAGCAGTTAAAACATAACCGAGGAACTGAGGATTGACCACAAAACAGTTTTTATCCATTTGTAAAAGTCTGGCTATACAAAAAAGCTCGATATTTGGGTGCCACGAGCTCACTGAAAGGAACCTAACGAATCGTGTACTCATTTGTGATTCTATATTGAAACTGAACCATTTTTGAAAAGATTGATCACTGGTGATGAAAAGTAGATCACCTACGATAAGAACGTGAGAAAAGGGTCATGGCCAAAGGGTAGTCAAGCTCCACAGACTGTAGCGAAACCCGGATTAACACGCAATAAGGTGATTCTGTGTGTATGGTGCGATTGGAAGGGCATCGTTCATTGGCAAAATCATCGATTCGGATCTCTACTACCAACAACTAATGAGACTCAAGCAAGAAAGTAAGTAAAAACGACCAGAATTGATCAGCATAAAGCCATATAGTCCAGCCCTTGCAACCTCAGCTTATCACCTGTTTTGGTCTCTTAAAGAATTGTTTGGGTAGTGTTAGGTTAACATCGTGAGCGATTTGTCAAAACTACTTGTCGCAGTTCAGAAATCCCAAGGTTTCTACAGCAACGGGATTATACCTACAAGATGGCAACAAGTTATCAAATAAAATGGCACATATATATTATAATAAACTGTAATTAAACTTTGAAAAAAAAAAAGTCTTGAATTAGTAGTTAAAATTACGAAGAACCTTTTTCCCCGACCTTACATAATACACAATAGCTTGAATGTAAATCATAAGTTAATTAAAAACAAATTAAAACTTGCGGTGCCTTTGATTAGTTGCAATACTTATTTTTTAGTAAGTAGGTACAAACTGGCAATTTAAGTTTTACATAAATAATATGTTAATAGGGTGACCCTCAACATGCGATTAGCTGGTTTTTTTTAAACACTGCTAGAGATAAGATAGCTCACTTGGAAAGAGTAAAAAATTGGGAATCCCCGATTAACACATTGTGAGTTTTGAATGTTTATATCGGTTTGAATAAAAATTATTTAAATACAATACAATTATTGTATGTGTTAACACCAAAGGTGATCGTAATTGGTTAAACCATAACCAACTAAATCGCAAAAAAACGTACCATAAATATAGTTTATTAAATCCACCTCGCAGTGATAGCTTTTAGTTGATTTCATACCAAAATGGATACTATGTAAGCACTTCAAACAAAGTAAACTATTTGTAGTATTTATTTGTACTGGTTTAAAAACATTTGTTATTTGTTGTTTGTCAGTCGTTATAAATGTAGAAGATTTGTTGACTGCTTGTTATTTTATATAAAAGTAGACTAAATATATATGCCGTGTTATAACATGGCTCACACATATTACTTGTAAATATTCTCGTCAATCCCTCCAGGACTGTGTTCACGTCGGTAGTAGGTATACTGGGACGTATTCGAAACCGCAACCGTTTGATCACCACTTCAATGTCATTAAATACCAGTTTTTCCAATTAATAACTAAAGTTAGTAAAAGTTTAAAATCGCTAGCCCAGTTTTGGCTGTTTTATTTTTATTAATATCCGTAGTAATAATAAAGTATAGCTACATTCAAACTACCGGGGAGGGTGTGACGTTTGGTACACGGTAATCAATCAAATATTTCATCGTTATTTTACCTCGCGATCGATATGTTTGCACAGCCTCTCGAACACCAAAAGTTTTATCGTTAGTGTGATTAATTAAATATAGGAAACTAATCGCTGCGTCTCATATATTGTGCCAAACATCAAAGCACAGCTTGGTATGAGGAAATCCCTTTAAACAATATAATATGTTATCCCGTTAGACGGTGCATACTGTTACTTATTACGCGCAAATTACATTATAGTTGGAATATAAAATATATGAAATTCAATTACTTATATTTACTGTACAAAACCTTTTGTCATGGGTTATAAGTATCTTCTTTTAGTAAAGTAACTCTGTCTTTCTGTCTGTCTGTCTGTTATGCTTTCACACCTCATTACTCAACCGATAATCGCGAAATTTTCCATACACGTTGTAAAGATTGCAGAAAATAACTTTTACGCGAGTGAAACCGATGGCAAAAGCTAGTCTAAACTCATATTATCTAAACTAATCTAAATACTAATTTAATATTATAAAGAGGAAATATTTGTGTTTTTGTATGTATGTTTGTAATGTTTTCTTTTAAACTAGTGGACTGATTGCGATGACACTTGGTATGTAGATAGCTGAAGACCTGAATTAACGCATAGGCTACTTTTTATCCTGACATTCACACGACATCGGGACTTACGCGGGTGAAACCGCGAGGCGCTGCTAGTTATATATAAATATAAATAAAACTTACGTGACGCATAGTATCTACTTCAAAGAAGTCGGTAAAAAATGTAGGCCACCAACACGACCCGCTATTCATATGTCTGCGCTGATCTATATCAAGTTACGCAGAGGAGGTCACCGTCATTTCATAGAGATTTATAGCATCTATTATTCCATTATAATAACTCACTGGTGATGTTAATAACGTTAGTGACCTTGTAGTTAGTCAGCGACCCAACATCACAGAATGTATTACGTTTAGTAATGTGAAAGGTCACACGTGGGGGTCAAACTACTATATTACCGAGTATTAATTATTCACTATAATATTACTAAGAGGCACATTAATTTGTTTACATAATTTATTCTGATATGGATACTAACTAAGAGTGTACAGAGATAACTATGATAAGAACATGGTATGGTTGGTGATGATGATGACAGTGGTAGTGTTGATGAAAGTCCGACCTAAGTGTGTGCAAGTTAAACGTAAATGGGATCGACTCCATATAATTATGATAAGAGCATGTTGTGGTTGGTGATGATGATGACGGTGGTAGTGTTGATGAATGTCCGAAAAAGTGTATGATAGTGAAACCTAAACAGGGTCGACTCTAAATAACTATGGTTGGTATTGATGAGGACGGTGGTAGTATGGTAGTATGAATAATGGAGATGATGGTGATGATCACGACTATACCTGCGGTGGTGCTGATGATGATGATGATAAACCATTGAAGATGATAAAAAGACGATAATGGAATGAAATTAATGATCTTACTTACAGTATCTTTACTTTCACTTTTAACGTGAAACCCATTACTGTAGCTAAAATATTAAACGGTCGATAGTGTTAAAGGCTCTTTTGTAAAACTAATGAAGCGTTTACTGTCGCACATTTTTTTTTATTCATTCACTGACAAATAAAACCTACTAGAGACAATATAATAAATTAATGAAACATGGACGATCTACGATTATTCGTAGAACATTCATGATGGCTACGAACGGTCTACAAATAGTACATATCAGGACGGTCTACGAATAGTTGTAAAATTCTTTAATAAAATAATGAACTAGCAACCCGCCCCGGTTTCACACGGGTAGCAGAGTCTACTTTTTTCATTATTTTGTGTTAATCTTAGAAGATACATAAATAAAACATACATAAATAAAACAATGCTATAATATATATTTTTAAGAGGAATAACTCAGTAATACATGGTTGTCATATAACTATATACTCTATACTCCAGGAAAGCTTCCATCCAGCATGTTTTTTCCGACATCTTCAACAATCGTCGTCATATCTCAGCAAATATATACAAACCTTATTGAATTATAACAATCACTCTATCCATTAACGAAAACCGTAAGAAAATTTGTTCGATTCTTTTGGAGTTCATCACGTTTAGACAGACAGATAAAAAGACAGACAGACGTGGCCGGGGACTTTATTTTATATGCAATATGTAGTGATATGAAACAAATTTCATACAAACGAAATAACGATTAATATTAAATAGCGACTAAATTATGAAGGATACATACCGTGTACAATAAATAGGTGCTGATCCCAGAACCGTATTTAAACTATTTATTAATGTATGAACTGGGAAACAATATTGATCCTTAGATGATTATCTTACCCTATTTGTGGTATAGTACAATGTTTCAACCACAATCTATTACACTAAAATGTAATTGTAAACATTCACTGGCCTCCAACCAATGAATTCGGGGTCTGATTCGTCATTGTAAAATTATGTGAATTCAGGCATCTACTGACAAACTCGAATAATTCTTGAGACTTTGGGCTATAAGGAAGAGAACTGTTTAAATATTAAACAAATAATTCGGTGGACTGGTATTTATTGTTGGTAAAGTTTGTTGATGTTAATATTTACTGCGTATAAGGACAAGATGAAACAGAGTACATAGTATCATACTTTTGGTTAATAAAATATCATTTGTTATTTTTAAATCCAGGTCATATATGACCATACTGATGGAAGAAAAAGAAATAAAAGGAAGTAGGTACCTTATAGAAATCGCTAGTGTACTAGTGTCTCACAAATCCTCCTCCTGTTTGAAGCATAAACTTGATATGCGTATGTCCTAAATTTTGGTGTAATTCCTAGATTTACAATAAAAATTTTAATATATTTGTTTTTTTTTGTCAAATTAAAAATTTTAAGTTCTGTCTAAACTAAAAAAAAATAGGCAGTCATCGGACTGCCGACAGAAGTGAAAACTTAAACGAAACGACGAACTTAAAACGTCACACTAGCAGGTAGGTGACATTAATTAATAAGGAGCTGACAGACCTCGATGTTTAGATTAGCGCCCTCTATTGGGTCTATATATATGTATTATTAGCGTGACGGTCACGAGTTCAGTGCTTTTTCTCCATAGCAAAAGGGCACATACTTGCCTGAAGAAGTTTTCACTTAAAAAAAAATAACCTTTAAAAACCTCTTTTCTTAATCAAAACGATGAAGATTCGTAATAACTATCAAAAATAAGTAAATAAGTGTGGTGTTCTAAGGTTAAACTAAAAAAAATGTTTTCTATAACAGTTTTTTTTTTGCTCTCACAAAACCATTTGTCTTATATAATTATACCTCCATGTAACTTTTAAAGCAATAAAATAATAAAGAACTTATGTTGACATTTTACTTGACATGATTAAGTTTATTAGGCACATCAAGTAACCTGAATAAATATAACTTCTTAACTTTAACAAAAAATTCCCTCATATCATGAAAATAATTTTTGCTTGAACAAATGTTAATTAAAGTGAAAACTTTACTTACTTCGATCACAAGAACGTTTAGGTCTCAGGCATTGTGCTAATAACATGAGGTACACATTGTTAGTATTCTCGTTAAACCATTCAATGAAATTAAATGCTTGCTTTGACCTACACCATAACGGTACTGAAAACTTGGATCTTTTCAGTACTGAATAACTAAGTTTGGGCACGATTTTATTTAATTTCAGTTAAAAATCTTATTAATATTATAAAGGCGAAAGTTTGTGAGAATGGAGGGATAAATGATTGGATGGATGGTTCTTACTCTTTTACGCAAAAACGACTTAACGGATCTGGATGAACTTTGGTACATAGCTAGATCATAGTCTGAAATTGAACATACTACTTTTTATCCCGAAAAAATGTGCGGTTCCCGTGGGGTAGATTTCACCACAATTTCTACGTGAACGAAGTCACAGGAAACGGCCAATAAATTATAGTTTTAAAAACTTAAAAAAAACACGCTTTAATAGCACATGAAAGAAATCTACCTCCTGGGTCCACAGCTAGACTATAGTCATTAAACCCAATCGATTGGACTCGTCAAATCGAATCATATGAGCCTAAACTGGAGAGTTCGACTATCAGCGACATGTAACCTGAGAAGAAAACATTTATATGGTCTGGTTCGTCATTGTAAAGTTATGAGAGATCAGGCATCTGCTGACAAACTCGAATAATTCTTGAGACTTTGGGCTATAAGGAAGAGAACTGTTTAAATATTAAACAAATAATGCGGTGGACTGGTATTTATTATGTACATATTGGTAAAGTTTATTGTTATTAATATTTACTGCGTATAAGGACAATGTGAAACAGGGTACATAGCACTTTTTGGTTAATTAAATAAAATATTTTTTTTTAACTCTCTAGCCAATAGTTGCCTGGAAGAGGTCGCTAATTGCGATAAGGCTGACAATTGTACCAGGCTTTCAAAAGTGTTTTAAGCTTTTACTTTATTACGTAAGAATATATACCTATGTACACAAACTCTATTAATCGTATTTTATAAATAGTACCGGGACGAAGTCCTAATTTACAGATGTTATAAATTTAATAAAGATGTATTGTGGCCATTGCCACAAGTAATGATAAAATATTATACTCAATAGAAACGTATCAACCCCGATGATCTTTTTTCTGTACTCGTGTATAATCTAAAGAAAATTGTCGTCAATCTAAAGCCCATTAATTCAGAGGCGGAGTTCAAACAAGTTGGAGCGACGTATAAAGTCGAATAACTTTTCAGACATGTGTCTTTAGCGAAATGAAGGGCTTGATGCTTTGAATATGTTTAAAAGTTATTATGAATCATAATTATAGACGTGTACCTGCACAACTTTTGAAAGAACTAACTTTTTGTCCTAAAATCTGTACTCAAAGACACAGAGATCTCTTTGAGTCTTAATTCGTATTAGTAATTTTCTTAATAATTTTGATGACATTGATTTGAAGACATGACATTTCTTTATTTATTCGTTACAGTCTCCCAATATGTAAAGAGAAAAACTATCACTCCTACTAATATTATAAACGTGAAAGTTTGTGAGGATGTTTGGATGTATGGATGTTTGTCACTATTTCACGCAAAAACTACTGCACTGATTGCAACGAAACTTGGTATGTAGATAGCTGGAGACCTGGATTAACACATAATAGTGTAATAGCAAGTTCAGTACATTAATAGAAATAACACGACACGTATGTTTAAATCATCAGTACGAAAAACTTTGACACCCCATTATCTTTGTTCACTCCTCATGGCAAATAAAGCGATATTTCCTAAACTGTAATTATATAGACCTGACTGCTAAATCAGACATAGAAAGACGTTATACAGAAAATTAGCCAGAAACTATTCACTATTTTTGGCATCGTTATTATTCTTATATTATTTTTGAAATTTTTTTTAAGTTGTCGACTTGTTACCATTTAATTATATGTTAAGATTAAGACTGTTAGAAACAGTCTCAAAACTACTGATATAAACTATGAAAATCACTAACTAACAGCAACTGCCAAGTTGTTCGTACCTCTGTTTGCACTCAAGTCAATCGTTCTAAACATATTCCTACCCTTTTATAATCCCACAATTTGTTAATATTTATCCATCGACCAATAGTATTGCGTTACCGGTATAACCAGTCAAAATAATATCTATTAACTTATTTTTATTAAATAGTGAACTGTGTTATCATCTATTATAGTTTGTCCCTATTTTTAATAAAATAAATAAGAGTTTTTAATGTGGCGACAACAAAACGGATAAGTTTGTGAAAGAAATGACACAATTGAACATCGACAAAATTAAATAAAAAGATTAGCATGAAATTTTGTATACGCGCAAATAAGACCAATGTTTGCCAACTCGAAGGTAATTGAAAAATTACCATTTCATTTTTTCAACGGCCGACGTAAAACAGTTCATTAGCGTGTAACCAAATATTTATATCAGAGACTCGTGGCTATTAAGAAATGTAGACGAGAATATCAAATGTTACATATTCTCAATGTGTCAAATATTATTTAGACTGTTAAGCGGTTAAGCCACGATTGAGTGACAAATCAAACGACTTTACAAGCGTCCTTATTTAAAGATTGAATGTCATGATTAAGATAATATTCTATTTACTACACAGGTAATTTAAATAGAATTTTCCCTGTACATATATGGTGACTACTGCACTTAGGCACAATTTGACTATGGAAACTGTATGCATTTGGACAGATTCAGAAGAGCGTGTAAGAAAAAAGAATCAAACCTTTCGAAATGTGACAAATACAGATTAGTCTGATCTCCCAAGTCCCAAAAACTATTTTCAAAAAAACTAAATAAATTAAACCATTGAGGGAAAATTACATACATAGGGCCTTAACAAATGCTTTCGATCAAAAGAAGGGTACGACGAATACAATATTAGATCTCTGATTAATTATAAGTAAACGAATGGATTTAGGACTAGATAAGGCATCCATTTGATTTGGAAAAGGAATTTGAGAAATAATGTTGGGTAACGATAGATTTTAAATTAAAAGGGACTAGGGAGACAGTAAAGTATTCGTTTGACTTAAACCAGGAACAAAAAATATAAACAATCCTAATTCAAAAATAATTAATATACATAAATATACTCACGCCTATATCGACGAAGGGGTAGACAGAATAAATGGCCACATTTGGCTGACTATAATTTAGTCCTACTCACGTTATATAGCCTTTTTTTTTTTTTTGTGCGTGTGGAACCCCCTCGGGCCGTCACCCCACCGGGGTTTTCGGTGGGGCGGTGTGTCGGAATCGAACCGACTAAAACCACACGGTGTGCCGTACTGCGCCCTAAGTAGGAGGGATCCGGGAACAGCTTTTATTAAGACATCCGGACCCTTCGGGTAAAAACCTCTCAATTAGGCACGTTATATAGCCTAGCTCAGCCTATTGCCGTCAACCGGCACTTTTGGAATTATGGATGGAAAAATTTATGTTAAAATGATGGAGTATATAGAAAGGGAAAGGTAAGTAAGAAGGGAAGGTAATGGTAGGAGAGGAATATTGCTCATAGATGGATTGGGGAGTATAGGCAATTGCTCGAGCAGGTCAGGACGCTTACCTGTAACTGAAACTGGCTATTGCTGGAAAGACTGCGCTCTCTAACCGATATAATATCTTATCTAAAATAATCTTAACTCAATAAATTTTGTATATTATATATATATATATATATATAATATTTGTCCAAAAAAAAGGAGTAAAACCGTCAAATCAATATTTAATGTATGTATTTATAGTGCCGTTACAAAAATTCCAGTAGCCAGTCTTTACTGGCTACTGGAATAAGAAATTCGATAAAGACGGTGTCTGAATAATAGTTTTTCTAATGATATGACCATTAGCTGACAGAAAGCATAATTTGGGAGAATAAACAACGAACAACAAGCAATAGACAATTCAAATATTAAGGCAACCTATTTACACATAGTTCTCAGGAATTTTTACTTTTTTTATTATCTCGGAGATATCAGTATCTCCGAGATAATAAACAAAGTAAAAATTTAGAACGAGGTTTCTATTGTTAGCCAAGATAAGTACTGACAGAAGAAAGCAGCTCATGAAGACAACAAGATTTGTCAAGTATACTATTGTATGGTTAACGAAACTAATTAAATGAAATCAAAAAGAGACCGAACGAATAGAATTATTCAATTCATAGTCTCGGAAGAGAAAAATGGTTGAATTCTCTTCAACTATTAATAATAATTGAATAAAAGAGACGGTTGTAAGGTACTGTAGAAAACATGGGCCACTTATGCACAAAACAACGATTTAAGGTCGTCATTATCATAGGTACAAATAGTCAGAGATACAATTCATTATTATTTCACGCATATACATCTAACCCTACGTCAATGAACTTGTGGCATACGCTTTGTTTCGAGATTACTGTAAAGCTCAACTTGTTTTCATTAACGTGATTGAATCAACCCATTTTGCTAGGACTCGACTGTTTGAAGCAGGTGCTTCCTTTTTGCAGTTAAGTAAGTGAATGGAGCACGATTTTTTTGTAGAAATAAATCTTCGCAACTCATCAGCTTAATTAACTCTTGGATCTTCAGTAAAGTGCATTCAGTTTTTGAACCTGATGTTTTTCGTTATACTGCCTAAATGGATTAAATTGTGTATGGGATTTTCCTTTTCAGTAGATAATATTCATAGTGTCGGAGGATTTTGTTTAGCTTGATCAGATTTATTTATAAAGCGGCACGTCTACTAATGGTGAAGACCATTGACGGCTAAAATTAATAATTAATCAAATCCAAAATCTACAGATAGCTTTATGATTGCACAATGGCGCAATGGTTTAAGTGGTCACCTCGCCACTACGCACGTCGAGTGTTGTAGGTTCAAATCCCACACGGGACAAAAATTTATGTGATCCATAAATAGTTGTTCCTTGTGTCCGCGACACAGGACTATTCGTAATGTTACCTTTAAAAAAAAAATTAACCTCCAAATATCAAGATAACAATGATTGGGATCAGTAGGTAGTTAACGAGTTAACGGAACTCTTAACAGCTACTAAGCACTTGCACTATGAAGACTTGGAACATGGGTTTATTTGTACCACATAGTAAAAGTTATTGCTTTAAGCTTTAAAACTACAATTATAAACAAAAAAGATTTGTTACGCCAGAATATGTAATATCCATCCACAAAATATTGATGATTACTCTCGCATCACTGACCTTGCTAAGTGTCTCAAGAAGCTCAGGTAAACTGCCCAAGAGTAATACCTTTAAGTACGTTATTTATTTGCGTGGTTCTACTTCCCCAGTTGGACAGCTTCCAGTTTGATTGGGAATTCGCGCTCCCCTCTAAAAAAGTTATTTTCATCTGGGTTATGGGTAAAACTGACTCTTTAGGTTTTTTAAACCTACGTTATATCAAATAATAACAAAAAGTTCAACAGATTTAAGAAAAAGTAAATATTGTAGTGTGTTAAATAATATTATAAAACCTGATTAATTAAAATGTTGTTGAATTAGGTACGTCAGTGCTTACATAAAATTGCGTACTACCTCAAAACATACATGAACATTCTCTTTCATAATTTAGGCGTGGGTATAAGGTTTTTAATACTTTTAAACTCACAATCACATAACTAATTATTAAAGATGTATGATTTATACACGTGTATATGTTTCGGTGAAAGCGACATGTTTCGCGGCCCTTAGAAGAAACTACTACGTTTGTTTCAGTATGTGCATCACCGAAACTAGTCAGCCATCATATAATATGATAACATCATGGAAGTTTTTGCTGTATGGATTATATTTAAAAGATGGGATTTCATTTATTTCTAAAGCTATGAGTAGAACAGACAACTGTATGTCGCTCTAAAACTACCAAATACAATTAAATGAAACCTTCATAAATTATATTGTAAGTACAGTAAGATTATTATTGGAATATGTATTCAATCTAATAAGTGTTTCCTTTAAAGCAACTAATCTATGAATTTTATTTATTTGTGGTATTAACAGTATCACAATCTGTGTTTTCTACCTTAAGCAGATAATGTGCTATGGCAATAATACCGCAATGATGTAGTGATATAACTAAGTGTACATGCGAGTGTTTATACTGCGAGAGTATGCCATAAACTTGCTTATTGCATTTTCATCAATAACGGTATATATAATGATTTTCAGTTTTTATGAAAACAGAACTAATGAAAACATGAACATTATGTTTGGTCATACTATTAACAGCCTAACGAAATACAAAAGTTTCATTGAAGTAAAATTAATTACGAGCTAGTCTTGTGCTTACTAATTACCAAATGGAAACCTTTGTATCCACCTAATAATTTTGTATTTCAGTGGAATTCTTGATCAAAGTTAACCGTTTTATTTTAATTACTAGACAGATAACAATCAAATGACTGCTCTTTCATGTAATTATTGTGAATAGATGACTGAATCTATTTTAATTGTATCCTAATTGAAATTATATCGTCAAAAAGGTCTAAATTTTTAAGTTACATGCCTAAATCTTTGCATCACCGGGCGTAGGACATGCGAAAACTAATCAAAATTAATTAATTTCTATAGAATAAAATATTGTAGAAGAGATACTCACTCATCTAGTAGTAAATAAAAGTAAGAAACGTATTTTTACATGTCAAGTATTTAATCTATTCCGTAAGAGCTGCCAATTTACAGCTATGTAAAGCTACAATTCCTTGGAACCACTCCCGCACATCTCAGTACGTAGAACTGTTTAGTACACATAAAATAAATACCGGTTAGCAAGATACTTACATGAACGAGATATAATAGTCCCCTTTGATTGCATGGGTGATGCAATGGTTAAAGTTATAGTCTCGCCACTACGCTGCACCGAGTATTGCGGGTATGATTCCCACATGGGAAAAAAAAATTGTGATCCACAAATATTTGTCCTGAGTCTGGGTCTTTGTGTCCATTGTTTCAATGTTTAGAGTCGCCGCGACACAGGAATGCCTAAGGCTCGAGTTGTCTTTTGAAACGAAACAAAGTAATTTTTTTTTATTCTAGCAACATGGGTAGCTAAGATAAAACTTTTGACGGGCCTGTTGGTCTAGTGGTAAGTGATCCTGATTGCTGAGCCAGATGTCGTGGGTTCAATTCTCACCCAGGACAAATAATTGTATGATGATCATGATCATTTTTTGTTCTGTGTCTGGATACACCCAGACACAGAACAAATGATCATGGTTATCCGTTATATGTATGTATTTAGAAATATATAAGTATTTTTATCAGCAGTCTAGTTACCATAGTACAGGCTCTGCCTAGTTTAGGATCAGACGGCCGTGAGTGAGACGTGTCAAGTTATTATTACTATAAAACTAGATTGAAAAGTATGAAATGTTTTTCCTTGCCTTGGAATATATATAGATTATACAGGAGTCCCGTTAAATGTAGCGAGCCTTGAGGAAAGACGTGGAAGAACGTAAAATGGGTTAACCTGACCCCAAGGCCAGGGTAACCCATTTTACGTTCTTCCTTCCCAGATCACACCTTAGTCCTCGGTAATAGGCCCCTTCATAATTGAACGGCCTATGCTTTTTGATGAAGTCAGAAACACTTTTACATATGGAGAGGTTTTTAAATACCAGAAAGCAGGACCCAAATAATGTCAATAAAAGAAGGATTAGGCACTATACGGAAAAAAGCCTGCCGTTTTAGGGCCGACAATCAAACAAAATCTTGGATCGGATTGACAGCAAAAAAAAATATCCAAATCCCTTAATTATTTTCTTACACACCAAAATTATGCCCTCAAACTATGTCCAATAAGTTTCGCACACAATAAAAGGCTAGTTTATTTTCTTAGTTCTACCTGTTTGCATTAGTTTTACTCTTCATTCATACAGGCTTTTGCGCAAGGGTTCAGAATATGCATTTACATTTATTCATTATTTCAACTACACACCACATTAAAACTGTTACTTCCCGTCCACATTTTATAAACGCCTTACCGTAGCGCGAGCTGAGAAAACTCCTAGAATTTTGATTAGGCAACGTGCCAAGAGCATACTTGTAAATATTTTCAGTGTAAAATTATATTTTCCCTTTGTTTCTGCATAGTCAAGAAATACTTACAATTATTATTTAGAGTTCAGACTAATTTGTTCAAACAGATTACAATAATTGGTGGAAGTTTGTAAAGGCAAAATACATAGGCATAATTATTATTACACGTACTCCAAATTTGGTTTAAGAGCAGAAAAAGTGTTTTATCGTTATCTCTGACCGTTCGTTTTAGAAGATTTTCTTTTGCCATTATATTAAGTGTTCGAAAACTATTCTAGCATTTTGTGAGCTTAACGATAAATGCATTTAATGAAGACCATGACATCATTAGTTTGTGTCATACGTAAATGAAGTTTATTAAAAAAAAAACCTAGTAATTGCAATTTAAAATAATTAGGTAGGCTGACCAGTTCATTTTTCCTTTTTCAGTTCTTTTATTCTTTCGTCGGTTTAATTTTTGTTATTTTTTGAATTGAAAACTTCTTAAGGCACGTTGGGCTCATGGTATGGGAAAAAAGCACTGAGCTCAAGTGACCGTCACTCTCAAACATGTGTATGTTTTTACTTCTGACGTGTAGTCCTACGACTGACAGATTTTTATTTTTTTTGGTTTTTGTGAATAAAATATAATTATAATTAATAGTACAATAAATTAATCAATTAACTACTTTAACTATTCATTGTTATTTATTAAACAACAGATATTCAATAATCTTTTATTTTGTTTCAAGTTCTTATTAAGATGAGATAATGAGGACAAACACAAGATAGCTGCAGCAGCTATCTTGTGTTTGTCCTAATTATCTTATATTGAGAAGTCCCTGGACTGGCTCCCGCATCCGTCATCCATCCATCGTCATATTGTAGTGTCATTAGAACTACATAATAATTATGTCTGCTAAGTTTCAACAAAATCGAATCACAGGTGTAAAGTCAATAGGTGAACAATCGTCGTTCGTCACATAATAAATCATCCCCTATTTTTCTACCCTTAGGGTTACTTCAAAGCATACCCTATGCAATAAAAAGAACTATCGAAATTGGACTGCCCCGTAAAAAGTTATGCATGGTCATAAAAAAAAAAAAATACAGGTTGACTTGAGAATCACCTCCGTTTTTTCGTCGGTTAACACGGACAACCGACCGTTACATAACAATATTGTAAGATTTATAAAAAAAATAACTATCTATGTTATATGCATAACTATTTCTTTATTTATACGATGGTTTATAGACAAGTAGTAGATTATTTTAATTAATCATACAAGTATCATAATAATTGTAAAAATAAAACACATTTATAGGAAGTAGTCGTTTCATTGGTTTTTCTTTAGTAATCATACATCTAAATATTTAGATTTTAATACGCGCTATATTTCAATAAATCACTACATATTATATAACAAAGTCCCCCGCCGCGTCTGTCTGTCTGTTCGCGATAAACTGAAAAACTACTGAACGGATTTTCATGCGGTTTTCACTAATAGACAGAGTGATTCATGAGGAAGGTTTAGGTGTATAATTTGTACCTTTGCAAAGCCGGTGCGGGTTGTTAGTAATAAATAAAGCTGAATCCGTAAATTCTTGTTTTTTCACATATAATTTTTCGAGAGATAATCTTGCACAACAGTTTAAAATTCGCTCCAAGTCTTCTATTTCCCAGTGAAATCTTTCAATCAAATACAAAAATACTGTTAGCTATTGCCACTATTAGTTCGAGGATTGTGAATAACTTTATTTAAAATTATAGTTAAAGTCAACACAACTGTAACAGTTAATATTCTGTAGAAAGCTACAACTAAAAACTATAACGATTTTATTACATTTTATACGGCATCAACTAAAACCCATCTTGGTACTTTTATTGAGTTAGTTATTCCAAACTTAAGTACAAGTCTGCCGCGTTATCGCTTCAAAAGTTTTAAATTTTATGTTTTCTTATGAGCAGAGTAGAAAAATATATGCAGAAATGAGCATTGAGAAACTGAGGTAGAATAAAGTTAAGATTTAGAAAGTTGAATAATATTATGCCACCTATACGTTTATGAGGAAGGAACCTTCTATAACGTATTATAACTTTATATAGCCTATTTTATGATTTATATATATAAGTTGGCACTCTAAGATTATCATTGTTCTTTGTTGGAAGTATTTTTTAATACACACTTTGAGACCAACCGCTCCCTCATTCCTATTTCTGTGAGTTTTTTTATACAACGATTGAAAACATTGATCCACGAAAATACAAAGCATGACACTCAGGGAGTCCGAGGAAAAAGGTAAAACCATCTTGTAACCCAGAACGAATTTAACTGAACTGAATGAAACCTTAGTGGGCTACGTTTGATTTAAATAATACGTATGGTAGAAATCGTGATAGCGGAGCACCCAAAACATTGGCAATAGTTGATTAAAGAATCACAATAAACATGGTGCTATGGTTATCTTTCTCCTGGGGTTTCAGCGGACGTAGACTTGCTACTACAGGTAGAGCTTCGCTGCTAACTTTTCTAGTAGGTAACCAGGTAGGCGTTAATCTTACAGAAATTAAAGTTGTTGCGCCATAACTGATAGAAACCACGTAAGTGGTTTCATGAATATTTCTTTCTATGAGATAGGGGGCAAACAAGCAGACGGGTCACCTGATGGTAAATCACTACCGCTGCCCCGCAACTTAAGACTCACAAGTGCGTTGCCGACCTTTAAGGTGGGAGTAGAGGAAGGGTTAGGGCCTCCGGTAACCTCACTCACTCGGCGAAACACAACTAATTCATTGCTTCACTGCCGGTTTTCTGTGAGGGCGTGGTATTACTCCGGTCGACCCGGCCCATACGTGCCGAAGCATGGTCCTCCCACTTACTGGTTTTTAATTTGTTCGGCTTGGGCAGCACAGTTGATATCTTTGCTGTTAAGTAAAAGCTCCTTTATGATTATTTTGTTTTTAAAAAGTATCTTTCGAAACAAATCCTTTGTAACACTCCGGTTCCTTGTTTTTGATTATGACATTGCTGAATTTAGAATGAAGTGCTCCTCATATTAAAGTCAGCTGACTAAAGACATCATTTTAAAAGTAGTTTAAAAGTTTTGTTGGGTGCGAAAACAAACGGTTGCGTGCACCCTGGTCCGATACCAAACACCAACATATTTTAATAATCCCTCAAAGTCCGCTCTATTGTTAGATTGTGTAACAGCAGTTAACTGTATTCACATATGTACAAAAAAATTTGTTCAATTGAACAGTTTAATTAAAAGTTTTCTATTAATTTTACATTTTGAGTAAGTAGATAGATAGATAGATAGAATATTCTTTATTCATCATCCTCCGCGCCTTTTCCCAACTTAGTTGGGGTCGGCTTTCAATCTAACTACGATACGGCCGAACTTTGATATTTTACGTGAAGCGACTGCCATCAGACCTTCACAACCCAAGTACTAGGCGATATCGAAGTTCTGTAGTTAGACCAGGTTGTCGGACTTCTTTTTTAGGGCTCCAACTACCCGTAACGAATGCCACAGATGTTTGTATGGCACCCGGGACCGACGGTTTAACGTGCTCTCCGAGGCACGGAGGGGTCTCAATTTGTTAAGAATGGTCACCCATCTTAGACTCACCTGGCTAGCATTACTTAACTTTGTAATGTGTTAACCTACTCGGTTACCACTTAGCCACGAGCCCTAGAATATTCTTTATTGTACTACATTAAATAAAATTAATTGGAACCTACCTTATTGTTTTAAGAAGAGGCAGGCAATAAGATCATTCACGCAAGTTTTGTTTTAACCTTTTAGAACTTCGTTTACCATCTCTAAGTAAAGCGTTGATTAGTTAATTCCTAATTAACGTTAGGTAATTGCCAAGTAAAAGTTACGAGTAACTTCTGTCAATTCACTAGTGAAAATAAAGCTTCGAGTAACAAATTTCCTGTTAAGTAAATGATGTAACAAAGCATGCGCATTAAACGTTAAATTTTACGGAAAAACGTAAAAAAACGTAATTGCTATTTTCAGTTGTAATTTTTGTGTTTTTAAGCATTTGTCTTTGCCGGGAAAAACTTGAGCGAGTGATTTAATTAATTATTTGTTTCTTAAATTGTAGATAGATAGATAGATACATAGGTACTCTTTATTGCACACCAAAAAAGTATTATACAAACTAGAAATTTAATATAAAGTAACAGTACAATGGGCGGTCTTATCGCAGTCTGCGATATCTTATATCTTATTGTAGTATGTAAACTACCATAGATACGCGTATTATCAAAAATATATAGACTGAATAGAGAGCATACAAAGACGCTTAATTAAATGCTTATGCTTTCGTCAGGCAACATCTTATGATGAAAATAATTACATAAAACTCTGTAAGAAATATCACCTGTTGCCATTAGAGTATCGTAGAGAAATTAGCGACTATGTATTGTTGTTAAAAATATTGAAAAATGACATTGACTGTTCTGATTTATTATACAATATCGGCCTTAACGTTCCGTTCCAATCATCTCGTTTTAGGCCCCAAATACGTGTTCCTGATGCTTCTACTAATTATTGACAAAATATAAAATACCGCGCAATCTTGCATTAAAGTATTTTTTTGTGTTTTATAGAGTTGTGCACCTGGGTTACTGCAAACTTCGACCGATGGAATTAAGATCAAAGAAATCCATTTCGTCTAGGTTCGTGAAATATCAATCGTAATTTACTTTCTCGAATCCTCGACATCAGTTGTTTTGATGAATTTTCTAATTTATCCAATTGATTATATTATCAATCCAATCAAATTAATAATTTAATGTATTCGTTAGAAACACGCAGAAAATGACAATGCGGTATATATTTATTTGCCAAGTAATCACGCTACTTGGCAGATGATGTGGCAAGTAATGATCGGTTAATCCTATGATTAGCCCTACACGAAAGTCGAGAATCACTCGACACCTAATTTGAAGGTGGTTAAAGAGGCCCTTAGTGATATTTCCTTTTGAACAACTACCTATTTTTATTTAACTAACTATACATACTAACAAAATAGAAATAATACCTCGTCCTTCTTGTTTTGATATGTCCTAATTTTAAAATATTGATTCATATTTCAATATATTTAATATTCTACGTAATTGACCAGGTGTGAAAAAAATTACAATTCTCAATTCACTAGGCTCTTTTTCATATTCTGGTGAAATTGCATTTCATAAAATAGCACTCGATATAGAATGAATCTCTTTAAGTGACGTAACCTCTTGCATACGTGGCTGTCAAATTTCACAAATTTCGATGCACATTTTTTTAAACTGATTAAGTTGTTCGACGTTATTTGGCACTCAATTTTAAATCCTTATTCAGACTCCATAAATGTATAAAGTGTTCAGTTTACAGCAAACAAGTAAAAACCTTAACACATAAACATTACTAGGCCTATCCGCATTGCAGTAAATACGTTACGTACCGTGGTCGTCAATTACGTCACTTACGTCGTGTCAGCCGGTCGCTTTAGTTTATAACAAACGGTTACACGATAAATATTTTAAAACCTTATCAAAAATATGGAACGAATCCTCTGCCGGTTGGTCGATTCAGTTTAACCGTGTAGATATTGTATTAATTGAAGTGATTGTGAACCTCTTCCCTACATTGAACTCTGCATCAATACGGTCTTATTTTGTTGTTTCCAAATATGTTTAATATATACTAATATTATAAAGCTGAAGAATTTGTTTGTTTGGTTGAATGCGCTAATCTCACGAACTACTGGTTCGAATTAAAACATCTTTTAATGTTGGATAGACCATTTATCGAGGAAGGCTATATAGGCTATATATATCACGCTAAGACCAATACAGGTAAAACTGCGGGGACGGTCAGTACTGTAATACGCAGCGTAAGGCGTAAATAAGACGCAGCAGATTTTAGAATGAAATCCACCTGGCTAGTCCAATATCTACACCATACAAAACACCGCTTTTATAAAGAATTACGTGCGCAGTGTTGCTTTTTCTGCTTCTAAGTAGGCAGTCAGCATAATTCCACGTACGACGGAACAGGGTTAGCAACGCATAATTAATGACACTGGTGTGTTGATTATTTGTAGGCAATACCAAGTTATGCTATATAAAATAAATATGCAATATTTATTATCTTGAAATCCAAATTTGGCCTATAATTCAATTCTATTCTCTAGCGTATATTTGACTTCTATTCTAAAAAGTTACCTAAATATCACTTATTCTACGAGGGTCATCTTGCATTCGAAGGTGTAACGCAACCTGCTGCTACCTTATAAGCCACGTCAATACAGTAATAGGTATGTTTAATTACATCTACAATTAATTTCCTACAAATTATATCAAGGACTTGAAACAAAGCAAACGTATTTAATTATTACGAGAACCTATTTAAATGAATTGTGGCTGAAGCTGATACATGGCGTATATAAAACAATAATAGAAATACAGGACACTTATTTCTACTACATTAGTATGCAAGAGTTGTGTTATAAGAGCTTCGTGTAATTGGTAAAATGCAGTTAAAGTGCCCACCAATAGTCACTGGTCTACTAGTTACAATTTAAAGCTAACAACAAATATTAATGTTGATATTGGCTACATATCAGTGAATTTTAGAACAAAAGCTTTTTTTTTTTATAAAAGACAACTCCCGCATTAGGAATGACTTCGGGGTAGCGGGGAAAAAACGGACACAAAGAACACCCAGACTCGGGTGGGAATCGAACCCACAACTTACGGCGTAGCAGTCTGGGTCACTAACCACTAGGCCAACAGGCCAGTCATCTTTTTTTTTTTAGTCAATTAATTAATTCATATTGTTTGTATAGAAGTTTTATTATACAACTGACAGACTGATTTGGCAGGCCTGTTGGTCTAGTGGTTAGTGATCTTAATTGCTGAGCCAGAGGTCGTGGGTTCGATTCCCACCCAGAACAAATAATTCTGTGATGAGTACAATAATTTGTTGTGTCTAGGTGTAAGTTATGTATACTATGTATGTATTTAGTAATATATAAGTATGTTTATCTTCAGTCTGGTTACCATAGTACAAGGTCTGCCTATTTTGGGATAAGACAGCGTGTATGAGGTGTCTCGACTTATTATTTATATTAACTAATTTTGAAAACAAACATAAGGCTGTATGATAAGCTATAGTAAGGTTTCCTGAATCTTATCTTATGTATATTGTCTAATATTCTGTTACTATTACCTGACACAAACCTTTGGGCCCCTTTCTCTTATCTTATGTGTCTCGAATTTATTCATGTATTTGAAATTATAATATAATTATGTAAATGTCTTTTCAACTTCGTCCTATCGTGCAAGGAAACTGCCAAGCCAGACGAACGACCTTATTCGAAAACCTATTAAGTGCTTTCTCTTTTGTACAGTGCAAATATGAGCTATATGGGTATTTAAGATACCATACGATACGATTCTAAGGATACCTATTACCTTCGGCTCTCTTTTCATATTACGCGGTTCCCTGAATTGTTCAATGACATATTTTCCAGATAAAGTTGTTTTTCCGCATGGTGAATTCAGATAGAATTCATGTTAGTGGTAGAAAACAGTTTTTGGGACAAGGGTACGAAGTTAAAGACAAATTGATTTTAGATTGGAACAATAGAATTACCATCATTCTATTTCCTTCTAATATAACTTTACTTTAGTGTAGCGAGATTATAATTTTATTTCAATATTTTCTAAAAGTAGCCTCTGCTACAACATTCAATATTATTTTTATATACCGGTCAAGTACTTTGATTCTCGTGTCTTAAATGTAGAAAAGCCCGATATCATGTAAATTTATTAGCAACTAGCCGCGCTCCGCGGTTTCACCCACGTAAGTCCCGATTCCGTGGGAGTATCGAAATAAAAATATCCTATGTGTTAATCCTGGTCTCTAGCTATCTACATACCAAGTTTCATCGCAATCGGTTTAGTGGTTCTTGTGTGAAAGAGTAACAAACATTGATACATCCATCCTCACAAACTTTCACGTTATAACATTATAGTAGGATTAATTTTCATGCAACGAATCCATACCTTATTTGTGTCATGTATGACAATAAACACAAGTCAACATAATTGTGTAAATGGTAAATTTAACACATGTACAGGTGTTTTTGTACTCAACTAGTGTTTATTCAAAGAGATATTGAATTTTATCATTCGCAATCGGTGTAGACATTTTACAAATTTACACAAACAGGTCATGTCTAGAATTTCATGTAAAAATTAATTTATATTTATGTACATATCATTTTACTCTATTGTGTTCGGTTCAGGGTATTAAAACTTTATACACAATATGTAGCACGTATTATGTCACATATTATGTATAAAGTAATAAATACTATTAAGAAATATAAGCTACAAGTTTATAAAAAAAATCTGAATATCTATGCTAACTTCCTCAACAGGCCACAATTTATAATCCAGAGATAAACTTAATTATGAACATAGGTAAATAAAATAATAAAAATGTGCTTATAATATAATATAATAACAATCCATTTATTACAGAATATATCCATTATTATAAACGATGTTAAATGTTGTTATGAATATATGTTATAAAAATTGTGGTTAATTCTATTAGATTGGCTATAATATGTATTGTTTTTGTCAGTTTAACTCCGATAAATTCGATGAAATCGTAACAAGTTCGTAGGAAAAGTAACATTTATCAGTTATAGATGATTTTTTAAGTGTAACAAAGTTTATTTTTAAAAATTACTTAAAACAAATAAACTCTTGTTAGAAACAGTCTCAAAACCACTGATATAAACTATGAAAATCACTAACTCAAGTGAACTTCTCATCTTATTTCTCCTTTTATAAACCCACAATTTGTTAATATTTATCAATCGACCAACAGTATTGCGTTAGCGGTATAACCAGTCAAAATAAAATCTATTAACCCACCTTCACCAAACAGTGAACCGTGCTATCATCGGCTATAGCTTGGCCCTATTTTTAATAAAATAAATAAGAGTTTTTGATGTGGCGACAACACTCTTGCTAAGTTCGAACATATTCCAGTTCTCTACTTGACCATGAACCTTCAGCTAAACTACACAGTTTTAAATAAGTAAAACTAGGTACTCAAACATCCTTGAGGAAAATTTGAAAACGAACGAAGCATTTAGCATAATAATTCGAATCACATCATAGACCATACGTGTGAGTCCCAACTGAGCACATTCGAATCACGTAACGAGAAAATATTTCCCTCTACTACTACCCACCAACCCTCGATAATGACGTCACCAGGTGATTCCACTATTTTATACACACGAAAAGTTCTTCGGTTTTTCAATTTACATTTTTCGATTATCTGATCTTCGTTTTGTATTCCGACCCTGTATTTTCCCTCTAGTTCGTAGCTATGCTTTTGGAAAGGTAGTAAGAGGTAATATGGTATTTGTATATTATACGCTTATATTGAAATGTGCTCATATTCGTGTAAATTGACCAAATAGATATGTAATAGTTTAGGTTAAGTAAAAAATAAAGCTCATACTATATATATATATAACAAATATTATCTCATAAATGGGAAAGTGAGTGTGTTTGTTTGTTCGCTTTCACACATTAACCACTCAACCAATAACCATGAAATTTTGCATACACGTTGCTAGAAAGAGAGTTTACCTTTCATTCGGAAAAATAGTTTAGACGCGTTATAGAAAAATAAGTTATAGAAAAGCTAGTAAAGAATGTAAGAAACAGTCTCAAAACCACTGATATAAACTATGAAAATCACTAACTAACAGCAACTGCCAAGTTGTTCGTACCTCTATTCGCACTCAAGTGACTAGTTCTCATCTTATTCCTACCCTTTTATAATCCCACTATTCGTTAAAATTTTTCAATCGACCAATAGTGTTGCGTTAACCACTCAAAATAATGTCTGTTAACTTATTTTTATTAAATAGTGAACTGTGTTATCATTTATTATAGTGTGTCCCTATTTTTAATAAAATACATAAGACTTTTTAACGTGGTGACAACAAGAATTAAATTCACCAACCCTAAGTCAGCACTGAGAGAACTCGTAGCAATGTTTATGACTTAGAAAGTTACATTCCAGTTAGCCATTGGTTTGATAAATTAATCTATTTAATCATGTGGTTTTTACGTTTTCATTGTTATGTCTTTTGTTGTTTATACTTGAGATGTTGTAAGCGG
Organism: Callimorpha dominula; assembly: GCA_949752705.1. Classification (NCBI taxonomy): domain Eukaryota; kingdom Metazoa; phylum Arthropoda; class Insecta; order Lepidoptera; family Erebidae; genus Callimorpha; species Callimorpha dominula. The sequence goes on along the minus strand of OX456995.1, from coordinate 4,651,370 downwards.
TATTTGTTCATTAACAATTTCAATCGACACCAAATGTACTATTTTTTTTGTTTTTTTTTTTTTATCGTGTGAAAACCCCCACGGGTCATCACCTCACCGGGGCTGGCGGTGAAGTGGTATGTCGGAATCGAACCTACTAAAACCACACGGTATTCCGACATAAGGTGGTATTGCAAGGGACTCGGGTATACCCTAGGAAGGAAGTCCCCGAGAGCCAAATGTACTATACGTACAATATATTATGTCCACCGTGTTATACCCACCGATAGTAATGCCATATTTTTAAATAATTCTAAGGTTTAAAATTATTTAAAAAAATGTATGTGTTGAAAAGGTACTTGTACTTAAGTTACTAGTTGCTCACCATGATATCAACATTTTAAAATGTACCTAATGCCTCACTCTTGTGTTTATTTAGGTAATGTGTCTAACTTAACACGCGATGTAATGGAATTAGTGTACCAATTAAATTAAATTGTTTGTACCTAATCTTGTACTCTACTCATACTGCGTGATACATTTGCTCAATCTTTTAAGCAAATATTTTAATTTTCTAAATGACAAAACACCCTCCTTTATTTGTTAGTTCATTGTGATTATAATTGATTGTAAAGTTCAGTCAGTCAGTTACAACCATTTAATATCTAATACAATTTCGATAACAGATGATGTGACAAACAATCGTCACTTATATTAGATTTTTTGGACATATTAAAAATTTAAAATTATTAGGAGAAATGAGGAAAATAAGGGAAAACATAAGCACTCACCAACAAAAAGAAAATGTTATGTGCACTATCTAGAAGCCGATATAAGGAAAATTTTAAAGTGTATTGTGAGTGTGAAATTCAGATTGACGATCCATTTATTAACAGCAGTGAATACCCTGCATTTTCCAGTGTGCTGTCGTCACTAAAACACTTTTAACTGATAATATTATAAAAACATTTAGTTCATTTCATAAAAACATATAGGTTTGCTTGAAAATGACAGATCTGTCGTTTTTAGTAGACTAGCGTTATAGTAGACTAGCGACCTGCCCCGGCTTCGTACGTGTACAATGTAGATAATATTGTGATGATCAATTATCGTTATATTTTAACAATTAAACACAAAACAATATAAAACTGTACGTACAAATCTTCCTCTCGAATCACTCTATTTATTGATGAGAACCGCGTTAAAATGCGTTACGTAGTTTAAAAGATCTAAGCGTACAGAGGGACAGACGACGGGAAGCAGTTTTGTTTTATACTATGTATTTTTTTTTTTTTTTTAAAAGACAACTCCCACGTTAGGAATTATTCCTGTGTCGCGGGGGACTTTACAAATATACAAACAACGGACACAAAGAACACCCAGACTCAAGTGGGAATCGAACCCACGACCTGTAGCATAGCAGTCAGGGTCACTAACCACTAGGCCAACAAGCCAGTCATGTATAGATGTTTAAAACGCTTGTTAAAGTCAAACTTGTTATAAATTTAACCGGAGTCTAACTTACGAATACTACTCGTATCAGTTGTATTGCTGTTTATTTTCTTCGTTAATGGTATAAAAACACATAAACACGCCATGTCAATCTAAATAAACATGAAGAGTCATCGTTTAATTCACTGTTCATTCAGCAGCCGAAATTCATTCCGGGCAGCAGCTTATTTATGTTAATTTAGTATCTACGAAATGCCTCATATGGTGTCGCACGAGTTCTTTGCCTCAGTACATATTATTTTATTATGTAAAAATGGAGGGCTTTTGCAGAAATAACGTGTTTATAGGTTAATTTTAAAAGTGATATTCGGCTTTTCTAGTAACATACTCCTTCCTCGGTGGGGGGGTATGCGACTCCTCTACTCAGACCTTAGTTCGGCATTTGCATCGGTACCTTTTGTTTTAGTAATTGTTGCATATAAAATGTATGTTGTACGCGTTTTTCAGTGCCGTCGTGCTTCAGTGAGAGTGTCATAACACAGTCGGGTGATTCTTCAGTTCTTTTTCCTTCTGGGCCATCATTAGCAAGAGAAAAATGTTCCGGATGATTTCAATCTCTTGAAATAAACTAGAAATATTAAAATTCTTGAAACTGTGTATCGTATTTTGCGTTTTTAGCATAATTATCGTTAATTAATTTTAGTTATGAAGTAAAATTTATAAAGCAGAAAATCGAGAATTAAAAAGAAGGTATATTTACCCAGTCGTATGATGATGGTACAACAATGCACTCCCATTTTTTTCTGTTGTAAGCTACATGTTTTGTATGAGTCGAGTTCTTACAATACTAAAATAAACAATAGTTTCCTCAAAGGAGAAATAACTTCAGCCACTTACGAAAATACGTACGCTTATTATACGAGCTGAGCTGTTGGAAACGTGCTCATATTGCAGAGTGAAAACTTAAACTACCGGGTTATTGTATTGATCGCAATGTATAATTTAACTTATTCAATACAGTTTCTGCTGCAAGTTAATAAGGTTAATGTGTTTATTTGTTTAACTCATCAGTCGGTATCTTATTCTGGGATAAAATATTATCGTAGATTAGTACTTAACACTAGGCGATTTCTTCCAAACAATATTTTTATAACCAGTATAAGACGTTAGTACTATTGCTTAAAAATGTTTTAAAATTATGCTCATTAATCTTAAAAACATAATTATCACATCCTCCGCGCCTTTTCCCAACTAAGTTCCCAACTGCGATACGACCGAACTTCAGACCGCCACAACTCAATACTAGGCGATATCGAAATTCTGTAGTTAGACCAGGTTGTCGGCCATTTTAGGGCTCTAGTGGGTAACGTATACTACAGATGTTCATATGGCAATCGGGACCGACGGCTTAACGTGCTCTTCCTCGAGACACGAAGGGGTCTCAATGTGCTATTACCACACCTGCTCGGTTACCATTAACCCACGAGCCTAATCTTAAAAACAATTATTAATATTCTAAACATAGATATATATCCCAGTCTGTATATATATATATATATATATATATATATATATACACACACATACATATTACGTATAAAAATCTTAAGTAACTTTAAAGTATGAAACTTAAATAAGAATAACATACATTTTCACCAAATATTAACATTTATTTACAGCGTGATAAGTAGGTACAATACCATCATTTTAAATAAGTTGAAAGATTGACTGTTAAAAAAAATAATTGTTTTATTGATTCAAGTAAGGTATATGTAGTCTGACAACGTGTATTATATATACATTTAATTCAAGCATTTTGAGAGTTAATACAAACGTCTCCCTATACATCAAACTGCATTTAACTTTAATAGATGGCCGGCGGGCTTTAGTTACCGAGTTTCTCCCTCATGAGAGTAGAAAATCAGAGCTGATTAATTATTTGATCGATCAATACGGGTTGTATCGTACGGTGTACCCTTTTAGTCAGTAAATTAACTATTTTAAATATCTCTTGTAAATGTTCAGTAGTATAAAAAATTTTTTGAACCTTGGTTATAAATGTTTTTTAAAATAATAATAATTGTAGAACATTAATAGTAGCATGCTTCGGCAAGTATGGGCCGGCTCGACCGGAGTGATACAACGGTCTCACAGAAAACCGGCAGTGAAGCAATGCTTGAGTTGTGTTTTACCGAGTGAGTGAGGTTACCGGAGGCCCTAACCCTTCCCTCTCCCCTCTCCTCTGCGCTCTTCTCCCGTCCTCTTCCCTACCTTCTCCTACTCCCACCTTAAAGACCGGCAACGTACTTGTGACTCGAGTCTCGACTGACCATCAGGTGACCCGTCTGCTCATTAGCTCCCAATCCCATAAAAACAAATTTAAAATATCAATTGCACCTAATTAAGCTTCCCAAGCTCGAACACGAGTTAGAGATTGAAAATATTTGTTTTTTATGTACAAAAGTATCTACTTACGTACATATATTCAATTTATTAAGCTGGCTACAGACTTACGACTTCAAGTAAGTAAGTAATGTTATGTGAAACAAAATTAAATGCGAATACATTATGTATGAATACGTCAAGTTTCGTTGGATGTGAGAACATATTGTCTGTTTTGTTTAGTAGGAACCGGAAGACGGATTAATCAAGATTAACGCAGAGGTAACATAAAGGAAACTCAATAAATTTTAGTGAGTAGAACTTACTTTGTAATTTTATTATTATTTGATAGACAAGCCAAGCCTTCTTTTTCATTTATACTATTATTTTGATCATCAATATATATTATGAAACTTCCTATGTAATTAAACTTTTCAGTAGAATTTTCACCACCTTTCGAACTGGGAAATTATTTTAAATTTCGAACACTTAATTTTTTGAGATATGTGGTGTGTGGGAGTGTATTCATAGAAAGTTCCTAAATTAATTATAAGAGTATGTTGGTTTAATCGAGTAATAGATCAGTAAGTTCATTATAGTGTTACGGAAGCCTACATTGTCTCACGGGCGCCATCTATTGACGAAAAAGGGAACTAATAGTCTATCAATATGAATGTTTTAACGAGTTCTAGAAATTCAAGCAGCGGTCGAGTCAAGTTGTACAAGAGGTTTCAGGAAAGTTCACGAACTTTCTATGAGATGTTTTTACGACTAAACAAAGACGTTGCGATGCGGGATGTACAATAACGTGCATTAATACATGATTTCGCAAAAAAAAATATTTTTATACATTTTTAGTCAAAAGAACACAATTTTCGAATACGTTCTGATATTAACAGGTTATATACATTCGCTCTTAGTCATTCAGTAATAGAGAGATTTCAATTTCTATAATATATATATCTTTTATAATTATTAAATGTTTATTGATTTTCGTATTGAAGGAATGCTCGACGATCGCGCTTTTTTGGATTCAATTCAATTCAATTTAAAATCATTTATTCAATTAAGACACTAAGTGACATCTATGAACGTTAAATTGAAGCTAGAGTTAAAATCATGGACTGAAAAAATGGACTGGCCTGTTGGTCTAGTGGTTAATGACCCTGACTGCTGAGCCAGAGGTCGTGGGTTCGATCCCCACCTGAGTCTGGGTGTTCTTTGTGTCCGTTGTTTGTATGTTTGTAAAGTCCCCCGCGACACAGGAGTAATTCCTAATGCGGGGAGCTGTCTTCAAAAAAAAAAAAAAATAGATCGGCGCAAACAGACGCCACAGCATGTACTGGATTGTCGAGGTAAATTAGGTGAAAACACCAAAATCTACTGCCTGCTTGTGTCGATCTATAACTTCCAGTTTCCAAAATGCGTAGAGCCTTATGAGAAGAATACTGGCAAAGAAACTCATGGCCACTCTTTTTAAAAGTCAGATCTTACAATAGTGTTAGTGTTACACGAAAGGTAAACAGGATGCAAGCTGATGCCACCTGAATTTCATTTTATTGAAATGCTCCAAAAGCTAACGTACTAAAAAATAAAAATCACTCAGTGATACCGTTGAAGGTTTGAACCTATTAAACATAGAAATCATTCAAGGTGCACATCTACCTTCATTCAGTTACATAATCTACGCTTAAAAATAATTCATGACTGGATTAAGAGGCTAGAGTTGCAGTTGATCGAACCAAAATAATCGCATCGCTGACTAGGCCGACCAGTCACCCCGAGCAGCAAGATTGATGTGATGATAGGCTAAAGCTGACTTTGCACGCTTTATTTTAAACCTTTGATGTCCAGTCCTACAAAATTTAGTAGATATGTGTTATTCTAATGCAAAGTAGTTCATAGTAATTGTCATCGAAAATCTGTCCATAATATACGAGTACAGTCCTAATGAGCACCGTAAAAGATAGGGAGAGAGCGATAGTGAAAGAGATAGCATTCGTAGCCTCTTGGCGCTGCCTCACAGTAATGATGTCTCAATTATAACATATTCGAGTCTTCACTTTACGCTCGTTTCTAAATAATATACCCGTGAGTGTGTTTGTTAATAATATTTTCTACACCTGATATACACAGGTCGAGTTTGGTTTAAATACTTTTTTTATATAAACTAAGTTAAACTTCTATGAAGACGGTCGTTACCTTTAATAAAAAAAAAATATTTTTGCACGTATCACTTCTCACCGTACTTATGAAGGTACCCGAAAAGTCACGTTTAGCTAACGCGTAAATTCTCCTTCAGATTATATTATCCCTATCCTTACTTGTGCTCAGTCGACTATTCTTAGCCAAGTAAAGGCAATTCAGTTACAGCCTGCGAATCTAGGGGTCCATTTATTTTATAATAACATTCCCAATCGACATTATCATAGCCTTTGTACCCAATAAGGTCGGCTGGTATACTCTGATAGTGTCCAAATATTACATTGTATTTACATGAATGGACTATCTACGTAAGCTTAATTTTAAATAAAACTTTATACATAATATTTACTTTTTTAATTAGAGCAGACATCAAAACAGAATTATTGTTTGTAATAAATGTTTATGTAACGATTTATGAGCTCATAATGTTTTAACATAATTTATAAATAGAAGGGTAGGGTAAAAAGTTGAAAGTTAATACTACGCGTGGGTGAAAATTATGTAAGCTAACTCACCTCCGCCGCCGCCCTCACATTTCAATATGAGACTTTTTTTTTTAAATAACAGACAGAAAACTGTTTTTATTTTATTTAAGAATTATTCATGAAAAAAACCCTAAACGTATCAGTTCAAAAATAACACCAATTAAACTTTTGAATAACAAAAAACTACTAATGATAATTATCGAAGTAGTTAGTATAGGAGTTATAAAATTAATTAAGAACGGTATCGGTATTACTAATCAGATATTAATATATCTGATTCGTAGTTCCTAGAACTGTATTACACTGATGAGAGATGAGTGCGTGTGCCTCGGTTGTTCTGCACTGTAAAGTGTAGAACAAATGCTGGTGCACGGGCACCTCTCCGCTGTCCCGATGTCTCGTAGATACATTCACATTCACTTCGTAGATATTTCTATTTTTGCACTCTCACACTCTAAATTCAAAGGAGCGGCAGTTGAAATCTTAAAACACTCGTTCTTGGATTTCCACTGCTGTTCTTTCTCTGTATCTTTATTTTTAAGGCTTACTGCAAAAAAAATTAAAGTCAAAGACAGTGTTTTTTTTTTTAAATACTACTCCGCGGACATAGGTGTGTGTGTTATACATTTACTTATATATAGATAAACTAACTTTATAATTCAATGTAATGTATAACTGTTATATGTCCCAATAAATAAAATAATATAAATAAAATGTAATACGTCTTTTATAAATTTAAAATCACTTTTTGAACTTTCTTGAACCCCATCATCCGCTAGGCCCCAACTGATACATTCCCAGGTGCCGTAGTGGGATTGTCTATAAATAGTTTGTATGTAGGTATATCAAGTATCGATATCGATGGTAATATTTGTGTCAAGTGATACAATTTATATGACTATCATTCTTATATACCACAGTGCTTCATGGCATTACGGCTACGCAAAATAATACAATAGAAACCGGCATGTAAAGATCACAATTTGCACATACATTATCACAATAACTTCAAAAATGTGTAATCGCTTTAATACATTACTTTACTAAAGTTGCAAGTCAACGTTCTAATTTCTAATCCCCAAAATTTGTAACTACCATTTTACGCAGTACTGACGTACACATAAATTAATTAATCGTTCGCGACAAACGATCGTACGTGTATACCGCACAGTTATGCTCGGTCGAACCACAGTGTACAAATTGATAACGTACATGAAAAAATATAGGTACATTGTATGGTCATAATTTAAAAGTGTGATAGGCTTTATGTGTACATAATTAGCAGCGGCGATAGCGTAAATGCCAAGGCGTCGGACTTTCGATGAAGTGGTTGCGGGTTCGAATCCTACCCAGTGCACTACCGACATGAACCCACTCCTTTCCTTTTTTTTGTGCGTTTGAAAACCCCCCTCGGGCCGTCACCCCACCGGTCTTTTCGGTGGGGCGGTGTGTCGGAATCGAACCGACTAAAACCACACGGTTTGCCGTACTGCGCCTAAAATAGGAGGGATCCGGGAACGGCTTTTACTAAGACATCCGGATCGATCCTAGCGCCTGCCCTCAAAAGCGCGAGCACCACCTTCGGGTAAAAATCTCTCAGTTAGACGACGTCCAGGCATACGCGGATACAGCCTCCTCACAGGGGGTCACTACAGGGGGAATACTCAGGCGTTCGCCCATATACTCGGCGAGTACTTCCACTTCCAAATCCCACGGGGGTGTCCTGGTCGTCGACACGGTACGGTATCCACGTATGGCTCTAACCGCCATAACCCTCTGAGGGCTCCAGAGGCGCGCCCTATTTTGGCCGAACACACGGTTGCACCATACAGTGCCATTGATCGGACCACCCCCGTATACAGCCGTCTCGTAGCGACGCTGGGTCCGCGCAAATTAGGCAAGAATCTCCCAAGGGCGGACGCAGCGCCAATCAGCTTCCGAGCAAGCTGTGGAAAGTGCTCGTCGAGCGCGCCACTATAATTTTAAACGGACTGCAGTACCGTTATCACTCGAATCAGTGATCATGTTATAACGCAGTTTGGCAAAGTGATTATGACATAACCCATTATCGTAGAGAGTGGCCGTGCTAGTTAGTATAAGCTCATTAACTCCTAGTTCCTGTAGTTGATAGGTACGTATTGAACAACTGTATGTATTACACTGTGGTTCTACTATGTCACGGCCTCGAGTCGTGACGTAACGTGTGAATCGCACGCAATCAACATTTAGAACTTGACTCTACCGCTTAATTGGCACTTACCTCAGCTCTTATGATGTTTCGTTATTGTGCTTAGTTTTCTAGTCGATTTTGTAAAGGTCAGGCGGCACTACTACAAAAAATTCTGTAATACTACAGATTTGTTTTGTTTTTGGCATGTGTCGCGTAGCAACAATTTTAATTAATACACATGCTACTATTACTGTAAGTAACTGAATATTTGATTGTAGAATCAAATCTATTGTAGAAGCAATAAAATATTCGGATACTTATTTACTACATTGCGCTCAAGATATTTATGAAGTCGACACAGAACTTTGCAAATATTAGTTCGGAATTGAACATCATGTGGATATTCCTTCATAATAACAATTAGTAAACACCGTGTTTATGAATCGAAAACTCATGTATGGAACGCTCATCACTATTTTAAGTATTCATTTATTTAATATCTTTTTATAACGTATGTATCAATCCGTATCATACTTCGGAAATATGTATTTGTTTCTATATAATTGCATGAACGTTGTATAAATTAATTAAGTTGATCATATAATAGTACTATCTGATTAAATGTATAACGCTTATATCATACCGTGGACGATTAAGATAACGTTAATGTAATTTAAATTTTTCGCGTAAACGTTAAAAAGAATACTCATTGTCTTAATATTTTTACAAAATTTTCGTTCTTCTGTGCTGTAGATAATTTTAAGATTATACGAAAATTTATAACTTGTTAAAGCTTGGTTCCGAGCTATGCTAATGTAACATTTTTGAATGATAAGAAAAGTCGTTAAAGTCTACTTTCAATATTATTAAATTAGTTTTTAAGACTTTTTTTAATTACTTAGAGAGCGACTTAGCAATACTATAGACGTTTGCTGTTATATATCTGACATGATTTTAAGTTCCTATTAACAGAATTTTAAAATTTATTTCTTGAAAGCAGCAGAAAGCGCTTCAAAAAAAAATAAGATTAAACATGCATGCAATGCAAAAAATGCTTTCATATTACGGTACATTTTCTAAATAATGCATCATAATTTACTGTTAATGTAGAATATTGATTATTCTCAATTCAATGTCATATTTTTAATATAGAAATAATCAGCACTATAATCAGCCAATAATGTGAATTCCCTACAAAAGCACGAACAAAAAAAAATGTTAAAGTTGATTAAGCTTGTCGCTGAATAAGTAATTACTGGTATAAAGTTCATGCCATTCTTGACAAGTTTTTTTACTGAAAATCTCTAAGTAGAAACTACAGGGAAAATTTTATTAGTGAAAATCTTTAAATAGAAATTAGGTACTATGTACGTTTTTCGAACATATATACATAGTGTAATTATTGTTCTCACCCAGTTTTGGCACACATATATAACAGCTACGACATTGAAATCAAAGGGAATCTAAAATTCGATTCAAACTTGTAGTTGGAGAAAATTGCTATAGCGACAAGTGGTCAAATAAAGGTGGGGTTAATGATCGATGGATGTTGAAAACAAAAATAAGAATAGTTTAAAAATTCGAATCTTTACCCAATATTGCTCAAATCAGCGTAATGCCTAAGGCGTCGGACTTGCGATCAAGTGGTTGCGGGTTCGAACCCACCCAGTGCACTACCGACGTGAACACACTCCTAACATAAGCACTTAGCTTAGCTGGAGGGGTTACCAAGAATACTAGTAATGACCCACGTTACTAGTATTCTTTTATAAAGAAAAGAAAAAAAATCGATTGGTCGCTTTGCACATTTTAATGACGATGTGGATCCTGCGCGATACTACTGTTATGTACTAATCCCACTAACCCACTAATATTATAAATGTGAAAGTTTGGATGAATGGATGGATGGATGTTTGTTACTCTTTCACGCCGAAACTACTAAACCGATTGAGATGAAATTTAGTATGTAGATAGCTGGCGACCTGGATTAACATTTAGGCTACTTTTTATCCCGATATTCCCACGGGATTTGGACTTAAACGATTGAAACCGCGGGGCGCTGCTAGTTATCCATATATTAGTTCGGGCAATTTTCACAGATGGAGCAAGTTTAATTTCAAGCTATAATGGTCGGTCGTCCAGTACCAACCTGATCGTTTGGTTTGTGCGGCATCGTTAAGGGGTATTAAGATTCTGTTTGCAGGTAGCAAGCAGTAGCTGATTTCACTAAATAATGTAAAGTATTTTGTCACTCAATACCCAATTTTTCCTAACATGATTAATTTGTCTATAGATGAAATAAGTTCTATATATTTGTCGAAAATGAAAAGCTACCAAAACATTGAACATCCAGTGTATTTGTAGAATTATATTATAGGTTAAAATTGTACCTACGTATACGTTTCTTTACGAAGGTAGGTTCTACCAAAAAATATAAGATTATCTTGAACGAAAACCAAAAGTTCCCTGTAAGTTATTTATAATAAATAGAATGCTATTTTTGTAAACCCGGTAAAACTATGTTTTTAAATACCTATCGTCTACTAAATATTTTAAAATAAGCGATGGCATATTTTTTTCGGAAAAAATATTTCTAACGTAATGAGTATTACTTTAATTAATACAGTACCTATTATCTAGATTAGTACTCCAATGTACTATGTAATGTACTACAAAGCTGTAAGAGTTAAGAGGTTTACCAAGTAAGTGTTGTATCTTTTTCTAGAAAAGGTTTTATTTTAAAAGCCTTTCAGCAACTAATTAGCTTGTATTGATTTTGGCTAAGTAAAATATCACCGACCGAATTATATATATTATAAATGATGGAAGGGTATGAAACAAAATTAACTTTGTGTTTCATAAATTGTAATGCAAACAAACACATATTTGAATACTTTTAGGAGAATTTTAGATTGTACTTAGATGTAGACGAACAAAGTACATTTTCTTTAATCAACTTTAATATTATTCGCAAGTGAAGCAGGCGATGGTGTTGTTTTTTGTTCCTCCGGATCGACTTGGTAACAGTGGTTTGTAGGCTTTAATATTTGATATCGTCGGGCGTACCAAACTCATTATGCCATAAAAATGTAAATATACTTTTATGGTGTATAGACTTTTTACATTTTATGATTTAACCACCCACTTTCACGCCGTATTATGTTCTCGGATTTTGTTTTTTATTTTAATGAGAAAATATGTTAATGTTGCGTCAGATGATATAATTTATTCATCTTGTTAATCCTTTGGATTAGATGTCTTTTTAATTATTATTAGAGGACTCACCATGGTAAGCTTAATAAGAGAGATTTTATTTTGAAAAAACATATTTTATTTTTTTATTTTGAGTACACGTTGTGAATGAGGACGTATACGATCACCTTAATGCTAAGCTGCTGTCGAAGCTTCTGCCGAAATTCTGATTCAAACACATTCAAGAAGATTACCAAGAGTTGACTCATTTAGCGTTAAAGCATCTTATAATTCCTTATTAGTTTGCAAATGTAGTAAAAAGTCTTGTTTGAAACCCAGTTTTCTAGTGTTAAATGATGAATTAGAATAATATGTCGACTTGGATGCCATTCTGATAATGCAGTTGGCAGAGAAACTCGTTCATATTGACTATTGTCGGGTCAAATCATTATTTTTTTTATTTAAAAACCAGTGTCGTAAATGATGGCAAAAAAAAAACAGAATATCTTAAAGAACTAAAGATTTTATTTTTGACTTGTGTGGCGCCCTTTAGTTATTTATTTTGTTTAACTGTGTTCTCTATTTACTTATAATTTTTCTAATTAATTTTTTATATAAACGTAAAATAAATTAAATTTTTAAATATAGATTTAAAACATGTATAGGTATAATATGTAAACATTCATATTAGCAAGTAACAATATTTATTATTTCATAGTCTGTTAATCGAGCGAACGGACAGTGCAATTTGTGTTTCGTATTAGATGGCTGGCAGGTGCGGCGGCGGGCGCGCCTCTCTAACTAATCGGTCGGGCGACTACGTCACATGTCGTCATAGCTGCCAGCGCCCGCGCGCACTCGACCGCCGTCTCCGAGCCAGTCAGCTAACAGCTACGGACGCGACGTCTGCGTCGCATACACTCGCACCGCGGTACCTTTACGCTTTCGCTTGCTTGCTTGCTATTACCTTGGACTATTTGACTTCACCCCTTCTTTCTTCTGTGTTTGTGTAAAACTTGCTGTGAACAATAAACTGCAGACTCAATAAACGTTCTTACGTGTAAGGTTTTGTTTATATCCTAGACACCCTACTAGCGAGTCAAACAACCACAACTTGTATTATTTGTATTCTGAAGTAAATAAAATATTCTGGGTGAAGAAATATAATTTGGTTTACCTTGGAAGGACTTGTTTATTGGTCAACTTATAGAAAAGTAATTATTTATCGATATGTAACCTTATAGGTCACGTTGGTTGCTTAGCCATAAGGAACTTGAGGGTTAAGCCTTGAGAGTGCTTTTTTCATATAAATTTTACTAGTTGAAAAAAACTTCTCTCTCTGAAAAACGTCTGAATCTATAAATATCTTCATACAAATGTCATTGGTTGTAGCTGAATGAAACCCTTTCATAATTCTTAAGGGGATTAAGGTTTTATTTGAGCAAATATAATATATATTTCTCTTTCATTTCTAGGTAAGTGACTTACGAAATCTAATCTTTGATCAAAGTATAGATTGATATGAGAATAAAAGGAAAATATGGAACGTGGAAGCTACTTATCATTCCGCACAGATACGAAGTCGAGTGAGGAAAATGTTAACGTTTTATTTGGCGACAGAATTACTAGCACATATTCCTCGTTTCCGTGCAGTGAGTAGCACCAATGATTGCTAAAGTTTTTAAAATAAAAAGGAAGTAACAGCCTTTTGGATCAACTTTACAAGCTTAAAGTATCACTAAACTAAACAGTTTGGTCGGTTTGATCAAACATTTGTTATATTACTTTTTACTTTATTATAAAGCCACGCGCAATATGTAAGCGAATCGTGGAAATCGACTTTTAACCGACTTCTAACATACATAACAACCTTACCTCTCCCAGTTACATTTTGTAGTCAAGGTATGTATTTGTTTAAATAAGTTTTAGATCCAACTTTGTTCGTTAGTTGTTCAATTTCGAAACTCTTCCGATCCTTACTAGTGTTAATGCGAGGGTTCGTCACGTAAATAAACGTATTTTGTGGTGAATAAGGCGTCTAACTTTTAAGGAAGCGGTCTGGAATACACGGCTGATTATTTATTTTTGTTAATATATTAGTAAAATACATATTTGGTACCTAGTATTTCCGTAGTGTTTGAAAATTTAAAGCGCAGTGATCGTAGGGTAACTCCTAAAAACCTAATCCTATCCTCCTAAAATCTAGATATCTTTGGTGAGCTTTAACCATGGAGGTAGTAATACTATTTGTCTTGGAACGCCTCAGTTGAAGTAGATATTTCAATTTCCATGAAGACTACGCGGTTCTTCATAAACTTTTTGCCTCGCACAACGAATATGTGGAACAAATTGTCGCCTGCGGTTTTTCCGAATCGATGTGACTTTAAACCTTCCCACCTCAAAGGCCGGCAACACACTTTTGATTCTTAATTTTCAGGTGTCCATGGGCGGCGGTAGTAACCCGTATGCTCGTTTGCCCCGTATACCATTAAAAAAAAAATTACTATTATTTTGTGTGTGTGCAAAGTGCATTTTATATTTCTTTTATTTTATTATTTATTATTAGGATTAACAGCGTAGCTAATTGTAATTGTCAAATATGTATATAACGTAGTTTGGATGGTCTATTTCACTCTAATCCCTCAAGCAAATCCACCGGAGGATTCTTTTCAACAAATTATTCCACAAGTATTATAAATTGACAATACTATAATTTCGCATATTTTATTCCGATTTGATAATGAAGCCAGGCGATTGAATTTTAAAGCATAAAACTTTCAATCGGGAAGATTGTTTTAAACGATCTGCAGCGGTTAAAATCCAGCGTTAAAAACATTTCACCTCGCTCTTATGTGGACCAGTACGTCGTACGTCGTAGACACGTCGGTTTACTTACAGAATACGGCTAGTGTAGTATGTAACGGTACATAACAGAAAAGAACCTTCTACTTCACGCATTCGAATACGGAGGGCGAGCGCCACTGAGACAGTCAGCCTGTGACCACGGCCAGTGCAACTTGGTCGAAACGTCAGGCAATTCAAAGGTATGTTATACCTATTACGTCATGGCGTTAATTCCCGTACGTATACATAATCATATGCTATATGATTTATTGTACAACGTAATATAAGGCTGTTCTAATCACACAGCAGAAACAAATAACAAAAAAGGGTCTAAAGTAAATTATCAGTCCACTGAGAATAAATTTCGAATACTTTCACATTTATTACATAGAAAACATTTTTAATTCGTTTAAAACGTTTCTCAGGAATTTATGTTCAGTGCTAAGCTTCTGGTTTATTAATGTTCTCGTTGGAATATTTTACGATAAAGGTACATAATATTCATTTTGATATTTAAACAGTGATAGCCAAATGTTTTCACTATTGCGTTTTATGCTGACTTTTGAATTTGATCATTCTTTCTTTTCTTCTGCATTCATAACATGTTTTTGCCTGCGGGTCGCTCACTAAGTTGGTAAATCAATGGCTGGTTTAACTAAATAGTAAGTTGTTTCTCAACATAGGTATATCAAAATAATATAACTTTTATATACATATATTGATATATAATGTTATGTTTATATTAAATTATGAAACACTATTTCAGTAAGCAATCACTAGATGAAATTTCATACATCAAACATATGGGGCCGTAAAATGAATTACTGCAAGATAACGCGTCCGATTCATGTTATTCATTCATTCTTATTATACATTCCAGTTAGTAAAATACAAACCGAAAATCTTTATTAATAGCTAGCAACCCGCCCCGGCTTTGCACGGGTAGCAGAGACATCTTCAACAATCATTAACGTAATTATTTCTATCAATTTACACAAAATCTTAACAAACTATACACCTAAACCTCCTCATGGTTCACTCTATCTATTAGTCAAAACTGCATGAAAATCCGTTCCGTAGTTTTTCACTTTATCGCGAACAGACAGACAGACAGGCGTGACGGAGAGTTTGAAACTGAACCCGAAAGCACTAGCAATAAGAAATTATTGAATTAAACTAAACCCGGCTGCATTAAAAACCAACTAAAAAACCAATCATACCTTATGTCATTTCTACAAATGAGACAAACCTGATGATACGTTAAATGTGGAAATCCGTGAAACGGTTTAGAGTGTAGGTCGTGTCAAAGAATTAGACTTAGATTCATACATATGTACATCCATATTATAAGTTATTAGTGCCTGTGTGTCTTCATTTTGTTCATTTACAACACATTTATTTGAAAAGAAAAAAAACTCACTATTAAAGTATAAACAGTTATTATGCTTTTACAGCGTATGTTCTTCAGGACTATGTAGGATATTATTCAGATTAAATGTTTACAAGAGATTGCCACCCCGTTTCTTGCCCATTCGGGTATTCGCCAGAGACCGATGTAATTCCGGATACAGCGACGTGATTGTGTGCCACAATAAATCTTTGATACAAGTCTGTTATACTTGAAAGTTATTCTTTTCTAACTTTGTCTTGAAGTTGATTTTAATGTAATATAGGTTGTCATCGTTACCGTCGCCATCAAAAATACGTTATGCGTTCCACCTTGAACTTACCACCTCTTTTTATAGCAATTTTAAGGCGCGGTCTATGCAAAACATTACATCTCCAGAGGCTGATAGAGGCAAGCAAGTAGATAAGAAGAAAAAATATTAATTACTATTTTCACAACTAGCAGTCCCCGTGCGACTTCGCTCGCTTGTACTCGTACATTTTTATATATATTGCGTGGAACCCCATTTATTTTTTCCAAAATCAAAGTAGCCTAAGTTACTCCTTATAATACCAGCTATCTGCCAGAGAAAGTCCCGTAGAAATCGGTTCACCCGTTCTGAAGATTAGCCGGAACAAACAGACAGACAAAAATTAAAAAAACTGATTTTTAGGCATAAGTATCATACAAATAACTGTATGAGCTTAAAAACAACTATTATTTTGACATTACGTACAGACACTTCAATTTTATTTATTTGTATTGATTGATGCAAAGAACATGCATCTTATCTTCTTCACTGTCACGATTATACGGAAGATCTCCGTTTAATTTTGACACTTTGTCTCCATATTACCTTAATACATGTGATAACTTATAAATTTTTTTTGTGTGTATATACCACCGTACAAACTAATGGGAGCCTCTCTCCTTGTTTTTGTGATTTATTTGAAAACCTTATCTTTTTGCTTACAGTACGATTCTACTGATCAACTGAACTGTTTAACCGCGATTTCCACTAGGGTGAGATGTGTCGATATTATATTGTTAATAAAACATGATGCACGTTATTTAAAAAGGTACGTTTACGGTTCCAAATCTCGATTCCTGAGAGCTTATCAAACAAAACTCGGTGGGAATAGCAATAAATTTGGTTGCGAATCCAAAGAACATCACGCACCTTTTCACCGTCCGAAGTAGCTCTTTCTCATGCAAAATACGTATACGAACGCACGCAACGCCGCACGGCTCCGATTTATTTTCAAAAGGAACAATGAGAAACAATGAAAAGTGTGGAACGTGCGAACACCAGCAGCCTATCGCGTGACCTCTATGTAATAAGAGCGGCCTAGCTCGACTCTGATATTTATTGTTGTATGTCATTTGTTTTTTCTATAACAGTTTTCTTTTAACTTCTTTTTTTGGTAAACCAAAATATACCCTACTTAAACAACATACGATTCATAATAATTGTGCTGTTTGATGACTAATAATAAATATTAATTTATTGAGGTTATGAAAATAGTTTCTTTTTAAACATATAATTCTATAACCGATAATTCAAATCCTTATGTACATATTTTGACTATTCTATTGGCAATGGCATTGCAACATTTATACGCGTCATGCGGAGTTAATTACTAATCTCTATTGAATAGTAAATGTGATTAAACACCTACACTGGTCAATTAACTACAATGACAAAACGTATGTTTGTGAGGTTCCAAAGCATTTGATCCTGGGGTGGTATTTAACTTTTTTTTTATTGTAAATAGCCTTCATCCGTGCTTCGGAGATCACCTTAGATAGATATACCTATAGAAATATAATACTTAGGCATATTTGTAGCACTTCTGTTGGTACTAAGAAAACATAAACTAGCCAACTGTTATCTAAGAAACTATTTTTTACTGTAATCCAACCGACAAGTGATTTAACACAGTATCGATTGCTTCCATAAGTAGAACTAGTTCACTTCAACATGTCAAGACCATGATTGCATTATTTATTCTATGCTATAGTGCCTACTACCAACAAGGTGTACCACATTTAATATTTGTACTCCACGAACGGTGAGCAAAATCGAATTGAGAAGTCATGCTCTCGTCGTGTGACGTAACAATTACTGAACTATCCTAGAGTACAGTACGTACTCAAGGATACGAACTTATTTACAGGTTATAAACCCTGACTTCATTAGTTTTTGCACTATTTCTTACCTCACTATTATTACCGTACCACTTCCACCGTTACCCTTGGTGAAGAGACGCCACTTGGGGTTTATCAAGCCATAAAAAAGGTACACTTTCCGGCATATAAATATTTAATAGGTGCGGTATGTAGAAGTTAAGTCAAACTTTATTTTGATATACATAAACAATATCATATTGTGTATAATCAACACACACTATTGGCTCTGTGCTCATAGTCAACATCGTATTACGTCCTAACACAAGAAGCAATATATTTCAATCGACGAAATAGGAGTATTTTCTCATTTATGTAATAAATTAACATTATAAAAATAAAGTTGTCTACATATTTACAGGCAGCTTCATTATTGTAAGTGCTCACCTTAGCCTAACATATCTTACAGCTAAACTTAATCTAATTAATTGTAACGTGCAAGCTTCTACACTAAGAAGTAGTGTTTATTAACTATAAAGTAAATGCTAAATAGTTATTACAAAACAAACAATGTAGTTACTAGGAATCTACTTGGCGTTAGCAAAACCATTATAAATAGTTTAATAAAAATAAATGGTATAAGTACAGCTCACCTGACAAAGGCCATGGAAACTTAGAAAAACTTTTTAAATATTTTAATACTCTCATGTATTAAACGTCTACATTTGCGGACTATAATTTAATGCCACTTACGTAATTGCCGTAAACCAGGCACTTTGGGAATTAAATAGGCAAATTGGGAGTATATTGAAAAGGGAAGGTAAGCAGAAAGGTAACTCAAACTAGCAGTTGCCGGAAAGCCTGAAGCCATCTGTGGATTTACTTTCATCTAATCAGCACTAAAAAAGAAAGAAAGAAAGAAAGAAAGGAAAAAAAAAAATTATTCTACATAACACAATACATAATTATAAATGATAGGTATAAATAACCAGTCTTGATAGACAAAAAAAAAATTTACACGCACTTAACCTAATAAAAAAGTATGCAGTGTGCCAGACAGAAAATGCTTCAGCATACGTATAGTTGTATTTTTACCATTAACTAAGGTTACTTGAGCTCCGTAGCTGGATAGAGTGAGCAATGAGTGATACCAAATAGAAACGGCGATACCATGTTTCATCGTTAGTTACCGACAGCCATGTCGCCTCTCTAACCGTGTTTTACCGGCACAACATCGGCGTGACTTACTCTCGGTTGCACAAGTCATTCCTTCCATTCAGCTGGCGACCTGGCAAAGCTGAGACGGGGATATAACGCTATTGATACAGCGAGGCAAGGGTCCTCGGTCCTCGCTCCCAGGTCCCATGGCAGAATTCCCCGAAAAAGACTTGCTGCTTCAAATGGGGCCATGTGATATCCCCGTATGACCCTGACCTGTACTGGTGGCCTGACTGGTAGCTAACGAGTAATGGTAAAAAGAGTATTCATGGGGCTGTTAAATACTTGCCATTAGATTTGGTCATGTGCTAGTTTACTGTTGTACAAAAACAATATATTTTGATAACGCAAAAAAGACAAATCCCTTTTCCCAGCAGTTGAGTGCAAATGGCAATAATATTTTAAATACTTTAGTTTTCTGTTTATGGAATGGTGGATTTTAATGTAATTTTGCACTCAAATACATAAATTGTTTTCTGAATTAATATAAGCACTAGGGAATACACTCATAAGTTACATAGAGAAATGTAGTTGATGCTTGTGCAGTTATAATTCAGTTGTGCAAATCTAGTCATAAAATGTTAGTCATAAAGTTCCACTAATATTCAATTTATTTTAATATTATTTAACGCAAAAACAACAGTTAGCATCTAAATCAATTTCTTCAGAAATAGACTATGATTTGATAGTGTTTAGTCTCAAGCATTTGTCTTTAATTAAATTTACCGCTAAGTCTTTGAAACATCACTCAACTTAAGATAAAGGATTGAATAAGGGTTAAAAATTTCGTTTTGGTTGATTACACAATCACATAAAACGTTAATTGAATAGAATTATTGTCTAAGTCAACTATTCAATGCTCTTACAATAAGTTTATACGCATCATGTTCACCCGTAAATTTTATTAGATTACAAACATTTATTGGTAGAATTAGAAATCGTAATACCGTCTGTCAGGTGGGACTCTCAACGTACACGGCACAGACAGAAAACCGGCAGTGAAGCAATTTACCTTAACCGGCAACGCACCGGCACTTTTGAGTTGCAGATGCCCATGGACAGCGCGGTGGTCATTTACCATTAGGTGACCCGTCTGCTCGTTTGCCCCCTATACAATAAAATAAAAAGTTTCTTGGCACTCGATGAATATCGCATGATTTAACGGAAGGTGGTGGTGCCGTAAAATTATATAAAAATTAATGCAGAACAGTCATTGGCTGTCTATAGTATAGTGACAGATGATGAAACCTGGGTATACTGCTTTGAACCGAAAAAAAGCCGGTCAGTGGATCTTTCCGTTTGAAGACTTGCCATCGAAAGTTAAGACAAGAATTGGTAAGAAAATGAAAAATTCGGAAAATCAGGAATTTACACAACAGTGTCGTTTAAAGACAAAAGACGGGAAGAATAAAAGTGAGCGCATAGCGTCCTCGAAGCAAAATCGTAACACACGATAACACTTCCTCACATTCTGCTAAGGTAACGGAAGCGTTTTTGAAGATTTCAACTATCCGCCACACCACCCAGACCTTGCATCTGGCAACTTCTTTTTGTTTCCTAAAACTAAAAACAAACTTAGAGTCATTCAAATTGTATTTGACTTTTGTGATAATAGAGTATTATCAGTGGTAAATTCTAATAAGCTGTATTATTCATCTCTTAATTTTCCATCCTTAGAGGTGTAATATTTTTGTTTTTAAAATTAAAAAAAATGAGCACAACCAAATTGAATAAGAAATATTGAAATTGGTTCACAATGAACGAAGATATCACGTAACATACTGCACACAAATAAATATTTTTCGATTATCTATATTAATAAAAATGATTTAAAGCATTTGATTTGTAATTAATCTAAGTAGCTCATCACCTTTCACTAAACTGATTACTCCCTCCTTTCTTTTTTAAATCGGTAAAAAAGACGAGAAGATAGGTGAGGATAGAACGGTGTTTCAGCATTTTCAACTGATTTGGGATTAAAATTGGTGTTAACTAGCGTATCTGTTGACAACAGCTAGTAATTACATAAAATTGCAGTTAAATTAAATAATATACTTTTCAACAAAATGAAGTGCTTTTACATTGCCATTTCCAGACCACATTTATCTACTAAATGCTTGGTATTTAAATAAATCCTCAGATCGTAAGAGATAATTAATTTGTAATCCCCTAAATTTTTATTGCTACTAAGATACTTATGGCAAAACTTAATATCTTTATTATTTTTTTTTCCTCTTGGGTATTTTTCTATTTGTTTGGAAGACACCCAGTACCTACGTCAGTGGGGTCTACGCTCACCGAGACTTTGACTTTGAATTATCACCAGCTGCAATGCAATACTGGCATGTCTAGGAATGGAGTTATTTAAATCCTAGCCTGGGTTTATAGCATTTTTCTCTATTGCACATATGTCTGTTTGTGATGGTTTATGTATAATAATGTAATCGTCGTCTGCAACACATGAGAAAATAAACCTGTTGGAAAGTGGAAGGCATATTCAAGCAATGCACCCTCTGTTGGAGTTCACTATTTTACTACCGACACAGAGGCCTTTGGACAATCGTAGACCTGAGCTTAGCTTCTCAAACTTTCGGTCTTTGAACGTACGACAGAAGACCGAATGCATACGCTGTTATTGTTTTGCTTCCACAAGTCAATCAATTTTTTGAAAACCAAAACTGCTTGTTGCTTTGTGATTTCTGTGCTTTTCAATAGAGTAGTGGTCGTGAAATCACCCGATGGTTGACTGGCGTTAAGTCTGTTCTTTATTTGCATAAAGTTTTAATAAATAAATAAAATATGATAATTATGTAATCGAGACTCGAAAATGTGAAGCACAATATTAATGCGCTTCACAATATTTTTTCTACGTTTTTAATTACAATAATATTACTGCGATTTGTATAAAATTATAGAAGTGACACTAGATGAATTTTAGATGTTGGTATATAATAATTTTATTTCATTTCATACAAATATATGTTAACAATAAAGCAATAAACTCCGTTCCTAAAAGAAATGAATATTTTTTTACGAACCATGACCATTATTTTTAGTATATGGCAGCAATGTAGTATTCGCTGAAATTAACACAATCTGATACCAAAAAGTTTACAAGCGGCGTATGGACTTTTGCACCGCGTACCTACAAATGTAATATTTGTACACACAATTTTTTTTTTTATGTCTTAAAATTTAAATGTCTATGTGGCTCTCGTAAAGGTGATTTTAAAAATAAAAAATTGAATTGGCATCATTGTATGTTGATTCTTTTAAACACGCTTTTATTAGCTCATCGTGTATGTATGCCTATATTTATTTTATGTAACAGAATGTCTCAACGTTATTTTAACAAATCTAAAGAATTTGCATACGTGTGAAGGGCCGATGACGATACCACATTATCATGACATCAAGATCATCAGAATGACAAAATACCACTTTTTAGTTCGGTGTGATATTAAAGCGGGTTTTTTTAGTTTTTTAAACTAAAATGTATTTATACGAAGTAGAGGTTAAGTTACGACTGAGGCGATAGTGATAAAAACGTGGGGCGTGTTGTTTGTTTGCGATTCAGTAAGTGCAACTTCAACTGAACAAACTAGTTCTCTTTATGAGTATTACTTTATACGTTTACGTGAATGTAAAATAGCGTATAGGGATTGAGGTACTTTTGAGAGACATAATTTTTACAAATTTTATAGTTTTGCCTAAAATCTCTCAGAAGGTAACTATTTCCTTTTATGAATTTACAAATAAATAAATTAATGTAATTATTTTAATAATTTAATAAATTATTGAAATCAATAAAGTAATAATTTATTTGTGAGCATTAACGTACCTCAAATGTTTATTTTTATTTGAAAATCTGATTTTAAAATGTGAAATAGTAACAGATTTCGCAACGTATGAATATGATTAAATTAATGTATTGATTACCTTGTAAATGGTACGTTTTTAATATATAGTAAATAAAAAGCTTTATTATTTTCAAATTTTTTTTTTATGTTAAACATATTACTGTAATAGAAACAAAATATATTGGAAAAAACTAGAAACAAAAATATTAAGTGGCCAACATTTAATAACAAACGGAACACATATTTCGGGTTTAGCTACATACGTTCGCCATAAATTGTGCAATCACAATAGAACTGAGGGTCGCAGATAATATTGACATTCAATAGTTCAATAGTTCAATAATTCAAAGTGATCATAAGGATCACTTCCAAAATAGACCTTGAGGTTCTTGTGTGTGTACTAACAATGTGCTATTATATACTCATGTTTGTTCAACTGACATGATTGGTTGTATAAAGTTTTCAAATAAGATAATAGTGTATATCCTGTTGAATGTTTTTGATGTGAATGTTATCGTGTTATCAGTAATCCATTTCTGCCATAGAGAAGTAAAAATAGTAAAAATGCAATTTTAAAGTAGTAAACAAAGAAACTCATGTTCGCATTTACAATGCGAACATGAGTTTTGTTTGTTTACTACTTATTCTACTTAACTTTTTTTTATGTGTGGTTTTGTGCTGTCCATATTCATAAAAATTATGATTATATAACAATTATGGATTTATTTTAAAAACTTTTGCGCTCAATGATAGAATAGAATATTCTTTGTTGTACACCATAAAAAATGACAATAGATCTTGAATTTAATTTTAATGTTGTGTTCAATGGGCGGTCTTACCGCTAAAAGTGATACTACCAGACCAGAATGATACCAGACTGATATTACATAATTATGTTTACGGAAATTAACGCCTGGATGTTTTTAAGAGTATTTTTTAACCTGGGCGACAATGCTATAATGTGTGTTTGAGTATGAGCAGGTCGAATAAAGACTAGTAGAAACAATGATGTATACTTTATGTATGGGTACCATACTTGTATTATCATGATCCAAACGTCCACCGCTACACTTATGCTATGATGATGTGCATCATGTTGTCGCCACTTTAAAAACTCTTATTTATTTTATTAAAAATAGGGACAAACTATAATAGATTATAACACAGTTCACTATTTAATAAAAATAAGTTAATAGATATCATTTTGACTGGTTATACCGGTAACGCAATACTATTGGTCGATGGATAAATTTTTAACAAATTGTGCTATTGTAAAAGGGTAGGAATATGTTTAGAACGATTGACTTGAGTGCTAACAGAACTACTAACAACTTGGCAGTTGCTGTTAGTTGGTGATTTTCATAGTTTATATCAGTGGTTTTGAGACAGTTTCTAACATCAGAAGTGAGATAAAGAACGCGCCCCAATTGAAAGAAAAAAAAAGTGTTAGTAAGTAAAAAGTTTCTTGTGCAAGATTTTGCTATTCGCAAATCCCAACGTCCTCATCATGGTGTTCATCAAGCAATCGTGATGCAATGAGTATGCACCTAACAGTAAGCAAAAACGTTTTTATAAAATAAAATAAAATAATTCGGACTTTAATTCGAAGTGTTTATCAAAAGTACTAGTAGTAGGTACCTACTAAGACGAAAATCGAAAATGAAGCATGGTTAAATATCCCTTTAAAGTGATGTTAATAACTGATTTTTGTTGATATATGAAGTAGTCACAAAAAGTGTGTTGAACACCCCAATCCTGTTTTTAAAGTAGATTTATACTCTCTAGTTTCGCAAAAGTAGTCTATTAACGGTTTAAGCAGAACAACTATTAGTGCCTGTTCTCCGCTGATATCAAACAAAAAAGAAAGAATTGGTTTTTATCAGTGCAATTGCTAGGTACTAATGTTTTATTAGACACTTAAAGTCAGGCCAGACCGAGCTTCACAGGAAAATGAAGTACAACCACGTCGAAAAACTTGGTCAGGCATAAAACGAACCAGTGGCTATCAAACATTAAGAACAACATGTGTTTAAATATAGATACCTTGGACTAAATTAGCAGAACTGGATAAAAACCACCTGAAATTGGATAGACCAGGATGTTGGCCGGTATTTATATTTCTGTATTTGTGAAATCTGCCTAGTACATAATTATGACTGTTGTCATAATTCATAATTTTGTTGACTGATATTTGAGAGTAGTAGGTATGATGATGGACTTAAGAGTGGGGAATAAGAACATAAGAAAATATGTATTATATTTAGTCTAGTACATTTGCTTCAGACAATGCTGTGTAACCTATATGCGGAATTTACTCGTGTAAAGTCAGACGTTAAGACCCGTTGTGATATGAAACTAGGGTTGGCCAAAGGCATCGCCTAGGGGAAGCTTCGGGTGCTTGACGCTGGCTGTATAACTTACCGCCGATGGAATAGTTATACACGCACGAGTAAATTCTTACAGCCAGATGTTGAGACTTGTTGTGATATGCAACTAGGGTTGGCCAAAGGCATCGCTTAGGGTAAACTTCGAGTCTTAACGTTGGCTGTATAACTGACCGCCGATGGAACAGTTATGTAAGCATTACGGTTTTAGTAGTGTCCGGGGATTGTCTAAATGAAGCGGGGAGCTCTTTATCTACTGGCCGTCGATGGAATAGTAGATGTAAGAGCCCTCGTTACTGTTTAAAAAAAAAAGTGATCGATGCAAAGAAATATATTGAAATAGATACAATCTAATGGTAAATACTTTGTCCTCAGCAACTATACCACACCATGACGCTATCCGGGACGGATGCGTATGCAGGAGGGCCGTGTTGTCGCCACATTAAAAACTCTTATTTATTTTATTAAAAATAGGGACAAACTATAATAGATGATAACACAGTTCACTATTTAATAAAAATAAGTTAATAGATATTATTTTGACTGGTTATACCGGTAACGCAATACTATTGGTTGATGGATAAATATTAACAAATTGTGGGATTATAAAAGGGTAGGAATATGTTTAGAACGATTGACTTGAGTGCAAACAGAGGTACGAACAACTTGGCAGTTGCTGTTAGTTAGTGATTTTCATAGTTGATATCAGTGGTTTTGAGACTGTTTCTAACAATCATGGCATATGTGTAACGGTGGATGTCTCGTTGCTATGTTAATTTTTAATAGCAACAAGACGTAGCGTAAATGATATGTAGTGGACTGTATAACAACTGGTATTTTGTGGCTAACAAAAGAAATACAATTAATTGGGCACGACAATAGAAAATATGTAAGCGTATGCCGTGTATCGTGTTCGTAAGATGCACGAACAGGCTTCACCCAAAGAGTTTCAGAATCAGCGGTCATATACTGCTTTCATCCAAAGCGTAAGTCATTCCCTCATTAGACGGACTGACAATCCGGTCAAATTGGCAGATGGTCGATAAAAAAATTCAAATGTTAGTATAAAATAGCAGCACAGCACCGATATTAAAAATTCACTTGCCCTTTTTTATCTTTTTTTATCGGCAATACTGTTATGTCGATCCTATTTAAGTAAATTGAGTGACTCTCATTTAAAGATGACAGTTTATTTCGAGCGCCTATTATATATCTATATATATATATATATATATATATATCTTAATATATATAAATCTCGTGTCACAATGTTTGTCCTCAATGGACTCCTAAACCACTTAACCGATTATAATAAAATTCGCACACCATGTGCAGTTCGATCCAACTTGAGAGATAGGATAGTTTAAATCTCGAAATAAAATATGGCGGTACGAAGTTCGCCGGGTCAGCTAGTATATATATATATATTATATATATATATATATTTTTTTATGATATAGGGGGCAAACGAGGGTCACCTGATGGTAAGTGACTATCGCCACCCATGGGCACCTGCAACTCAAGAGTCACAAGTGCGTTGGCGGCCTTTAAGTTGGGAGTAAGGGAAAAGGGAAGAGGGATGAGTGAGTGAGGGAGGGAGAGGAAGAAGGGAAGGGAGAGGGAAAGGTTAGGGTCTCCGGTAACCTCACTCACTCGGAGAAAAGCAATGTAAACATTGCTTCACTGCCGGTTTTCTGTGAGGCCGTGGTATCATACCGGGCGAGCCGGCCCATACGTGCCGAAGCGATGTTCTCCCACTATATTATGACTTTTAATTAATTGTCTCGATATACTTATTTGTGAAAGAAGTTTTTAATTTTTTTTTATATTACTCTACCTATAAAGTTTTTTACTCAAACGTTCTTTGGATTAGAATTGACCTCAAATACTAGCAAGCGAATAGGGCTTGTTTACGTCTTAATAATTTATGAATCGTATAACTTTTTCAATTAGACCTTTATTTTTCCACCCACATTATTTATCAGTCTTTTAGTAGAGTCCTGTCAGTAATACTTTACTGACGGTGAGAAAGGAATACCTATTTTTAGTTAAAGTTGTGAAAAGTTGTAAGGCTTGACACAAACTCGTTCTGAACGGCGATTTTTTGCGAAATTTACTGCCATTCGACATCTGATGAATCAGTGGCTTAACCTTACATGTAAGTTTTATATTCTCTTTGGTGTAATAACAGTGGTTAATATTTTTTTTCTTTTTTAAAAGACATATAATCATCTCGTAGCAATAGATGCTATCGAAACCAGGTGAATATGGTAATAAAATTTTGGGTTCT
Source organism: Callimorpha dominula (assembly GCA_949752705.1). Classification (NCBI taxonomy): domain Eukaryota; kingdom Metazoa; phylum Arthropoda; class Insecta; order Lepidoptera; family Erebidae; genus Callimorpha; species Callimorpha dominula. The sequence continues at coordinate 4,623,395 of OX456995.1, read as the reverse complement.
ATGTGATTCTGATACAAGTTACGTCTGAAAAATCTAACCAAACACGGGAAAAAAAAATGTACCTTAAAAAGAAACCCAGGCATGTGTAGGCCTCAAATGTCGCATATTTATATCTCCGCAATCAAAGAGGTATTTCTTGTATTCTAAGCATATAATGTATTGTATATTTTAATCATAAAAGTAAAGGCGTAATTTTTCAAAAAGCTTAACGAAATGCCGTTGTAAAGAGCATAAAGAAGACAGAAATTCGAGCCACATATGACTATAGATTCGACAAAACAAGTTAACGATTTATTGGCAATAACGAAAGATAACAGCATTTGTACGATGGCGACTATGTATGATAAGATTGAATCATTGCATGCTGTAAGAAGATGGCTCCATCTACAGCGTGGAAAAGCCCATGTAGGTATGCTGAAGTTGTACCAGAATTACTTTATAGGAATGGGAGGAGTCAATGAGCTTAGCCAAAATATGTATATCACTTCACTGGACGGGTAAAAGTGGTAGTGTGCCCTGTTTACTTAGATGGTCCATATTGCCATATGTAATGCAATTTACATTTACATCATATACAGTCAGGATGAGCATATAGACCAGCTGTTTAGGCATAATCTGATGTAATATTATTTACGGCAAGCAGTCAAACAGAAAATCGCCACTCTTCTTCAACCGGCAGGGTCTGGCACAAGATGCCTTTGGATACTACCCTGAAAAAATTTAAATAAAACAATTGGTGAAGTCAATTTGTCATGCAAGAGTTCGCTGGCAAATTATATACGTAATTAATCGAAACAAAGTGTACCCCCTAGGTACGTCGTACGAGTACCGTAGCCTAAATCTCAAAATAAAAAGTTAAGTTTTTCTTCCTAATACGGTTATTTGTATAACTAATTGCTCAAAATACTGTTAGTTTTGTTTTGGCGCTTAATGGGTAAAATAAACAAAGTAATTACTGTTGTTTTGTTTTACTAAATCCAGAAACTAATCGATAAATTTGGTATCTCACGACTAACAGCCACATGCAATATAACTACTACAAACAAAATGAACAGTATTAAGAAATGCATGTTATCAAATAGTATGTTTGAGTCTGACAGGACTGATATTAATTAAAATTTTAGTTTGTCCCCAAATTCAACCTTTTTTTTTCTTGTGTTCTTGTGTTCAGATCGATTTATCGCCCCCAAAACCCCCTACATACTAAATTTCATGAAAAAAACAAATGAACGACTCATTTGGATACATATTAACAAGAATTGCTTGTTTAAAGGTATTAGATAAGAACTGAAGATTACTTTTTATAATAACGTATATTTTCATTAATTGATCTTATCTTACAATTACTATCAACAGAATCATTTTTTTTTTTTTTACAGTATTTCACCGTTTTAAAGTATTGGTATTGATTGGAGCAACTTAGACCTTGTATAAAGGGACTTTATAAAGTTTTATTTCTATTGTATAACGTTGGTAAACAAATATTGAATTTATTGAAAAATCCTGATATTTAAAAGTATCACATCACGTATTCAAATTTTAATCTTTAAAAACTAAACTTAAAATATAAAAGTCTCTTACAGTTTAAACGCTAAATATTTAAGCTTTGAGTCTTGCACATAATTATATTGGATTAGGTATACCTCGTTCTATATATACATAATTATAATGAAAGACACTTTAGTTTCCCAAGAGATTCTATTCATCCACTAGAAAACTCAAGTGGCCACCAAGAGCCTGACCGAACTTCATTATTTTATTTTCCAGGTATTCTTACATCAATACTTCATGTTCAATGGCTTCGAGCACGACACAATACGATTTTTTAAAAGTACGCAAAGTCGTTTGATTCATTAAAAGTCTAAAAACAATCTTGACAACTTTTTACAACATTAGCTCTAAACAAACGAACGATTTAGACTTATTATATTTACTTAGACAATGTACCTTTAGTTAGGTGTACACTTTTGTTTATTATAATTTACTCCGACCAAATCTATTCTATCTTAGTACTATGTTTAAAAACGTGATCATGTTTACGAAGTCCAAGTATGAAGCCACAAATATGAAACCAATTGCTATTCCGACAAAGTCCATTATAGCTTAGAACTATGTTTAAAAGCATGATCATATTTTCGGATACCAAATGTAATTGGCTTACAAAAAGTTTTGACGTAGTTTAAATCTATTAACTGATTAATTCGTGATAGATTAGGTATACCACAAAACCGCTTACTGTTTCCAGGGGCAGCTTTATTTACGCCCCATGAAAAACCTGATATCAAAAGAATATTTTTGAAAAAAAGTAAATAAACTATTTTAAAATGATCACAAAACTTTGACATCCACCTGCAATAGTTGCCCAATCTTTGATATTACTTATATTAACGAGATGTTGTTACTTATGCTTTTTTTAACTACAAACGTCGTGGACACCATTACGCGATGTTTTAGTACAGAGCTTATTTGGATGATACTACAGCAAGAAGCTACGCCATGGTACGTCATTTTGCAAAGTATTAAAAATTATAAGTAATATAGCTGGCTGTTCTCTCAAGAAAAAATGGACTATTATAATTTCATATTTTTTCTATGTATTGTTAAAACCAATTTTTTTGTGTGTGTTAGTTCTAAAATTAAAATTGTTTTCTCCTGTTATCTAGGTACACATAGAAGACTTAAGTCTTATAGCTGCAAGCCTCAACTGAGTGACGTCTATGGCTATTATTTATATATATAATATATATAAATAATAGCCATAGATTTCTATGTGCCTCTAGAGAATGTCTGTACCGTCACATGACACAAGTAGAATTTGCAACTAGTTTAGTTTCGATAGCATTGTGATGCAAGCGACCGCAATTTCTTGAGCTTTACTCCAGTCAAAAGACGAGCATTATCTAGGTTTTATTTGGTAGTGTCTTTAGTAAGTAATAGGTATGATACATTTCGGTAAATTTACAGATTAGCAAAACCAGCTGCTTTTTCAAATAACAATCTAACAAATACATTTGTAACACAATCACCTTCCAAATCCTGGGATACAAAAACAAGTATACACACCACAAAAGTACACAGATCCCTTTTAATTAAAACGTATAAGCGACACGTCACGTTCTGTTCCAGTATTGAATTAATCGTATAAGCCACTACACTAAAGAGAGAGTATTTCCTATTCACCTAATGAAGATCGATATCAATTCTCGATGAGTACCTGTTACAGGATTGTTTAATTTATTCGGGGACCAGGAAATTAGCATCAAAATCGATCCCGCCCACCGTTATAATTGGGCCTTTTGTTTATTTCGTTGGTTGTTAGGAAGCTGCCTCGAATACAGGTACAGCGTGGCTCGAGGCAACAATATTTATGTGATAATGTAATTGATTGAATCAGGAACTAATGTTTCATTAAATTCGGCAATAATACAAGTCTTAACAAGTGTATAGTTTGTTATTTTATTTTACCACAAAATTAGATTTAGGGATCGCCAAGCCATTAATTCAGTTGAACCACTAACTCACGGCAAATCCTAACAGTGGACGCGGTCATCAGGACTATAAAGTCCTGGTGACCGCGTCCACTTTTAAGAGAGCAATCCCAAGTAAGAAAGAAAGAAAAAATGGGGTGTAATAAAAAAAAGTCTTCCTTTCAGCCCCCACGGATTCTATTTCTCGTCCGTTTGTACCCAGTTTTACAAGTTGAGCCGTACGGAGTTCTATGCCAAATTTTGTCCACCGCCTTGAAGGAATCCACAGACGGCAAACACGTTCACCTATTCACTGTATCTCTACTGTACCAGCTGTACCTCCTTGTAATCGCCACTATCGTCTCGGCAGAACTTTAACTTGGAAGAGGATATCGAGCCAGTCACCCCTCATTGCTTAAGTTTTTAGAAGAATCCTTTTACGATGAAAACATGAGAAATAATGTCCACTTCTCAATGTAAGTGAATTATTTTAAATTTCTTAATCATAACAATACCATTAAACAACAAAGAGACTGACGGTGTTAGATTAAATACTGTTTAATTAGCTTAATACAAAACAGTATCAAAAACAATCACGGGTGCTGTTCACTAGTCTCCTTTCCTTGATCGCTGCCTCCTTTAAAGGGGCCACGACCTTACCATTTGTCGAATGTTGCTTTTGAATAATGGATTTGACGGTTGACACAGCAAAGCTTGGCTTCATGATTGACAACTAAGATTGTGAAATTGATTGGAGTTTTGCGACAGTAAGCGTGTTTTCCTCCCTTACTTCGAAAATTGATGAGGTGCCTCAACAGTCATTAATCAAATTATTTACTCAACAAAGCTTTCTTGTAATACAGAGAAAAAATCTAAAAGTCGATTCTTGTTAAGCGAGATAAGAAAGGAACCTTAAAGTATTTGTTGCAAAACATGAATTTTCAACAAAATACTTACTTTCTTTTTCAGATACATATTATGTTGCTAAATAAATTGTTACCGCGCTTAAGCTGTGGTCTCACACAACTATAAATTTAACTCGTAGCTTTCTAAGATATATTGGGATTAGTAAGGTAGTGTTATCAGCTAAAACGGCTTTTACAATGCTCGCAATGAACTTATTGCTTTATTTTCAGAGTGATAAAGTCTCAATTTTAGTGCGCCGTATGTTGATATTCCTTTTGTTTCTGGCGCAGTATTTCTAGTAGTATATATAAACTATTCATATTGCGATGGTACCTCGATGAACCTAAACCGAGTAAAGCAATTATTCGTCTAATCAACAGAAAATAGTTTTTCACGGAAACCAGCTATCCTCTGATAAGGGGAGGTCTAATGCCCCACCTTATTAAGCGTTAGACTGTAAGACTCGACCCTGGCTGGACATCTTTCCACTGGCATTCGATGTTTCGATATAGTCAATAACAAAATCACGATAAGAGGATCAGATTTCAGATTCAGATTCATACTAATTAACTTAGGGATCTAAGTTAATTAGTATGAAATTAATTAATTAGTGCTGTGTCACTGTAAAAGGTGTACAGTCCGAATATTTTCCTGTCACATGCGGTGTCAAGCAGGGATGCGTCCTAGCTCCTACGCTCTTTGCCTTGTATTTTTTTGTAGTCGTGAGAGAGGCTCAGCGTCACAATGACGAAGGTATAAGATTACGATTTCGTTCAGATGGTGGTCTCTATAACCTAGCAAGACTAAAAGCTCACACCAAGGTATCGTACGATCAAATTACGGGCCTTATGTATGCCGATGATTTATGCTTTGTAGCTGAAACTGCTGAGGGACTCCAAAAACTTATAACCAATCTGAGCGAATCTTGCAGCCAATTTGGTCTTAAAATTAATATTAAAAAAACTGAAGTGATGTCAATGGATGCTCAACACCAAATTCATCTAAATCTACAACTTCAGGGAAGTAATTTAAATCAAGTGGAGAAATTTAAATATCTGGGTAGCACTATAACAGCAAGTGGTGATCTCGACTCTGAAATTAACAGCAGGCTCGGTGCTGCTATGGCGGCATTTGGTAGACTCCGAGATAGAGTTTTTCGCTCCCATCATATCAAATTAGGAACCAAGATTAAGGTGTACATGGCCATTATCTTGCCTATAATTTTATATTCATGCGAGACATGGTGTTTGTATCGAGGACACATACGCGTTCTTGACAGGTTCCATCTAAAATGTCTACGAGACATTATGAACATAAAATGGTCAGATCGTGTACGGAACACCGAGGTACTTCGACGAGCCAATGTCGGTGGCATAGAGGCCTATTTGATGCGCCGTCAATTGCGTTGGTGCGGACATCTTTCCAGAATGTCAGAAGGGAGGAAAGCGAAACGTGTGTTCTTTTCTGAACTGGAACATGGTAAGCGGAAACGCGGTGGCCAGTTCCTTCGCTTCAAAGATGTTCAGAAGAGACACATGAAGAAATGCCAGATAGATCCCTCTCGTTGGGAGATTCATGCCGCCAATCGTCCAGAATGGCGACGTATTGTTCAAAATAATGTACACGTCTTTGAAGAAGAAAGAAGGTGTGAGCTAGATACGAAACGAGTTCTACTGAAAACACGACCACCTTCAAATATAACATTTAATTACGTCAATGGTGCCCTTACGTGTCCGCAGTGTTCACGTCTATTTACCGCAAAAATTGGGTACATTAGCCATCTTAGAGCAAAACATCCAAGCTAGTAAAAAAAGGATCCCACAGAAGCTTAGTCGCCGTAGCCGAAATCGGCTAGGAATCTTATACGAGTATATATATAGTATGATTGTACATTTAAACCCTTAGGCATTGGTTTGGTTTTCCATCTTAATTATAGTTCCCCATAACTACCCCCTGCTAACGACTCATGCTACGCTACGCTGCACGCAACGCTACTTGGACTCGTACAGCAGACAATAACAACCTGCCAATGATCAGGGTGTCACTGCCTCTGTTAAACCTCGATTACCATAACCCGGAATTATGGTATCCGATAATTTGATATCTACAGCAGACGACAGCAGCCCGATGATCACCAATGCGCCGTTGCCTTCTGTTCAAGTTCGAGACTTATAGGATAACAATATTCAATTATTAATTCATTCCGTCCAAAAGCACTTTAATTAATACTAAAAGTAATGATATTAAATTAATACTTTGAAACCTGTATGAACACAGGAGGCACATTTGATTATCTACTACGTTACTCAGTGTAGAACACAAATACATATTAAATACAATGGCTATCAATAAATAAAACATTAAAGACTCTCCGAACTCCCCCAACTTTCTATGTCAAACTTACGTGATCCGGCCGTCTTCTCTCATTCTCCTTCCTCTCAACCTGCTACCTTTGATGCCACGACTATCTTCCTTCACGTCCTAAACCCGACTTCCCAACTGACGCTCTTTCCTGCCGATCCTATCTTGCACATGTCTCTCCTAACAGAAATATTCTAAAGCGACCTTTTTCTATGACACAACCTATTGATTTTTACCAAAAGGCAAAACTCTGCTAATTTGTTTCTTCATCCTTTGTCTCAATCCTCAATTCAGGAAACCTTCATACCTAAGATAATAAAATATGAGTTTTATTAGGGTTTGGTTTTTATGTATGTCTCTAAGTGTTGGCTAATTGATGACCTCAAGTAACACGTGTGCGAACGCAGCACTTAAAAATATACCACGTTGACATTCAACAATAGCGCGTATCAATAGCAAAATTGTGTGAACGTAATACTATCACAATATAGGTTTAAAGAATTTATTTTCTCATAAGAACTTAAGTCCACTTATAATGAGATACATAATACTTAATTCTAAATTATATGTCTAGCGTGTTAGAAAGTCTGTTAAGGGTTATACATCAATATTTGTAACATGGTTTCTTGTACATTTTTGTATATATATATATACACACACACACACATGCATACATACATATACATGCATACACACATATATATATGTGTATATATATACTTTTTTTTTTTTAATTGTACATCTAACATCTAAATTTTATCAACGTATTTCTTAAGTTTACTCTTGTATATAGACATGCTATCGCAAACCTTAACATCGTCCGGCAATCTGTTGTACAGCTGCACTCCCTCAAACAATATCGTTCGTCGTCCATAATTAGTTCGTACTTTCGTTAATTCCAGTTTATTTTTATTTCTTAGATTGTGAGTAATATTTCTTTTATGTAACTGTATATTTATTTGTACGGAGTTAGTAATAATATTTTTAACGAGAATGCAAGTGTAATAGATATAAAGTTGTCTTAGGTTTAGTAGTTTAGTCTCTTCGTATAGCTGTTTCGTGGGAGTAAGATAATGGTAGTGGAATAAGACTTTAATTATTTTATTTTGAGTTATTTGTAACGGGTTTAAATTACTTATACTAGCTGATCCCCATATCTCTATTAGATATTCCAGATGAGACTTAATTAGCGAGTTGTATATCATCGTCCGTACTTTGTATGGTAAACAATTTGCGACTTTACGTAATGCTCCCAGTATTGATGTTAGTTTTGTTTTGATATGGTCAATATGCAATTTCCAGGTAAGTTTTTCATCTACCCACAGTCCCAAATATTTTTCGTGGGTTGACCGTGTTATGACTTCATTATTTATTGTCAGAGGTGGGATATTAGGTATTTCTTTATTTTTTGCCGAAAAGATAATAAATGACGTTTTTGACGTATTAATTGAATGGAGGTTATATTTTAGCCATTCATTGAGAAGATTAAGGTCTTTTTGAGCTGTAGAAATTATATTGTTGATTGATTTGTCGAAATAAAAGAGGCAAGTATCATCTGCATATAATGTTAGGTGTCCTGCAAGTCCTATTGTACTAATATTATTAATATATATCAAAAAGAGTAATGGACTGATTATAGAACCTTGTGGACAGCCACAGGATACGTTTCGGTTTGAGCTAACATAATTATCTATTTTAACAACTTGCTGTCTATTTTGTAAGTATGATTCAAACATATTATAAGCTTTCCCCGTGACTCCTATATTATTTAATTTTTGTAGTAGCTTTTTGTGACTCACTGTGCGGTTATACAAAACTCGTTCGAAAATTTTGGATATAACGGATAAGACTGATACTGGTCTATAGTTACCTGGGTCAGTTCTACTTCCAGATTTGTAAATAGGACTAACCCTGGCTATCTTTAGTGAATCAGGAAAGATGCCTCGCTTTAAACACGTATTAATACAATTTGTCAACCTTTCGACGATTATGTTTTTTAAACGTTTAATTGCTTTGGTACTAATACCATCAATACCAGTGCTCGTGTCGCTATCGAGGTCTTCAATTAGTTTGGATACTTCTTGTAAGTTACATGGTGACATCTCAGTCAACGTTAAATCATGAATGTAATTGTCGTTATACATTAGTGTATTGCCCGTTTCTATGTGGTACATGTGGGGTATTTTATTAGCTAACTCCGTGCCTATTGATGAGAAAAACGAATTAAATAAGTCACATACCGAGTTACCTTCTGTAATGAGCCTCGAGTCCGATATTAGTTTGGGAAGAGTATTGCTGTCTTTAATCTTATTAAGTCCTAAGTTGTTAATGAGGTCCCACATCTTTTTTGGTTCAGTTTTACTATTCTGGAACATGGTATAGTAGTTAGTAGAGTATTTTTCTTATGTTTGTTGATAAGTGTCTTCACTCTTTGTTGTTCGTTAATAAAATTCTTTCGTAGATTACTATCCTGTGGATTATCTTTACTCTCTATCCAGTCTTTTTGTGGAGGATTTAAAATTTTAGTCTTGTTTATTTTACTATTAAATACTTGTTCTGTGATAAAACTTTCTAGGTAGTTATAGTCGTGTTATTCATTTTTGTAGTCTGCTTGCAACGCGTTATTGTACAATTTTTCATAGTCAAGTGCTTTATAATGATTTTTTTTATTTATTTGTGGTTTCAGCTTACTAATTTGGACAAAAATCTGCTTGTTATCTGAGAGACATGAATCTATTATTGCACTATTGAATGAATGATTATTTATATTTGTACACACATGGTCCAGTATCGTATTGGTTGTGCTAGTTTTTTGCGTGCAATACAATATATTAATTTTATTCAATATTTCGTATCCACCTTCTTGGACTTAGTTTAGGTATTTTGTCACCAAGCTATTTATTTAGTATATATATATTTATTTAGTAGATCAATATTAAAGTCCCCGAAAACAATCGATCTCCTTCTTCGCTCTAATTGTAAAGAATATTTATCTAGAAAGTTATTTATGTTTGATTCCCCTGGTTTGTAAATTGCCCCGATATTTAAAGATAGTTTATCTATATATGGTTTCCATCCTCGCATAGTTCTTCTGTTACCTCATGTTTTATGCTTTCGTGGACATAAACAGACACTCCACCACCTTTACTATTTTTTCTATAGTTATAAATATGTTTATAATGTGGTAGCTGATACAATTTCGCATCACTTTCTGAATTAATCCACGTCTCAGTAAATATCATTATGTGGGTAGTCGTTGGTATTGCTTTTATGATACATTTAATTTCGTCGAACTTGCCCGCACTACGAATACTCCGCAAGTTAGCATAAAAGAATCTAAGCGACGATGGATGCAGTGATATGTCTTCATATTTTTTAACTAATTGATGGTTTAGTCTATTTAAGTTGTCCGTAGGTGCTGCGTTTTGTTGTGGTTGTTGTAATACGGTTACTGGTTTTTTTGGTTGGTGTTATTTGAAGCAGTAACTATTGTTGGTATTCCTTTTATATATTATTATAGTGAGATCTTTTTCACCCTCTTCTGTACGTTCCTTCAGCTCATTTTTTTATCGAATGTAAATGTTGTTTTTGTTTTAAAGTTTGATCCGAATACAACTGTATATCTTTTGGTACTTTTGTTTTATTTCTAAGTAGATGTTTTGGGATATCTGTGTTCTTAAAGTAGACCTTTACAGGGCGGTTTTTGTTTGGGACATATTTACCAAGTCTCACCGATTTAATTGGTTTGGGACACTCGTGACTAACGTTATACACCGATTTTAATATCGTCATAACTTTCTCCATGTCATAACTTTGCCTTAACTTCCAGTTCTTATCATTAATTTCCTTTATACCCACTATTACAATATTGTCGCATCGGTCCGTTACTTCAAGGATGAGGTCTTCGTGACATACGACGGGCGAGTTAGATAATGAGTATGTGTTATGTTGTTGATCTTTGATCTTCGAAATTTCATTCTCTAAATCTATAATTTTATCCTCAGTGATAGTTGTTTTTGACTTAATATATTCGATTTCTTTGTTCATTTGTTCAAATCGCTGTGTAAAATTTTCTGTGTTAGTTTTTATCCCCTTAATTTCATTTTTGATTTCTGAAATTTCTTCCCGAATCATATTTAGGTTTTCGTTTTGGATTCTTCCGAAGTTTTCTAAAAACATCATCATTTCAGTGCGTAAATTAGCGATGTCCTTCCTATTATCATATTCTTCCGTACGTTCCTTACGTTTCCGCGAAGTGATATTTGTGTAAAGCTCCTCATCGCCGTATGTGGACAGGTTTGGGACGGAGCCGCTGTTCTTATCGCTGCCGCTTGTGCTTGTGAGTATAGTGAGTATAGCACTAGGCGGAGTACGTTGTAGACTCATCTTGTTACTACGCACCGGTACTTTGTGCGACGGGAATAAAAAATAGCATCGATACTCTTTACTCGGGGGGGGGGTGAGCGGTGCTGCGCCTGCGCCGATGTGTAGTGACACTAGATAATTTAAGAACTTAAGTAATTGGCACCGATATTTTTAAAGTTGAACTCAACACTGTTCACACAAGGATAACTTTCGATTGTTGAAATTTATTTGTTTTATTGTATATTTCTATCCAAAAGTTTAACACACGTCTGCTTCCAACAAACGCTAGAGCAAGATCGGATAAGTCTTGATTTTATGACTAAAAGTATCACAAGACAATAAAAATCGCCTATAGTAAAGTAGGCTTGTAATTGAAAATTAAGAAAAAGATTGAATTATTTTGAAAATTAAGATCACCTTTTGGCCATGTCTAGATAACTATTATTATATTAGAATGGTGTTCTAAAGTTACCATTGTAGTTGAATATATAATGAACTGATAATAAAACCAGATAGTTTTAGGATTTCAGAAGTTAACTGATGTATAATAAAATTATGATTATGTTAAATCAGCTTAATTTATAGTTTTATCAGCTTAATTGAAAGCTTGTATTAAGCTAGAACTTAAGAAGACCTAGAATGGCAAGGGAACAAAAGTAATATAAGAGAATTTATGTTATACTCATGTACTAGCTTAGCTTAATAGCAGTTTCCTTTGAAAGAGTCCTACAAGTAGGTGTAATATACTTTTTAAGTACCGTGTCTGCTGTGTCTTAAAATCGTTTGGCTTTTTGTCAGTTACGAACTTACGAAATCAAAACAAAATAAAGCGTAAGTAAAGTATAAATGTTTTATTTAATAGTGCAAAGGAAATGCTCCTTTGCACTATTAAATAAAACATTTATATTTTTTATTACAACCCCTTGCCTCACACGTGTACAATTGTTGTCAAGAAATACTGTGCTCTTACTTATATCTGGATAGAGATCTCATTGTATCGCGTAGATTGCCCCCACAGTTTATCTGATACGTGCACGATTCTCAACGTAGGATAGGGAACAACAAATTGTCGGTGAAATGAGAGAATCATCACGTTTATCCTGTACGTGAGGCACGCGAGCTGTAACTGTGCATTGTCACGGATAAGCTTACATCCAGTTTTTGTTTATAATTTTTTTTATTACGTACTTTCTTCTAGAGGGTAGGTTGTAAATTTACATATCAGCTACGTTTTATTTCAAGCAAGATTAAACATATCATGACAGCTAGAGAAAACGAAAACTAGAAATTCAAAATGTAAAGCAATCAATCAAGTATTTAAAATTTGGAGTTAGATACATATAAAAAAGAGGTTTTACTTTTTAAAAATTAAAACACATTATACACATTTATCCATAACACTGACCTGTTTTAATCCTTCTCTTCTACTTCATGTATTAACTATTTTTATCCTTAAACTTGAATGATACTGAAACAGTGTACCTTGCAAGTTCTGCAATATACAACAATGGACCTCCTATATGTATAGAGCGAGAGATCAAGATATTTATTTTCTCTGTCAAAACAAAAAAAAAATTATCAACATAAACTAAAGTTCTATCTTTAACTCTGCTTCCGGCAAATATACACCTTTCAATCCGATTCAATATTCCTTTCAATTTAATTACTAGAATAAAATTGGAACGTCTATAAATTTAATCATCATTCGATGCGCGAACGTAATTGCATCGGAGCTTCGTTTCACTAAAATAGCTTTAATTTTGATTGAACTGAATTGAAACAAAATCGCTTGGAAATCAACTGGATTTATGGATTCAAACAGCTGTCCCAAAAACTCAGAGAAGAAAGACATATTTAAATGTAAAATCTCTGAGTTTTTGGGACAGCTGTTTGTTTAACATAAAAGCATAATAATTAAAAAATATACAGCACTTAATAATTTAGAACAGATTTATGTGAGATTCTTGATGTATGATATCAATTATGTAAATAGTATTCAAATACGAGTATTAATACTATTAAAAGGAATATTACCAATTGATACGTATAATGTCCAATAATTATAAAGTTAAACATTTATGTGCAAAAGTAGTTGTATTAATAACTACCGACCCTCCATCTGAATGTATGTAGATGCTACAAACAAAAACCATAATCGAGTCTGTTCAATGGTACTGAAGATTAACCCAAACTTACAAAAACACAGACGCTCAACGAGGCTGCATTTTATACTATGTAGGAATTGGAACAAAACGTAATCCATATATATATAAATTTTGTCGGCTTTGGAAGCATGGCTCGTGCTTAAATAGCCTTGACAACGCCTAAAAGTGGCTCTATCCATATCTAAAACTATTTGGCCTTTAACACAGGAAGTTATATTAAAACATAAAAAGTCCAGTCAAATGCCTTATCGTGTTCTTAGCTGTTATATTATGAGTGTTATTGACCTACTTTGTTGACCCTTTCAGTTGGAGAAATCATAATAAGTTTAATTATATTTCAAAGCCTTTAAGCTAAGTACAAGGTTTGTACTCTGTACCATAAACAAAAATACATTGAACATTTTCTGTTTTAAAAACGATACTTATATATTTCGTATGATGTGATACAGTTGATTTATTTATTGTTCGTCTTCAGACATTTTGGAAGCAGTGGTATCGGTCTGACGCACCTATGGAAATACATAGAAGCTCTTTATAAAATGTCTGTAAAAAATACCTACTCACCGGGTTAGAGAGGATTTTCTCGTCTTTATTTATCGTATCACATTTTAAAAATGATGGATTTAATATAATTATTATGAATTATTCCTCAATGTAGTTCCAAAAAGATTCCGAATTAGATACTTGAATAATACATAACTTTGCCACGTTTTCCATAATTTACATACGAAGCCTATTCAAACATTCAACAATGAAAGTATGTTTCTCTCTGTTAGTATACAATTATAGTAAGTACCAAGGATCAAACAGCCGTCACGGTTTAGTAGGTATAGTTACATGACTGTTGTTGTTGCCATTTACTTAGACGGGCGTAAGTCAAAAGGTATTGGATATATTTTGAAAATGAAACAATAAAAATCAATCACACAATACTAACTTATATATTACAAAATGTATTTATAAAGGACTTAACAATCCTTTTCTTTTTTCCTTTAAAGAGGACAAAAAGTAGCTGAATTGATTGATAAAATCTCGATTAACACGAGCAAATCCGGGGGAAAAAGCTGGTTAGCTTATAATTTATTGCAATAACCAAAACTTTCAACCTAATATGTTCTAAAGTTTAATACAGTAAAGGAAATACAGGACTACTAATAAGTTAGAAATGTTCATTATGTATTAAACTGCTATTAATTAAATGTTATCACGAAACAGTAAAAATGTAGTTGACTCACTTTGTGTAATTACATTACTACTTTACATAATTTGATAAGTTTGTACATTAGTGTCTGTTAGTGATTTATATATATGTTTAGAAATAGAAATATATAGACAATTACTTATTTAGATTATTAATACTGTAACAATCTTACTGTAACAATACAAAACATTTCTATGTTTGTGTAAACAAAAGGCAACTGGGCACGACGACGATTTATTGAAAACTCAAAAGGAAAAACCAACCCCCTATATAGCACGGGACCAATACTTAATCTATGGTAACATATATTTCAATATATAATACTTTAGTCCCGTCAAGCTTCAGAATCTAAATAACAAATCATAATAAAAACACGGTAATTTATGTCGCATAATTTGAAAAATGCAAGTAAATATAAACCTATTGAATACTTACCTACCTACTTACTATAGCTAGAATTACTTACTACTACTTAAATAACTTACTGAAATTTGGTCACAGAACACAAAACATTTTTATTGGCGTAAACATAAAGCTAACGTGACTCAAATCTCATCCAACGTATTACTAATAACCACGTTAATTTTTAAAAAGAAATTAGTGTTCTATAGAATTCTCTTAACGCGGCCTCGTCACCGCCGACTATAATATTTTGGACCAACCCCATATAAGCGATTAAATCGTCGGCGTCGCGTTAACATGCCACTACTGCGCGTATTCTCTTTACTGTCATGAATATTTATATTACCGCCGCATCAATGTACGTACAGTTACCGCGAGTACAACCCTTTATTTTTAATTGCTCTGTCGTCTTATCAGTATACATTGACATTCCACTTTGTACTCGTCATATCTATGTACATGTTATCTTAACGGAACGGAGAAAGAATATTAAATATTCTGCTTCCAACTGACTTGGCTTACCCTCACGGGGGAATAAAAGTGTGTGTCTGTATCATAATATTACTGTAATAAAAAGGCTGAATATACATTTGCTACGGCTACACTTATTTTGACAGAAAAATTGTCTTCAAGATCATTTTTGGGTGCAGTGAGCAAGTTATGATTTTCATCCATACTTTATTAGAACTACAGCCAGTTTGCTGTAGCTCGCGGCTTCGTTCGGAATTTTGGTGAAATCTATAGTACGGGAATTGTACATTACTACGGGACAATAAGTAGCCCATGTGCTATTTCAGACTATAATCCATCTCTGTCCCAAATTTCATCCAGATCTTTTCAGTCATTTTTGCTTTAAAGAGACTTTCGCTTTTATAATATTAGTAAGATGCAAATGTGAGTTTGGTTGTTTGGTATGCTTTTGCTTCCATGAAGTTTTGCATATACGTTGTCATTTGTACAAAAAAGATATAAGGTAGTTTTATCCAGGAAGAAAGGTACTATTCCCGAAGGATAGTGAATTGATCGAACAAAATCTAAATTAACGCGAGCGAGGCAACGGGCATAAGCTAGTTTACCTACATTAAGTGAAAGAGACGAAACAATAAGATGGCGCTGATAAGACAAGACGAATTAATCTGTAACATCGATTCTTGTCCGATATTTATTAATGGTGCTAATTGATAATTATGATAAGACCGTCAATTGGCATGCCTGTATCAATATAACATGTCTGTATTAAATAAATAAATAAGGTATTACAGCGTTTTTTGAAAAATCTTTAATCTCATCCTGAGGAAAGAGTAAACGACCACTTTTAACTAAAATTTGATTCAATCGAAAATGCATATCAATTTTATATTTTTAAATTATGTACGCGCGTAAATTGATGAAAACGCTAGACGCCTTGTTGCGCTAGTGAAAGCGTAAATTATTACAATTTTATCAAAAATCGGGATTAATTGCAAAAAATATCCTACCATGTACGAGCTTATTTTGGACAGATTTGTACTTTATGCGTATAGAAAAACCTTTGTTCATGGTTGTATTTAAGTAAAATACATGGGAGGAACAAAATATTCAGAAATTTGAAGCAAAATTTACACTTTACCCGGTTTCTTACTGACATGAGGACGTAACTTCATGTCGGCTTCTGATTCCCATATTTGTAGAATAAATATGTGAACAAATGTAAACTATCTTTATGTTATGTTTTTGATCATTACATTCATAGAGTAAAATACCCTATCGTATGCTATTTATTTTTGAAATAATTTTTAGGCCATATTATATGCAAGTAAATTAAATATAAGCAATAATAATAATATAAGAAATCTGTCAATTGCGTGTCAAAAACACCAGAACATATAATAGAGACTATACAATTTTGAGTATTCCATGCAAATATCAAGTATAAGGGTGGTGCACTGAAAACAACAAAAAATAAGGAATAAAAAAAAGCTTTTGATGAGATATTCGACTATGTTCCAAAGGGATACTGTAGTAATGTGTTCAGCACCTGGTTTACACGTATGAAGAAGAATAATAACGATTAACTGTGAAATTAACCCAACTACTACTTTTCTGCAGCTAGATTAGTGAATCTAAATTAATGAGAAACAACTAGAGTTTTTTTTCACATTTCAGAGCGAAAAATCGTCTCGTAAAAATAGTACGGCTAGGCTCTACAAGACTATTATTGCTGGACTAAAATGGAACAAATTGGACAGAAATTGGACAGACTTGCAGTTTTTCTTTTCCTTAATGCATAATGCAAGTGGAATACAGTTATTGAGTTGTATTTTGTTCAATTTAGAAATTGATTTAAAATATAGACTGGACTGCATTATTAGCAGAAGTTTCTTCGTTATTTAAAATTATATATTATAAAACAAAGTCCCCCGCCGCGTCTGTTCGCGATAAACTGAAAAACTACTGAACGCTTGTTAGGTTAAGGTGTAAAATTTGTCCCCGTGCGAAGCCGGCGCGGGTTGCTAGTTTGTTATATTTTTGATCAAAGTTTCTTGACTTTTTATATATTTATGTTTTTGATATACTCCAATAATATAATCAGAAGTGTCAAACGCCTACTGAAAATTAAGATTGCTTTTTAAAGTTAGAAATGGAGCGTCATTATTTTTTTTCTGATAGGTAAAAAAATAATATACGGGTCGACTTGAGAACCTTCTACGTTTTTTCGTTGATTCAAAACTATTTAGTGATACTGCCGGTCTAACCAATGATACAATAAATAGTGGTGGTTTATAAATTAGGCTATACATATAAATATCGTGATCTACACTCGAACGTGTAATACTATTCAAAATTGAATACAATGACAATGACATCAAAAATAAATTACAAATAATATTACATCAACATAACTATATATCAGTTACCGTTAAAGTGGGTAATGTACTCGAAAAGTCCATTGACAACACTCGTTCCTGAGTAAAACGTATGGACCATTAAACCTCTGAAACCCGACGTCTAAAAATACCGCATTTAATAAAGCCGTTATTGATTTCGAACCAATTTCAAGTCGACTTTAGGCACACGAAATCGCGACAAAACAAAATCTCAATATGTTGTCAGCCGACGATACCAAAACACAGATCGTTAAATCATACAGAGCTATTATAAAATAGAAATTGATACTACTATGAATAATTAAAAATTGGTTAGCTACTGAGGAAAAAATCCGCAAGCAATACCCATCCCTAAGGAGTAGAGAGAAGCTAATAGATTTCATTAATTAACCCGTTCAGTGGACCGAGTGATTGCAGTACTGTCCCAAGATAAAAAGTGACAATTCGTTGGCGCTCGGATTTCGGGCATGGCTTGTATTCACGTATGTGAAGCCAACTAGGTTGCTTAGAGTTCAAAATCGCTTGCAAATAGTAGAGAAAACTTAATTAAAAACAGAGAATTTTCTGCAAATGACATTGCACTATTTACAACGACGCGCCAGGAAAAAGCAAGACACAAAACAACGAGTAAGCAGGATATCGAAGTAGTTAATAATAAGAAATTTATTATCATACAATACTGTCTATTATTTTAATAAAAGCTTGGAAGAATATTCATAAGTAAAATGAACGTAAAAAGGCATGGGTGTTTTTGTAATACAGTTAGTATTATAGCATAGAATCACGTATTCATTGGCTCTTTCAACCCCCGACGCAAAGAGGAGGAGTATTATAAATGTAAAGTGTGTATGTGTATTTGCGTGTCTGTCTGTGGCGTCATAGCTCATAAAGGATGAACCGATTCTGCTGTAGTTTTCTTTGTGTAAAAATCTTAACTATGATTCAAGAAAATTTGTTGAGCCGTTATCGTCTTTTCTTTTTTGAATTTTTGAGGTGGTGATATTTTTAATTTATATTTGTTTACGCGATTTTGTTAAGAATAAGTTTATTTACTTAATTTTGTATTTACTTTTGAAGATGGCACGGTGGGTTAAGGGGTTACGTTACAAAACATGTGTCGAATGTTTTAACTCCCAAACAGTTTCAATATAGGATTATTTGTACGATGGTGGTTGATTCATGGTTATGACTGACTGTCTGACTGCATATGACTGTATATTTTGGACATCACTAGTTTTTTTTAAACAACTCTAGTTCTTTTTTCAAATTATTCATTTATGTACGATTTATTGAGTAAATAAAACAACAGAAACTCGATGAAAATGTATACCATGCTATTTTCAGATCGATAGTTAATGAAAAATATCGTCCATATTGTAATATATTGGTTTTTGTCAGGAATTACATCACATATTCAACTGTCAGTATATGCCTGTGCACAAATTTTTCTACTCTACTAGCCAGTGTCAGAGATCCATTGAACAGCTTAAAATATACGCGGCCACAGCGGAAGTGAAATGTTCGAGTGGATTTTTCTCTTTTGTACAGAGGCTTAACTTGGTGGCTGAATGGTCTACGTTAAATATTACCTTTTATCTTCTCCAAGAGGGAATTCACTTTACTTTGAAATGTGATATAATGGAAGACACTCAAAATTTTAAAAAAAATTATGTGGTCGTTGTATAAAAAAAAAAAAATATAACTTCTAGTTCTGTAACGTTAGTATGGTTAGTATGGAAAAAAAAAACATGAATGGTTAATCAAAACAAATGTTTTCTTTTTGTTTTAATATCAGAAAAAGAAATCAGATTAAGTTATTTGCATGTTATAATGTAATAATAAGTTAAGTGATGCCTATTACCAAATAGTGACTGCATTAAAAAGGTGCTTGTTAGTTTAATATACATAATATTTCAAATAAACAAGTTCCTTTATTAAAGTCTACGAATAAAATTACTTCGGTGATATTGTAGCCGTTATGGCTATATAAGACACTTTTTACTAAAGTTATTGTTTAATTTATTGTAGGTATATCAAAAAAATAATTAATAAATATGGGACATTTACTAACTAAATTAATTAATAAATGTCAAACATTTATTAATTAACAGACGAAAAAAAAAGGAGGTTCTCAATTCGACCGTATATATATATATATTTTTTCTTATGTATGTTCAGCCCTCACTCCGTTATTTATGAACCGATTTTGATTATTCTTTTTTTGATTTGTTGGATAGGGTATACCGCAAGGGTGGTCCCATGTCAAGGAAGTCAGGATCTGATGATAGGATCCTGATAAAATTGAGAGAAACCCTCGAAAATTGAAGGAACGAATAGTGTTTCTGTTTACTTTTCATTACTTTATCAGGTATTTGCGTTTAGAAATCACCACTTCATGTAGCTGAGCTGATGATGAAAAAAAATAATGAAATAAAATTTTTTTAACAAAAACTTAAACCGACGGAAAGAACTAAAAAGCAAAAAATAAATAAACTTTAAGTCTTAAGTATTGACCTTATTTACATAAACTATCAAATTTTATATAAACTTATTTTGAGAGAAAAAATGGTTTTAGTAGGTTTCAGAACCGTTCGTGCGTCGCAAGACTTTATTACTTCTCGCTTCTAATTTTTTAGGGCTATTATTCATCAGTGTCTGATCTTTTTAATCTAAAATATAATGCTAAGATATAGATATTTACGTAACAAAATAGCTAAAAAGTAATTTTTAACATGAAACATTTCTCCATTAGCAGCAGATCGCCTGTAAAATTGAAAAGAAGAGATCCAGATAACCCAGTTTCGACTTCTCGAGAACTGATTTTGAGCTCTCAAAATCGTGTCTAGTACAAGACTTTTAATCCGATCTTTAGAACACTGATTTTAGTTTTTTTTTTAAATTTCGCTTTTTACAAAGGCGTTTTTAGTTTTATCAATAACTAATCATCTTTCGAACCATTCTGATTTACAATGTCTCGGGAACTGATTTCGTTTCTTAAAAACTTGATCAACCCAAGATGTTGTGTTGAGAAATTGAATTCATTTCATAGTAGCTGGTTTTCGTTTATCAATAACTTAATCCTTTCCAAACATTTTGATATTCAATATCTCCAATACATAACAGATTTTGTGGTTTGAAGAAATGAAATGAATTCAAATTCATCTTGTACATGTGTGTAAATTTTGATGAATCTATCCTATTTGACCGTACATTTTTCCGGGATAAATAACCTGTGTGCTATTTCAGACTTTACTTTATCTCTGTGCCAAATTTCATCCCGATACGTTCAGATGTTTTTGCGTGAAAGAGTAACAAACGTTCATTCATCTGTCTTCACAAACTTTCACCTTTATAATATTAGTAAAATTTAATGCCAAACTGCCACCGCGAATATGAGAAAAGAATTTGGTAATAACATGTGAACATCATGGCTGCAGTTTCAGAGTATCAAAGACTTGTAATAAAAAATTAAAAATACGAAATCTCAATCTCAAAATGAATTTGGAATAATACTCTATAAAATTACGTACTAATGTCAAAAAGTGTTAAGGTAACACTTTTTTAAACTAGGCTTTGACACACTGTGCAATAAAAATGAATGGAATCTACTCTTCTTAGCACATTACGTTCACGAAGTACGTTTACGTTCCTCTTGCGTCCGATTATTTGAAACTGTATGACTAACACCCATCATTCGGCGTTATTGTGATGGAAAACGTGCTCCGTAAGTTTTAACTTGTCACTGAAACATATTGTAAAAACTTTTTGTTGTTTAGTATGTTAATGTGATGTAATAATGACAGTGTAGAAGAGAGGGTATGTTTTTTTTTGCTCACTTGATCTTTCGGCAGGTTAGGCCCACTCCGGACAGTAGGTGTGAAGTTGCAGGTACCTAGCAGCGGCGACGAGTCGAGCGAAATTTAGTGGGCTGCTACGCGCCGGCACGTTACTTCGATACTCACTCACGCGCTACGTCGCTTCGTCCGTTCGTCGCTTACGAATTACGTTTCCTGTATTGATTTTTTTTTTTTATTAGGTCAGCCAACGATTATTACACTAAGCATTACAGATTTATAACTTAACGACTAAACATGTATGAGTGCAATAATCACTTATAGGCTAACACCACATGCATAATAAATAACGGTTATAACAGTTAAAAATTAAAATAAAATAAAATAAAATGATAATCAGTATAGTTGGATATTTACAAGTTCTGTTTACAAGGTCAAGTTTAGCTATGATTAGTATATTTATTTATTAGGACCACAACAACTGATACACATCTTCTATCTATACTCTGTAGAAATAAATAAAATTGTAGTGTCTGTTTGTAATATTAAAATAACCGCTTTTTACTAAGTGCATTTGGATGTATATACGGTACATATACCAAAACAACATGTTTTACAATGTTTGTCTGTCTGTCTGTCTGTTTGTTTCGGCTAATTCCCGGAACAGGTGGACCGATTTCCACGGGACTTTCACTGTCAGATAGCTGATGTTAAAAGGAGTAACTTATGCTACTGTTATTTTGAAAAAAGGATTAAGGTTCCGCGCAAAATATATAAATATGTACACGCAAGCGAAGCCGCGCGGGAACTGCTAGTAAATAAATAAATTTGAAGTGTCCGTTTGTAATGACATAATGACAGTTTTTTACTAAATGCATCTGAATGTTTACACGGTACTTATACCAAAAAAAAAGGAATATTTTTCACATTTTTGTCTGTCTGTTTGTTCGGCTAATCTACTGAACGGGTATACAGTGGGGAGTACCTTAGTCAAGTTTAGCTTTGATAAGTTTAGGACTACAACAATTTTGTCTGTCTGTCTGTCTATTTGTTCGGCTAATCTCCGCAACGGGTGGACCGATTTCCATATGATTTTAACTGGCAAATAGCTGGTGTTATAAGGAGTAGGGTTCCGCGATTTGATTTGCATATTCCTACCTAGTTAAACACCTAAAAGAGATAGTTTCATTCCAAGGTACACACTAACGTTATGGCAAATGCCTATCTTATTATAGATTAAAGTATCTATGCAGAGATTTTGAAATAAAATAGTTTTCTTTAATATAACTTACATCTACGTAGGTACTACTAAGTAGGTAAATACCTAGTCTAGGTTTATTTAAAACTTCATTTGTTCACAGAAGTAAAGTAATAGGCACATAACTGGTTATTAAATATTTAGATTAATTCTTCTTACAGAAGAAAACCTTAACGGCATCAGAACAGATAAGAGTTATGCGAAGAAAGAGAGGCAAGTTTTAGGTTAATATAAGCCATTTGGAATTAGCGGTGTGCGATCTGAATTGCACCTTATTGTGTCGGAGCAAGAGTCGCTATTTATTTAAACGGTATTGCGAAGAGGTCCTTCTGTACTAGTACTATTATGTATTCTGTGCTTTCGGTCCTTTTTGTGCATTGGTTAGTGCAAGTGATGTTGTTGTTGTGCTATACATTGTTAATATCGTAGCATAAACCATATAAATACTACTTGTAATTTATGTACAGTGTAAGTCTTAAAATATGTGAAATAAACAGCTATGCTCGTAAGCTAACCCAGAAGTAATATAGGTCAAACTCCAAGCTATAAAATAGGACCCCGTACGGACGCAAAAGACTTCTAACTCAATCAAAACCGACTGAATACATGACTGTACTAATAACTAGAGTTACATAATGAATTAATAGGCATTAAGTCTTCCATTGTAAATTGTTTTGTGCATAAAGTGTAAATAAAAAAAAACAAATTATTGGCCTAAATAAAAATTATAGTGAGTATCCTAATGGCCACACCTTACCTCCCTCACCAGTTAAGAAAAACGCAATCGTTCATTGGATGGACTTCCAAAGTAATAACTTCATAAAAATGTATTTTGGTTATAATAGTATTTTCCTTTTCTTTGTAGTCAGGTACTTACTGGTGAATAAAGTCGCCAAACTCTTTGACATCTCTGGAGTTGCGAGTGGTGTTGTGACTTATAATATTTCCATCATCTCTCGCTCTTTTTGTAAATGGTCAAATTCTATCAATGATATCGAAAACAAATTGGTGTCATAGATGGGTAATAAGAAATTGCGACACTAGAATAAGTTAATATAAGTTTGTTTTTTTTGTAATTTAACTAGTGTTAACAATTGTTGGTGAGCCAATAAAATAAATAAATAATGCTGAATTAGCTTCCTAACTGGCTTATTAGGTGACCAGGTCATTACTTCTTATCGGGAACTATTTAAAACTCCGCAACTGCTGCTGAGAAAAGCTTAATATCATCCAACCCTGAAATCGAACCCAGTACTTTGGCACACGTATAAACTATAAGCTACGTTACACAGACAAGCAGCTTCTAAATTTAATTAAAACAGTCGTCCTTTACCAACCTGAATACTAAACTAAGGTTACACTATTGTTATTGAAATCAAAGTATTTAACAGCTAACTGTTACTGACAGCTGACAGATCAAACGGTTCTTAGATAATTCAAAATACCTTCGTGGATTAACAAGATGTACTTCGCGTGCCAAACTTTTAGTGCTTAGATATCAGTTGAGTAAGCTCAAAGTAATAGGGTAGTTGTGTTATGTTATGGTTAAAATATTTTTTACAGTCCTCAGGAAAGAAAGTGTTAAATAAGACTGCAAATTTAGATTTATTATTGTTTTCAAATTTGTTTAATTGTCAAATCAAACATTTATTTGGTTTTTTTGCTTGGTTTCAATCGAGCGTCTTGAAGACGTCCTCCAATGCACTGGTAAACAATTTCGGAGACATAACGTCTCCCTGACTTACTCCGCGATGCAATTGGATTGATCTTGTGCTCTGTTCTTGTACTTGGACAGTCATCGTTGCGGTTTCGTATAGACATCTCAGCACTTGGACATATCGGTAGTCAACCATGCATCTCTGCATAGATTCCAGGACAGCCCAGGTCCCGATGGTATTGAAGTCATATCGATTCATGTCAAATTTGTGAAAGTTAAAATACAGTCATCATCGATTTTACCTACTTTGAGACATTTGAAACTTCTCAACATTCAGACTACGTGCGACCTACGTGCTGGCAAATTTCTCTCCAAGTTCCGTCTCGTATTTTGTACCATACATGTACTTGTAAGTAGAAGATCTTACAGGACTGCTAGAATCCAATTTGCACAAGATAAAGTTATTCAAGATACCCGAAATTTATTAACACAAATGAAAAATTTGTAACATTGTTTTACATTAGTTTTTTTTTTAAATAAAGGATTCCGGAATTTTTACTTTTATTAGGAGCAATAAAATGTGGTTTTCTATAGGTTGAAAAAGCATTTTCAACCTATAGAAAACCACAAAACACGGCTGGAATTAGTTTGTGTTTTCGCTTTTGAGTAGGGAAAGTGTGTAAAAGTGTGTGTGTTTTTACTTTAATTAGGAGCAATAAAATGTGGTTTTCTATAGGTTGAAAAAGCATTTTCAACCTATAGAAAACCACAAAACACGGCTGGAATTAGTTTGTGTTTTCGCTTTTGAGTAGGGAAAGTGTGTAAAAGTGTGTGTGTTTTTACTTTAATTAGGAGCAATAAAATGTGGGTTTCTATAGGTTTAAAAAGCATTTTCAACCTATAGAAAACCACAAAACACGGCTGGAATTAGTTTGTGTTTTCGCTTTTGAGTAGGGAAAGTGTGTAAAAGTGTGTGTGTTTTTTCTTTAATTAGGAGCAATAAAATGTGGGTTTCTATAGGTTTAAAAAGCATTTTCAACCTATAGAAAACCACAAAACACGGCTGGAATTAGTTTGTGTTTTCGCTTTTGAGTATGTAAGTGTGTAAGAAAAAAGTATTTTAAGTTCCTTAAAAAGAAGTATGGAAAGACAGGTCTGATATCTTGACAAAAAAATATATTGTGTCTAGAATAAAAACTACTGAAATGGAAGAAAAAAAAAATACCCACAATCAGTTTTAGTAATGTTTTAAGTAGAGATCAATATGTAAAAATGAAGGTTGGTTTTATTATAAAAAACACTACTTTTAAATCTAAATTGGGAAAACATTGTTATTAAATTTTACTCGAGTAACACCGAGATCTTATACTGACCAAGAGCACTCGTAGTATCAACTAGTACATCTGTTTATTGGTTTCAAAATAGGAAATATTCTCAGAATTGGTTTTTATTTAGGAATATCTAAGTACCTTTTTTTAAATAAAGTCTAAAGTAACTAAATCTTAAGACTTCAACTATGGCATTTGACTTGAGTTATCTATTTTTGTTAGCTTCAGTCTTCAGGACCCCTAGTTGCTACCATACTTCACATATAATGCAAAGGCTTAAGGTTAAGGTAAAGTAGAATAATGTGTGTTCAAGGACGTTTGTGTCTTTGGTTGCATTTCTGGAGTATCGAATGCCAGAAAAGAAAGTAAATCAGGCATACAGTATTTACTTACAACCAATATATAAAAATACTTTAAGTGTGTAAGCTCCTATGGGTACATCGGTGCTGTGATAGTTCGATATATTTGCCATTCAGTAACACACGCTTCAGCGCTACGATCAAAAAACAGTACACTAAACTTCAAACTGTTTTACAAAGCTGGATCCTACAGTTAAAGTTAACAAGAAAACCGACACAGTTGTAATACCACTGCAGGGAATATATTTGAAGTAGTTTCACAGAAAACGTTTACTCTGAATGAAGTGTTGGTTAATTTTGGAGACGTTTTCTTCTTCATAATTTCGAGAACCGCAGTTTTCCATTCCGATGCTTTACAGGCTAACGAATACGAACGGTGAATTTCGGTTTTTGATGGTGCTTGGTTCAAAACAAATTCAAAATTCCGGCCAAAGTTTCTCGTTAATTCTTGTCTTCAAATAAATCTCTTTCTATATCGTAGCGCTTTAGAACACCGTTATCTTCTCTATCCACCCTTGTTCTCGCCTCGGTCATATGACCGTTTTACTACATCAGAGTGACATATTGAGAAACCAAGCGGTACAAGACGCTGGCCCACCTCGGTAGCATAGTAACTTGAAGCAGCAACGTCTCCATTGACGAAAATAAAAGAGACTTCGGCGCTTGTATTATCCTGGTTGCACTGAGAGCAGGCGAATCATCCTATGCCTTCTTAACTAAGTGTTCAAACATTGTATTGTTTTTAACCTCGTGACAGTCCGGATCTGTAATCGGAAAAGCTTAAAAGGAACGTTGAAACGGTGACCATCAGAACCAGTTCTATATAATTATATTAAACTGCTACTGAATGTATCACTACATGTTATAAAACAAAGTTCCCCGCCGTGTCTGTCTGTTAGTCTGTCTGTCTGTCTGTCTGTTCGCGATAAACTCTTGTGGTCATGTGGTTTTCACTAGTAGACAGAGTGATTCATGAGGAAGGTTTAGGTGTATAATTTGTACCCGTGCGAAGCTGCGGCGGGTTGCTAATGATATCTAAATAACATCACAATATACTATCAATTACTATAAAATAACCAATAACATAATTTAATATAGTGTAATCTATAATTAAGCTTACTGTTTTGACATTTAAGTCTATAGAATGCCAATAATAGTTATACATATTGGATTTATAAAAGAAATACCAATATTTTATTAACTTTTATATAGTGACAGCAGGACTAATAAATTGAACATAATATAGTTAAATTATTGCTTTGAAACAAGTTTTATTCAAATGATTTGATCTAATTTATATTTCTTTTTTACTTTGATATTAATATCCGGTGTACATTTTTAATTTCTTATTGGTATTGTTAAGCAACAATTGTGCTTCTTTTGTAATATAGTAAGAATTTATAATAGTTACATTATAAAAGACTGAACAGTAAAACTTTGAACATAAAACCAAGAATTTACACCTATTACAAGTATAAATATAATATTAACTATAGTACTTGGAAATTGTACATTTATCTAAGAGAACTTAAGAAATATTTAAGTGATGGGCATCATGTGTATCTAGACTCATGATATCAAAATATAGAACATTATAGAATGCCTTACTGCGTAACTCAAAAATTCACAAGGATAAATTTTAGAAAATTCTTCAATGCAAGTGATCGGCTTCTAATATGGAAGAGTTCGTCTGTATTAGCAGTCTAGGGATAGCCGTTCCCGGAGGCTTCTTAGTTTATCCCGGGTTCCTTGCAATAGACCCACTTGTGACGGAACACCGTGTGGTTTTAGTCGGTTCGATTCCGACATACCACTTCACCGTTAGCTCCGGTGAGGTGATGACCCGTGGGGGTTGCAACACGAAAAAAAAAATAAGTCTAGGGATAGCCATACATACTGGACAGAATTCAAGGGTCCTTGGACGTGAGAAATGAAACTTCGAACTGCTCAGGAACTAATCCGAATATATTTCTCTATAAATAGGTGTCGCTTTTAACAAAAATATAGACCAGCTTATATGGTCTAGCCGGTAACCAAACCATAGCGCGATTCAGACGGACTGAACAATGCCATCTATCGAGCGCTTGTACAACTTTACTTTACTTACTAACGTACAAATTATCATACAAAACTAAACACATACCTCATCCTTTTTGGAAGCATTGATTCAACTGTAGATTTTTCTTAAAATATAATTCAAAATACTATTTCAGCATCAGTATCAAACAACAGTGGAAAGGGATTTAATGTCAGTTTATACATGTGAAACCCGACATAACACGACGCATGAATGGGGTCGGCACTCTAGGGAGCTCTATGCTCGATGAATTCGTATGGTTTAAATAGAACTCGCTTATGCTGACGTTGTTTGTTTAAAGATAACCTATTCAACTTTTATGTTATGCGAATTCTTTTTATACTCTCACTCTACGATGTATGTAAGCAAGTAGTGTAAACAACTCAACTAGGTGCAAATTAAAGTTCATAATCACATGATTGTCTAAGATATCCGTTAATGAATACAAAATTAACCAATATTTTATTAGTAACAGTACAGAGTAATACAAATTTAGAGCCCTAAAGTATAAAATTTATCCGAAATGCCAAAATAAACCAGAAGGAATATATCATATTTACAAAAATTAATACTGATTGGATCCACCCCATAGCGTATTTATTTCCAAGCAAATAATTCTTTTTTCACTTGTAATACAAATGCTTAATTGATTCGCCGCAGCACTTTTATGTATAAACCATGTTCCATTTTACAAGGCGCAAATATATCACCAGTTTATCGAGGAGAACAGACATTTATAGACGGAAACTCCATTAATACTATTAATAGGTTGTCGGCTTTAATGTACGTATGTAGCTCTTCTATTTTCCTTTAGACTAGGTAGTTCTTCTTGTGGAAAATACATGACGTTTCGACAACGATTTGGTTGCTAATGTAATTACTATTATTAGTTTTTGCACGGAAAACGTAGTGTAAATCCTAATCAAATTTAAATATTCATTATATTTGACTAACAGTTAAAGTAGTGCCTTATTTTTTAGTCGTGATCATTCAACCTGTACAGGAAGAAAATACAAAATCCGAAGTTACTATTACACAAATGCATTATTTAAGGTTGTCAAATATCGCCCTAATATCAATCAATCATGACTACCCAGAAACACTCGAAGCGTATTGTCGAAAAATAGTCATGGGAACTATAATCACGGATGTAAATGGTATTCTAGCGTTCATATAGTTATACCTAAATAAAGTTAAAAAATATTTGAGTTCAAGTGTTTTTATTGTTGTTATGTTAATTGTGTAAAGGTATTGTATAGAGTATAAAGGCGTGAATCATTAAGGCGAGTCATCGACTGAAATAGTTCAAAATGTTTAATGTTTAAGGCATACTCCAATTTTCTCATTGGTTTTAAATTTAACCAGCAGACCCTTAGTCAAGCTCCAACGTCACGACAACTACGATGTTCATATTAGTAGACATGTTATACAATCGTAGAACTTGGAAACAAACCATGACTGTACTGTTCAATGGTGTTAGCTTTGATTGTTCACACTGGATGCGCAAATCCATTTTTAGATTAAAATTCTCAAAAGGGCGTCAATTGACACGCGGAAGCGTGTTAAATCATAGATATATTTTTTAGATCTGTTAGTAAAACATATCAAGGGAGCTTGTTAACAAAAATAATAATAATAGTTGGCATTTTGGAGGAAACTTGTAGAACTCTGTAAATATTGGGTGTCAATATTACACTTATAAAAAACATATCTCATATCATAAATAGTTAAACACTCCGTTTTTTGCTTAATTTAAGATATCTATAGGTAGCCTGTGCGGCGTTGTTAGTACGAATTGGTACGACCCTTTTTGTCTCATGGAATGAACCCACTCCATTCTCACCTTCTAGACGATGGACACGTGGTACTTCCGTGTCAGAGTGTAGCCCCGGTTCAGAGTTTGAACCTCTTTCAGTACCGATATGAACCCACGTCTAACGTACTACAGTTAGAGTGATTACCAAGACTACTGTGTTTAAAGCGTAACTCTAGCAACGGTTGCGGCTGCAGCCCACTACGGGTAATAGCCTAGCCTGCAAGGAGAATCCTACCACAGTATCAGGTGAAAAACACACTACATTCCAAGGTGTAATCTTGACGTCATTGGATACTGCTCATTTGCTAATTGAAGGCTTTCACGGAGCAGATCAGTAGCATCATCATCGTCACTGCTACACCTGATCCACAACACACTCGCGTACAACTGGTAATTGAGTGACAACGAGCAAGCATCCTATGTTTCAACAAGGATATATGTACATATTAAGTTTTACTAGTCAGTATGCAACAAGAGCGGTTCTCCTGATATTATGAGCTATCACACGTCTGGTGTCTTATACATTTTCACCTCGATATAGATTGTCTTTATGAGTCAATTTACCTTTACGATCACATTAATATTTAACAAGCAAATAACTTGAGTGTCTCGTCAGCTAAGAAAAAATCCTTTGATATATTGCATCGTTAGTCGCACCATCTCCTCGGGAACTCAGGATTGTTAATCGGGCAATTTGTCACGATCGCGCTTGGTATTCACTGAGAATGAACAATTCGAATTTCGCGAACGATTTCTAAAGGGAATCGAGTCGAAATGTAACTGGCTGATCATGATTCTCGTTTGTTATGTTAAAATATTTTCATATTTCGACACCGTTTGAATAACGTGTAAATTCTAGCCATCTTACCATGATTTATAAAGGTATTTTTATTAATTTTGTAATGAGAAAAATCTTATAGACTTTCGTTTTCAAATATAACTACTACTATAGTATTATATATTTTTTGTTAAATTCATCGATTGCTCAAATTTATTTATCTTCATTGGGAAATGACTTCCACCCTATAGAAGAATGAGTTAAAGTTGGTTGAGTCTAGATCTATTTGACTAGTGCTGCTTTCTAGTTGGTGAGTGGGGCTGCCAGAGATTACAATACTCTATGCTTTTTATTTAGTACATTTAATTCTTTATGAAGTCGTTAAATGAAGACTTCTAACTGAAAGTCTGATACAGTTTTTCAGTTACTGTCAGTAACGGTCTGATACAGTTTTTTGGCTGATTCAGATTTTTTAACAAAAATATGATCTATTTTACATGGGATGTTTAAGAAAGACATTGATTAATAACATCATGTGAACATAAAATAATGGACTATCGAGTAGTCTGTACTAGCGATAGGTCTGTAGTACAAAGTGTAAAGTATGTACCTATATTCCTTTCCATTATATATATAAATGCTGAAAGGGGGCACCTTCTATTACAATAAAAACAGCTGATAGGAAAAGATGCTTTAAGACTTAAACTATCTAAAAATCAACACAGTGTAATACCGTGGGGAGCCAATCGCCTATTTTTAATGTATGTAGAACTGTGTGTCAACTGGAAGTAGCGCCGATGTCGTTAGGTGGGGCTGAGAAAGCTTACACTTAAACTACAATATTTCGCAGAAGCTTTTAATTGAAGTACGTAATAAAAAGGTCACAAAGTCTGTATTATTATTCTTATAAAAAAGTGGGGTAAACTTAGTACTTCCTTCCTTATTATACATATAAATCGTGGCCGGTAGTGCCATTTGTGTAGTTACAATGGCCGTATTTGAGAGTTTCTCAGATATTTCCGTGAGAATTAGAACTCGCAAAGGGACTTGAACACAGTCAGACTTCGGTAAAAACTTTCTTTCTAAATGGTCGCGTATATTTTTATTTTAAAGTTGAAGGACACATTTTTAAACTCAAATTTAAATTTGATTTCTCGGGTGGTGAACTCTGAAATATCATGGAAGCTAAGATTGCTGTTTTCGAAAACAATATAATTATGACAACAGTTATATCTGATCTAGACTATTTCTATTAAAACAGTTATTTTTAGATAATTTTCAGTCAACCTGTAACCACGGACAGTCCAACCTGGTCGAAATGTCAGGCTATTCAAATGTGTGTAATACCTATTACGGGCGAGGATATGTTGGCGGAGCCCCTTGACGTCGCTAAGGCTTTCAACATCTTGCCCTGGAGTTGGATTAAAGAGGCACTTGTTTATCACGGAGGGCCTCTCTGCCTCCCCCGCATTGTCGGAGCATACTTGACAGAGAGAGCCGTGATCTACCCGAGTCGGGCAGGATACGGTCGGCGAGATATTTCGTGCGGTGTTCCACAGGGCTCGGTGTTGGGCTCTCTTCTGTGGAACATCGGTTATGACTGGGAGCTACGCGGTGTGCTCATGGGAGGCGTCGTCGTAACGTGGTACGCCGACGATACTCTCCTGACGAGGCAAGACGCATCGCAAAGCTATCATAAAGGCCACGGCTGGGGTCGATCAAGTCGTTACAAAAATCCAGCGGCTGGGTCTCAAGGTGGCTCTTAGCAAATCAGAAGTTATGTGATTTACTGAGCCTCGCAAGAGACCACCTGTGGGATGTAGCTTTTTTGTGGGAGGTGTTCGCATCAGCATCAAGTCCTAGATGAGATATCCAGGACTCCTACTCGACAGCTGAGCTGCAGCTGATGAGACTTTGGACCTCACCTCCGGAGTCTGGCCCCGAAGCTTATGGGGGTCGCAGTCGCGCTGTCACGGTTGCCGCCATGGGACCTGGATGCAAAATCCCTTGCTTCATTATACCAGTGGTGCGAGGAGGCGCAGGAGCGGGACCTGACACTTGTGCAGAGCGAAGTCAAAGCTTAGCGGTCCCAGCTCCGCCAGGTGCTCATGGCTGAGTGGAAGAAACGACTTAAGCGTGGCATGCCACGATTGTGGCGGTAAGACCCATCATTTAGGATTGGCTGGAGAGGCGGCACGGAAGCCTCTCCTACCGGATGACGCAGTTGCTTACGTGACACGGCTGCTTCGGAAACTACCTGTGTGGCATAGGCCGTACACCAACGCCTGTGTGCCACCACTGCGGGGGCTGCAGTGAGGATACCGCACTTTACACTCTGGTGGAGTGCACTGCGTGGACGCAGTAGCGCGTCGACTTCACTGCGGCTATTGGTGTGGGTAGCCTCTCGCTAGAAACCATGGTTATGGCCATGGTCCGGTGCGAGAGAGCATGGAATTCCGCTGCCTCGTTCTGTGAGGAAGTGATGTATGCCAAAGAGGCGGTGGAGAGGGAACGGGAGAGAACTACTTCTCTCTCGTCCCGCAGAAGACGCACCAAGCGCCGGAGAGTACAAAATGATCTCCGGCTTCCATGAGCGCTGGCCTGAGGGTGATGGGCTGGGTTACCCGTCGCCGTAGCAGAAGCAGGCCTGAGACGGTGGCGCAGCGTGTTCCACGCGCACCTCTCTTAATTGGAGATGGCTAAGCCCCCTCACCAAATTGTGGGGTCACTTGTTGTTGAGCAGGCGGCCAAGTCTATCAGGGCTCACAGGTATTTTCTTTCTAGGGTACACCTGAGTCCCCAGCATTAGGACCCGTGACGGAACACCGTGTGGTTTTAGTCGGTTCGAGTCCGACATACCACCTTGCCGTTGACCCCGGTGACGTGATGACCCGTGGGGGTTGCCACACGAAAAAAAAAATAGCTATTACGTGATCGCGTTAATGCCCGTATACATAATTATACTTCATGGAACGTGAAAGTTTAAAAATTAGTTTTTATTTAAGAATGTTCATGTGTGATATTTAACAAAATAGTTATAAACAATGTATTTAGGTTAACTATTTGCGAATCAAACAACTACTTTAGATAAAGATCAAACCGATTTATCCGTCGCTATTTGTGCAGCCCAGATATTTATATAGATCTTAAATAAATTGGACGATAACAAGAGAAACTTGTTTACAAATCTTTGAATTCCCATATCTATAAATCATTGTTTTTAGTAAATCAACTTTCAATTGGTTTTTATTACATACAATTTTGAGAGATGTTTTCTTTTGAATTAGTAAACATTACAATTACTTAAATTTTATTTATTATATTATTGTTGCATGCGCGGTTTCCTTAAGAGGCCGTATACGAAATTTTGCCAATTTCGCTGATTTACGTGGTTTTACAGACGTGATTTTACAGTTAAAATACTATATTTCTATAAGTTTTTATGAACAACATAAAAGATCACTTTAATTTAGATCTAATGAGTGAACCACTTTTTTACTTTTATTAAAAATAATAATGCGAGATTTAGGTTGTTTTAAAACATTTTTTATTACCATATTTTTTAAATTTTTTGCAATTTTTTTTCAGAAAATGGGTTAACTTTGAACTGAAGTTTATTTCTGTTGTTGTAATTTTATGAATGCAAGTTCCACGCAGCCGAAATCAAAAGCAAAACTAAAAACCATTTTCTGTAAAATTTGACTAAGTTAAACATTTTTTTACTCAATTTTTTTATATTAAAATGGTAAAAAGTGTTTCATACATTGTATAGACGACTTTTACAGCAATACATTGTAATTTTTTCATACCGTTGGTACTTCAAAACAGTTCATAAATATGTGATATTCTAAACCTCTTACGGCAAAATTTACAAAACAGTCACCGGTTTGAGGTCGATTAATCAAAATCGAATAATAAAAGTAAAAAAGTGGCTCATACATTAGATCTAAATTGAAATGATCTTTTATGTTGTTTATAAAAACTTATAGAAATATAGTATTTTAACTGTAAAATCACGTCTGTAAAACCACGTAAATCAGCGAAATTTGCAAAATTTCGTATACGGCCTCTTAATATTATACATGTGTAACTTAACATTTTTAGTTTGTTTATCATTCCAACTAAACAGAACAATAATTACAGATTTTTTTAATTACATATTTCAGTAATATCTGTGTACTAGATATTACTAAAATATGTTCTTTACTCAAAAATATCCATTACCTAATATTATCGACGTCCCACATCGCTTTACTCCATTTCTTTTTTGGACAGCAACATAATGGAGTTATTAAGTAGATCGTCTGAAATCTGCGCTGCCTCAATACTGTGCCAAGTTTCGATCGGCTCTCTGAATATACAATGCATTAATATTCTTTTAACGTCTACCTTTTATTAAAAGGTTTTGTACTATTAATAATATTGACAGTGACAAAGTATCTATATAACATTATTTGTACCGGTTTCCATTTTGACATTATATTTGTTTTGTACCCGACTATCTAAGGAGAGTAGCTAATGTTTTCTTATGTTTAATTCTTTGGAACGCTCTACATCCTAAACAGATTTACGACTG
This sequence comes from Callimorpha dominula, assembly GCA_949752705.1. Lineage (NCBI taxonomy): Eukaryota > Metazoa > Arthropoda > Insecta > Lepidoptera > Erebidae > Callimorpha > Callimorpha dominula. The sequence goes on along the minus strand of OX456995.1, from coordinate 4,588,018 downwards.
TTGTCGCCACATTAAAAACTTATTTATTTTATTAAAAATAGGGACAAACTAAAATAGATGATAACACACTTCACTATTTAATACAAAATAAGTTAATAGATATTATTTTGACTGGTTAAACCGGTAACGCAATACTATTGGTCGATGGATAAATATTAACAAATTGTGGGATTATAAAAGGGTAGGAATATGTTTAGAACGATTGACTTGAGTGCAAACAGAAGTACTAACAACTTGGCAGTTGCTGTTAGTTAGTGATTTTCATAGTTTATATCAGTGGTTTTGAGACTGTTTCTAACACGACGGATTGCCAAATAATATAATATATGACGAGTAATTAGATTCATCTCAATTGTGGAAGTGACATAGGGAACAAGTAGATATATGCGTACACAGAGATTCAACTTATTGTGAAAACCCCAAATAATTCACAAATGTGGGTGGACATCGAACCCAAGACATTCGCTTCAGTGATATATGTATAGTGTGGGTTGGGAGGGGGGCTATAGTAATACCTGCAAGCATGCTTTTCATTGCTACTGATAACTTGAGATGTTTGATACTAAACTCGAATTTGACGTTGGTACCACAAAGGATGCATTGTTCTCATAAGAAAAAAAACTCATGTTTATAAATATATCTTACTAAATTTTGTGTCAGTCGTCTCAGACCATGCAACAAAAAAGTGGGAGTGTGGGAGATATTTTTATAGCCATATAAATACATGGAACAGAACTTACGCTTCTTATATTTCATTAACCATGTCTTTAAATATGTAATCACTGGTGTATAGTAAAAACTCACTACAACTACTGGTGCTATTATGTATTCTGTGGTGTAACTGCAATATTTAGTAGGATGAAAGTAGGTTGTCAATCGGGTCTTTTCATATTTAAAGTGAACTGTGCTATTATCATCATCTTTTAGGCTTCAAGATGTCGTAACGTTAAAGTTTTAATCTTTACGTTAGTTTTAGTAATATTCCTGGTCTTGCAGTCAACAGGTCAGTCAATGTCACGCTGTATATTTTTGGGATATACCGTCACATTATCCTTTGATGCTATGTCTATAAACTAAGTCTGTTTGGCCCAGCTAAACTCAACATATTGTCAACAGGTCTCCATCCCGATCAGGGTGTCAGAGCAGAGTCACTAGATATGGTGAAAGTGCCAGCAGTGGCGGGCGGCGACGCGACACTCCCGTGTGACACCCGGTCCACACAGGCGTCCGACGTCCTATTACTTGTCGTGTGGTACAAGAACGACGTACCGTTGTACAGGTTAGTTATTTTTTTTTAAATATTAAAAAATATTATGTATTTCATATAATTCGGACTGTCAGGACCACAGAAGTCTACAAATTTTGACAAATCCAATTTTCAAACCTATTTTTTAATAAAAAAGTATGCTGACCAAAGTTGCGTAAACATAAAAAAATGTAGACGCCTACAGCTATTTGTAAATGAAAACCCTGGACAAATAAAATATATGAAATAAAACATGAATTGAAATTGAACTACAGGAACATTCACGTCACAATATTAAAACAAGGTACATTGTACCGTTTAGTTTTCTTTTATAAACTACATTTTTAATATGAAAATATTTGAAGATGGAGATATATTTCAGAGGTGTTAGATTTTGAGGTGTAGAAAAGTTTCATGTTAGGCTAACTTGGCACTCGAATAGCTCGATCGATCGGGATCAGCTATAGGTTCTACAGGAGGGCCGAGTTTCTGGGCCGTAGTTCAGCCATTAAATCAAAAGCGAAGGCTTAGGTCATTGTATTATCGGTGCAATTAGGTGCTAGAACACGATTTGTGACCTTTGACTAAATAAAATAAAGTTTGAATTAAAAAAACAAATTGGGTAACCAAGCGCATGGCACACGTGTCAGTAAAATCCGTCATGAAGGTTAACAATAGGTTTAACAAGTGCCATTTACTTAATAGAGAGATGGATACGAGTACATTAAATGGTGAGTTATGTGTGTTACGTAATGAACAGTCCAACAGCTTTACGGTGTTATAATGGCTTTCGTTTATAACCTTGAAAATATAGGAGAGGAAGCTTTTTAGCTGAAGAGTATTTTTTTTGTTGTTTGTAGAACTACCTAAGTTTATTTTTAAAGAAGACTATTTAATACCAATTACCAAAGGTAAGAAACTGTTTTGTTTTTCACCTTAATTACATTATTATCGACGCATTCTCCTGTGAGTCCATTCCCGTAGATCTAATTGAACTAATGGTTGTCTAGACACTAATTTTTGTAACAGTCAAGCGACTGTATCACACTCCCGTGGGCCCACACTTTCCTTTATTAGACAGTGATAGACAATTAACTAATGACTGTTTGGAAAATTCACACTTTAATTTTTTTTATTAAGTTGTATGAATGATGAAAACATGTTTGTAGAGATATATCGCTCTTTCCAGGTTTAAGACTAGACAAAATAAAGTATGGATTATATAAAATGTTGGTTTTTTATAACTAAAGTAAATATTATTTGTATAAAAAACAGACAATGCTCTTAAATGTATTATATAATAAATTATACTTGTCCACACAGTTGAATTGTGATATAATTAAAATGATATGAAAATTTCGACTGTTCATTTCAGATTAATAAAAAAGTATAGTAGACGCTTGAAGTTGAAAACATGGTGTTGAATACTAATTTTTTCTCTAAAAATAACTTATACATAACTATGTGTTACACTTAATGATTTTAACCAAATTAACACTGTAATTTATGAAAAAACTTAACAAGATTTTGTATGTCACAAGGTAATTAAAATGAGCTATTTATATACTAATTAGTTATAAACTAAACCTACGCACGAATTACGGTACAAAAATCATATTATTTGAGGGAGCACTGCTTTTCAATAGATTGCCAGCCGAGATAAAAAAATACGTTAACATGAACACATTTAAAAATAGACTTAAGAAATATATATGTATTATGTATACCGTAACTTCTAATACTCTAGAGGTAATTGTATTGTATTATTTACTTTTAATATTTGTATCTCTTTATAAGAGGACTGTAAGCAAGTTCTTATGAGAAATAAATTTCTTTAAACCGACCTTTATTTACTTAAATTTTATAATTATTTCAAATAATGTTTTTAATTATATTTGGAACTATTCAAAAAGGTTTAATTCAAACTTCTATAATTCCTATGATTCATCCACGTTTAGTCGAACATTTGCGTTTTCTATGTTTCATATGCACAAGTTCCGTCGCCATGAGACAGAAATTTCAACTTCAACTTACTGATTATTATACTGGGTATTTCTTTTAATTATCTTTTCTGAGTTAAAAAATAATAGTTAGTCTGACATAGGCCCCAATTCTGTTACTTCACTCGCTAAATTAAAATTCACTAAATTTTCTTCATATAAGAAGTAAACCTTGTACACTTAGAAACAAGGTCTTATTTCAAATTGAAACAAGTAGGTAACATATGTCGCTATCGAAATAAGCAATTTATTTGTCGACTAAAGTCTGATACGCTTAAATAAACTTTAATACCACGTGGCGAGAGCCGCTATTCGTTGGATGCCATCTCTTTTGCTCTGTGTTTTTAGTAAGCGTCTTCGTAGGTGTAGATTAAAAACACGTCATCCTTGTTCGTTTTGAACAAGTTTTTATACGGCAATTAAACAGCGTTTGAATAAATGAAGACTCTCGCTGCGTAGAAATAAAGTTGAGTATACGTTGACAGGTTTTATTGAAATTTAGCGGCGCTGAGAAATAGATGCTAGTAACAAATAGACCTTATTACGAAGAACACTAGGTTGATTTCATATGAAGAAATTAAGTCAGGTTTTAGTTTAGTCGAGTGTACAATAGAATCGGCACCATAGTCGTTATAATGAAAGTATAGTGTAAAAGTAGTTTTAGTTGTAATTGTAAATAATTATCAACAGTACAACGAAGAACTGATTTAATCTATCAATTCAAACGCAATCAACCGAACGAATCAATATATTGCAGAGTCATAATGATGAAATGTTTACATGTCTCAGTTATTTATTTATTATCGACTAATTTACAACTTCTTATTGATTTATATATGACATAAAAGTAAATAACAAAGAAATAGTGTATCTTATCAGGGTAGGGAATGACCTTGACGATGGACGTATGTCCAAAATGAGCAGTGCTGATTTAAGATAAATTATGTTTCTTCATTTCACTTCAGGTACTAATAAATTCTTTACCCTGATGTCGGAAAAAGAAATAAGTTTGCTTTAGCTGCTGTCAGTCAACAGATAATAATTAACACGTAGTAGAGGTAACAGCGTCAAGCTCCGCAGGTCGTTGTTCTGGCGCCACACGCGACCTAGCCTTATTACAAGAGCAAAAAATAAACGCCAACTACACGGTACGGTACGTGCTCCAATACAGAAGCCAATTTACATTTTTCCAACAAAAACTTAGAAAACAAATGTAGTGCTGAGGTTTTAATAAAAACCGACTGAAAACTTGAAGATCTTTTCAAATGCGATTGTTTTAGCTATTTGATATTAGTAGTCAAATTCAGAATTGTAAATGTGCGGTGAAATATATCCCTTATTTCTTGAAACTAGAATTTCTTTTCGGGTTAACCAAAATCTGAGTTTTGAACATTTAGAAAACAAAATAAACCTATTACAGTAGCAACGAATATTTCATTTCTTGTTTTTGGTAGGTATTACGAGATTGGAATTATAATAATAAAACGACTTGTTTCTATGGAAAGCAATTGTGCACAACAACATTATTACGGCAAAGAAATTTCAGTTATTACTAAAGTTAATTGTATGCATGACTTTATTAACAAATAGCATTCCGTAGTCGAAATCAAATGTACATAGATAGAATATTCTTTATTGTACACCATTAATTGAAATCCATTGAATTACAATTATTTAGTTAATTATTTAATTAGATTTATACAAATAGACCGTGACCGATATTATTTATTATATATACAGGTTTATTATTTAGAAAACGAATACCGGACAATACATTTGAATGTTATATGTGCATTATAGTATCATACCTTATATTGAATTTATTAAAAATCTTATATCCTTAATTTTTTTTTAAAGATGTAGAAGAATTTATTTTTATTTATTGATTCTTTAAAAGCGCTAATAAGAATTTAACTCTTTTCGTATTGGATAGAGCATTCATTGACCAAGGTTATGTAAAGGTTATGTAACATCACGCCACCACCCTTAGGAGTGGAGCAGAGATCATAAGCGAAGGTGAAACTACGAAACTGGTAACGACTAGCGGTTAATACGTTTTATTAAAATTGGTTTTGTATTCTTTAAATAATGGTCACAATGTTACTTTAAATACCTGTATTACCTGCAATTATCCTCCACATTAAGTCAATAAAATTTAGATACAAAACATATTTTTATGTTATTAATAATAACAAAAATCGTGTCGTGGGACAACAGATAGGAACGAAGTTCCTTATTATAAAAAAAAAAAATCAAGTTATATTCGAGGTATAAAGAAAATAATTATTCGGGTATACATTTTTTACTATGATTTTTTATGGATAAAAATCACACACACATCCTCACACATACATCCTCACACACATCATCCTACACATTCTCCCACACATCCTCCCACACATCCTCGAACACATCGTCACACACATCCTCCCACATATCCTCACACATCCTCATACACATCCTCACACACATCCTCCCACACATCTTCACACACACACACACACACACACAAAACCTCATACACACAAATTAACAATAACAGTCATCACGTAGACTATACATTACATCACGGACGTTTTTTGGCGGCTAGGGCCCCCCTAGGACCCTTCCGCAACGCCCCATAAGGAACTTCGATCCAATAATAACTTGACACATCTCACACACGGCCGCCTGATCCCAAACCAGACAGAGTCTGTACTATGGGTACCAGACTGGGGATTAACATCCTTACATATTTCTTAATACATGCATACTATAGGTACATTAAACTCAGACACAGAACAAATTATCATGGTCATTTGTCCTGGGTGGGAGTCGAGTGGACTAACCACATGACCAGGCCAGTCGAAAATTATGGATTGTATGAACCTGTATACCTGATGTATTTAAATAATGTTTATGAAGGATTTTAAAGTCTGTCAATACAAATGGGACCAATGTCGTCTCGCCCTTTGCAAGCTATAAGTCACCTTTAATTACTAAACTATTATTTCTATGTTTAATTAAACCTAATAATACTATTATTTATTCCTTAGGTTAGTAAAAGACGAGACAATTTTAGAAATAGACGAAGACATTTGTTTTATTTGTTACAGTTCTAAATAAATGTACAGAAACCAATCACGTTGTTATTTATTCCGTTTAGTGTGAAACAGACCAATTAAATTGCCTCTTCTATTAAGTATTTAATAATTAAAAAGCTTAAATTGTCTTCTGGTTTTACAAAGGTTTCTGTTATGAAAATATCAATTCAGTTGTACTTTACGTAAAGGCGTGTCAAAATCTCTTATAAATAAAATAGCAGAGCGAGAAATGATTGTTTTCAGTAGTTCATTCAAAAACACTTTGTTAGTATGATATACGACCATTTAGACACGGATCACAAACTAGAAAAGCGCAAAAGGAAAGGAATAATTAAGCTATAGGGATTAGGTTTATATTATGAGGAGATTATTAATAATAATATGATTATGAGTTATGAGTAGTCTAAGTCAATAATACTAATATATTGAGCGTATAAATGTGGTTGTAGTCTCGGACATTACTGATCAAATTTTGTTATTTTTTTCAAAAATAGTTAGTTGCATTACCACTGACTAACTTATAATCTTTTTATTTTGATAGTTATGAATAAGTTGTCACCCAATACTCATAGAATACCCAAAAATTTGTAACTTTAGACATATGCCGCTGTTGTGCGGGGCTTCGCTAGCGTGTTAATTTTTTAAAATCTTTACTTATTATAACCATAGTACCTCTTTGTAAACTACGCGGCGACGTCTGCGGTTTTCTCTTTCGGGGCTAAAATTACTAAGCTTCTCGGAGAGCTAACTCTAGACACATCATCTATCGAGCTTATATGTAAACTTATTTATATTTTGTATTAAAATAAGAAGCTTTAAAATTGAATTTCTTTTTTCTATTTTCCTAAGCTTTATATAAGAAGCTTTATTATTGACTTTCATGCGTCTTCCTGCAAAAGTGACAAACTTCGTATATACACTTACCACCCTTAATTACCCTCTTAGGGGTAAAATTTTGAAAACCGCCAGGTCTGGGGGTAACGGGTGAGGCTGCCCGTTACCCTAGCAGAAGCAGGCCTGAGACAGTTTCTCAACAAGTTCCGCACGCACCCCTCTAAACCCGAAAGGGGGCAATGCTCTCCGCACGCAATGGTGTGGCTGCCTTCTGTGTCAGAGGAGGCCAAAGTCTGCCGGGGTTTTCGGGGACTTCCTTCCTAGGATATACCCAAGTCCCTACCACTTCACCAGTAGCAATGGTGAGGTAATGAGTAATTTCCACAAGAAAAAATATAAATAGAATATAAATAGAGCGGGTCTAAACACTTGGGCACTCAACACAAACTACAAGAAACCATTCTGATTATATACCAGTATTTGAATAACGTATCCACCTCCTATAAGACGATGCAGTATCAGACACTGTGCACTAAAGGAGGGCTAAATAAAATGTTTACGATAGAGCTGCGAGGCTGATGGTTATATTTTGTGATGAAACAATGATTAAATTCGTTAGCCTGCACGACTCACCCACTTCTCTTGTGCCTGACTTAGAGCTCCTTGTACATGTGACTGGAGAACTCGGCGTTTGTCTTCAAAGTCGAGTGATGATGACGGACCTGATGGAAACACAAATAGTGCGGTGTGGCTTTACAGGAACTGGTCTTGTCAATGTGTTGGCTACAAGAGCAACATAGATTTTTGTATTGGACCTCAGAGGTCCACCTTAAACCAATATCCCTAATAATGAAAAAGCAGTAGCAAGCAAGGCAGCAAGAAAAAATCATGACGACATCTGATAGTACAGTTTCTATCATACAGCTTTATTGACAAAGATTTATGACCACATCGCAATCTAATAGTGTGTGCATATTTTATAAACCGCTCAAGCGAACATCTGCTATGCATGGTCGTACTCAGTCGTACCCGTGTGAACGCGAAACCCAAATTAGTTAGAGCACGAGCGTTAGGCGGTGTCAAAATGGCATCAGATTAAACAGGATTTGCCACCCCTGACAAATTTTATCTGATGTTGTTATTAAATACGGGTTCGCTCCACTAGGTCGGTAGTCCTTGGATTAGGCTAGGATTTAATTTTGTTGGAATGTAACGTGTAACGTGAAAACATAGTTTCCTAATGTTGTAATTATCCACGGCAAGAGTATTCGTGAAGTAACTTTAGCTGTAAAATGAAACTAACTACTACTTCCGCTTCTGTTGAGAAATATGTGTAGTATGCGTTGTGAAAATCGCTTATCTAAGGCTTATTCATTCAAATAAAAAAAACAGCGTGTCTCGCTCATAGTCATCTGATATAAAATTAAGGCACTGAGCTCATATTACCTCCACTTACAAACCTTTTTCTTCATCACCTAACAACTTTATTCAATCAACCTTCACTCCACTATTCTACGTTAGAATTCAATTATATCGAGAACCTTTATCTCCTGGCAAAACGGGATTATTCTATTGCCCATGCAATAGATATATTATGACTTGTTTGCACTTTTAGACTGCATGGTATGTTGCTGGTTAAAGTTGTAAACACGTACTTCTTGTACTCCAAAAGCTGCAAGTTAATGTGCTCCGGATAATGTAATACAGTAGGCAATACAGACATTTTCTTTGCCTTTTTCAATGCCATTATGTAACAGTTAATTGCAAAAAGGAGTCTAAAGTAATCGTTATAGAATTTAAGCAATCTAAAGAATCGAATAAGTGTGAGCAGTTCTATTACTACAAAATTATTCAAATGTTGTCGATATTTAATGTAAAATAAAATACTACCACTGAATATTAGTCATCAATATAGATTTGACACCCAAAAATAACAATGAATGTCAATAATTGTTAAGGATGTGGATTACTTGAATCCCGGTTATTCAAAATTGCAGTAAAAAAAACTGTGTTAACTCGTAATGACACGTTTATTGGCCAGTAGCAAAGTGCCGAGTGACTCGAAAGTTCTGTAATGACATAAAAAGGGACGTTCAGGTCCTGCTTGAATATTGTGAGCGTCGCTTCCATGTGGATTGCTTCCATTATTGTAGTAGGCGTGAACATGCCCCCGGCCGTTGAATGCTTGCATTCAACAGAAATCTGCCAGTAATGAACATATTTAGAACACGCCCTTCGCAAGACGCCGATCGCAGTCCTGACTTCAGCAACTCGCGTAATACCATCTTGGCCTTGGTGAAGAGCGGCAACACGTCCCAGCTTTCACTTAAAGGGCGGCAGGTTGTCATCTCTTATACTGACGAGAGAATTTGGCTTCAGGGAGTCCTTGGAAGCTCGCCATTTTACACGAAGCTGGAGCTCGAACACGTACTCGTTACTCCATCTCGACCAAAAGTGCTGTCGCAACTGGTCGATCCTCTGATGACGAGCTAAATGGAGGTAAGTTTCAAATAACCTTGACAGGAAGGGCAGTAAGTGATCTTCTAAAAAGTGATCTGGAGTGAGAGGTCTTCAGGCTTCGATGACAAAGAAGTGAGTGGCGTCGAATTAAGTATCGCCGTGATTTAAACTGCTTAATTCCTCGTAGGTCATGGTACAATGTCCCAGCACTCCAACTATGTATTATGTCGATTCCTAATATTTGTCGATTAATTCCCGCTTCCCAAGGACCACTAAAATGTGCAGCGTAAGCAGGTACAAATTAATCTATGATACCGTCATGAGCTAAGCCATCCGATAATGAGTTACAATTGCCCCCTACAAGTTAGAATTTTCGTGGTATGCTCTCACAAATGTGGTTCCGGTATCAGAGTAGATATTAAAAGGCTTGCCTCTCCGAGACATAAATGTACGTAGTGCCCATTAATGCATAATCATGGCTTGTCAAATCGCCCACAAATGCCAAATATATGACACAAACAAATATACCTAATGATATAAGTACGACTTTCACAAGTTTACATCCACGACTTACACTAATGCGCTCGTGTTTATATAATAATTTAACAAGGTGGTGAGTGGACTGTAATAAAATTATAAGTAATTTCTAGCAAGAGTATTTAGCTATAAATGTAGTCGGGTCAACCCGTGTAGTTTATTCTTGTCGAGAAATACACTTAGTTTCAATAAATGATTCTTCAAAGGAAGTTTGTTTTTATTTTACTTATTTTTATTGAATAATATTTAATATTTAGGATGATTTTCGTGATTTAATAATTAAAGGTTTAAAAGACTGTTGTATTGTATGTAGCTTATCTTCTGAAAATTTTGAAGTAATATTGTGTTTTTCCATAAATTAATAAAGACACAGAACTACACAACATACAGAGAATAATCTTAGGTAACTTAATAAAAGTATATTTAAGTTGGTATGAACAGCAAAATAGTACAATAGTAGGTAGCACTTGCGTTACAATCTACATGAAGTTTGTAGTTGCACTACTTTCACGCAACACTCCGAATGAAGTATGACCGTCCAGTTGCGTTATTGACACACTGTGACATATGCCCTAAAACTATATACTGAGAGATAAATTCCAGGGATATATTGTCAAGTGGGGGCTGATTCAAATTTCTATGCTCAATAGCTAGAAAGTATCGTTTATCACGACTAAATGAATCACCTAAACTGTCTGAAGATTCCTTGAAAGGAATCTTTACGCCGAACTGACTGTCTTAAAAACGTGAAGTATTTTTTATTATGAAGTGCTCCTCACATAATTTCTCCTCAGGAGAATAAGAAAATGACGAATGCAAAAAACTAATTAATTGGTTTTTGATGTCATCTATATCAGTTATAATTGAAATTATGATTTAAATTACTAATTGGAGTAAAGTTGCATATTAATATTAAAAGAGATTAGTTTTAAACTACATTAATTGGGCCACTTATTACCCAACCGAGCTTTGTATCGTATAGCGCTGGCACCGCATCGCCTAGCACAATTTTGTTAGATTCTAACAATGACCAAAAAACGTCAGCTCCGATAATCATATCTATCGACGCAGGCTTATGAAAGTAAGGATCCGCTAAATGTATATTTGACGGAACGTCTAATGCTACCTGTTTAGAAGGCAGGTTATCAGTAATAGTTGGCAAAACAAAACAGGACAGCTCATTTGAATACGATTCATTTAATGATTGAATGCGTACACGGCACATCTTGTTTACAGATGATACAGAATTATTAATGCCCCGAATGGACTTATTCGTGTTCAAATAAGGTAAATTTAATTTATTGTGTAGTTTTTCTGTTATTATGCATGATGAACTACCAGAATCAAGAAGCGCGCGCGCAATATGTTGTTTATTATGAATGTCGTAACATTTAACTAACGCAGTGGACAACAATACGTCACCTGGAGTGCTTGCATTCGACTGTGCGGTGAACACATTAGCCGAGAGTGAGACATGAGCGGCTTCAGTAGATAACTCGTGCTCGTTGTCTTTGTCGTTCGTTAATGTGTTTACCGTTGGTTTAGACTTAAACTCGCTATTATGAATCAGTGTATGGTGTTTACGGTTGCATATTTTGCATGCAGATTTTTTGCACTGATTTGGATAGTGACCGGGACGTAAACAGTTATAACACAGTTTATAACAAGCAATCAACGACATTCGTTCGCTGACGCTTAACGCTAAAAACTGCGGGCAAGTGTTGAGGTTATGATTATCGTTACATTTTGGACAATGACTGTGTGAACTAGAACTAGTGTTTGAAGTGGAAACCATAATCCTAAGTTTTGTGTTTTGCTTTTGATTACTAACGTTAGACGGACGAGACATTTCCAATGTTTCAATCATATCAGCGCGATTTCTTAGAAATTCAATGAATTTATTGAAAGGAATTGACTTCTTTTTGTCTAATTGACCTTTATATTCCTCCCATTCACGGAATGTTTTGAAATCTAATTTTTTAGAAATTATGTGTATCAACAATGTGTCCCAACCGTGAACAGGTTCACCTAGTGTACTCAAAGCACGTATATTCTTATTTGTTTGGTCTATTAAACCTTTTAAAGATACGGACGACTCCTTAGTGATCGGTTCAATGTTAAACAGGGCTGAGACATGGTTATATATTAATAAACGCGTATTGTCAAATCTCTCGCATAACAGTTCCCATGCCGTAGTGTAGTTTTGAGATGAAAATTCTATAGAATGTATAACCACGGCGGCTGAGTCCGCTAACGATGCTCTAAGGTAATGGAACTTATTAATTTCGTCTATATCGCTATTGTCATGGATGAGACTTGTGAATGTATCACGAAACTCGAGCCAGTTTTCATACAATCCCGAGAATGTAGGTAATTTGATCGTGGGCAATTTAACAAGTTGATGCTTAGAACTAGATGTAGAATGTTTATCATTTTGTTCCGTTGTGTTATAAAAATTAATTATTTCTTTACTCTGAGCTAAAAACATATAATATTGAGACTCAACGTTATTTCTTTCTTCATACTCAACGTCTGGGTTATCAGATAAACATTCTAACTGTAATTGAATGTCATTAAATTCCTCATACAACTTTTCCAACCTTTCAACACGCAATTGCAACTCCATTACCTGACAGGATGTTAATTGAGTAGTTTTTAATGTGCGTAAGTAATTACCAAAGACTGTTATTCTGCTTTTACAACTACCTCGCTTTTTCTTAAGCTCCTTATTATCAGTCACCTTGAGAAGTGAAACTTCCTTAGGGTCAATCATCTTGGGAAGCGAGTATTAATAGACCTGTAACGTGACAATTATATTGCTAAAATAATGTATATAATTTGTATTGTAAAGTTTGAAACTAAGTTATATTCTTATGACACTTTTTGTAAATATATTTAATAACTGTAAATTATTGTTTTTAAACACGTAAGATAGGTACTTAATTATATGGTTATAATTGTAATACAGTTGGGTTTGTCAATTGCAATTTTTCAAATGAATTACTGATCAAATTAATCTAATCTGTACAATTTATGTGTAAATGTAATGTAATTATGTATAAAGTAGGCTGAAAAGTTAGATTGCTAAGTTAACTAATAATTTACAATGCGAACATTAAAGGTTTTTAAGTAATTTGTACAAAATTAATTATAAGTAGGTAGGTACGCAGGTAACTAATGTAACTTTAACGTTACTGTACTGTATTGAATAAGCACTGTTATCTACGTATTCCCTATATTTTATACATATTTCAACCTGTAGCATGTAAATAATGCCAATTACATTAAATGCACATATGTTATAAATTAATTATACAGTAGAAAAATAATGTTACTGACCTTGAAAAGTTTTGAACTAACCGATGTTTTATTTTGAAATATTACCTGAACCTTAGAGTGTTGGGTTAATTATAATAAATGTTATTATACTCGAACGCCGTTTTATTTAATGTCCAAGATAATCTCACTTTTACCACCACGTAGTCACGTAGCTCTCACTCCAAAGTGCACTTATTTTATATCTTGAGATAATATTCCTTTTTTTGCTGCTTTTAATAAATCCGGATCGTATAGGACCAATGTTAAGGATGTGGATTACTTGAATCCCGGTTATTCAAAATTGCAGTAAAAAAAACTGTGTTAACTCGTAATGACACGTTTATTGGCCAGTAGCAAAGTGCCGAGTGACTCGAAAGTTCTGTAATGACATAAAAAGGGACGTTCAGGTCCTGCTTGAATATTGTGAGCGTCGCTTCCATGTGGATTGCTTCCATTATTGTAGTAGGCGTGAACAATAATGGTCCCCGGGGCGGTTTGTTTTCAACCGGCAAGGCAATGGCATGTCCAAAACGTGAGTGGACAATGTCATAAATTTTAGTGTTTGTACTATGTCATCATTTATAGTGCTTGCTAATCTACGATGTCGAAGCAAAAATGTGTTGTATTTTCATACACTGTGTCGTGTCGTATCGCAATGTGTTGTGAATTTTGTTTTAGGCTTGTTAGTATAAGAGCTATTGACGCTATCAGAATTTATAATTCAGAAATAACATTTTTGTAATATTATTTTAAAATATATGACAAGCAAAAAGTTTGTTATAAATGCAACCAATTTCAATGTGGAAATCTTAATAAAGATTGTCGTTAGAATTAGGCTGAACAGAGGTCTAGGCCAAGAACTGGTCTGTACGAAGGAATAGAAAGATAGCTAACAAGTTGGTCGTCTAGCCTTTTCGTGTATAAAATATTTTTAGGACATAAACCATGAGACCACTATACGTAAGACCAAATATTAATACTTTCAATACTAAAAGAGAAACTAAAAATTTCTGTTGCCGTTGCAGTAGCCTTTATGTGAAGATTAATCTAAACTACCAACTATCTAAAGAAAATTCAGTTTCTCCTACAGTTCTCACGTCTCAGTGACGGATTATGACGTATTTATATATTTGCGACCGCTATTCGGGTATAACTTCGATGTTGATTGATTGATTTCGTCTCAATTCCATCTTCTAATAAAGTAATTCTATTTTATCAATAACACTGATCCAATAAGCCTATAACATAATTAGCTTCAAGAAGAGGCTCAAACAGTAACAGTTTTACACTCATTTTTTTAACAGTTACCAAAGAAATGCCGATCCGGATAGTGGCAACTTCCACGTACAGTAGAAAATACACTTTAGAGTCATCTAGTGGAGATAAGCCGAATTATGAGTAACAAGTGATTCTGCATCGCGCAATGAAAGTTCTCGCGCTAAGTATTATATACTTACCAATAACAACCGTTAGATCGCGTCCAGTTCGCGTATTCGCCTACCCTGGTGTGGGGATCTTCCCATTGTAGATATTTCTTTTTTTCGTTTTTTTTTAAAGACAACTCCGCATTAGGAATATTCCTGTGTCTCGAGGGGCTTTACAAACATTCAAACAACGGACACAAAGAATACCCAGACTCGGGACAACTATTTGTTGATCACACAAATTTTTGTCCCGTGTGGGATTTGAACCCACAACACTCGGCGCGGCGTAGTAGCGAGGTGACCACTTAAACCATTGCGCCATCCGTGCACCCTATTTTTATACGGAGTCGATGCCATAATAACCAACCTTACTACTTTTCCACTAAATGATCGGTCGCGTCCAAGCTGTCATAAGTTCTGAAGAACTTTTCCATAGATAGGATAGAAGGGCTTTGATGGGTTTCACCTTCGTTCAACAAATAAGTAAGATTTATTGATTGATGGGACTATGATTATTTATTTACTGCTGCGTAAGAATGTTTAGATACATATTTTGGCATTTGACTTTAATTGTAACGTGTACAACTCTAAGAAGACTTAGATAGAACTAAATAAAGTGGAAAATCTAGTCTCCTAACCAGGATTTAAACCTTTATTTGATCGTAATCTGTTTAGTCGTGTTTCAATTTTGTAATCATTATCTTAAATTTTGACCTTTTCCGTGGATATTTGTACCACTGGATAAACCGAATTGCTGATAGAATATTTTTATTATTTATAAACGTTGAAATATTTAAACTCAGAGTTTGAAAAAGATTTTTCATTAATTCTTCATTTTACATCCTACTCAATTCACTAGGTACCAAAAAGAAAATTTAGAATCCTCCAATTATGAATATCTAACATATGCATTTTGTGTTTAGAATGTAGTCTATGTCCACCAGACTATAATTAACAATCTCATGAATCACAAATCAATCAGGCTCAATAGTTTAGGTGCTACGGAGGATCATACATAAATACAAATAACGTACCTGACTAAAAAAACACAACCTTTCTTTTGGTATTTTTTTTAAATTGTTAAATAGAATAGGTGATTGTCTTCCACCTCACCTGATGGAAAGTAAAGAGGAAGACGAAGGTGGTACACTCCTATCCAAGAGAAACCTATTTACTCTTTCAAGGTGTGATGTTGTAATGATGTATACCAATATATACAGCATAAAAGTAAGTTTATAAGCTTTTATCAAGTATTTATTTCAAAGAGAAACTAGTTTTAACTAACACTGCCAATACTGAAATCATCATGTTATTTAAGTGGTTAACAACCCTTCTTAACCCTTCGACAAAAAGGTGTCACGCTTTGAAGCGGAATTCGTGATAGTGGAAATTCTTATTAAGTTATCATAATTAAGATCTGGCGACCCGTATACTTCTATGATACCTTAGTGATATATAATAAAAAATGCCACCTTAAGAACAGAAATTAAACATTACTTTATTTAAACATATACCACCGCGCACTGGTGATATTAAATCGGCCGGTAGTTCGATTGTTCTGGCAATCAGTATAAAGCTGTATGGCAGTGCGTGCATTCAACGATTTACAATCGGCCGATCAAAATATCGAAATTGAATGCCCGATCCATATTTGATTAAACTATCGAATTAGTATCGGCCATTGCATATAGTGTGTAAAGTACGATGCAAGCGCGCGCACTGCATTCAACTATACTATCGCCCGACTGTCTATTGATTGCACAGTCAGTATGGCGAAGTACGAGCGCACTTGATAAACTAAACAGTACATTGATAGTAGGACTAGGACGGGAGATGTTCACGGATTACTGCAACCAGTTTTATAAAACATTTTCCGTCTGCTACTGGCCTACACGTGTAATTATTTACTTACACATCGGTGTAGTGCACGGTCTATAGTTCAGTCTTATACCGTTACTTTGATCATGGTCGTCAGGCGATAACGACTAAACTATCGTCCAATTTAAGATCACCAATGCGCAGTTGCTCTAAAAATATCCCCTAAAAGCCATTACATTGCCTTCATTTAAATTCCTCACTTTTGATAGTCCAAACTCATATACGCGGGATATAAAAATTGATCGCCAACTTATTCTCTGAAAAACTGCATAATTATGCAATTTATAAAAATGATCTATCCCGTACACTTTGATCCAACTCCATTTTGATTTATGTTGGGAACTGTATAATAAAGAATAGCCTGGCTGTCTTAAGCTGTGGTAGCTTATGAAATATTAATGAGATAAATCGCTTTCATTTTAAACATCGTTGGAAACACATAAAATTTTTGAGAATTCAGACTTTGAGGTTAGAACTACTGTTTATTAAGATTTTATTAATATTTCTTTAAATATGTTTGTTGGGTGAATGCGATGTAAGTGGACTGCTCTTATTGAAAGTATTTCGGAGAAGCTTATGTTCAGCTATGTTGCGTCCCGACTGTGAGATGATTAAATGAAGTTTATGTTTTGGATTATTTAAATATCTTTGTATGTTTGTATTTGTTAAGTTAATTTTTTTGGCGTTTCTTGCGTTATATTGAGAGGATCCTGTGCTTACTGCATAGTAAGAGTTTACAAAGTAGGTAAGGTTGAAAACGTACAAGTCACGCTCCTGATACAGACATTTTTAACTTACTACTTATTTATCACCATAGTTTTGTAAAAGACGAAAATGTTCTTTGAAAATGTATATTTTATATACTTTTTTTCACTGTTAAAATGAGAAAAATCTATTGTTTCGGTATTTTGACGCTTAAGTACATAATGAAATGGCCAATTAATGTTCTATTGTAAACAAAAACAACTGAATTCAAAAACAACTAATGTGCAAGTATAAAGCTAAAATTTTTATCGAAAAATACCTTACAAACACTGATTCTCTGGTTAGACGGACGGAACGGATATGACGAAACACTGTTCATTTTTAATTCGGATCAGTTTCATCGTAAACAGCTTACCGTATCCCTTGGGGCTTATATCCGTAAGAATGTATCGGTACACATAATAAGAGTAGGAAAAATGTGTGTTTGTGAGTTCATTCCATGTTTAAAATATTTATACTGCGAGATTTATTAAACCGAAATTTTAAAGTTAAAGGTCACTGGAATACAGTAAAGCTAAAGTATGGGAGTTAAGGCCTCAGTGAGTTATTAGTGGTATAATACTATTCGCTAATGAAAAGTATAAATATGGGGCGTTTTTTTCCTTATACCGAAAATTGATTTTCAAAACAAAACTACGAGACAAACTCCAAGGTAACAAGTTTAGTCAAAAAAAAAAAATATTTAATGTTCAACTGCTGTGTGCTGTGCAAAATATGTAACTATATGATGAACTAAATAACTGTAACTTATAAAGTTATAGTTTATGAGTAGATTGAAAAAAAAAGTGCCACTTTCCATCAGATACTGAAAACAAACGCCTACCTACGCCTACACCTTTATTGAAATAAAAAAAAAATGCCTCGAAATGTCACCAGTGTCGGGTTAAAGGCATTAACGATGGTCAAATTGACTGGCCTATTGGTCAAGTGGTTAGTGACCCTGATTGCTGAGCCAGAGATCGTGGGTGCGATTCCCACCCAGGAGTAATAATAGTGTTATGAGCATGATCATTTGTTCTGTGTTTGGGTGGAATTTATCTATATGTATGTATTTAGAAATATATAAGTACCTATGCTTATCAGCAATCTGTTTACCATAGTAAAGGCTCTGCCTAGTTTGGGATCACACGGCGGTGTGTGAGATGTGTGAAGTTATTATTATTATTATACGCTACTAGCATCCTTGTTAATTGCGTATGATTCCTAGTTGTATGTTTAAATATGTACGCATTAAGTTAAATTTTACAAATTGTTTGAATAATCAATAATCCCTTGTTAACAGTTACGACGGCCGTATCAAGGGGCCAACAGCACACTGGGCGGACGACGTACTTGGCGGGCGTGCTAGGTGGCACGCCGCAACACCGTCCTCGCTCCGGATACGTGACGTGCTCCCTACTGACAGGGCCGTATACCGGTGTAGAGTCGACTTCAAGATCTCACCGACGAGGAACCATAAGATCTTGTTGGATGTCATAGGTAAGAGAAGAGATGAAATACCATGTGACTATAATTTAATGTACGTTTCCAGGAAACAATATTACAACGCGTATTTCATTTTTAAGTTAGCTCCTGCTCTAGTTAATTAACCCTGTATCACAACAACTTCATTATCACTTAATTAGCAGACACGTAATTCACCTAGACTCAACTTTTATTTGTGAATGATGCAACCCTTTCTCTTATGAAACTGAAATGTTGAAGTTGATTTGTTGCTTTAGTCATCATAAAATTGAACTGTAAATATTAAACCAATATAAAATTAAGTTTCAATGAGGTAAGATACGATACAAATTCATAGTACACTCATATTTATTAAAGACTTTGAGAAGGTTTTACTCACCCACACTCACTTATTTCGGACCCAACGGGAGACCGCGTTGGTGTCAGGTAGGTTGCGTTATACGTGGATAAGGGTTCAGGGCATTACCGAAATTGACATGTGAGTAAAACTGTATATCGTTAATAAATATATATGTCGTGGCCGGATCTTAGCATTGACCACTTCATGATGTGTCCGACCATTTTGATGACATGTCAATCCACGTTTGGCCATATCATTAATGTAGGCTTTCCATGATATAAAAGGTTTAATAAAAATTCTGAATAAAGAAGGAACTTATAAATGGTTCTTTTAAGTTTTCGTTACGACATTTCACTGCACTTTTTTCTTTTATTTTCACATTACTATTTGCTTTTAAAATAAAATAATTATCTGCCGCCATGATGCATCATAATCATAATAACATAATGATATATCAGCGCGTCTAATTTTACGATATGATCACTAATGTTTAACCATATCATGAAGTAGTCGTGCGTGAAGCAGTTCATATCGTCAAACACTGATTATTCATTGATCTGACCACACCATATCATGATAGGACCGTATGTCGTACGTCGGACACATCATAAAGTTTAGTGTTCAATTTTAAGATCTGGCCACGACACATTACCACTCACAAAATACTTTTATTATGATAGTACAACATTCAGGATGAGTACGTAGAGGAACAGGTGTCGTGTCTGCCCCAAAAAGCACGTGGTGCGCATTGCATTGATGCCAGCAGCAACGATCAGCTCCAGTCCCTCCCGCTCGCAAGTAATTACAAGCGCGGCCAGTTCGGGGGTGAGGATATACGTGTCGCTCAGAAGTCCTGCAGTCCCGGCAGTCCCAGTGTCCCGCTTTTTGTCTGGATAAAGTTGTTTAACATTATGAAACGATATATTTTAAATCAATTTTCAAAATAATTAGCTTAACACAACTTTCGTACCATAATTATTAAAGGTGTATAGTAGCAAAGTAGTCGTAACTATATACGTTCAAAATCTAATCCATCGATATTATGCGACATTGGAACACAGAAGAGGTGTGTAAACGCCCTAAAGACCCATAATCGTTTTGGGCCAATGTTGTAGTCGATCAATTTTACTACGCTTAAAGGTACTTGAACCGTTTATATGTAGTCGTAACGGAACTGTTTAATGTATTCGTTCAGTACAAACTCCTGAACTTTGATTAGTCGGAACAAATTCTTTAATTTCTCATAAGCGACGATCATACTTATAAACACCGACCTTTTTTAATTGCATTATTTTACTCTAATGCTTAGATAATGCAAACGAGACACTGTAATTTACAATATTCATAGACCGGCTATCACTGGCTATCACGGTGCTTTGCGCAGTCTACAATTCCTCATTTAACATTTATAGTGGTTATTTTGAATTCGAATGCAAACTTTCATTACGCTCATCTGAACGTTCCTTTAATATTTTATAGTAATTTTATGTTTAGTGAAGTCATATTTTAAGTTTTTCTATGTTTACGTCAATAAGAAAATTACCGAATTTTATAAATAGAACGGCTCAAAGGTAGTACAGTTAATTTATTGTGTCTAATTTTAGGTCATTGTTTTTAAATTGACAGTGACGTCATAAACAAAATATTGCGAAAAATAGTAATTTAAAACCGACCGTTTCAGGTATCGATGAATGGCGTCATAATGAGCTACCATGTTATTACAACAGACTAACTTCTTCACGTTAAATTAAACATATAGCAACTAACACATCACCGAGCATCCCTATACTGCTAATAATAATAATATCCTTTGATAAGAAATAATAGTTACTATACTGAAATATGGTAACAAACTTTAACTTGGAAAATTGAAATATCACCTAAGCCGAGAAGTTGCTTTCCATTCCATACACAATCATCTTTTAATAAATGTATATTCGAGTTCAATGCACCTAAATCATGATTGTTCACTCTGAATATTTTTAATAGAAAAATCAATTTAATTTGAAAAACAACTATTAAACTTAGTTCGCAATTTGGCGAAGATATCACACAACACACACACACAAAAACATCTGTCTAAGCCTCCGTTAGACTGATGTTTCCTTGTTTTTGAAGTCGATTGTTATTGATTGTTGATGTTAATGGGTCGGTTTATAATTTGTCTAAGTTACAATAACTTAATGTCAACCGCTCAGCACCTTTTACAAAATATTGCTTTCCCGATGCAGCGACGTCAATTTATTGTTGAGGAGTACTTCAACTCCACTTCACCATAATAATAAGCATTGTGACGAGCGTAAATTGTTTAGCAACCACATTAAAGTAATCGAATCGCAACCTGTGCAATACTTATTATTGAGTAGTTCCGGTGGCCCTCTGTGATCTTCACCAAATGGTACTTTCCTAGAGGAAATGCACGAGTTACTATAAAAAATACCCAAATCATTATAGCTATGCCTATAATATTTGTAGAGTTCTATTGATTTTTCCAGGATCTCATCATTAGATCCTCACCTGATGACAATGGGATTACTCGTGTACCTTCACTGCACGTGCACCTTTCAAACAAAAAAGAATTTTCCAAATCCGTCAAGCCATTCGAGTAATCGTTAAACATACCCAAAACAAATAATAATAACACATAAATAAAAAATACAAGATTCCGACGAACTGAATACCTTTTTCGTTTTTTTTGAAGTCGGTTAAAAATAAGAATAATAATAATAACACCTAAACCAACACCTTAAGAGGCTCGCGTTAGACGGCTGGATCAAGGGACTGATGCAGAAGGCAGTTCTCCTCGATACGGCCCGTATAGTGAGGAGGTTCCTGTCTTTGGAACCCTATTTTGTGGTATACTATTTTTTATATTTTTAAATATATTTTGTTTTATAGGTACGTATTTAAAAATGTAATTAATAAGTTTTATATTGAATAAAGAGAATAATAATAATAGCCTTTATTCAGATGTACATTACACTTTTTTTTTTATTACATTACACATTATACATTTTTTTTTTTACTTATTTTAATATTTCAACACTATGTATATGTTTGCCTTTTGGCAAAGGCCTCTCCCAACTGCTTTTCCACATAGTCCTATTTCCAGCTACTCTAGTCCATAGACTGCCTGCCATTGCCTTGATCTCATCGGCCCAGCGTTTGGATGGTCTGCCTCGTTTTCTTATTTTGCTGTTAGGGAACCAATGAATAATCTTCTTGCTCCATTTTTCTGTTCCTCTAACTATGTGTCTTGTCCATTTCCACTTTAGTTTTCTGACTGTTACTGTAACATCCTTTAGTCTGGTTTGTTCCTTTATCGCAGTAGTTCTTAATCTGTCAGATTTTTTCTTTCCCAACATGCTCCTTTCTATCGCGTTTTGACATACCTCTAATTTCTTTGTTTGAGCTTTGGTAAGGGCCCATGTTTGGCAGCCGTATGTAAGGACTGGTAAGATACAGGTGTTAAAGAGTTTTCTTTTGACAGCCATACTCACTTCTGTGTTTTTCATTATCTCCTTCAGGCTCCAGTATCTTTTCCATGCATGCGCTATGCGTCTTTCTATCTCTTTAGTTGTTGCATCAATTGGCGAGATTATATGCCCCAGATATATATATTCATTACTATATTCTATTATTGATGAAGATGGGTGGTTCTTGTTCTCCGTTTGTCATAACCTTAGTTTTCTCTGGGTTCATAACTAACCCCACCTTGCGACTTTCTCTATCCAGTTCTTCAATCATTATTTGTAAGTTTTCTTTCGAAGTAGAGAATATTATTAAGTCATCCGCGAATCTGAGGTGCGATAGGTTTTCACCATTGATCTCTATTCCATACTTCTCCCAATTAAGCTGCCTGAATACCTCTTCTAACACTGCTGTAAAGAGTTTTGGAGATACCGGGTCACCCTGCCGTACTCCTCTTTCTATCCTAATTTCATCTCCTTCCTTCTCTAGCTTGATTTTCGCTGTACTATTCTGATATACGTTTTTCAATATTCTAATGTCTTTTATATCAACTCCTTGATTCTTAAGTGCTTGCCAGATGCTCTCCTGATGAAGTGAATCGAAGGCTTTCGAATAATCAACAAAACAGCAAAAGAAAGTCTCATTGTATTCCTTACTTTTTTCAAAAAGTTGTTTGACAACATGAATGTGATCCAAAGTTGAGTAGCCACTCCTAAATCCCGCCTGTTCTCTTGGTTGGTTTTCTTCTAATATCCTTGTTATTTTGTTTAAAAATACTTTAGCAAAAACTTTATATAAATTTGACATAAGGCTTATAGGCCTATAATTGTTTATGTTGTCTCTATCTCCTTTCTTGTGAAGTAAGATAATGGTCGACGTCGTCCACTGCTCGGGTATTATTTCGCTTTCCAGAACTTCATTGAATATATAGGTAAGTGCAGGTGTAATAAGATCTTTATTGTAGATTAGTAGTTCGTTGCTAATACTATCGGCACCTGGAGCCTTATCCTTTTTTTGAGATTGTATAGCCCATTCAACTTCTGCGTGTATTATTTCTGGTACCGTTTCTACCTTTGACAAATCTGTTGGTGTTGCATTTACTTCATTTGAATATAGGTCCCGAAAAAAGTTTGTGGCTATTGCATATATTTTCTAGCTTAGTTTCTGTTATTTGGTTTTTGTTCTTCATCTTGGGTATCCAGTCTCTTTTTTCTGTAAGTTGTTTAACAGCTTTCTTGATACCTCCTGTTTTCTGAATACACTTATCTAATGTTTCCAATCTATGAACTTGTCGATCTTTTCTTATATTTCTCTTCTAATTCTGTAATTTCTCTTCTAATAGTTTTTGATTTGTTGTCTTTGCTTATTAGTTCAGCTCTAGTGTTTAATAGTGTTTGTGTATTATTTGAAATCCATTCGGTTCTACTTTCTTCTTTTGATCTGTTTTTTTTCCAGTACTTAAGAGTTCTTGCAGCTTGTTATATTTGTCTTTTACATTTAGTGCAATGGTGTTTTCTATAAAACATTGGAAACTTTCCTCTATTAAGCTAGTGTTAGCCGATGTTATTATTTTAGGCTTTACTTTAAAGGGTCTGATATTTCTCGTTTTGTTGAGTTTTATTTTTGTTCTAACCATTCTGTGGTTACTGTTGAAATTCAAGTTTTTTACCACTCTACAGTCTTGAAAAGCATTGCCTCTGTTAGTTAAAATATAATCAATTTCATTTTTGTATTGGTTGTTCGGGGAAGTCCACGTCCACCTATTAGTTTCTTTATTTTTAAATACACTGTTTAGTATTTTTAAGTTATTTTCATGAGCCAGGTGGATTAGTTTTTCGCCATTCCTCGTTCTCTTTCCGGACCCATAAGGGCCTAATATTGCCTCTTCTCCTTCTCTTATGTGTCCAGTTCTTGCGTTAAAGTCACCCATTATTATTAAGTTGCTGTGTGTTTGGTTTTTTATTGTCTCAGTTAGAGTAGAATAGAAGGAATCGATTTCAGTGTTGTTGGATTGTTCTGTTGGTGAATATATTTGAATTATGGACCACATAACATTCTTGGGAGGTAATAAAAATAACAATAGTTTAAATAAAAGAAAATGGGTAAACACGTTACAAGCGTGTTTACAAAAAATGCTCTAAAGCGGGATACCATAAATTTTTCAGAATTTTCCGATGATTTTTTAAATTTATTTTCTTTTAATTTATTAGTAAAGTATATTAACATTTAATATGTTAAATTAATTAGAATTTTACTCTATATCCAACTTAACACTTCGGTCTTTTATATTCACGTGTTAAATTCATTATTACACGAACTGTGAAAAATATCATTATAAACCAGTGTAATTTAAGCCATCTGCCTAACTTAACTGAAGCCTCCAAAAGGCCAATATTCAGACGAAGTTAAAAGCTTTAATAAAAGTGCACTTTGTTGAAATTTACTTTTTGATCGTTCGAGGTTGTTATATAAAGCTAGGGAAATGTACTTTATTTCTAAACTAGATGACCCGGTGCACTTCGTATCACCTGCAATTTATTTGAGAACTTTCACATAAACTTCCGAAAGTCCCTGGTTATATCTCATTAATCCAGTCCTGTCACAAATGTCCGTTGTAAGGTAAGGTTTCCTACCTATAAACTACCACCCTGCCAAATTTCAATCCCTGTAAGGAAAAAAAACCTTAAACTAAAACTCAATATTGTAGTCTCAAAGTAGTGTGGTCATTTCAAAAGTTGTGTGTCCAACGGCTAAAATTGTTGTAAACCCCGGAGTAAACGACTAGACTGAGCGTAGGGACTGGCTGCCGCGTCGAAAGCAAGCCGTTCCATGATAAAGTTAATAATAAAAAATATATATTGGGCTTGCTTTTTTTGCCTCGAACATCATTACAATAACTGAATATTTGAAAATTCTTTAGGCACGTTGGGCACTTTTAGTATGGGGAAAAAGCACTGAACTCGCATGGCCGTCACGTATATATATGTGTGTATGTGTTTTCACTTCTGACATGCAATCCTACGACTGAAAGTTTTTAGTTTCAAGATATACCTCCACGTATTCCTTAAAAAGGTACTTGACAGGCATACAAAGAGACAAACGAACAATGACGTGACCCTATAAGGGTTCCTTATTCCCCTAAAAATACAAATTATTTTGGTAAATTGTGATAAATTTATATTAAATAGTCAACTATTTACAAAAACTTGTCATCAAATTTGAATACTCAGTTAAGATGTATTTATTTGCGTCGCTCGCTATGACTGAATGTTATTTTCCTAAACTCATTTTCAAAAGAATTAAATATTGACTATCGACATACTTGAGGCACAAAAGTATATATTTTAATTTAAAAAAAAATACTACAACTTCTAAGAAGAGGTTTGACCAAGTGAAGTCCTTTGTATATGTCGGAATAATAGAAAAAAATTGTAAAAAGAAACAGTTGAAAGCTTAAAAAACCAATTATCAACTCAGTTTCTAATTTATTATATTTATTTCACAGTTTATCTATTTTATTTAAACAAAGAAGCACATGTAAAGCTATTTCATTTAAGAAAGTTAGTCTGGAACTTTGAACTCTTTCACCGTACCGGACAAAAGTCTCTAAAGAAGACAGTACATTGTTAAAGCTGAAATTGGAAACTGGGTACGTACCTATGTAGAATCCCTACAACGTATCGAGGTGTAGAATGGAAGATACAGCATGAATGTAGGTTTAGATTCATTGAAAATGTGACAGGTAAATTATTATTGAATTAAATGGATAGGCCGTCGATTGGAATTTCTTCTGTATAATATGAGTAGTGGTGATCCCATATCCAGAATGAAATTTAATTCGTGTGTTATGTATCCTTTAAACTAAGTACAAACTTAATTCATTCAATTGGTGTAATTACGTTTTCAATAAAACACCTTGACGCTAATTCTTGTCTTACAACTGCTTCTTTTTATTATCTCCAAAAGGAATAAATTTGCTACATTTATAACACACCAAGTATGAAAATATTACTAATTTACTAACTTATTTTTCTATACTGACAGTATATTCAACCCTTACAGGATCTTCCTGATGAATAAAATAAAAACGTGACACAAGTTGACGAGGGTATCCATTTTAAAGGTTGCAACTTTTCTAAATCTCGTTAAAAATTGCATTCTTTAAAGCCAATGGTTAGAAGCTTTTAGCTGGATAACATGCAATATAGAAGTATAAAATTATTATGTTCCCAATGTCTAAAGCTATTTTGTAACAATAGCAGTTATTGTAACTGGTTGCAAAATTCGAAGCTTTATCGAAAAATCGATACTTATAAATTTGTTAAGATATATAGTTTTTACGTAGGCGTCTTGCAACCGGCGCGGCAATACGTCTCACCCCTTGATAAAAGGCCCCCGTCGGGTCCGAAACTAGTCGGTCATCCCCGAAATATACACGTGAGTAAAAACCGTATATCTTAACTAATATGAATACCACTCACGAAAGTTTTTATTCACTTATAAATTTATTTACTTATCATAAAGCATTAAAAAAAGCATATGAATTCATAGAAATCGATTCTAACTTTAAAACGTTTGCAAGTGCTGGCAATTTAAAAAATTATGAAGGTCCCCTTATCGAGATTTATATTCTCCCCACATTTATTTCTTGATCGTTAAACGTTTATATAGTAATAGTTTATTACTGTTCCAGTCACCTGGTTCCATGTCTGTTATGAATTTATGTGTGGTGGTCGGAACGTAGCCAAATAGTAGCGGTTTATTGGCAAACATCTTGCAGTTTGCATGAATTGTGAACATATTTTAGAAGTTGTGAATTAGGTAGGTAAAGTACTGTTTGTACAGAATCATATTAGATGGATTAAATTATAAGTGACGATGCAGTAGAACGCCTATTTAATATTAAAATCAATGTTTTATCATACATTTTTTTGTACAGTTACTTATTGTAATCTATATATATATAAAAGAAAGTCGTGTTAGTTACAGAACGGCTGAACTGATTTGGCTGAAAATTGGTAGGGAGGTAGCTTAGAAGCAGGAGAAGGACATAGGACATCATTATCACGTTTCTGTGGGACGTGATATAAAACGTGGTATAACAAAACGCAACTGATATGGAATAACAAAACGCAACTGACCGCTAAACGTAATGTAGTCTATGGTTAATTATAGTAGAATTTTGAAGTTGACCGGTTGATGTGTTTGTTTATTATAGATAAATTACACAAACACAAAACAAATTATCATGCTCATCACACAATTATTTAGATAGTAATTATCTATATATATATATATATTTATATATGATTTCATTCATTTTTTTTTAATGTTTTCTAATACTTCGTAGAAGGTTCTTACATTAAAACAAATAAGAAAATTGCGCAGAAACTTAGAAAATTTAAGAAAACTTAACGACTACCTTTATTATAAACTTTTTAATGTAACCTTAGCCCCAGCATTATATACTCTTTGCTAAGCACGTTTTAAAGTAACTGTCAGTTGTTTGACAGTAAGAGACAGATCGCACGCCGCCAATATCGTTTACAAGATTGCATAATTCTAGCGTAGCGTTATATTCTCTTTGCACTAATTAGTTGTATCGGTCGGCATCAAGGACTTCATCATGGAAATCCATGGTCGGCATTAAGAACGAATTATAACCCTTACCCAGCTCCATGGACGGAATGATATCTTTGACGAGGTAAAATTAAACCATTTTGCTTTGATTTTGCATATTGTTAATGAATTATGGTTTTCATTTCTTAGTGCACACTGCACAGTCGATTGAATCGAAAAAAATGTGGAGTTTTAAGTTTGTTCATGTATAATTTTCAGTTGAAATTTTGATATTAAAAATGCCAACAAGTAGACGTACAAACATAGGTCGCAGAATTTGCAATCCCGCAAATCAAAGATATTTAAGAGCAAGTCAAACTGATGAGCAACGCAAAGTTCGAAATGAAGTTGAACGGAATCAATATCAAGAAAATACAAATGTTGCATTTGATCCACATCGAGCTGCATTCAATTATAACGTGGCAATCGATTACAGTTCCCAGCAAATCACGTCTTTGTAATGGAACCCGGCTTGCGGTGAAGAAATTAATTAACAACGTCATCCAAACCGCAATTTTAAAAGGGAAGTATAAAGGCGAAGACTGAGATGATGATGAGATTGATTCCACGCATTACTCTGATTCCGAACGACATGCCATTCGACTTTAAACGGTTACAATTTTCAGTGTGGCTTGCATTTGCAATGTCTATAAATAAATCACAAGGGCAGTCGTTAAGTGTTTGTGCCATTAATTTTGAAAATCCACGTTTTTCCCATGGCCAACTGTATGTCACCTGTTCCCGTATCGGAAAACCATCAACATTATTTTTTTACGCTCAAGGAAACAAAACTGACAATGTTGTGTATCAACAAGCATTACAATAAACAATATGTCTACCTATGTTATAGAGATAATAAAAAATTACAAACATACAATATCAAAATATACAACAATAGAAATTATTATAATTAGTGAAGTATTCCAGTTTGAATTGAATGACAGGACAACGTCTGTCGGGTCAGCTAGTCCTTAATAACAAATTTCAAATGATGATAAACGTTTACCGCTGCTTATCAAAATCGTCTCATCTCGATTGAATTCTTTATTTTCGATAATTTTCAAAAATGTTGATTGTTTTGATTCGAATAAAATCTGTTGTGTCCTATCTTCTCTCACAATTATCCGGACCATTGTATTTGAACGTACTAGCAATATAGCTATAAACCATTCAGTGAAGATATTTTTATTACTAAGATCACTTTAAACTACATAAAACGTAAAACTGAATCCTTTTAAAAATATGGCATTTAGCCGTTTGTGTCTATATATTGTATTTTGGTGTAAAACCAAATTCAGTTTGAGTGTTTGTCTTTAAATTTTATTACTTACTTATTTCATCTATCAAACTACGCAAGTACCTATGGTTAAAATTACATCTATGTAAATTTATGACAACGATTTTACTGTGGGATTTGTCGCCATGCAAACATTTGTTTGCACATTAATAAGAAGGGTCAAGAAAATGTAACAACGATACCGTTAGAACTCCTTGAGGTATTTTCTATGAAAGGATCTTTTAAAAAGGTAGATTTATTCCTCGTACCTGCAGAGAGTTAATAGTCCGGTCCATTATTTTTAACATTTCACTTTGCTCGAACAAAGGCCTGAGTGAAACCAAGTTTTTTTCTCAAAAATCTAGAGATGGTGAAAACGTACTTGAACTCCTACTCATACTCTACCGTTTTTGAACTGTACACTTAGATTATTTTTGTCACACTCGCCTGGCAGAACATTAAAAGAGAACAAGAACGATAAGCCTAAGAAAAGAAGCATTGTCTCTTCCGTTGCCCAGGGTGTATCGCGAGAAGATTTACCAGCAAAACACACCGTGCAACATTAGTCTAGTGATTCAAGCGTTCATACAGTTTAGTAACCGGCATTAGCAGGTAGGGTATATGCGTATTCTCGCAAGTACCTCTATAAATTCTTCTTATTTTGGGATCACTATAAAACTAAAATTCATTTTCTAAAAAGCACCGTTTAAATTTTACCACTACTGCTGAAGATATACACAAAAAATACAGTCAAATTGAGAAGATTGCAAGTCTGTTTCTTTTGAAAGTCGGTTAACCTTTTACAATAATGCATAGTGTAACCAGAATCAAATGAGTACAGGAAAAAACAACGAGAGTATAAACCAGCGAGTTATCTCAGAACAAAAAGAAATTGAAGTTAAAATGTGCGCCAAAGTAATGTGGAAATAAGCGTTAATCCAAAGTAAGCTGGAATTCCATAAACAATTTTCAGGAGGTATTTTGGCCTGTTTGTATTGTAATATAATTTGATTTGATCACAACATCATAATATTGAGTTTCCATGGAATTTTAATCTAAAAAATCATAAACGATAATAAGATTGCTTTGAGATGAATTAATTTGTATTTAGGACTTCTTTCGAAATTTTTTTTTAGCCATATACAGCCAAAGGGAAAATTTTAATGTAGGGTAACTTAATTATTGGAGGTCCCTCCTGAGCGTGTGTGACTTGTTATATTATAGGATATTATTTGCTTTTTGAGCTAGAAATCACAATAGGCAGAAAAAGTTATAAAGTTATGGTCTTTATTAATGAGATATAAATTCCAAAGAAATAATTAGAATGAAAGCTGAATTACACTAGTGGTGCAGTTGCACTTAAACGTCAGAAAACTAAATTGTTAAACACCCCAAAAAAGACATGGCATGTCTTTTAAGAAGTGAGTTTTTTAATAAATTAATAACTTCACACTTCACTTCACACATCTCACACACGGCCGTCTGATCCCAAACTAGGCAGAGCCTGTACTATGGTAATCAGACTGCTGATAAACATACTTATATATTTCTAAATACATACATATTATAGATAAATTACACCCAGACACAGAACAAATTATCGTGCTCATCACACAATTATTTGTTCTGGGTGGGAATCGAACCCACGACCTCTGGCTTAGCAGTCAGGGTCACTAACCACTAGACCAACAGTCAGTCATTTTGTTCGTCGTGTATTTACTTCATACCAGATTTTGAGTGAAATTCGTTCGACTAGTAGTTTTATCTGCAAAACCAGATGACAACTGAAAAATCAGATATGTAGAATGGTAGCAAAAAAATGCACAATTAAGGGAAGTGTTAGGGTCTTGATTGAAGGAGAGTGGCCACAGCAGATGTCTGTTAGAATTGGGGATGAAACACTGAATTTTCATATAAGTATAAACGAAATATGGGCACACGGGCCCCATGTTTCTAGCGACTCAACTCAAAACGGCTTATATACAGCGCCGCCGATACAACTGGCACTGCTTGAATATTGCGTTTGATACCATAGGAATCATCCAAAGCAATAATTATACATTATATCGTCTGGCTTTTGACATCATCGCGTAGCCACCTTTTAATATCTGGTTTTATTATTTACGTTTAGCAATAAAAAAGCAGATAATCGTAAGCTAATTTAAGGGATGTCGGCCAATTGGTGCCAATTGTTAACGACTACATTCAACGAGTCCATGTAGTCGTTGAGACTACAATTTAATAATAAATGAATGTTCATGAATTCTACATCGATACGTGGTTTTGTTGCGTAATAATGTACTTCCTAAAAATTAACCCAAGGAGTTTAGAAAATTTACATTTAGGTTAAAATGCTAAAGCTATTTACGGAGAACATTAAAGAGATAGTCTTTATGGCAGATAACGTCTCAGTTTAATTTTCAAGGGCCTGAAGAAGTTTCGTAGAGCGACAAGCACAATTAGGTTCCCGGTGATTTCTTAATTGTTTGCTGTTTAAGTTTGAGATAAGTTTGTAACTTTGCCTGTGCGTTTTTGAAGTAATGCATTCCCACTAATTAATTAATGATTGACTGTTTTCAAAATGCTAGTGCTATTAGCTTAGTTTATTACACTGAC
This sequence comes from Callimorpha dominula, assembly GCA_949752705.1. Taxonomy (NCBI): domain Eukaryota; kingdom Metazoa; phylum Arthropoda; class Insecta; order Lepidoptera; family Erebidae; genus Callimorpha; species Callimorpha dominula. The sequence goes on along the minus strand of OX456995.1, from coordinate 4,555,687 downwards.
ATAGAGACCGATTTAATTTAAATCATTATAGTTGTTGTTCCAGTGCTACGTCATAATACAGTTACTTATAAATTATTTAGTCATGCTGATGCTAAGCCAATTGAAGAACTACCAGAATCAAAACAATGTTGAAATACAACGTGAAATAAAAATATAATTTAGACTACAATAATTTAACTTCAGGTCGAAGTTATTTACATTGTTTCAAGTTTGCTTGAATGAGATACAGTTTTATGTGCAGTTTTCACAGCGATTACTCTTTTATTATTAGTTTTAAAGCATTTAAATTGCTTCCAGAACTGCCAGAGAAACCGAAGATTTTCGATGAATTCGACAAAGAAGTGGTTGGTGTTGCAGGCCCATACATTGAGGATAGTAGTATGAAACTCACCTGTGTTGTAAGTGGAGGTAAATTTGATGGTATAATATGTTTTGTATCCATAGATTTAAGAGTGGTGCAGTTTAAATATTGTATTTCTGGACTAACAGACAGTCTACTACTTATCAGTAGATATGTTGGTTACGGCAAACACTTAATGTGGCTTATTGAGAGGTATCTCACTAGTGGTATCACTAAAACTATAAAATTCAGGTTTAAAAATAAAAGAAAATGATATCATAATTATTTTAACCATATTTATTTTGTTACTATACTAATATTACCTTTCTAAAGGCTTCTGTAACTACCTAAAAACGGTAAATTGATAAATGACCAAAAGATATAAGGAAACTCGAATGAAAGTAGTGACCTGTGCACAGTCCGTATCTATCTAAAGTTTTGTAGTGGAACTTTCACTGAGTCGGCTAACTTAATAAACTAGGGTAGCTTTATGAGTAAAGTTAAACAAAAATCCATTTCAAATATATAGGAGTAGTCGAAAACATAGTAATTGCTTAAAATAAAAGGAAAGGAAGAAAAATTATAATATTATACAAATCAATTTTGTTTTCGTAACAAGTACTCAAAAATATTGAGATGGGATACGATCTGTCTGACTAATTCTGTGTTTCACGTGTATGTACATATTTAAAAAAAACAAGCTATGTGTGTAAATACTATAATTGTTAGTTATTTTTTTAAAGTTGGTTAACTAAAATGCATAATTATGCATCTAATCTATATAGCTTTGAATCAAAACCAAAAGTTGGGTGGTAACCAATGCCTTATTATTGTTACTAGGCACGGTTCGAGATGAGATATACACCAATTTATTACGAAATAGACTCAATTCATTTAATTATTTCGCTATTAACACAAGTCACAATTATAGTAATTCTCTCTTATATTCACATCTATTATTCGCTATTCTTCTCACTTGTTAACTCGTAGTATCGTTGTCCATACCGCAATCCAACTTAACGAAGTTGGATTGCGGTATGGACAACGATACTACGAGTTTACAAGTGAGATCTCGAAGTTCTAATAGCGGTTGAGTTAGATAGATAGTACAAGATGTTTCAGGAAAGTTCACGATTTTTCTGAGATGTTTTTAGAACTATATCGTTATATAGTTCTAAAAACATCTCAGAAAAATCGTGAACTTTCCTGAAACAACTTGTACTATCTATCTAACTCAACCGCTATTAGAACTTCGAGATCTCATTAGAACATTCTATTAGTTAATAGTTATTCGTTATAATTATATTTTAAAAAAGGTTTCACCGACTTAAATGTGCTTTTTAGTGGAAAGTAGATATATTTTGTTTAAATATAATATGGGTAGGCCAACTAAACGCACTGCTCCAATGAGACAAAGATATTTCGGAGCAAACAAAAATATCATCGACGTATACAATTGTTAGATATTTGTTGATTTTTCAAAAACCACTCGACTGATTTCGATAAAATTTAAATGGGACACTCGGGAAGTATACCCTTTAAAACAAAAAAGAATTCTCCAAATTGGTTCAGGCGTCTTCGCTTCGTCAGGCTTAGGTGAACATACATAAAAAAAATAGATTCCGACGAATTGAGAACCTCCTCCTTTTTTTAAGTCGGTTAAAAAAATTACGCCCTGTGACACAATTTTTAAATACATATCGCCATAAATTTTTTTTTTATGGTATAGCGGGCAAACGAGCAGACGGGTCACCTGATGAGATGTTTTTCGAACTATATAACGAAGTTGGATTGCGGTATGGACAACGATACTACGAGTTAACAAGTGAGAAGAATAGCGAATAATAGATGTGAATATAAGAGAGAATTACTAAAATTGTGACTTGTGTTAATAGCGAAATAATTAAATGAATTGGGTCTATTTCATAATAAGTTGGTGTATATCTGATCTCGAACCGTGCCTAGTAACAATAATAAAGCATTGGTTACCATCCAACTTTTGGTTTTGATTCAAAGCTAAATAGATTTGATGCATATACATATAAGTTAACTAACTTTAAAAAATAACGAAGAATTATAGTATTTACACACGAAGCTGTTTTTTTTAAATATGTACATACACGTGAAACACAGAATTAGTCAGACAGATCGTATCCTATCTCAATATTTTTGAATACTTGTTACGAAAACAAAATTGATTTGTATGTGTATTATTATAATTTTTCTTCCTTTAACTTTTATTTTAAGCAGTTACTATGTTTTCGACTACTCCTATATTTATGGAACAAAATAGACCAACCTCGCTACTGCTCTGCCTCTCACTGTGGTGAACGGGGTCAAACACTTATCAGTACAAGGTTCTCTTATCGTTGGTTAGAAAATTAGTTTGAATACACTCTGCGACTAAACAGTAGTGATTAAAACATTGCTGGAGGGTGGTCGAAAGTTGTTTTACGGAAAATGCAAAACGACGGGAGTTCATACTATCCTCCGAGACTATTTCTTATTTGCTCAATATCTACATCGAACCTTATAAAATATATTAAAATATATTACAAAATATATTAATTCTGTTTTCATTTCGTAATTGTAAATTTCTTCTACTCTTTCTAATGAAATACATATTTCCAAGATGTATTAAATAATTGTACAAAAAAATCACACAATTTTTTATAGGCCCTTGTGAACTTTAGAACAGACTATCAAAATTCAATACGTATAATTATAAAGTTTCGTGTTCTTACTATTTATGGACTGTTGATGAGTTCTTCGTCTAAAGCCAATCCTGGATGCAGAATCAGATCATGCTAATAACAAAATGAATTGTCACCGGACTCACATAAGTATGTCAATCAGAAATATGAATAATAATAAATTTAAAAATATAATACTTACCTGGTTAAAAACGTTGGGATACGATGATACAGAAAGGCTTTTAATAATTGATAAATGATAAATATTATAAACACACACATATCAGCATTCACACACACTACACACACATACGCACACACAAACACACACACATATACACACACCCACATACATACACACACATACATACACACACATACACACACACAAACTGACTGTATCTATTAATATATGGCAAATACATTCCACTTAAGTTTTCTTTGTTATTTTATAAGTTTTATTAATGTAATGTGAAATTTCTAAGGGCATAACAAAATGTAATGACGAATAAAGGGAGGACACTGGCTTCTGTAACACAGTTCTTACTAGTACAGGAGTCAGGGAAATCTACCTGTTTGTAACTATGTTTGTGTCCAACAAATAAATAAATAAAAAAATGTCAAATGTCAGCTCAATCGGATACAAACAAGCGGTCGAAAAATGGTTTGCAAATTTTGAAGTCAATTTACATACGAACATTACAAGTTAAACAAAAGTTTGTAATAAAGCTATCGATTATTTCTATAGCTTTGCTATTATGAGCTAGTAACCAATGACGATATTACTTTTCTATAGAGTCAATAACATTCAATATTTAAAAAAGGGTGTATTAGAATAGTAAATTAATATCGAGGTTTTTATATTTTATGAAGTTTCATGTAGATATTTTAAGCTATATTTGAAACATTAACGATGTTCACTTACAACATAGAAATCTTTTTTCTAGTCATATTGAGCTATATTTTATCAAAAGACATGGAACACATTTGAAAAACATTGAACTTTGGAAATGATACAAAAGAAAACTTGAAAAAAAAATACAATGTGTAATTCTAATATTCCGTAACCTTGATATGTCTTTTGATTCCATGGAACTGTTAGTAATGGTGCTTATTGAAACTGATGATTAATATCACTTGTCTAATCAGTAACTTCTTACAGACTTATCTAGTTTTGAGCCTTAGCTGAAATAAAATTGTACATAGCATTCTAAAGCTATTTCAACTTGTAATTTGAAGAAAATGAAGCATGTTGAATAAAGTGAATACAGTCTGCTAACTTATGCGGTACTCCTATTTTTGAAGTGATAACTTCTTATGGGAGGATAGACCGCTTCGTTATGTAACGCGTTACGGCGCCAGTCTGTCCGGCGCTTAAGTTATCACTTCTGTCGGGCGTTCCGAGACGCACACGTTTTTAAGTTAATATCTACGATAAGTCGAAGTCTGTCTATAAAATATATGGCAAAATCTAAACACGCATCGTGATATAAAAAAATAAATATTTATCACGAAGTACATTACAGTGATATATTGCTACGATTTCTTTACAGTTATTCAAAATATGATCTAATTTAAAAAAATGATAAATGACACGCTTTGAGTTAGGCTACAATGGAATATTTACTTAAATCCAAGTTGCCAGGCTCTAGAAAGGTCACAACTCTTTAGAATGCAACATCTCAAATGTCGCACACATAAAAGGGAGTAAAAATTTTAATTTTTGAGTTTTGCACAACATCGAATTCCTTATCTCAATACATACCAACCAATAAACCACATTTAAAAATATCATCACTACTCGACGCTAGACGGTAAATTCCCCAACACGGGCTCAACTCAAAATAATAAAAATAGAGAAATCACTAAAAAAAATCTAGTTTTCAGTGCCAAAAAATTATTAAAGATTATAGATTCCTACAGTATAGTTCTTCTAGCTGCATATACAACTCCAAAACTCCTGGACACAGTAATTCGTTTTTCGTCTTTTCTGCAAAAGTACTTTTTTGAGTTAATACCTGTTTAAATCTTCGTAGGAACAATAAGGGGTTGAGGCGCTGGGTAAACAACATCTTTAGAGCTCAATAAGGGATTGTCATTCCAATAAAGAGGCTTCGTGTTTCTTGCACTGCTGTAAGCGTCCATAGCTCAGGCACTCCATACGCATCAGGAATGCAATATATCAATATTCTAATAGACATGTTTTTTTTTAGGGAAACCAATGCCACGTCTTCGCTGGTGGCGCGATGACAAAGTAATAGCAACACTTGCCCCAGTCGACGATGGGTCTCGACTCAGCCTTTTAGAACTAAGGATACCGAAGCTAACAAGAGATTACTTTGAGGCCGTATATACCTGTACCGCGGATAATACGGTACTGGTGCCCCCGTTGAGAGTCAACGTGCAAATTCAAATTTATCGTAAGTAAACGTTTAATTTATTGAGTTAATCTCTTGAAATTTAGTAATAAATACACTGTAGTCTAAAATATTTAAATGCTAGTCAAAGTAGACAAAAATAGACCTTTGCGTTTGGGTCACTATTTAAGGATTATCGTATTAAGTATATTACTACTGGCATATATATATAACTGGTATACAACCAACATTCAGAATTTCATGAATATTTTTTTACTAAAACATATTCGTGTAAAATTAAAAATGTTTGATGATATTTTAATAAGATTCAAACCCAGTTCTATCTAAATTTGTAAATTTAGAAGTTTTTTCCTGGTCTATAAACTCTATAACAAACTGTATAAACATAACCATTGTAACTATTTTATGTGTATATGTTTCGAAATAGCTGTAACGTGAATAAACTAATAGAACTGCGAATGTTTGACGGTTCGTATACACTGAGCTTTAATATAATACTCCTTAATTTAGCTCCGTACACAAGGGACTGTGTTTATACTGTCCGTTACCTAATATTCAGTCATTTGTCTAACCAAACGCGTTTGGACGTTACGAACGTTGACAGCATACTACGTCATATTATACGTGCTGGTTGTGATATATGAGACGAGCTGGGAAGATAGTGGGTAAATGAATTTGATACTATTAATTGTTAGTTTGTAAGGCGTTGTTCTATGGACTGAGATGTGTTACTGTAGGCGGAAATATAAATGAGCTTTGATAAAGCTTTTAAGGGTAGGATAAAATTTTAAGATACGCAACCAGAGAATCAAGATTGAAAAGCAGGCATGTATGAAAATCGCTACCGCGCCGCCACCTTAAGACTGAAACCACATGCTTGCAGCGATAATTCTGAAAAGTTAATACAAACAAGGTCTTAAGTAAATGTTCAGGCACAGCAAACTGCAATGCAATGATCCATTTTTTATCTTCCTAGATCTTAGGTTCTTATAATTTTTTAATATGTATTATGATGTGACATATTTTAAAAGCATGTAAATGAATACAGGCATTAAATGCTATTAATGTAAATTGAAAAGTAAAAATTTAAAATAATCCTTAGAAATTTTAACATGTCAGAATTAACTCGGGGAACTCGGTTGATCAGAATTAGATAGATAGATAGATAGATAGATAGATAACAATTTATTTGTACATTAGCAATACAGTAGAAGATACATTTTCATAATTACAGTAAACAGATAATGTACAAAGGGCGGCCTTATTGCTAGGTGCAATCTCTTCCAGGCAACCTTAGGATGGATCAAAATCATTCGGAGAGATAGTGGCAGTTGGTGTTATATTTAAAATTTTAATTATTAGTAATTTCTAATAAATATGAAAAATAAAAATATACAGATATTAAATATTAACGTACGAATTAGGTTCGTTATTCGGTTTTCAAATAATGACAATTATAACATTATGCATTTTTTTAGTGAAAACTTCTTCAGCGGCGTTGCGCACTTTTTGGGATAGGTAAAAAATGTTAAACTCGCGTCAGGACACGTGACCCTGATCGAAAATTCGTAAGACGGAGCCGAGTTTCTTATATTTAAAAAAATAAAACATTCAAAATTCAAACATTTATGAGCGGCCAGGAGCGCAGAAATTCCAGTGTACCCTATGAATACATTTAGATAATATATGTTATTACCTACTTTTATTTTTAACCTAATTATATATATACAGATGTGCGTGTGTGTATGTATATGCAAATACATTGTGAAGTTATGTTTTCACTTCTGACGTGCAGTCCTACAACTATTTATTTATGTTACGGCGAACTCTTCTAAAGTCTACCAAATAAATCAGTTCACTCGTCCCCCCATTTCTTAGACTTAAGGACCTTATACCCTCGCGATTATTATTTTATGATACTGATTGCGAGAGGACTTGCTTACATGGAATTGTACAAGACGGGTACTGGTCCTGAAGTAAAGCGGGTTATAGTTGATATACTGACACTCTACATCTGCTACATTTTTCCATAATAGTTGATCGCCTGAAGTTGGCCCTTAGAGCCATCATAAAAGCCTAAGCCGAGGCTTTGATGCCAGCAGAGTGAGACTGGTAATGTGCAACATGCCATGAGTATCAGAGATATTGTTTATTTATTTATTAACACTTCCTGCAAATATATTGCAAAAGGCGGACTTAATGCCGTAGGCATTTTCTTCCAGTCAACCTTTGGGTGATGCAGAACTGTGTGTGGCAGGTGTATATATAATGGTCATGATATAAAGGAATTTAAAAAATGTATTACATAAATAAGCCTACATACGTGTGCTTGATATACATACACATATAGTAACTAAATGTACATACGTATATACACACATATATAAATACAAATACATAAATGATAAAGACACTTGTAAAGTGTTATTCTGATGATTCCGCCAATAAATCTCTGTAGAGTTTGCGTACTTTAACCTTAAAAGTGAAACGGTTAGTGGACATCCTGACTTCTTGTGGAAGCGCGTTCCAGAGGTTTACAGCTTGGACGGCGAATGAAGAGTGAACCATACTGGAGTTATGAGAAGGACAAAGTAGGAGTAGGTTATTAGAATAACGGAGATTTCTGGCATGGTTAGAGCAGAGATATTGATAGTAAGATGTTAGGTAAGTAGGTGAGTTAGGTGTGTAGAGAAGAGAGTACAACGTAGTCAATGCCCTCAAACTGCGGCGTTGTCTTATAGGTAACCATGTCAGTTGGGTGCGATATGTGGATATGTGATCATATTTTCGCAAGTTGAATATGAATCGAATGCAATTGTTGAGAAGTCGGTCTAGTTTGTTGAGCAGATCTGCATTCAAATCGACATAGCACACATCACCATAGTCGCTAACTGGGAATACCAAAGTCTGCACAAGCATGGCCTTTGTTCTGATTGGGAGAAAATTTTTTAACCGATAAAGACATCGCAATGTATTGGTTACCTTCTGACTGACGCTAGATACCTGAGTCTGCCAATTAAGGGTTGTGTCGATGTGCAGACCTATCTTAATCTTTGACGGAGGGGCTAAAAGGCAAGACTGAGTCATTAAAGGTGATTTCGGTAATACTATTGGTATCAATTCTGCTAGTCATGCTGGGGCTCCCTATAATGATCGCTTGGCATTTAGATGGGTTCACCGTTAAGCCGAATCTGTTGGACCAGTTTTTTATTATATCCAGGTCGCGCTTTATGCTACCTATAGCTTCGTCTAAATTGTCTACTCTTGCATGTGAGTAGATCTGTAGATCGTCTGCATACAAGTGATACGAACACTGAAGTTCATGGGTTATGAAATTGATGAATAACGATAAGAAAAGAGGAGAAAGTATACCGCCTTGTGGAACACCAGAGTCGAGATCACGCCACGTCGATGAAGACTCATCGATTCGGACAGACTGCTGGCGTCCTCGAAGATAGGACGAGAACCATTCCAGTGCATCATCGGAGATCATAAGATGGGAAAGTATCGTTAATAAGATGTCGTGACTGACGCTGTTGAAGGCGTCTGAGAAGTATATTAGGACTAGTACAGTTAAGTTGCCTTCTTTCACTGCGGTCTTGATGTCGAGAGTCGCTTTAAGTAACCCTGAGACTGTGCTATGTCCTGGTCGGAACCCCGACTGGTAGGTACTGAGCAAGTTGTTTTGGTGAACAAAGCGAGAAAGTTGCTTATGAACGCATGCTTCTAGGATCTTGGAGAGAAAAGGAAGAATAGAAATAGGGCGAAAGTGATTAGGGAGAGAGGGGTTAGGTACTTTGACTAATGGTCGTATATAAGCCTTTAGCCATAAGGATGGGAAGACATTGGAATCAAGAGAATAATTAATTATGTGGGTGATGGCCGGTAAAAGCTGTTCAAGGAAAGCGGTTACCATATGACGGCTAATGTCGTCACATCCAAAAGCCTTGGATTTGATGGATAGAACAAATTGTTTGACCTCCTCTGGTGCAACTGGAGAAAAATGAAAAGAGTCTATATTTGGCCTAGGCAGACTGGCTATGTGATTGATAGTTTGGGTTTTGCTTTGATGATCCAATATAGTAGATGTGGTGAAATGGCAATTGATATCATCTAAAGCAATGTTCGTTGGAAAATCTGCATGCGCTTTCTACCGATACCGAGAGTCCCTAAGAACTTCCAGATATCAGCTGGTGAAGATTAAGAAATATTATCATAGATAATATATTGTTCCTGCTACGAAGTGTAGTTTAAGTAAATGTTCACTGCATTGCACTTATTACAAGTATTTTAAGAAAAACTAACAACCGCTACAAAAGACACAGAAATATTTAAAGAAAGAATTCATTTTTCATAAATATCTGTTGTTATTTTCTCAGTTGTTACCGAATCTGCCTCGAGTAAAAACGGTCAGGAAAAACAAAATGGAATACCGCAGAGTAGTTGGAAACTTTCATAACGTCCGCATTACACGACGACAAACGTTCATTTACTGTTATTGCAAAACTCAATCCACGTAAATCCGCGCGATTAACCTATATCAAACTCGCTGGTCTGTCGGATTATCTCAGAATATGACGGTTAGCTGCGCGACCGGATTCTTTTGTCACTGCGCCACCTTAGGGGCCATTAGTTTTTATTTGTGTCCCATTGTCCTGTCGTGACGCCATTGCCACGTCGGCGAACAGGAAATTATTCTCCATTATAATAACCCATGATGTCATTCGTTCAGTAATGCACGTTAAGCTCACCTTTTTCCAACAAAGCTTTTAGTGAACGCTCTTATTTTGTTTTTAACACTTTTTCAACTATCCGTGCCATTAGTGGAGACCATTAACGTTTTAGTTTCCTATTGTTGGGATTGCTTCAGTTTAATTTGTATGTACGTTTTAAGGACCCAATTTGAACTAAGAGGTTATATTGATTTGTACATTGATAATGATTTTTAGTCTATTAGCATTCAAATAGACTGAATCGTAAATTAAACGAGTATCAATTATAAATCCATCAAAACTTTTATGCTTATTAATAAAAACATTTTTGTTTTTAATCTTAAATTTATTTTGGGGTTTTGATGTCTTAAGGAAATGTCTACCCCACTAATTAAAACTTTATTTAAACCAATTTGGAAATTAATTGCCACCACACATTCACATAATATGATTAAGTTCCAAATAATGTTATGACACATTGTAACCAGATATATATATATATATAAATAAATTCATGCATAAATATATTATTATGTTTGTTCATCTTCTATGCATTTCTATAATTTCAAAGTTATTACGATTAATAATGGGTCCATTATTCACACAAAGGCTTTTGCTAAAAATTTTATATAATATTTCTTTTTTAATTCGTGTAATAATAAGGTATCTTGTAATAAAGCTATCTTAGTAACTATCGTCTAGCCAAACTATAATAATAAATGTAACACCTAATTTGTGCTAGCAAATTTTCTTACTTTTATCTTTTTAAAGGCGAATATTGAAGTAAGTGGTTTATGTAGCTTACTGTAATCCACCTTGATGGATTATCGGCATACTAATAGTATGCTTTTTCACACACATCTGGTATAAAAAGGCACTTTCTATTAAAAGTAAGTGAAGATCTAGTGGTGAAAGATAGGAATTAAAGCAACAAGATCCTCTATCTTGTTGTTATAACAAGACGTAATACACATATGGCAGAAGAAGCGCTTCTTATTTGTAATCAAGAATCTTTAGAACAGCCTACTTGTAGTGAAACTGTTTTATTTCAATCAATCAATCTATTAGCCTTTTGTAGTCCACTGTCAGACATAGGCATCTCCCAATGTGTGCCAAAGTACCCGGTTCTCCTCCTTCCACATCCATCACTCTTTCCCAGATATCTTCTTCAGGTCGTCGGTTCATTTGTTTTTTTTAGTTACTAAGTATTTACTTTACTTAGAAACCATTATTATTTTATTTGAAATAATGAAATAAAGATCGAACGGTTCGGAAAAGGAACGTAATTTCTTAAAGCCTCTCTTATGTCATTGTTTTTGTTAAACTTCTAAGTGTTATCATTCATCCATTTAAAAATATCAACTCATATTTTCCGGGTGCAAGCAATGTTGTGCAAGTAGGCAACTAATTGCGTGTCGTGTGCATAAACCGTACTCGTGCAGAATGATTCGTGTAAATTCTGAACCAACAACAATACCCTTTAGGACTGCATCTATACATCAGGTGATTCAGGTAGCAAACCTCGATCGTACATAAATTGTAAATCAATTATGTAAAATATTTGTATTCCATATTCGAATGAATTGAACAAAATAATGTGAGTAACATATCAGAAACGGTAAATTTTCTGTTAACTCAGTTATTTTTCTGTTCGCTTGTGGCATCCTCGCAACCTTTAGTTTTAAACGACATTGCCTAAATGTGTAAGCTCTCAGAATATCAAATTAAGTAAATGACTTCTTTTAAATTGTGTATTTCAACCTTTTCATGCATATGTATTTAGTAGTACGTAAATAACCATTCAATTATCTAAGAATGACAAACGGGTCACCCTCATCATCATTACGGCACTATTTGGACCGCCAAATTATGTTATGTGACAGCTGGGAAACCATTTTCTGGCTCGTAAATAGACTCCAAAATTTTGTGTAATGCCATAGACCATCGCCATTTTAGATAGGTTTGCTGATTCCACATATATATATTTGAAATTATTATAACAATATTTTGAGTTTATTGAATTAGGTTGTCCGTATAACTCTTCAGAACACGAAAAATCTAACACAAAACATATATTGTGACACAACACAAAATTCTTATTAAATAAAAACTATTATAACATTTAGGAATATGTGGGGGAGCGTGTAAGGTGTCCCAACAACACAAAGGAAGGATCCTCTGACTAGGTTAGATGATCATGCCTGGCGGAACGCGGCCCAACGGTTTATATTGGAAAATTGAATACTAACCGGAGTGAGAACTCTTCTTTGCGATGCACGATCAGTAGTTGTTTCGTTTTGCTGTATTTGGAATCTGCAATAAATTAATTAACTATCGCTACAATTGTTGCTAATTCCATTAATTACATTGTTACAGTGCGACCACTTTTCGTAGAAATACTTGCTAGAGAACAACCACTTTCCGTTGGTCAGACAGCTGAATTGGCTTGTAAAGCAGTTGGCTCAAGACCACCGGCTACGATTACGTGGTGGCTCGATGACCAACAAATGTCTGCTGCTGCTATTCAGAAGGTAATTGATTTCTTTATTCTTCTAATCTTCAATAATCTTTTTACAGTTTAAAAATATTACCTTTTTGCTGGTTATTAATAAAGAGTGGACAGAAGCGTCTTAATTGATTTAATTGATGATCTGTATGATTGGTTCGTCTCAAGCAAAAATAATAGATTTTAGCGGCTCGTGAAAGGCGTGCCATTTATATCTTCTTTTCAGCCCTTCTTGTACTGAGTACCATTTAAATATTTTTCGATTTTAGCTTAAATAACATATACATTTTGATTTCAAAACAAGAATAAAATAGCCATATAATATGATATCTGTCTTGATTTTGTCATAGTTTGCATGATGTTATAAAAAAAAGTTTTTCAAATGTAGCTCTCTCTCTCTCTCTCTCTCAGTTCAGTTTTAAGGACAAAATTGTGAAATTTCAACTTTTTTTTTGTGTTATATGCTTTGCTCAAGAATAATGTGCATACATTTATATATCTATGTTCAAGTTCACAATATATCACTCCTCACTTATAATATTAACGACTTACCTCTGCGGGTAATAAGTAAGAGCACCAATCATGAAATACTTTATATTTATTTAAAATTGCGTTTTATGTATAAATTTATATTTCTTATCCAGAACTCGGATGACAAAAACGAAACCATATCATTTCTACGATGGACTCCCCGTATGGATCAAGACGGGCGGGTTTTAATGTGTCGAGCAGCGCACAGCAAACTCGAACATAATACTCTAGAAACTAGTGTCACGCTCAATCTTCATTGTGAGTTTTCTTTTCTAATTTGTTAATCTATTTAGATGATTCTTTGAATGTGTCGTTTAGTTAACAAAAAAAAATACCAAATATTCTGGGGGCATGGCAGCAATATTATTTTTTATATAGAAGTCTCATATTAATATGGTGACTACACAATGATATTACTTAAAAATAAGTAAGATGCGAGACTTTATTTTTTTATACGTAATGTTTTTGATGAGATAAGATAAACTGAAGTTCAAGTATATTTCTGATAAAATATAATATTAGTAAATAATATGAACAATATTTAACACCTGTCCTTGCCCTATTACTGACAACATGTTTTTTTCCCAGATGTCCCTATAGTAAGCTTACAATTAGGTTCAAAGCTTAATCCCAACGATATTGAAGAAGGCGACGATGTCTACTTTGAGTGTATTGTGAGGTCGAATCCACCAGCTTACAAAGTTGTTTGGGAACATAATGTAAGTATTTCAAGGACAAAAAATTATTTTACACAAATTTGTACTTCGCTCCGCAAAATTGATGCCATATTGAATCGTGAATTTTTTATTCAATTTATTTAAATATTACACTGGTAGGTACTATATTAAATTGATTGCTTTATACTTTTTAAGCTCTAAATGTACAAACTTGTTTCCATTAAACTACATTAGGTCTATAGAACTATATATTAATGGCATCGTTTTCTTTTATCGAATTTGCTACTTATTTTATTTGTAGGTTATATTAAACTGTATCTGCGTAGATAACACATCTTCAGTACATATAAGTACAGCACTTATTGATTTCATTACCCATGTACTTCACATTCATTTCACGGCTAGTGTTGCCGGCCCTGAAGGTCGAATTTATTTTATCGGAGGCTTTGATTTGTTCGATCAAATTGTGTCACCTGTAACGTGATTGTCGGAATGCGATATTGGGAGGACTACACTCGATGTTGAATTCGGTTCTTGACTTCTTTTTATTTTTTTGATTGCCAAAATTGTGAAAATCAATTTATACTGTAATTTTTTGTTTCTTTTCTTTTTGGTTTGGTTTTGGTTTATAAAACCATATTACGAATATGTTATACATGATATGCTCTATGTAATTTGACCCCTCCGCAACAACTATTTGTTTGTGCATGTTTTATTTTATTGGCAATAAAGTACCTATAAGAAATAACGAATTAGTGTTGAAACTGTAAAAATATGTCTTCTCTTCTTTTCGTTTATTACAACAGAGAGGTACGCCTGTCAACGTAAACTATTTTAAGTTTTGAACAGCAAAAAATATTTTATCCAATAAGAACGATATCTATTTATTTACAAACATAACACATTTCACAAACTGAACTTAAATTCAGCTTATATCAGACAACAGTCCAGCATAAGTCACAAAATATTCTAAATTTTACACAAATAAATTCTACACACAAGTTCAAGTGGAACAAAAAGCAAAATAATGTAATCGTCACAATTATCAGATCCTTTAAAGTAAGCAGGGTAATTAATTTCAGGGTCAAGTGATGACACATAATCAGCGAGCAGGAGTCATAGCAGGCTCAGCACATTTAGCTCTGCAAGGCGTCAATAGAAGCCAAGCAGGAAAGTACGCATGTACTGCATCTAATGTAGAAGGTGATGGAAAGTCAGCACCTGTAAATCTACAAGTAATTTGTAAGTATTTTTTATTACACATTTATGAAAAATTACGTATATATAAACGGGAATTAACGCGATCAAGAAATAGGTATTACGTATCTCTGAAGTTCATCCAGGTTACAGTGGCCGTGGTGACAGGCTTCCAGGTTAATTCCCGTTTATATACATAATTATGTTATGGAACGCGAAAGTTTAAAAGAAATTTATGTATATTTTTCTGTTTGTATTCCTTTACATAAATCTAGACTATTACATCAATTATATCAGTTAAAAAATCCCAATACTAAATGATCGATTTGATAATATAATGTCTACTAAAATCATTTTGAAAGAAGTTCAAGAAATCTCTCTCCATTCGTTTTACGGTTAGTCTGTAAATATAATAGCGACGCATAATATGACCCTTTTCAAATTCAACTAAGCGCACATTAGGAAATATCATAAATATGAATTATTAAAGGATATCATCTGAAAAATATAGGTGATAGGAGCCTGAACTCTGGTAAAAGATAGTAATTATTTTGAACATAGTAGTATAGTATGCATGTATAGATCTTTTACGTGTAGTAACTATATTTATTGATTTTTTATACAAAGGTACCTCGTCGTATAACTATTTTGGACTATCGATATACTATGGTAACAATAGTGAACTTAGGTATAATTAGAAAGAAATTAAATAAATTGACTTTTCGTTTGTAAAACGATGATGTTTTGAATATTTATGTCATAATTATCGAAATTGTACTGCCCTTTAATTAGCTGTAATAACCGAAACCGTCACCACGATTTATTTAAACCGTTTGTGTCCACGAATATAGATAGAAATCAAATCAGCGATGTCTCCAAGAAGTGCAAGTTCCGTCAGCTACTTCAGTTTCTTATTAACTTTTATTGTTATCGTAATTAGAACTATAAATACTCATCTATTAACCCCTAGTATTATATTTTGCCTTGCCTTAAATCTAAAATTTGTCTTACCAAATTTATAGTACTGCACAAGTACTAAATAACATTAATTATTTATGTAGTAGTAGTGAGATTTGTGTAGTAGTGAGGCGAGATGCAAGTGTAGGTAATACAGTATATAATTTACAGAACCTACTGTAATACTTACGTGTCGATAACACTGGGCGTAATATATGGCATCCTTATACTCAAGTCATTCCAGATTCGTAACGACTTTTGGTAGTCAATTGTTCAGATAGTTTTTTTCTTTTAAAAAGACAACTCCTGCATCAGGAATTACTTCTGTGTCGCGGGGGACTTTACAAACATACAAAGAACACCCAGACTCGGGTGGGAATCGAACCCACGACCTATGGCATAGCAGTCAGGGTCACTAACCACTAGACCAACAGGCAAGTCAGTTAAAACCAACTATTTAGTTACTCAGGGCCGAGGGCTTCTTACTCCCGACTGCGACGTTTTCGAACTGCAACTCACAAGAGAAAAAATTATAACAGTCACCATATTTATAGCAACAACAGAGCGGTAAAAAGGCCCACCACTCTTTTTTAACTTCTACATTGTTCACTAGTATTTGTTACTCCTGCGTACACGTCTCGTTACATTGGTAATAAGTGATTACATAAACCTTTAAATTAAGTTAAAAAACAAGCACACAGCCCGCCACACTGACAATACCTGTATTTTAACTCTATATTGGTACTTCTGTCTAGCCACGTTCTATTAGAAAGAGTTCATTTCTGTTAATTACGTTATTGTATTGAAGTAATAACTTCTTATGGGAGGGTAAACCGCTTCGTTACGTAACGCGTTACGGTGCCAGTTTGTCTGGCGTTCAAGTTATCACTTCTGTCGGGCGTCCCGAGACGCACACGTTTTTTTATTTTAGATCATTATTCATTCATTACTTCTTTTAGTATTAATTGTTGAACACTGTTAGTAGGTTGTTTTTCTGCTTTTATTACCTTTATGGTTTATAGACATATATATTTCTTTCTTTCTTTCTTTTTTCTATTCTTTATAAAACAAGCGAGTGGCTGTAGCAGCACACTCACTGAGACGAATTTTTAACTTTGTAAACCTACTATTCATATTTTATTAAAAAGTTTGGGTTAAAAGTTCGCTTTGGTGAATGAGCACACTAATTTCGGTTGCCCAAGTAGAGGCCCAACTTCAAATATTAGCGTCCAATTCTAAATATTAGAGACCAATTCCAAATATTAGCTATGAAACCGCCGATTTTCAATACTGGTTATAGTAAAGATCGATGTTACTTTTTAATTGGACTTTCAAATTCAAAATTATTTCATAATATCGCTAGGATATTTAAATATGTTTAGCTATGCTTTATTTTAAGAAATCAGTTGTTCAATTGTTTCCCATTGTTTAACTGTAAAAAAAATATTGAAGTTTAGATCTAAAGAAGTTATTATTAGATTTTCTATTTCAATGCTTTTATACACAATCATGTTTATGTTCACTTAACGAGGGTAAATACATTTGTTTTTCTAAGCCGATAATCGGATAAGATTAAAAGGTCTCCATCAAAGCCAATTGTTCGGAATAAATAGCAACTTTGCTCATATTTTTGTAAAACGTTATTTTGTGTATTCATTTGCCAGATCGTTTTAGGCTCTTTGTTAATATTAAAAATAAATTTACTGAATAATGTAAGAAATGAATAAGTTTTATCGATGTTATGAAGTAAGATTTAAGAAGTGTTAAATATAGTCATCCCACTAATATTATAAATGTGAAAGTTTGGATGGATGGATGTATGTTTGTTTGTTACTCTTTCACGCCAAAACTACTGAACTGATTGCGATGAAACTTGGTATATAGATGAGACCTGGAGACCTGGATTAACAATTAGGCTCACTTTTTATCCCGATAATCCCAACGGATCGGGACTTACGCAGGTGAAACCGCGGGGCGCTGCTTGTAAATAATAAAAGAACGTATGAACTTTATATTTAAGGAAGCTAAATACATATGAATCTAATCGATAAATTTAGAAGATTCTTTGATTCACTAGATTGATATTTAATGCTCAACTAACTAGCCGTCCTCGTAGTTTCACCTTCGTTTATGGTCACTGCGCCACTCCTATTGATTGTGCGTGATGTTATAATAGCCTTCCTCGATAAATGAGCTATCCAACAATAAAATATTTTTTCAATTCGAACCAGTAGTTAATGAGATTAGCGCGTTCAACCAAACAAACAAACTCTTCAGTTGTAAAATATTAGTTTAGATATGCTATTAACACACACATATAATGGGTACCATTACATCGTTTCATTTTTTTTTTTAAATACTTCTCTCAAAATTAGTATCTACTTATTAGATTATACTAAGTTAATGCTGTTGAATAAATCAGAAATAATACATTCATACATTAAAAACTCAATATAAAATTCATGTATCAACATATTAGCTGTTATACATATCTGCTGTCTCCCTATTTGTAGCCTTTATGACCAAAGTTCAACAGTCAAAATTTGCATACGAATGTGTAATATATCAATTCATACCCTTCATGTTCACAGCTTCACACACCATCGAAACAGCAAATGGAATTTACACTTGGGATGTAACGTATTACTTGCAAATTCATTGAATAACTCTGAATTGATATCTATGCAAACCCCAAGGGGATTAAATTCATAGCTACATTATGTACGCCAGTTGAATGTAGTAGGTATTAAAAAAGAAAAATAGTGGGATATATATTTTATATGTAGCTAGCACTGGGCCACGCTTTGCTGTGGCAAAGTGATTTGCAATAAAAAAAATATTGTGACTATGAATTGAGATAAAAACTATCATATCGAAACATCAGGCAATTCAAAGGTATGTAATATCTATTGATCGCGTTAATTCCCGTTTAAATAATTATAAAGAAATTGTTACTTGACGTCTTCTCTATAAATTTACTAATAAATAAAAACAAATTTAATGTTTGTTTATAATCGATTGAGATTAAACTTTACAGAAAGGAAAGAAAAAAGATATTATAAAAAACACCACGCCAGCAAAGTCGGGAGCAACGGCTAGGCTTGAAATAATTCCTACAAAATGTGGGAAGAAAACCATCAGTTTATTAGGTTTTGTATGTAGTAAGTATGTTGCAAAGAATATCACAATCAATGAATGTTTTAATATCAAAATTATGTCCTGAAAAATGTTTTTAAAATACAAACATGAACGCTTAATTCATGACTGTCAATATCTGAAACACAAATGGAATGGGTTATCCTGTGATATATTGCTCTGTGTTCCCAATAAATAGCGTACCATAGAT
Organism: Callimorpha dominula; assembly: GCA_949752705.1. NCBI lineage: Eukaryota > Metazoa > Arthropoda > Insecta > Lepidoptera > Erebidae > Callimorpha > Callimorpha dominula. Next base: position 4,536,350 of record OX456995.1, on the reverse strand, counting down.
TGTCAAAATGCTTTGTACACACATTTACTGACGTAAATTAAAAAAAAAACCTTTTGTAAATATGATTGATGCGACTGCAAACTCTTGTCAAGCATCGCTTAAATTTATTTGGTACTTTCGTTTTACTGTGGACCCTACATAAGTGTGTATGTGTGTGGAGTAAGTCTTTTGATTAAGGACGAATTAACAACAATACTTCAACTTTTTCGTTAAGGGTTGCCTTTTTTAATTAATTGTTGCTTGAGTTTATAAACTGTTAGAAAAAGGTTAGCTTACTTTATTTGGATGGTTCAATCCAAATAAAGTAGGTCATACATTAGTCGTGTTATAGTTAACCCTACCAACTAATGACCGATGAAACGATGCGATAAGACATTATGGTACTGCATTTTAGTTACTTGAGGGATTACTGGGAAGAAAACCTCCTATATACACATGATCGTCTATTATCGCCTACTGTTATTTGCCGATTAGTGTCCAAGATCTCCGTGGCGGTAAAGATTCTCAAACTGCTGACTGGTTTATAGGAATCTTTTGCTAAGAAACAGCTTGGCTAACTTGGTTGTATGAAATGGAGACAAAAACAATTTTGATGCTGGTCTCCTTCTTGTTCGAATGAAATAACATAATATTGGGTTGGGTTTAGATATTTATTCTCATTAAGAATTGTAATACAATTCACTTAACATGAGAACATAATTATTACTAATACACAATAATATTACTTGAGAGCATATATACATATTGGCGGTGGCAAAATAATAATGCTTTAACTGCTACCCACATTGTAACAACTTCGAGCGTAGACGGACATCGCACTACAATTGTATTCTTTTAGGGTTGCTGACCAAATCAGATCGGTTTTATGAATCGAATTGTTTTACAGTTTTTCAAATTAGTATGGCTACGAGTATATCAACGAAAGCAATATATTATATCAATTGAATTATCGATTATAATATCAGACATAAAAAACTATTCTATCAGAAATATTGCTGTTGAATTTCGCATTCAATCGATAATGTTAAGCTCAGTCCATCGTTTTTTTTTGGCTTAAGAAGTGAATGCACTGCTCACTTTTCGAACTCATTTCTAACAAAATTTACCTAGATAGTACTGTTTATTTATGTCATGAGTACGTTCCAAGTCGTAAACAATGAGATAAAAATGAACCTTTTTTAATGCTTTGTGAAAATAATCACCAATTAACACAAATGACACGGCGAGTGATGAACGACGTTACTGCTCGTAAATCTGTGGCGTTCTGGAAATGTTAGGCCTTGGTCACGAAGTCAGCGGGAGCGGGGCGACAGCGGCGGCGGCGCGAGGAGCGGCGCGTTTCAATGCATACATTTATATGGAACTGGCCTCGAAGGCTGCGGCGCGGGGAGCGGGCGGCGAACGGCGTACGAGAGCGGTGCCACGCCGCTTGCCGCGCCGCCGCCGCCGCCGCCCCGCTCCCGCTAACTGAATAACCTTCGTGTAGGCTTTTTTTTACGCCAAAAGTTGGTTTTAAAACGATCTATTTTTGCTAAAATCAAATTGAGAGGCTTCCCTAATCTCGTGTTTATATCATAACAGACTCGTACTGAAGTTCATGAACGACCACATTTTTCAAATACCTTGTAAGTAAAATTAAAGGTGATCACATTGAATTTTACTATTCGATATATCAAGTCTCAAGTTGCTTTCTTCTGTGGACAGGTTTCTTTTCTGACAACATAAGAAATAATATAATCAATAATAATAATACATATTTCTATTGTTCTTATATTTAAAGAAATCTTATAACTTTGTTTTAAATACTATTAGTTGGAACGATCAATATATATGTGTTAATCATAGACCGTTGAAACTGAAATAGACAAGTTTAGTTTTTATGACTGAATTATGATACCTTTTTAACCGGCTTAAAAAAGGAGGAGGTCCTCAATGCGACTGTATATTTTTTTGTATTCCGCCTGTTATGAATCGATTTTGATGATTCCTTTTCGCTTGTTTGGCAGTACATTCAGCGCTTATTGAAAAAATCAACAAAAATAAAAATATATACACAGATGACGTTTGGTTTTTTAGTTTAAGTTTCGACATGTAGGTATAGTGTTAAAGTCGGTTTTACTTTATTCTAAATACTAAATTTTGAAATATCTACATAAATATCTACACACGAGTTGAATGCTAATGAAATAAATACTATTTCGAAAAATGTATTACATTGAACGTAATTTCATGGAAAGGAATGAAAAGAAACTCCTGGTATAATATAGTGCGTCCATTCAATATGTCATGAATAGGAAACCTGCCCTCAATATGTGAATATTATGTTACATTGCAAATAAAAGAATAAATATCCATCATGAAGAGTTTTTTCTTCTTTTTCAGTAACATGTAGAAATATTTGTATATAAATATTTATGTGACCGTTATCGTAGATAATAAACAAACAAAACTAGATATTAATTTTATGTTTTGCTTCATAAGGATGGTGTCTTCTAGAGGAAGTTTGCACAAATATACGGACATTTCGCAAGGCAGCGGTTAAATGGCATCGTTCAACTTAAAATTGACGTGCAATCATATTTAATAATCGGCAAAAGACATTGTCGAGTTATAGTCTTCCATAAAATGACTCTCAAATTCTCTTAAATAGCATATTTCATTAATCAAGCCAATGAGATTATATATTAGCGACAGTAAAACCTTAAAAAGGTCTTAAAGGCTGACGAGGCCTCTATTTTATCTATACTTCATGAATTTAATTCATGCTTTTCCCCTTAGAACTTAAAATCTTAAGTATTTAGCCTGTGTAGCGTAGTGGAGTGCGAGTGTTTTTGCTATCTCGTGAACTATCTCTTCGCTTCCCTTGCGATAAATGTCTTACTCAACCCTCTAATGTTTCCGTGATTAAAACTCTTTCGCAACGTTATAGCTCAGTTATATGACACATGAATATTGAGCCTTACTTAGTGCTATTGAACTCATTACATTTCGAAAATTATGATAGAAAATAGAAAATAGTAATAGAAAAATTATAGTATTCAATATTTGACTGAATTCTATTTAATAGTATGAAAGATGAAACTGTGGACAAATCAATTATTTTTTTTGTTGTTCCACAAACAAGTACAATGTGAAAGTATTACGGCTATGAAATATTAATATGTTAACAACATCGCCCACAACTGCTGGCTGTAGCTTGTGAACCGTGACCGCTTAAAATTATTGACAACATTTCAAAAAGGTTGCTAAATGTTAATTGTTTCATTCCTAGAAAACTTTTGCAAAAGCTTTTATTATTTTAATATACTCACGAGTTTGTCAAATAGTGAGTAATAAAAATTTATACTTTGTAATTGGCTTTAATCGGTATTTAAATTAAATTGACACTCCACTCTCACGCTGTTTATTAATAAAGTAAAGATAGACCGATAGACGTGTCAATGATATCGTTAAGGTGTGATACCCTTCAAACAGATTAAAATCAATCCTGATCCCGATTTTCACGCTGGTTGTTTATTTCTAGCATATTATAATAAATAATTAATTTCCAGATAAGCCTGTGTGTACAGCAACGACAACAGTAATAGTAGGTGCTGCAATAAATGAACCTACCAAAGTTGCATGCGACGTAGACGCCTTTCCGGCGCCGAAGACCTTTCAGTGGACGCTTAATAATTCCATGGGAACTTTGGAAATTGAAGCCGTGAGTATAACTAACTTTACCATCAACATTTATATGCAAATTGTAACTGAATACTTAAATCACTGGTGTTAGATTTAGTTCAAAAACAGTATAGATGGTTTAACTGCACACATGGCTAGTGTTAAAAAAAAATTATGAAGGTTTTAAGTAACTATACGAATTAATCGCTGCTTTAACAGGCGTAGGACAGATGGACACTTGTCGTCTAATCACCAGCTATTAAGACTACTATACTGGATATCGTTATACAGTTACAATGTTATTTATATCGTCGTGTCATTTATGTACTTTTACAATTTATTTATCAACTACAAGTCGCCGAGAAATATATTTTCGAAAAAGATGTGTACTAGTCGTAATGATCCAGTAATTACTTACGCAATAACACGGTCATTATCCTCCGCGCCTTTTCCCAACTAACTTGGGGTCGGCTTTCAGTCTAACTACGATACGGCCGAACTTCGATATTTTACGTGAAGCGACTGCCATCAGACCTCCACAACCCAAGTACTAGGCGATATCGAAGTCCTGTAGTTAGACCAGGTTGTCGAACATTTTAGGGCTCCAACTACCCGTAACGAATGCCACAGATGTTCGTATGGCAAACGGGACCGACGGCTTAACGTGCTCTCCGATGTACAAAGGGGTTTCGATGTGTTAAGAATGGTCACCCATCCCAAGACTGACCTGGCTAGTATTGCTTAACCTTGAAATGTGCTAGCCAACTCGCTTACCACTTAGCCACGAGCCCCTCCCCTCATGTTAACTCATATGCAATGACACAGTATAAGAATTAATTAATTGAATAATTAATTGTTTTACCTTATTAGTCGTTTGTCTAGTTAGTCTTATTTTACTTTGAATAAATCGTAGTAAAGATGCATAATAGAAATTTATCTTACTTTACTTACTTTGTTTCAATATCATTCAAAATAATTAAAGATATTGACATGATGTTTCAAATATTTGCATACTGGGGCAATATTGCTGTACAGTTTACAATACACGCAATTATGATTTTCATTTGAGCAAGCATATTTGAGGAAAGTGCTATAATTAATAAACCTTGAGACGAGCTATTACTGAAGAATATTAAATTAGCCCTTGTGGACTATTATACATTGATATATACTATTGAATATTAATTATTTTCTCTACGAATCATTGTCAAAAAAGCACTTATCGGACTGTTGTGAAGAAAAACCCTATTTCATATTAAACAAATAACTTTTATTCTCACTTTTCTGTGACGGTCCATTTTACGAAATACGAAAAAATATTGAAAGCTGAAGTCATACAACATTTTTTTTTGTTACTTTAGAACTATCTCGAGTTTATTGAGATCGATAAAATACCAAAAACATACATTAATTTAATTTATCGTAACAATGCAAAATGTCATAAATATAAATACTTCATTCGCCATCACATGGCGCTACCTCGAGTAAAGTAATAGCAGCTTTCCAGACGATCTATTGAGCTATAAATTGTCAAGAGACAATTCCTGCTTGACGCATAACGGCTCCACCTAAGTTAGCTTGAACATACAACTGAATATGTTCTCATAAAACCTTGCTAGCCGAATGACAACTAGTTGATTTTTCGGTTTGGTTTATGTAAATAACAATTATATATCTAGAATTAAGCTTATAACTATTCGTATTATTGATGTGTATACTACAGATTGCTATAAAATAGGTATGTTTGCTGATGGGGACTTCAATGCTAAGTCAACGGCATGGGGTTCCCCAGCCACTAATCCTAGAGGTGCGGCACTGGAGGAGTGGGCCGTGTTATCTGGCCTAGTCCTCCTAAACCGGGGTTCCGTCGCCACGTGTGTGCGTCAACAGTAACGCAATAAAACGGGCCAAATCAGAGGACCGCCAAGAATTACTGGAGACTTTGGAACGTGATCCGTGGGGGCGCCCTTATCTTTTGGTAAGAGGCAAACTGCGGCCTTGGGCCTCCCGGCTGACTCAGAGTCTCTAATCTGAGCTGCTTGAAGGAATCGTGGGCTCCTTATTCCCACAGGCGGGGGAGCATACACCTCCGCCAATAGTTCTGCCTCTGCCTGCCGAAGTTACTCGGGTGGAACTAAGGGCAGCGGTGCAACAGCTCCGAGCCAAGCGCACTGCACCAGGACCTGACGACATCCCAGGCCGAGCATTCTAGCCCTTACGGCTCTCGGGCCCCACCTAATGGGGCTCTTTAGCGCATGTTTAGCGAGGGGCCAGTTTCCAAAATTGTGGAAAACGGGGAAACTGGTCCCCATTCGAAAGGAGGGGCGTCCGGCAGACTTACCGTCTGCCTATCGGCCCATAGTGTTGCTCGACGAGGTGTGTAAGCTCTTTGAGAGAATCATTGTGGAGCACCTCGTCGAGCACCTTTCGAGAGTGGGGCCGGACCTGGCGGAAAATCGATTTGGTTTCCGCCGGGGGCTCTCTACCGTGGATGCAATCATGCGCGTAAGAGCCCTGGCGGAGGGTGCAGTATCCCGGGGTGAGGTGATGTTGTCGGTGTCCCTCGACATCACCAACGCTTTCAACACCTTGCCCTGGAGTTGCATCAGAGAGGCGCTCGTTTTTCACAGAGTGCCACACTACCTCTGCCGCATTGTCGGGGCCTATTTATCGGAGAGAGCCGTGATCTACCCGAGTCGGGCAGGATATGGTCGGCGAGAGATGTCGTGCGGTGTTCCACAGGGCTCGGTGCTAGGACCACTCTTGTGGAACATCGGCTACGATTGGGTGCTTGGCGGTGTGTTTTTGGGAGGTGTTGCTGTCACCTGTTACGCCGACGACACACTCGTGACGGTGCGTGGTCGAACATACCGCGAAGCAACCATAAAAGCCACGGCCGGGGTCGCTCAAGTCGTTGGCAGGATCCGGCGGCTGGGTCTCGAGGTGGCCCTGCATAAATCGGAGGCCCTTTATTTCCATGAGCCTCGAAAGAGTCCTCCAACGGGATTCAGCATTATCGTAGGAGGTGTTCGCATCGGCGTCGAGTCTTCGATGAGATACCTAGGGCTCACACTCGACAGTGGATGGGATTTTGGTTATCATTTCCGGAATCTGGCCCCCAAGCTCATGAGGACGGCGGCTGCACTCTTGCGGTTGCTGCCAAACTTAGGAGGGCCCGACGCCTCCTGTAGAAGACTGTATGTCAGAATCGTGCGGTCTATAGCCCTATACGGCGCCCCAATATGGGCTGAGTCTCTGACGGTCCGCAATGCTGTGATACTGCGGCGACCACAGCGGACAATGGCCGTCAGAGTCATACCGCACGATATCCTTCGAAGCGGCGAGTCTCCTAGCCGGTTCTGCCCCATGCGACCTAGAGGCGAAAGCCTTTGCGCTATTATACCGATGGTTCAAGAAGGCACTAGAGCGTGACCACCACTCCACCAACGAGCGCCTAGGGGCCTGAGAAGCTGTTTTCCATTACCCGCACCTCGTGTGATCGAGGCGCAACGGTCTCAGCTTCGCCAGGTCCTAATGGACGAATGGAAAGAACGACTGGAGCGACCGAGCGCAGGGCACGCCACAATTGTGGCGGTAAGACCCATCATGGAGGATTGGCTGGAGAGGCGACATGGCAGCCTCTCCTACCGGTTGACGCAGGTACTCACCGGACACGGCTGCTTCGGTAAGTACCTGTGTCTGCGAAGGCTGTCACGAGGACACTGCACTCCACACTTTGGTGGAGTGCTCAGCATGGACGCAGCAGCGAAACGATCTCGCGACAGCTATTGGGGTGGGAAGCCTCTCGTTAGAGTTCATGGTTCTGTCCATGGTCCAAAGTGAGAGTGCGTGGGATTCCGCCGTCTCGTTTTGCGAGGAGGTGATGTTGGCTAAAGAGGCGGTGGAACGGGAATGGGAGAGGACAAGCACTCTCCCATCCCGCAGAAGATGCACCAGGCGCCGGATAGCGCAAAATGATCTCCGGCTTCCATGAGTTACCCTTGCAGAAGCAGGCCCAAGACGGTGGTGCGACGTGTTCCACGCGCACCTCTCTAATCTGGAGATGGGTAAGGCCCCCCGTACTCCATGGTGTGGTCGCCTGCTGAAAGCGACCAAGGTCTGCAGGGGTTCCCGGAGGACTCCTTCCTAGGGTATACCCGGGTCCAGCTGCACTAGACCTCCTTGTGACGGAACACCGTGTGGTTTTAGTTGGTTCGATTCCGACATACCATCTTACCGTTAGCTCCGGTGAGGTGATGATCTGTGGGGGTTTCCACACGACCAAAAAAAAAAGGTATATTTGCTGATGATGGCGACGCTTCGTATCCGGGAATAGTTCGTCAGCTCGTCCCAATACAAACTCGCCCCAGTGGTACAAAATTATATTTTTTTCATCCGTAACATACATTTCGCAAAATATACATATGAACCTTGTTTTGTAATAAATATCCATTTGTAGATATACATATGGATCATGCCTTTCAGTATATGCACATACGAATATCTATATGGTCATGAATATGTTTTATGAGATTATTTATTTTTAACTTTTTGTGTGGAGTCGCACTTTTAAAAGGGTAGATTGTCTTTCAATAAATAAATTGGATATGATAATAAGGTTTAAGAAAGTGTTTTTAAGTGTTTTGTTAAAATAAAGCAAAATATTAAGCGGGTGGGTGGGTGCCCGCCGGGTGGGTGGGTGCCCGCCGTAATAAATATGAAAACAAAATATTTGTTCATTTTATAAATTCGCGTTACCGATAAACTAAATCTACTATTTTGTTCAATTCATTTGAATAAAATAGTAAATTTAGTTATTATATGGAGCACCTGCTGAGGAAAGTTGGAATTGGACTACGATTTATGTTATATTGCAGCAGGTTAAATTGTGGCTAAATGACTTTAAAAAATTTAAAGCTACCTTCCTGTTGTATATTCAAACTGTTATGTAAAAAAAAAACAATAAATAATGTACCTACACTACTACACACTAATGTCACTATATCGGCACGAAAAAGATCGTAAAACGGAGACGGCAAACTCGAAACCAAAGCTGTTTTCCATTACCGGTATTAATGCAAAACCTATAGATTGATATTATTACTTTCTTGTTAAACAGGAAAAGTTTACAATAGACGCAATGGGGCGGTCAGTCCTCTCCTATACTCCAGCCACTGATAGAGACTATGGTTCGCTAGCCTGCCGAGCCACGAACCTGGCAGGACAGCAAGTAGAGGCATGTCGGTACTCGTTACTTCCAGCTGTCAAACCAGATCAACTTAGCAACTGCACGTCTATTAATTTAACCGACGACTCCGCTGAAATCAGGTGTCTGTCTGGTAAGCCTTAAAGTTTAAGATCTTTTTTGTCTCCTCTTCTTTGTTTTACTGATTTTGAATTCTTAGCACTTTTGTTAGCAAACAATGGCATAAGCATAAAACATAGTATCTCATAATAAAATCTATTTTCAATATTTGCCTGTATGTGAAATGTTTAGTAGAAACGCGGGGTACGTAGCGTGTTTGTAGACAAAGCAATTTAATGGATAACAGTCTTGCTTTACAGTCATTCCCATGTATACAATTTATATGATAAGATACCTTGTGTACGTAAAAGCATTTTATATACTAAGCTCGCCTATATTTGTGTGCGTTTATAGGAATAAAAAAATTACAACATTTTATCAGATTGGATTGCATTCTTTGTGATGTTTATAAATTTATGTTTTCAGTTAAAGTTTCAAAGGGATTAAGTAGATGTTAACGTAACTTTTTTATGTCTAAAAATGAATTTTTGGGAAAACTAAAAATATCAGTATTAAATTTAAAGCCAATAGAAAGATATTTAAATAGTTTATAAATGACATTATTAATGGCACACTGACAAAAATGTCGTCTTTACATTCATGAAATAGTTATCTTTACTAAAAAAGGGTCTATAAACTTATTCGCATAAAAACACAAAAACAATGATAAATTATTATTTTATGTAATTAACAAAATATATAGATAGGTGGATGTTGATAAATATGAATTCTAGCGATACTCAATGGATTATTCCATTTCACGTCAAACGACAGTTGACAATACTGCGCATATTAAAAGTTGTAGCTTGAACGTTGAAAAAAGGTCAATAAAATATCAAAATTTAGAGTCGATGAAATGCGCCTACTATGTTACAAGTAAAACTATGTATTTCGGATATATTTATTCCTAATACCTACTAAATTATAGTTTACTGATAAGAAAATGCTCCAATGGAATTTACAGGATCAAATAAGGTATAAATATAAATAAAAGGCCTGCTTGCTCGGAAGTACTACTAAAAGTATTCGATTGTCGAAAATTCAGTTACTCAAATCGCTTTCGTGGCGAATGAAAACAAGAAAATATAAATTGAATATCTATGTGATTTGCGATGTATCAAGAAATATATTTTTAAGGTTACGATGGAGGGCTGCACACGTCGTACTTTGTGGAAGTTTGGGAGGCCAAAAATCTAATAGCTAATGTTTCTACGCCTTTGCCAGCGTGGATACTTCGAGGACTTGGCTCAGGGAAGACATTGAAATTAGTTTTTTATGCCTTCAATGCGAGGGGTCGATCAGAACCCACCACATTGAAGATAAATACTCTGACAAGACTGGCGCTGCCCACAGGTATAACGTTACTTAGATTTTTAGATAGTACATTTAATTACCTCACAGAAAACCGGCAGTGAAGCAATGATTTCATTGCTTTTCGCCGCGTGAGTGAGGTTACCGGAGGCCCTAACCCTTCCCCTATTCCCGTCCTTCCCCTCTCCCCCCTCTTTCCACTCTTCCCCTCTTCTTCCACCTTAAAGGGCGGCAGCGCACTTGTCACTCTTGAGTTACAGGTGCCCATGGGCGGCGGTAGTCATTTACCATCAGGTGACCCGTCTGCTCGTTTGTCCCATACCCCATGCCCCATACCCCCCTATACCAGAAAAAAAAGATTAAAACCAATATTTTTGAGGTTTACTAAAATTATAATACAAAAGGCCGAATTTGCATCAGAAATAACTTATATTGTCTAGCGCAAACCACATCATCAAAATAAAGTACTTTGTGTTAAAGTGATTGCGATCGGATACATATCTTTATTTAGATTGATGTTGATTATTATTTATAATAATAAAATAGTTCTACAGAGATGTACAAAACACGACAGTAATCTTTTTTTTAAACAGGTGTAAATTCCGGCAAGGGAGATAGTGTTGACGCAAGCTGGGCACTGGGAATAATTGTTGGCATCGCTGGAACGCTCGTAGCAATAGTGATTATCACTTTATTGGCTAGAAGAAGACAACATTCACCAGTGCAGTATGAAGGTAAAACTAATTTCGATAGTTAAGAAATATGTCGTGATCTAGTTTTCAATGTAGGTATCTTAATAGTAGTCTCGTGTGGTAGCTTATCCTACTCAAAAAACTATGCGGCCGCCCGGTGATCAAGAGGCAGCCACGAACTGCAGGAATTCTCGAGGGCTTTTATATTTGGGTATAACCGGGTCCCTTGCATTGTTTTAGTCTGTTTGATTCGCCATACCACGTCATCGTCAGCTCTGGTGAGCTGATTACACCACCCACGTAAATAAAAAGTCTTAAAAAGACAAAGATATTACTGTCTGTAAAAGTATCATATTAGACAATAAATAATGACGTTTATGCCTTAATCGCAAATAGGTCGATGAATCATTTGTACATGACTAGCATGTCCAATTTTGATAGATACCGTGAATTTACTAAAATACTGTATTTAACTGAGCCATAGCGTGTGCAATGTCTATAACTTAGAATACAAACGACACAAGTTTGAATTTTACTGCGAAATTGTCGCCTGATAGTGCCAAAGCAATTTTCCTTGATTCATTTTACTTTATAATATAATTTAATATGTAACGCTTTTGACACAACTGTTTTGAGCCAAAACACAATAATAAAATTATAAAGTTTAAATTGTTTTCATACACCATTTTCAATTAAACAGTGATATGGAAATCGAAACAACTTGGTGACCTCGAGCTTATGTAATAGTGACGTGCCTAATGCTTTTTTTTTTATTATCGATGTCCTGGATAGGTAATTATTTTGAGGGTAATATAAAAGCAATATAGAGGTTCGTACCTTCGACCACAAATAAATCGAAATTGCTTCAGTGGGCAGGTTTACTGGCGAATGGCGGTAGATTCTGTCGCGTGACTGGAATTTTTGAACGCCTCGGACGGCCCGGTTGTAAGCTTCACTGCATTTGAAATGTGATTTATGCCCTTTTGCATTTCCAATGAAATTGCAGATGTTCCATCTGTCGATGGATGGTGACATGTTTATTAGGTTCCATGCGAATCTTATCAAAATACTTTTATTGATTTATTTGATATCCGTGTCATTTGTGGTTGATTTTGTTATCGTCTTTTTGTTAATTAACTTTACTATTGTTGTATTGTGTATAAATAATACTTCATTTAAAAAGTTAAAGCCCCATATCCCAGTCTCTTAGTACATAGCAATATGTGCAATGAGTTTTAGTCTACTTTACATTTTGAAATCATTCGTTTTACGAATCTCAAAAAAAATATCGATAAATATAAACGTATATACATGCGAATACAGAACCTTTTGAAGTCGGTAAATAATTGTGTAATATGTATATTAATAATAATAAAGTCTTAGAAAATAATTTAATATATATATATTACTGTTTGATAAAATTTCGGCTTAGTGGCCGTTATCACGAGTCTGTTCGTGTATCAAAATACAATCGTGGTACACTAGTATCTAGTATGCATGACAATATTTGAATATTTTCTCCGAATTGTTCTAACTTGAAAGTGTCTTAGGAAGTGTTTTATTTGATTTAGCGTCCTCTAAGCTGTGTTTCGATTCAAGAATAAGTTTGCTAAGAGGTTAAGGTTTAGTTTTGGATATGTGACGATTAACCAAAGTAATATATTTAAGAAAGTTACGTAAGTTACGTTAAGTACTAAAGAAATTTCATGCGAGATAGACGTACAAAGATTAATTTTTATTTTCTCTTTCCCACATAATACGTTTTCTCGCTTTTTTTTGACCGGGTCCCTTTGAAAACCTCTTAAATTTGTTTTACTGTAGACATTTAGGTTTTTTTTTAAATAACTATATTGAAACAAGCTCCCTAAATTTATATCCTGAGAAAACAATAGACCATTAGTATAGCATTTATAATTTACTAACAGTACCTGTAACTTTCTTCGCATAGAACTTGGATCCTACACAAAGTTGTGCCGCTGTAGTGAGACATCGGAGTAAATTATATTGCAGAGAAGTTCCCACGTTCAATCGCAAGAAACGTTTCGGAAATACAAGACTTAGTGTATCTCGGGTCACAACGAATAGCAACTAATGTTCTAAAAATACAAATGTAAACCACTAAAAGTACCACGAGACACTTATAGTAGTATGTAAATGGTTGTTTCGTGACAGCCGTTATTCTACTTCTACTGTGTAAATATTATTTATTACGGTTGTAAGACAACATTGATTTATTTTGAACTGTATTGTACACCTGATTTATGGTTTTAGTTTAATTTATTTATTGAGGAGCATTAATAATACATGTATATATATACATCGTTTTTATTTGCATATCTAAATCATAATTATGTAATGCATAGGCAATTTAGAACTTAATGAATCTCTCTCTAGTAATAAATAAAACCTTATATTAAGTACTGATGACACAATGATAATATGTAATGTAAAATAAAACTATACCACGTCTAACTCTGACTGCACCAGCTTACACCTAAACTTATTAAGAGGGCCATGGTCAAGAGTAGAGTTTACACTTTTGACTAAATAGATGGCGCAGTCGTGTAAGCTGTCGAAATAAAAAACACTGTCCTTGCTCAGCTGTTAATTGAGATTCAAGTCGCTGATTCAATCTTTAGATTTTATAATCTGGAAGTATATAACCCTTGATACGGAGCAAGATACGGTTAAACTTACAAGTTTTTAATTAAGTTTCATCGTAACTAAAAAGATAATTGACCTAGCAGTTAAAATTAAATATAACAAATTAGGTCTCGATTATAGACGTCACACGGTTTTTATTTTATCTTCCTTTATTGACACATGCTTTCCGGCCACACACAGTACAAAGCTGTTTATATAAACACAGATTTTGTAAGCCCGCCTCATATAAAAAAAAACAGTAAAAGCAAATGGTTGGTATATTTAAAAACATTCTTCAGATACTGGAAAATATTCAAATTGTATTGAAACAGCTTTCGTTATACAATGTGATGAGTTTTTCTATTGCTTCAGGCATATAAACAATATATCGTAGTTGTCCATACCCTAAAGTAAGGAAGCACATCGTCAGCCTTGTAAAAGCGGTTAAAGGTGTCACTAGTAGAGACCCCCTCTCCCCACATCACCCAAGGATGTCGGGCGACTCTTCCAGTAGCTTAAATAAAAACAATGTTAGTATTGTTTGTTACCTTGGTCCTCTGTGTTATGAAGGTACTTCTTCAGCCTTAATTTTGAACATAAATCTACTTTGCCAAACCCCTAACAAATACAATTCTAATGTACGTGATGTTCATCAAAACTGGCCACGCGTTGCTGTGAAGAGCGATGAAAATTATCCTATCTCTCATACTGCAAACTGCAGTTACAGAGATAAGATATTTAATGCCTACTAGACAAAAGACAGTCAAGTGACGTCATAGACGTTAGAAACAACCAATAAAGTTGATCTTGAGGTAAATGTACATATGCGAGTCCGGTTACTCTACTCAATCAATCAAGAATTATATTATTATTCTACCTTAATACATCATAGTAGTGAGCTTATATTGATAGATTCGATAAAAATAGTTTTCTCATTAGTATATAATATATAGGTCATTAGTAGATTGAAATACTGATAAGATTATTACATATTGACTTCGCAGCCTGGAGTACAGAGTTTATCAAGTCTAAATAATTTGGTATGTTTGGTATGTGTGATTATTCAATAAGTCATGGTCTCAGCCGTACTAATGTAGCATTTCTATTTCTGAAACCCACTTGTAATCACAATTTAGGTATACTTTTTCTTTCTTTTACGATTTAGTACAAAAACCTGCTTTTGTTGAACTTCGCGAGCATGAAAAGTTACGTCCCAAAAAAGTTTGTAAGCAACCAACGATTTCACAGAAATAATAGCCTTTTAGAAATATGGTGCAATAAAAACATTTAGCTATATCGAGAAAAACATTCGTTTGTGCCAGGCCAGTGCCAGGAGGATTTAGAACCTGAGTTGTAAATGTCGTGTCAGACAATCGTATCGTTACTTCAACAGTGATCATCGATATCGATTTAACCTTTTTTTTTTTCAATAAAGTTAAAAATAAACATTCATTCCAAGTAGTTGGCGGTGGTTTTGGTTGTTTAAAGAAAACTAAGTACGATGCGAAATTTGCCCTACTTGCCCGCGGATGAGAACATACGCGTAAAAGCTCTAACCAAAGAAGTACTCGCCTGGGGCAAGGTTATGAGTGCAGTATTTCTCGGTATGGCTAAATCGTTGAACACCTTCCTTTGGATAGGCGTTTGAAAAGCAATTATTTTCCATGGAATGCCTCTCTATCCCTGTCTTAATATGGACACTTTTCGAGAGAGCATTAATCACTAAGACGGACGATCAGTGAGATGTAGGTTTTACGGAATTCGTACTAGATTGTAACACCGTTTCGTGCTAATTACGTGATAATTATGAGCCAGAGAGATATTCAACAGTCTTGAGGGTCTTTTTAACAAAAAATTAACCGAAGAAAAGAACTAAAAAGAAAAAATCACTAAATCTTTTAAGTCTTGAGTATTGAGCTTATGTACATAAATCATCAAATTTTATATAAACTAATTTTGATTTGGCGCCAAGCAACAAACCGCTGTGTTAAGTTAAGGTGCATATCCTACCACATTACCGATAGGCCAATATAATTAAAATTTACCTTGACACCCTACTAATAATAGGGAAGTACGAATTCCCCCATTCGCGTTTCCTCCCGAAAGTTGTTCAAAATATATAATTTAATTACATTCTTGATACCCCCGATTTTTTTAAAATAAAGTTGTGTGAAATAGTGTCAATAACACAATAGTCTTCCCTTGGTTCTTGTTGTATTTTAATACAATGTAATACAATATCACATTTATACTAAGTCGAATTAGACTCTTCGAACTCAACTTGAATAACACCATCTTGTGTCACTTTGAACATTATATTTTTTTTTTACCTAGATAAAGAAATCTTTACTAAGTAATATATTTTATATTTATTAACGGTTTTACAGTTTAATTTTACTCTACTATTTTAATTTTCTATTGTAGGCAATTTGTTAATTTTCTATTGTTAATTGATATGGTAATGATAACTATGAATTTAAGGTCCTAAAATAACTAATTCTAAAATTTACGCTACGTACGCTACTATTTAGTGTTCCAAAATAAATAAAACATCATTTAGACCCTTTTCTATTTGACGATACTACTTTAACTTCGTTTAATCGAATGTTAACATAGACCAGATAGCTTTTCGGGGGAAACAGGAACGAGGGGAATTTATTTATTTATATGGACATTCAGTAGTTGAAAAAACACAAAAATTTCAGAAATCCAGAAATCACAAAAATTTAATACAATATGGTAATTAGTACAAAGTGCACAACTTTTAAGGAGTCACAGCATGCACAACCAAATTAAGGAGACAGTAGCATATTATGCGCTCAGGATATAGTTATATGTTTTTCTGCAGAAGAGCCATTATAGCTTAACACAGAAGTATAAGTCATATTACTTATATTTAAGATTTTATTAAATATTAAGTTATTACATACATAATTAAGTTGAGATGTTATTAAGTATAAGATTATCAAAACCTTTAAATAATAAGAAACTTCTTTATCATACACAATGTCTATGCCTCAACGACTTAACACACTTGTTCTAAATTTAAATAAGCTAGTGTTAAAATATCTACGTCACGGATCAATGTATTGTACATTTTTGATAATCTGGATAAGGCGGATGACTGTTTTAAATTTGTTTTTGCTAGAGGGTAATATAGTAATCCAGATGCTGAAGCATTCTTGGCACTCGACGCGGAACTCTAAAGGTAAAAGATGACAAGAAAGCAAAACAATCTAACCCATTTTTGAGTACTATATATAAAAAGGTCACATCGTGGAGTTGTCTACGAGTCAAAAGGCTGTCAATTTTAAAATGATGTAATTTGTCTCTATATGAAAAGAGCTATTTATGTAACCAACCCCTAATAATATAATTACTAACACTAAAAAATACTGTTTATACAAGTTAATGAACAGTATTTAAACATATGTATATTTACATTATTCCAATTATAATGAGATATCTAATGACTTTTCAGCAAACATTTACCCATTATATAGATGTGTATTTTCAAATAAACAGATTCCGTTTATGTTGACATGGTTAAAGATTTCAATGTTTAAGGTAAAATACCTCAGCTTTCCTGTATTTTTGTACCATCTAAAGCGCAGTGTTCATCTTGCAAACTATTTTATACTGCTTCATAATATGTTTACTCTATTTTTAGCTCCAATGCAGACAGCGAAGGCGCACAAAGGCACGATACAAAGCGCAAACCATTCTCCGGCTCAGGCCGACGATAAAAATCCTGACGTAGTGCCACTCGGTAAAGGTAATATAGGTACAGATTTTTATGTTAATCGAATTTTGTTGCGTTGTATTTTGTTTGCTTAATTGATTTTTTGTTTGCTAAAGCTCTGATTTAATTTGTTTCAATAAGATCACAGATGTAGGTCTGTTACAGACTTACACAATCATTATAATTATAAGATATGTATATGCAGGTTTGAACTTATATTATAATTGCTAAAAGTATGAGAACTATGTGACATTTATGTCACACAATAGTCAATAAATTGTCTTTATTGACTATTGTGCCTTGTTTCAAAAACTTAAAATTTTATCGAAGATTATATTTCGTTTAGATTTCAATAGCGCGCGTGATTTAGAACGCCCGCCAGAGCCGCCTCCTTACGGGTCAGTAGTATCTCCGCCAGTTGGATCTTCAAGGAGTTCTCAAAGCCTCCAGCACCACGATGTGAGGCCTATGACACCTCACACACCCAATACGCCTGCATCTGATGCGCATGTAAGTGACAGTGTAAGTTTGGGAGTTTTGTAAAGTTGTTAGATAGTTTCTCGTGTTCAACGAGGATGACAAACAAGTGGTGCAATGAAGACATTGTATTTCTCGTAGTCTCTCATTTGCATTGTCTTTTAAGAATGTCTTCGCTTCAAGTAATGAAAAATAAAAAAAAAAACCTAAAATGTGTCATGAATAGTTTTATATTAGTTCAGGTTTTTATTAATCAACACAAAAAAATTAAATTTAAGTGTCTGTTTGTAATGTCTAAATAATAGTTTTTTTAAACTCATACAGTTATTTGCATGACACATAAGCATAAAAATCAGTTTAGTCTCTCTGTCTGTATGTTTTGGGATTTTCACTGGCAGATAACTGGTGTTATAAGGAGTAACTTAAGCTACTTTTCTTTTGGAAAAAAAATTAGGGTTCCGCGCAAAATATGAAGATTGTCTAGAACAGATAGCCTTGAGCGATAAGACCGCCGATTGATATACCTAAATGTTTACATTATGTTTGGATTGTATCACACTTAAAAGCTGTACAATAAAGAGATAAATAAATAAATAAATACGAACACGCGAGCGAAGTGCTGCGGCAAGTTATCTGGACCATGATCTGTAGAGGACCGATGACGATCACGGGTAAAGGTCATAGTCATCACACACTGTAACGGCACGGCTCCACCCCAGCAATTAAGTTGTCATTCAAATCTGAGCTTTAAAACGTGGTCGTATAATTAAATAAATTTCATAATGTCAATACGCGCTTACTGCCCGCCGTCGGCTTTTTCATATTGACAATATGAAATATATTTTACGACCACGATTTAATGCTCAGATTTAAATGACAACTTTATTGCTGAGTTGGAGCAGTGACGGTATAGTATGTGATGACCTTAAATCGTTGCGTTTTTCTTTATGATCTAACTAAACATCTTTAAATAATTGCTTAAAAAAATATTGAATAAATTACAAATTTTATTGTTTGTTTTCAAAGTCTGCACACAGTACTTACCACACGCCACACAAACCAAAAGCAAGATTACTTTTGTAGTAGTCTTAACGTGAGAGAGCCATGCCTCGGCACGTATGGGCCGGCTCGACTCCGCTCGATACCACGGCCTCACAGAAAACCGGCAGTGAAACAATACTTGCATTGCTGTTCGCCGAGTGAGGGAGGTTACCGAAAGCCCTAACCCTTCCCTCTCCCCTATTCCCATCCTTCACCTCTCCCCTTTTTCCACTTTTCCCCCCTCCCCCTCTTCTCCTACTCCCATCTTAAAGGGCGGCAACGGATTTGTGACTTAAGTTACAGGTGCCCATGGGCGGGCGGTAGTCATTTACCATCAGGTGACCCGACCAGGTTCGTTTGCCCCCTATACCATAAAAAAAAAGTCTTTCATGAAGACAATCGGTTAATTCAAGTAAAATCAATTAAATTAAGGATTTACATATTTTTTTTGAAAATGAACTACTGTTAGTAAACAATTTTTTTTTTATACCAGAGTATCGGAACATTAGCAGATGATCGTCGGAGTGTGACAAGCGGCACTTTCTCACGGCGGAGGGAAGTCGTCACAACAAGAACGCCTCTTCTAGCAAACGCAAGAGAAAGTTGCGTTTAGGCTGATTACTAATAGTACTCTCTGCATCAAAGGGATTGTGCTGAGTATTTGTTTTCTAGAATATTTTTTTACTATCTAGGATTAGGACTGTGATACGGTTTAGGTATGTTTTAGATATGTGATGGACCTTATTTTTTATTTTCTTCAAGATCTTTGATTATCCAATGTTCAATATAAGCGCGACGTCTTTCTACTTTGCCACTTATATTGTGTAATAGGCAAAAAACGAATGTCATATTAGAATATATTATAACGTTATTTCTACTGCTCAGATATGGTTACAGTAGCTCAAACTGAAGAATGTTGAAAATAAAACCTGAGGTTCTGAGCGTACAGCTCTAAGCTGAAGGATTACTTCTTCATAATTATTGCTGGCTCCCTTTTCATCAGAAATGTGCTTGGTTCGTAAACTAAGGAGGTGTGTCAAATCTACATCCACCTTCTACCAGAACTAAAATCAGGTAAGCTATCCAATATTTTTGCTTACCTGATTTTAGTTCTAGTAAAAAGCGATTTAATATTTCAGTTTTTCATGCTTGTGGAAGTAATGTTTGTAACCTAGTATATGTGGGGAAGACATTTCAATTTAACTAATTATAGGTATTTCTTAATGGTCATCAGTTATAATCAGTTGTACCGCCTGTTCCGTAGATCCGAGATTCCGTAGATATTTAAACGAACAGACAAGAAATTCGTAGGACATTACTTTTCAACGTGTTTTTAAATTTTCTGGTTACATTGCTTTGCCAACTGTCGGCGGACAGCGCCTTGTCGTATTCATCGCGTATCTCCTTCGTAGGTACCTCGTTCTCCTTTATATTTTATTGCACCTTTACACGGCACAACTTGATTTTAAAGGGAATAGTCTTATAGTTTCGTATTTAGCTTTGACCTCGCTACTTAGTTAGGTACCGGACATATTCCTAGTGGAAATTGAGCCCGTATTTACAAGTTTAACTAAATATTATATACGGGACAAGTTGAAATAAAATGCAGGTTTATATGATGAATTTACAAAAAGTTCAATACACTGAAGTGGTCTATGAGATTTAATCCGCATTTAAATTGTATTAATTGAGTTTTGACTTTAAGCCGTGCAGTTTCCTTTATATATGTACATGCGAAGTCCAATCTAGATCTAAACATTCAATACAATGGATACTGAAATATATAATTTATATTGCCTCAGTGCGATAAGGCCGCCAATTGTATTTACCACAAAACATTGCTGTGCTTCTACTCTTTAAAATCATTTTGGTGTACAATAAAGATATATATTATTATTATTATAAAACACCATGAAAGCAACTAGTTGCTTGTTAGTTTATTCTAAACTTTTTCCGGTTAGTATTAGATTTGACTTACTATTTTGCCCGTTTATTTACCTGTTTTGGAAAACAAGGATTATGGAAATTACATTTGGCAGAGAGACGCTGGCTAAAGTAAAATTAAGACCCCTCTTTGCGGATACCTTTAGAAGGGCCTAAGTTCTGCAGTGGACATACCATAGCTGAGATGATAATAACGATGTTCAGAAACATTTCAGTTGTAACATATGTATAATATTTGAAAATATTAAGTACGTTATAGAATATATATCGCAAACGGCCTTAAACCTTCTCTTTAACCATTTAAATCTATTTGTTTATGATATAAAACGTTCAAAATAGCAAATACAAGTTCAACGTATTTAAACTGAAACTAAGAGAACTTTTACACAGAGATAAAGGTAGTATAGCTGCTTTACCGCATGGTATGAAATATAAGAATGGTCATGTTGCATTCTGGTAGCGTCATAAAAGGACTTTCAGTGTCTCGGTTCTTATTACGTTCACAAATCACGTGCACAAGAATTTATACTCGGTTGAAACGACGGGCAGACTGGCGATATTCCTAGGACAAATCCTAGCTCTAAAAGATAAAAAGAGTTAGAAATTAACTTAAACTTTAATCTTGTTTAGCATATCGTTCTGTTATCTCAATAAAGCTATTATTAACTTAAAAAAAAAACAATATGTATTAATTATTACATATTTATATGTGGTTGTAAAATTATTATACAATACGTATTATAATACTTCGAAATAAATTGTAAAAGACTGTTTATAGTACATGCTCTTTGGTGCAGAGATGTTAAAACTTAGGTAAAATATTTGTTTCATAGTCAATATTCACTTTCAGAAAGAGATATAACTATCGTCTAAGTATATGTAAAATAAATGGTATGATCTTACAACTAGCACTATTCTATATGTATGTATATAAGACCTGATGGTATACACTGTGAATTATTAAACTATGTAAGATATAATTTGAGTTATAATTTCTACGAAATAAAAATAAAATCTAATGTAAAGAATATAATATTGTGCTATACTTTCGACAAACTGTAGTGATGTTTTTTATTGCATAAAATGAACATACGGGCATTATAGTTGAATACAGAACAATCATTATCTGTGGATTGTTACTATTGAAAAGTTGCGGTTACTGCGGCCTAGAAACGTACAGTACCAAGTGATGTCACATTAATGTCACTTATTCTACTCGCATTAAAAAAAAAAAATTTAACTGTTTTTTTCCTGATCCCCATTCTCCTAAATATTATACGTCTCGTGTATTGTGAAAATATTTACATAAAAAATAAAAAGTACATGCAAAGAAAATTATAGAAAGACACAAAAATGAAATAAACTACAACTTAATTATAATTAACTACGAAGTATAAAACGAGTCAGATTTTCTTACGTAATACGAAACAATTTTAGGGCGATTGCGTTATAAACCACAAAATCGAACAATCCAGTGACAATACAGCTTCTTACAGAGAAAAGCATAACTTAAGATGGGTATCCTAACTAAATTATGTCTTTGTAACTTGGAACTTTGCTATTTTATCAGTGATTTACTGTTGTGTGAGTTGCTTTATCCTTAAGCGGGGATAGAGTTTTGTGCATCTCTTTTATATTTCCTTTACTGCATCTGGCTTAAACGCGGTATGCGCGGTGTCCTACCTATTATTTACTAGGAAAAAAAGTTTCCGTTTTCCTATTAAAACGCAGCGTAGTGCAGGAAGGTATTTGTAGTTAAATCAATAAGTCAACAGAACATATCATCTCAAACGACTCTGGACAATATCGTTATATTCTAAACGTTCATGTTATGCGGTCATTCGTATTTTAAGTTTCCCTAAATCTAAGTGTCCTTCGTAAAATATATTATGAATAGTTTTAGTTGAAATGTTAAAGTATATTGAAGATAATCCATTTACGTAATATAGTTTATTAAATAAATTGTTTTAATAGTTTTAAATCAAATTTAGAGCAAATATAAATATTGCATTCTAAGTTTACACACAACAAAAAAAAAATTACTTGTGAATTTTTTATGTCAGGAGCAGTTATATAAATTACTGACACAAAATTTTAATTGGTATATAAATTATGTATTTAAAATGTATTACCAATGGATTTTGTTTTATGAACAATGTTTAAATATTTGTATTTTTATTTAATACTTTGGTAAATTTCGATGAAAATAGCTAATTCCATGTAAATTATCAATTTTGATAAAAATATGTAGGTACATTAGTTTAATAATAGACAAATTTTACAGTATTGTTTATTTTTATATTTAACCAATAATGCTGTTATGTTTTATTTTGTTTACGTTTCATGTTAGCCTAGTTTTCTTTTTACTTTTGCCAATGTTCGGCAAGTATAACAAATATTTGCAATAGGGATGGAGAGTAGACAATAAACGAGTATTTGAAATAACCCGCAATACATTTCTTTTAATAACCGTTAACGAGAGTATGCAAATAAACATTTGTGTTTTCATTAAATAAACAAAAATATTTGCATGCATAATTAATTTTTTGTTACTATTGCGTAGTCCGCATCTACATAATACACATTTCGGTATCAAAATACTTTATTCGAATAAAGAAATTTATCGTATTTGCACTCTCACGGCTGTTGTGTCTCCGCAAATACTAGGATTGGTATACAATATACTGAAACTATGCGTGAAAATCCTACTAATATTATAAACGTGAAAGTTTGTGAGGATGTATGGATGTGTGGATGTATGGATGTATGGATGTTTGTTACTCTTTCACGCCAAAACTACAAAACCGATTGCGATGAAACTTGGTATGTAGATAGCTGAAGACCTGGATTAGCATATGGGCTATTTTTATCCCGATATTCCTACGGGATCGGGACTTATTCGGGTGCCGAAACCGCGGGCCCTGCTAGTATACTATAAATATCAGTCGAGGATAACAAAAGGAAAGAAAAATAATATTGCTACTATAAATCAGGCATATTGTGTGTGTGTACTAAAACCCGTGTATACATATAGCCATAATTTAAATTGATTTTTGTTGTTGACTTGACAAGAGTAAATATCGCCTTGCGTTTACAATAATGCGGAGATCTACAATGTATACTTTATATGCATACTCTGGCTATTGGAACTCTGCTTTTTTATGACGATATGCGCTGTATTAGTTATAATCATTCCAAGATCACACGTAGTTAGTATTTTCAGAGAACTGAGTGTATTAATTTTATCAATACCTACTTAATATTTAGTTAAATGCTTGTGCTAAGAATGTCATAAGGGAGGTGAAAAGAGAATCCATAGTCTGTTGAATAATAAATCGATACCTTTACAGTTATGGTATCGCCGCTTTTAAATACTTATCTATTAATGATAAAATTAATTGTTTAAGTTAAAAATGTTTAAGTATATGTAAAATAAATATATTTGTAAAACTTCGTGTATACATCACATTTTGAATGTAATAAGTGAATAAGTTATTAACTTAAATATTTATTAATAAAGTTTAATGAAAATGAATTCACTGTGATGCTATGAAATTTATAATTCTCTAAATTATGAATAACATTCATAATTTTATATATAAGTGTAAATAATAAACATGTTGTCGGCTCTCTTAAGTACTTTAGATTTTTGTGTATTGTACATAGTATTATTATGTGAAAAAAAAATAGATAATTAAAAAATATTACTTATCTGTGCTGGTTGCGTTGCAATACTTTTATTTCTATTCATAATTTTTTTAAATACCCTAATATTTTTGAACAGCTTCAAGACAATCAGTAACAGTTGAGGATAACATATGGTAAAATATTTTTTTCTACATTCATTGTTTTAATAAATTCTAAAGATTCCACAACGAATAAATTTATATTCTTTTTTTAAAGTACTCGCGTATGACATTCTAACTCTACAAAGTTAACAGTTTTCATGATCATATATATATATATATTGGTGATATTAGAAAGGTGTTTTAACATTTTAAATTCACGTATCTTTAACGTAACGCATAGACCATTTAAGGCAAACACGCAATTTTTCAAGTATAAAAAACATGTTTTGAATAAGGAATCAAAATTTTACCGTTAGTAGGTACTAATATTTTATAGACTGGCTGAATGATTGACGGCAGTTTAAATAAAATTGTGGATAAGAATACAAATAATTTTAATGGAATGAAAAATAAAACAAGACGATAATCTCACTAAATTGGTCATGAAAATGAAAATGTTTAAAAGTCCTTATCGTTCCTTGGAATACATGTACTATTCGACGGAACGTATATTTTGAAGTACGGTTTAAAAAAAAAGAAACTATTTAGCGGTAAAAATAAACAAACCTTTAATATAACCACATCTTTGAATAGAACGTTATGTATTTTTGTTTTTTTTTTTTATATTTAAATATATACCTACCTGTTGTTCAACATCCTTTTATTCTGTTACTGACTGTGAATGTTATGTTTTATGTAAATATCAATATATTATTATTAGCACACTATTTTACATTTGCCACCGATGTAAGAGTGAAAAAGTGACATAGAAATGCAATCATTTCATTTTATTCATTAGATAAAAAGTCCTCTATACTGAAATCTTAATCCTATCAAAATTAAATAAAATTATCCAGTATCATACATTAGTAATATTTTAACCCAAATAAAAATTGATTACTTCGACGCAGGTGTAAAATTGTTTACTATTAAACACGGATCTATTATCTATCGTAATGTTACACTGACACAATTGTTACTTGTTATTATTAGTTCAAGTATATAATGTATAATTATGTTGGTACTAAAATGTATAATTTTGGTGATTTTTCAAAGACTTCTTGACATATCGTAATTATTAAGATATGTGTAATACTTCTTGGAATAAATTTGCTTATCAGCAAATCATTGTTATGTGTTTTATTGTAAAATACCTATTCCAATTCAGGATGGTAAGTTTGCAGTTCTATCAAACATCATTAGGACTTTATATGGGTTAAACTGTTAAGATACTTCTCTATAATGGCATTAAAAAGTTTTAATAACCACCAAACCATAAAAAATTGCAAGTGTTTATTAAAATAAGACTTAGTACTCTAGTAAGTATAAATATCATCACTCATTATTCATTATACCGCCACGGCTCCACCCCAGCAATTAAGTTGTCATTCAAATCTGAGCTTTAAGACGTGGTCGTATAATACATTTCATAATGTCAATACGCGCTTATCGGATTTTTCATATTGCCGTGCCGTTACTGTGTGTGATAACTGATGACCTTAAATCTTATCGAGCTGACTAGTGAAAAACTACGTTTGTCTAAAAGTTTGTTGAAAAAGTGTTTATGTAAAAGCAAATCAATGAACAACTGCTTTTACCGCACGATGCCTGAGCGGAGGATCCTCCCTTTGTGGTGAAGAGTCATAACACCCTCCACAAAACATAAATTTAAATTTTATATACCTAATTCAACATCGGAAACGAGATCGAAATACAAAAGTATGAAGGAATATCATTATTTGTTCTTGCCTGGCTATGATTGCAAGATCCATAGCATATTTAATTCTTAAAACTTCTTTGAAGTGTAATAAAAATACCTTGATATGTAAACTAATGCGTTTTGAATTAATAGGGTAAAGTATTGCTATGTATGGAACATAGATAGCAAATAATCTTTATACACACAAACTATTAAAATCAGAGACGCAAAGCATGAAATAAAATTACGAAGCAAAAATATGTTAAAAAATTCAATTATTAATTAATTGTTGCTATCTAGGATATTATATAGAGAAAAAGGTAAGTAAAGCTTCTTTTATGATTTAAATCCTAAGCACGTTATAGTGTATCCCTTTATTCACTAAACCCTGCGTGCATATGTACACTTCACTGGCTCACCCACTCACTATAGATACGCAAGCTGACACGTCTGCAGTCGCCTGTGGCTCATGCAATACTGACCAACCTGTCATCTCTACAGTAAGCACGAGATAGTGCTTATAACTATTATGTAGTTCTACCCTACATACACTACACACGCACACGCATCAAAGCTAGAAGAGACAAAATAATTACGAAATTCAATCCCACTTTTTAATAAAACTAAAAGAAACACACTTTAATGGCAAAACAAATTAAAAAGTAAAAAAGAGTTCCACTCCTGGCTTCATCACCTGACCATCTTTACCAGGCGCACATTCTTGTACTCGTCAAAACGAATCGTATGAGCCCGAACTCGAGGGGCTTACTAGCAGCCTCTGAAGATCAACTCCAAGATGCGAATTAAAGAAAAAATTGCCATCCAAACTACATTTATACATACAAAGTTTCGACAAATACAACAAACCGGCACCTATTCACCATCAGTGCGACAGACAGTCCTCTGAGCAGAGGATGTTTCGACGCGGAGGAAACGGCCGCCCACGTTATCCTGGAGTGCGAGGGAGTGGCCACACAACGGGTAAGTATCCTCGCGGGTGCGAGATCGCTCCTAGAAGCCTGCGAACGCCCCAGGAGGCTTCTGTGCTTCTGGAAGGAGCTAGGCTGGCTCAACTAGTCAGCCTTTCTGAACGCATAATGGACCATCTATGAGTCTAAATGCGGAAACAGAGCCCTACACCAATACCTACACCAATAACCATACAAATTTTCATTTCGATTAGAAGTAGTTTAAAATTGACTTTCAACATTTGTTTACATAGTTGACACGCCTTTTTTCACTTCCCTTGTAAAGCGTGTCAATAAACTCGAAACTGAGTTTGCTTGTTTATTTTTGTTTGCTTGTTACGTTGAAACTCCTTAACTACTCAACTAAACATCATGAAGTTTTGTATACACTTTATCACGGGTAAAAAAAGAGACAAAGAGTACCTTTCATTCCGAAAAAAAGTATTGCTCCCGAGAGATTTAAAAATATCTGTAACACGAGCGAAACCACGAGCAAAAGCTATTAATCTATAAAATTCTCTAATTAAGAAGATAATCTTTATATATAATATTCTTCTGTACGTGTGTATGTCACTGGACTCCTAAACGGCTGGACCCATTTCAATGAAATTTTTTGTGTGTCTTCAGGTGGACTCAAGAATGGTTTAGATTTACAATTGGACCCGGTAGATGGCGCTGCTATAGGATTCCAGGAATAATATTTGTTACGTTCCGGCAGGACAACGTCTGTTGGGTCCGCTAGTAAATATATATGTATATATTATAATATATTAGTCAATATATTAAATTCACGTAATATACTAATTCAAATATTTGACTACGACTTGATACTTCAATAATCGTCTAAATTGAGTGATATATAATTATAATAATAATAATAACTCCACACATCTCAAACACGGCCGAAAGATCCCAAACTAGGCAGAGCCTGTACTATGGTAACCAGACTGCTGATAAACATACTTATATATTTCTAAATACATACATATTATAGATAAATTACACCCAGACACAGAACAAATCATCGTGCTCATCACACAATTATTTGTCCTGGGTGGGAATCGAACCCACGACCCCTGGCTTAGCAGTCAGGGTCACTAACCACTAGACCAACAGGCCAGTCAAATATCTTCACTAATTGTGATCGCTTATATTATCTTTATTAGCTTATATACAGGCTGTTTCAAAAATGGTGTGGTCAAATTTAGGGTCGTATAGTAGACCCCATGAATAACGTAACTGAAAATTGACCGGTAATGCTAGTTTTTCGTAAGGCATGGGAAGGGTAGCAGAAATGAAACTGTAGGTATTTAATACAATGATATTGATGGAATGTTCGGATTTGCACAACAATTGAAATTGATATGAAAGGAGTTTGGCGAACTTGGGCCTATCCCGTACAGGAAGCGGACTATATTGAAAATAAATAATGTTATTTTTAATAAATACTCCCATATTATTAGTTACCAATTTTACAGGGACATAATTTATTTCATAAAATATTGTAATATTGACTCCCTGTTTACAAAAAAGGAAAGGACACGAAATCATAAGAAAATGTTGTCAGTGGTAAAAAGTGGGTTGTATTGATTAGAATGATCGATTATTGTTTATATTCCCAAATAAGGAATGACTTCTTTGTTAACATCTGTTATAAATAGAAATGAAAGTGAGTTGGAGATGCACTATGTCGATGAATACATTTACCTGGACCAGCTAGTATCCTTCGATAACAGGCAAAAAAAAGAAACCGATTGTCAAATTGATAACACGTGGAAGAGCTGCTTGTCCTACAAACACTTTATGAAGAGTGACTTACCAATATATTAAAAAAAAAAAGTCACCAACGCGTATATATTACCTGTTCTGACCTACAGAGCCCAAATGTGGTCAAAAGTCCAGACTAGGGTTTTGTCAGAGGGCTATGGAATGAAGTATCCCGGTTATCAAGCCAAAGACAAGCGTCTGGTTCATGTAAGAAATGTGGCCTTGCGTGCCATGACAAGAGTACCTAGCAGACGCGACCGAGATAACATCCATTAAACTGAGACTGAGCTGAACACCGAACTGATGAATCCGATGCGGTGGGTTAGAGTTGTCACGCCGTGGCGCCCACAGGACAGAAAACGTCGTTAGGGACCTCAATGCCTATCATAAGGACTGGTGGCAACTCGCTAAAGATCGAGATGGATGAAAACGGAAGGAGGAGGTCTTTGCCCAGCAACAGGTCATCAACGGCTAATATAAAAAAACAATTTAAGTGATATCACTTATTGAAATATTAACTACGTCCTGAATTACATAGGTACACATAACTTTTTTAATGTTATTTGATTAACATTTACATAATCGATTTTAAGTCGAGTACACATTATAATACTGGCAACACTACAATTATGATGTCACAGGTTGTGTGTGTGATCCATAGTGTGATACTGTGATCCAGGGGGGGGACACTTAGAGGAAAGGGCCCAATGACATTTTTGACAGTTTGCACGTCGCCATCTCTTTGTTTGAACCACGGAGGAGTTAATAGATGTCGCTACAAACCATCTTAATAAATATGGAACTATTATATTTTGTTTTTTTCATAATGCTAATTATTTTAATTTTTATTATGTATCAATTCATGAAGGATAGTAAATTAATATTGGTTACAAAGATATGCCACCAACTGCCTCCAACTAGGCTTTACGTAGGTACATAGATATCCTAGACGATACAATTTGACAGTTACATATGAAATGGCCGCCAAAACCTGCGCTAGCGCTTGATTTGTGTTTGTCCATTTTATGTGTAATTGTTGAAATTCTTAGTATTTTCTCTACATCAGACGTCGACCTGTAAAAAGCACGACGGTCCACTAAATAAGTATTTCATAGACGTCTCTCTTAACGTTATAATTTACAGTTGGTGCAGGTCAGTCAATCGTATTTTGACTGGGAAACTAACATATAACGGTGAGGATGAAATTAAGATTGCAGCCCAAAATTATTGTAATACTTAGACTTCTTAGTTTACACTAACCCAACCAACTCGTGTAAATTTCTTAATATTGCTATAAATTTGTAATCATTGGTAAATCTATAGAAAAAATGCAGTACAATATGTACGTAGGTAGTTATAGTTATGTTGATATACACTATCATATATAAATATATGATAGTGTATATCAACAAACTATAACTACTTGAAGAAGATGGCACTTATTGTTATGTGCAGAAAAGCTCCAACTACTATAACAAATAGTTTACATAAATATCAAAACTTAGTTAAGCCATTACTAATAGTGTATACTGATGGTTATATTGTTGAAGTACTGGGCCCTTATCCAGCAACAACTTCAGATGCAGAAATTATGACACATGAGTTTGGTAATGAAAATGCATTGTTACGCCAGTACTTCCAAACTGGTGATGCATTTATACTGGATAGGGGTTTCAGAGATGCCTTGCATTAAATAATGATTGTGGATACAGAACCTATGTTCCTGCTACGCTCCAACAGGTTGAATGGCAGTTATTGACTTTAGATGCTAATAAGACAAGGGCAGTCACCATATGTAGGTGGTTGTTAACGGTAGGTTTAAAAGAGATTATAAATTATTTAGACAGGATTTTTTTAATAAAGCATCAAAACATTTAATAAAAGATTTTGAGGTGGCTGCCTCTTTAATTAATGCCTTTCACCCACCCATTACAAACCGTACAGATGCCAATGATATATTGAGAATAATAAATGAAAAAATGTATGTTGAAAATCAACTTGCTGACTACGTTATTACCAACAATTTAAATAGACGCAGGGCTAACTTTATACGAATGGAAGTAGACGATGACAGTCTAGTTAATTTTCCTCGGCTCACTAGTAGCGAAATGCTTTTAATTTCCTTAGGTTCGTACCAAATCAAACAGGCAAGGTCCTATTATGGAGAACATATTAGAAATGATGGCAAATATATTATAGAAGTATGCCGTGAAACAGACAGCGACCTACAGAGAGCACTGTCGACATCAAGCACTTCATGGCTATTAAGAGGTCGTATTAAGTCAAGACACATCAGTAGCAAAACTTATTTTAACTATATTTTAGTTGACAGTGCTCTAATAGGTAGGGAAGCAATAATTGACCATTATTGTAATTGTTTAGTAGGAAGACGAACTGTAGGTTGCTGTTGTCATATTATGTCCATAATATGGTACCTTAGCTGGGCAAGGTATCAACCAGATTTAGTGCCACCTCCACAATTTTTGGACGACATTTTAAAAATTTATGATGATAATGATGAATAAATAAATAATAAAAATATATTTTGGTTTTCATTTACAAGATTGCTATTACCGACCTACATATTATTATTATAGACTTCGCAACTGCCATTAATCATCTTAATATTATGATGTTTGCTTGCTGATTCCTGACAGAGTCAATCAAAGAGTAATATTATTATAACAAATAATAGTATTATTATAACTATTTGTCAAAATGATGTCTTTTTCGATCCCCTACAGAAGTGTCAAACACTAACCTAACTTTTAGTTCTATGATACAGGTCTATAATTTTAATACCCTAGAATCGGTATATTTTGATCTACAAAACTGGCTAGATTTCATCAGTGTAACAGTCAGGCCCAGAGTCCTAAGGAAGTTCGCCGATCTTCTTTCATAATATGTTTTTTAGAAAGATACACCTTTACCTGAAAAAGCGAGGAAAAAAAAAAATGTTTTTTCAAGCTAATTTTACTGTTTTCGGCTAACCATAACGCTCCTAAAATTTGACCACAGATTTATATAAGAGTCTGTATGTATCGAAAAAGAAATATACCTCAAATAAAAGAAGAAAGTAACTCAGTGTAGCAGAGTTACCTAAAGCACAACACCTAGCGAATGGGTACCTATAAATTCTTTCTCGTAAAATGAACTTCATGATATGTACCTTCCGGAAAGCTAATTTTAAATTTCATATTCCCGTCTTCTAAATTCATAAGCTTGATGCACCATGAGTTGCAACTGCTGATAGTTACATAATACGTCTAAAAAGAAATAATAGACCAGCAATTTTTTATGATTTACTTTTAGGTCATACATTGCAATGTATGTAAATTTATCACAAAAGCTAAACTGCAGTTTAGCTTTTGTGATAAATTGTAATATATTCCGAGATAGATCATGTAATCCCTTTTCTTTACGTAGCTTATGGAATACCAAAGTTTATGAAAGCTTATCTGGAGATTTTTATGGCCTTCTTAATCTAGTTACAGAGATAGTAATATAAGATATAGAATTAATTTTATAACATACTAGCTTCACCCGGCATGCGGTGCCCTGACATTTATTTTTAATATAAATTTTTTTGGCCAGGAACCTTCGCGGGCGCCACAAGAACACCCTACCAAAGTTTCATTACAATCTTTTCAATGGTTTCGGAACGCATAGTAGACAAACAAACATACATTGATTTTTATATATATAGATTTTGAATATAAAAAACTAGCTGCTACACACGGCTTCACTCATTTGCCAATCCCTCGGGAATTGTTATTTTTTTCTGGATATAAAAGGGTGTGTCCCCATAATACCCTATGTCCTTTTCGATTATAATGATCGTTTGATTACTTAAGGTCTGAAAGCATAATAAAGAAATAAACTCACTTTCACATTTATAATATGAGTTAACATATGTAAAGAACATACTTAATGCTACACCAAAAAAATTATATAATTTATTAAACTCCAATTGTCAAACATATTTCGTAATGTCCAATAAGTTTCATCTTAATAAGGCAGATCTCGTGCTCTACTTAACTTCAAGTAAAAAAGAAACGTTTTCGTGATTTGAGAAAAGAGACGCTACGGAAGCCAAGTTGTAATAAGTGAAATGTACATAACAGACGTTATTTTATTAATGCGAAAGCTACTGAAGCTCACATTAAATGGTAAATGTTCCAAGGATTTTATTTGGAAAATAATACATAGTAACATATGAAATTTGGATAAACATTCATAAATTACTATTAAAATATAATTGTCTTCACTTATTTTCTCATTTGTCCTTAAGGCCTGGTGGTAATAAAGTACCTGTAATATTTTCGTCGTATTTTATTTTCGTCTTACCAGAGACCTGGCTTGATTTGGTAAGAATAAATTTTTGTTTTTTGAGTTTTTTAGCACGATTTTAATCCATTTTACTTTTTCTACAAATGCCGTACCGTGTTATGCCATTCATATAAAAAAAAATCGTTTACTGGTTCTTGATATAAACTTGAACCCACAAAAACTGTACCTACTCCTCGAGTATTCTTGTTGTAGTATGGAGGAAACCCGTTACGATTATACAAGGGGTTACAGAAAAGTGTAGTCATATTTTAGGGTCGTATAGTCGACCCCTTGAATTACGTGAAGCGCTAACAATGTTATGAAAATTCGTGATTTTTAATACAGAAATCTTATTTTGAAACAAAAAAATTGAACTTATATATTGACCGACAAAGTTAATATTTCGTACGAGAGAGGGCTAACGTGAATGAAACTATAGGTATATAATGGCTAGGAACTTGACTGGCCTGTTGGTTTAGTGGTTAGTGACCCTGACTGCTATGCCATAGGTCGTGGGTTCGATTCCGAGTCTGGGTGTTCTTTGTGTCCGATCTTTGTATGTTTGTAAAGTCCCCCGCGACACAGGAGTAATTCGTAATGCGGGAGTTGTCTTTTCAAAAAAAAAAAAAATCGGTTGTCTGTAAAGTCGGTTTACTGACGATAGTTGAACGTGACAACGTCATAGGAACGCCTCAGAGTGAGGTAACGCCGCATGAGTCATGATTTTTCGTGCGTGCAGCCGGCTCCATCGAATTATAAGACGTCACGTCAAAAAAAAAAATAACCAGATTTTGTCGGCTACACATAACGTTCCTAAAATTTTACCACACCACCTTCTGTATATGATTGTTCGTTTTTTTTTTTAGTAAAGAATACTAGTAACGTGGCGTGGGTCACACATTACTAGTATTCTCGTTAACCCCTCCAGCTAAGCTAAATGCTTGTGTTAGGAGTGGGTTCACGTCGGTAGTGCACTGGGTGGGGTTCCCGCACCACCCGCAACCACTTGATCGCAAGTCGCTTTAGCCATTACGCTACCGCCGCTAAGATATAAATTGATGTGAACAGAAAATTGTGTGATATGACTTTATTAAATCAAAATTTTCTTTTTTTATTCAATAGGCACATGTTAACTTTATATCGTAAGATTATCATGTTCAACCAAACAAACTTTTTAGCTTTATAATATTAGTATAGATTATAAGGTCGGTATTCGGTCGTAGGTAGTCGGTAATATTGTGCTAGTGGCCATTTAGTCGTATGGGTTGAAGGGTTCAAATCTGTCTAGTGCGGTCAGCCTATACTGCAGGCTGACAGTAATGCACTCGACGACATTCCTTCAAGCTGTTCAATTAATCTTGCTTTACTCATTGCATTAAGTGAAATGCCATTCCATAATAGACTATTTGGTCCAATAAATAAGATTGATTTTGAATGTACTGCTACAGCTTTTCATGGGTTATATATAGGATAGGATTTGTTGGCATACTAAGATCGATAACTTGTTAATTTAAACTAACGTTCTACATTACAAGAAACGCAGTTGTCTTTGAGATTAAGTATCATCTCTTATTTCAATCTTGCTGATTATCTCAAAGTAAACCAATAGGTTAATAAATGAAATTCAATATAATATAGTTCCTGCTAGTCTAGGTCCTTGCTATCATAATTATACATATGCCGTCACAAATTTTGAACAAAAAAACATAATATTTATGTATCTCTAAAACTATTGCATATTGTTGGGTAAGTGCTGGACTTAATGTACCAAGAGAGTATAGAGTACCAACACTACCTGCGCAAGTAAATCGGATTATCGGCACATTTATCGTGGGAGAGCCATGTTTCGGCACGTATGGGCCGGGCCGGCTCGACCGGACTGATACCACGGCCTCACAGAAAACCGACAGTGAAGCAATACTTGCATTACTTTTCGCCGAGCGAGTGAGGTTACCGGAGACCCTAACCCTTTCCTTCCCCCCTCTTCTTCCCTTCCCCCCTTTCCCCTTCTCACTTCTGACTCTTGTGACTCTTGAGTTGCATATGGGCGGCGGTAGTCATTTACCATCAGGTGACCCGTCTAATCGTTTGCTCCCTATACTTTTTTGCATTCAATTCAAGTACTTGAAGAGACTACTAATTTGAAGGGGTGATTGCAGTGATAACAAGCATAATATCTATTTACATAAGCTTGGACTATTTCTATTGAAAGTTGAGTGAAGGTCTTGAGTTACCCACAAATATTCAGTTATAATGTCCTTCAAGAAAGTAATATTGTCTAGACAATCCTAACAGTTTGTGAGAATAGTCTCAGAAGGTTCTTATACATAAATGAACACACGCAATCGTAAACACGCGACAAAATAAAAGTTATTTAAGTAGTCGTAAAAGCAAATAGCTATTAAATAAAAAGGACCTCGTTCTCTGATTGCATTACAGTTAAGAACACAAAAGTTTTAATCTATGCGCTATGTGTATCGCAAGGCAATAATTATTCCTCACAATCTTGTTGTGAAAATAAAAGGATGTTGTGTTAACAGATATACAAATAAAATAAGTAATTTATTTTTAAGTTAAATGGTTTTATTGACATATCTACCAGATATATTGCGGTGTGTAAAATTTTTCGACTTAAAAGTGACCATTGCGTTCTAAGCATATGAATGCTCTATAAGGAAGGGTCTATTTCCCTCCTCATTTTGAGGCAAAGCAAAATATGAGCGGAATCAAGGACCTTAATCACGCTCGTGTTTATAAATAAAATAATATGACAAATGACAGGATCAAACAAATAAATATTTTTTACTATTTTCAATTTTATGTCAGAAAACTATTTTAAAGTATTTGTTTCTGATGCTTTATAAAATTTACTTTCTTGGATCAATATAAGAATGTTAGATCGAGAACAGTCGAAAAAAACATAGTTAGCAATTATATAATTAATGGTAGTGGTAAAAATCAATCATCTGTTGTAAGTGATCGATACAGAATAATTGATTATACTCGAACTAGAATAAAATCGAATAGATAATTGATTATCTAACAGCGGATCAAATACTCAACAGATAAGGAATTGTGTAATAAAAAAATAAAATTTATTTTATTAAATCGTCAAGGCCAAAGATAAAATCCTCTAAAGGGATGAACAAGAAGCCATAATCTTTGAAACAATGAAAGTATTATATCCTTTGGAGCAGGATATTTTTACTTGTCTGGTAAACACAATAAGACTGTTTATGACATTGTTTAGCATGAATACGTATGAAACAACTGGCTTAACGTTATATACAAACTGGGTTATCATTGTGGATAAATGTGAATTTTTATCATTATTTCCTTCGTAGATTTCAGTTTTTTTTTAAGTTTTGTACCATTTTTTTCTTTTAATTGATCTATTATATTGAATATATTAAATTGCCATGTAGTTAACTATTACAGTGCTGAGACCATAGTAAAAGTTTGACAAAAGATGGGTCACAAAAAATATAGATCAGTGCAGACACCGCCATAAATAAGAAAAAAAATATTAATTTAAGTCACAAAATAACTCTTTTGAACGTTGAAAAAATACATTTACTGCTAGTCACACAGTAATAAAATTGACTGAGAAAACTTAACAGTAAGACAAATTTACGGTACAGTTGGGTCAACTACAAACTACTCAAAAACCTTCTCCTGCCTGCAAATAGGAAGCAATTTATTTACAATATATATATATTTTACATATAAACAATGTTGAATGATTGATGATTGAATGAATGATGACAACAAGCGATATTAATTTGATTATTTAATCTTCCAACCTTACTACACAACTCTAGTAGATCGGAACTTCATCTGTTTACAGTAAAGTGATCTAAGGACCGCTCACAAACTACCCGCAATTAACTTTTGATTGCTTGCCAAGTGATGGTAACGCCCGATCGCTGAATGGACTGGGTGTGTGTATCAATTACCTTAATGGATCTCACGGGCGTACGGCGGTATGAGATTGGGAATCTAAATTGAGATCGGTATTCAGATGTCTCCCAATTATATTTTTAATTATTTTTGTTCACAAAATTTCCGCAATAGCTATTTAAATCACGTAGGTACATATTGATTAGGTCAAGTAAACATTCTATGCTTTATGCAAGGACTTTAATCCCCGGTTTCATTTTCGTTTCTGTACCCCACACAACCGTATGCAAAATATATCTTATTAAATATTATTATGCAAATGATTTTACGTGGGAGAGCCATGCTTCGGCACGTATGGGCCGGCTCGACTCCGCTCGATACCACGGCCTCACAGAAAACCGGCAGTAAAACAATACTTGCATTGCTTTTCGCCGCGTGAGTGAGGTTACCGGATGCCCTAACCCTTCCCTCTCTCCTATTCCCGTCCTTCCCCTCTCCTCCCCTCTAATCCCCTTCTCCCGTCTTCCCCCCTCTCCCCCTCTTCCCCTATTCCCACCTTAAAGGACGGCAACGCACTTGTAACTCTTGAGTTACAGGTGCCCATGGGCGGCGGTAGTCATTTACCATCAGGTGACCCGTCTGCTCGTTTGCTCCCATACCATAAAAAAAAAAGAATAATATGATAAAAAAAAAACAAAAATACATACCTCCTCAGTAATTATGCGGTATACATTAAATATAAGTAGGTGTCTAGACATTAAACATGATACATTATTATATTCTGCTAAAAGTAGGAAGGTTCAACATTAACTGATTTCTAAAGATTTCATTTATCGTTTTAAACTTCATTCAGCACAGTATTTATTGCAGTATCTAGCAAGCTCAAAGAACAGTAGTTTACTCTGCCTTTCGTTTGGGGACTAAGAAATAGCTTTGGATTTGAGTAGGTGGTACCAAAACTGAACTTTATACTGTCAAATTGTTTGTACAGCAATACCACTACGACAACGATCGTACACAACCTAAGCGCAAAATATATTCTAGCTGCGAAATTGTACAAAGCATTGAGTAGCTTTTTTTTTTTTTTTTTCATATTTGAGCTGCCAAAATGACTCTGCCCCGCCTGATGGAAAGCACAAGCAGAATCCAAGAGTGGTGGTCACCATCCTCACTGTGAACAGGGACAGTGCAGCATGGTGACCAGCACTATGGCGGCCTAGTGAGATGCTTTTTCACGCCCCGCTTAAAGGACCCGGGATCATAGTGGGACGGAAACACGTGCGCTGGTAGGGAATTCCAGGTTTTAACTGCTCGGCACAGGAAGGAAGACCCGAATCGATGGGTGCGAAAGCGTATGTCTTCCACTCTGAAGGGGTGACTTAAAGCTTAAAGCCAGAAACTGATTATTCGTTAGTGTATTTAGTTTATAGACCTATGGAGTGAGAAGTGAAGAGTAACAGTGCTACAACGTCTGTAATGTAAAAAGTAACTAGTGAATCAGTTAGGATTTAAAGCATAGTAATTTGTATATGCCATATTGGATAAGTAGTAACTAAAAACTTTTGCACTTAAACTCTGCATTGAAGTCTGTGTAAATTAATTTGAAATTTGTTGAATACAGCTTCAACATTATTTATTCCATTTGAATACAAAATGAATAACATAATATTGTAGAATTTAGTTTCGAAGCAGATTACATGGCATGGAAAAACCTAGATTTTTAGTGCAAAATATTTACTACATTGCGTTATGTTTACATTATGGATTATGTATCAACTTTTTAATGATAGTTCTATTGAGTCAGTAAATGAATTAAATTACATAAATTTTATAAATAAAATAGATATTCAGGTTCATTTATTCGGTGGTTTTAAAGTAACTGTAATCATAATTATATACTATGTTGCATGTTTTCTATTTTACGATAACACATGAAAAGGAACAATCTCTCACACCGATGTTTATTCTCTCTTATTTTAAAATTTACAAGAAATAATTTATATGTAAGAACTTAAATTAGGCATTTAAAAAACGAGACAAATTGATAACATAGCTAAAAAAAGATCCACTTACCTTTCCAACAAAAAAAAAACAAAATCGTTTCAGTCGGATGGGAGCTACGATGACGCCACAGACAGACACACATATGCACAGGTTAAACTTATACAAACCTTCTGTTTTCAAACTAGTACAACTACGTTAAAATAAAACCATCCGGTGTTAACTTGTGCTATTATGAGTGATGGTTACTATTTTAGGGTTAACCCATTAGCCACCAGTCGCCTAAAAATAAAATAGTTAACTGTCAGTGTAAAGTTATCAAATTTTTGTAAACGACAATTTTAAGCACGCACTAAAGCAATGTTGAATTACTTTCAAAGTTCAACGTTTACGTGCGGCGTTAAATTGAAGGGAAAAGCACATCAATTACATATGCACACAGCTCGCCGCTACTTCGACCGTTGGCTAATTTGAGCAAAACTGGTTGAAGCGAGAAATAACCAGTCGGTGCCGATTCGTACCGGTTATTACAAGATTGGGCCTGTAGCACCGCATGGGAACGGATACCCCGGGCGTTTTTGCGCTTCATCGAGTACCGTTTAAGGAAAGCGGCTGATTGCTTTCGAATTTTGAATTGGATCGTTTCAATCGCTTAGATAAAGAGAGAGGCATTCGTTCCATTTTGTCTGTTAATTTTTTTTAAATTAGTGTTGTTTTACTCTCGGGGTATTTTATTAAGTAATGTCAATAAAAAAAAAAATAGATTGGCTTTCTTTTGCGACGGTCAACACCACTCGCATTTATTAAATTCCTGCAATAAAAGAGTTATGATAATTCACGTGATAATTTCCTAATAATAAAGAATAATTTGTGGAATATGGAAAATAAAATAAAATTCCGCAATATAATCGTGTTAGCAGTCATTGAGTGTTTTCAATAACATGGACATCATACTGTCTCATACAGATCCAATGAATTCTTCTTCGGCCCTGCTGTCAATTCAGGCTTTTTCACTTACCTTATTGTTGGCAACGAACAAAAGCTTTTGCTCCTCTTGTTTTTGTTTCCTGAGCTTTTGTGACAGTACCTTATCGACAGCCTGTATGAGAGGCTTATTGTGGATCTTTAATTATTATTTCGTAACAATCGTTGTATTTTAGTTTTTGTTATTGTGGCAATTCATTATGTGTTGAGATAAATAAGTCTATAGCGAATGATTATAGTTGTGTAATAAATTCCCTAATTTTTCGTTGCTAAGTTTTAAATAAAAAATCTAAAATATAGTTAAAGAATCAATCAATTTGTTCACTAACTTTTACCACATATTCAGAAACTTATCAAATTCATTTCTTAAAAAGAATAAAAGATTTTGTTGTAAGTTGAAAAAACAGATAAACAAATGTTTTTAAAACAGTACAGTTTTACACAATTAACATGCTGTATATATTATGCTTTGTTTTTAATTAGTTTAATTCAATTAATGCCAGCACATTAAAAGTGAAGCTCAGAAAACGTCATGATGACGTTTAGGCTTAAATTTACGTACAGTTTATTCATAATTTTCGTTGCAGGAGGTTCATTAACTAAAGGCAGCCTTACACAATAAGAATCAGTACTTACAAATATCCAAGGTTACGTTCGAAAATTCTAGAATGAGACGTATTTAAACAAGCTATAATTATAAGGTTTTATGTAAAGCTATATAACTAATAGATGAGTATGTTCCATAAAAATATATTTAGTTGCTTTAGAGTCTCATTTTCAGGCCAGTCACCAACTGGCCTGTTGGTCTATTGGTTAGTGATCCTGACAGCTGAGCTTAAGGTCCTGGGTTCGATTCCTACCCAGGGCAAATAATTGTGCGATGAGCACGAACATTTGTTCTGTATCTCGTTATAATTTATCTATAATATATATTTAGAAATATATAAGTGTGTTTATCAGCAGTCTGGTTACCATAGTACAGTGCCCAGTCATTATTATTATTATTTATGTAGATATAACTTAGGGAACAAATACATTAGTATACATATTAAACTATTTTGCTCCAAACTAGCCATTTAAAAGTGATATTATACGGGCTCAAAATCGTATTAAAACATCATTGATTGTATATAATTAACTACAATAAAGAATGACTTTTGTTTATGGCGAAGTCCTTCCATTAATTGACCTGTCGTCACCGGAGCAAATCGAATCAATAAAAATGCTACTTACTTCCTTAGAAAGTCTGCTACACAAAAATGCTACTTACTTCCTTAGAAAGTCTGCTACACAAAGATGCTACTTACTTCCTTAGAAAGTCTGCTACACAAAAATGCTACTTACTTCCTTAGAAAGTCTGCTACACAAAAATGCTACTTACTTCCTTAGAAAGTCTGCTACACAAAAATTAATATCAACCGTAGCATGTCATTAACGTAAATATAACATGAAAAATACACTTATAAGTAAATTTGTATAAAACAAATACTTTTGTGTGGTATTTTTAGGATATATCATATAATAGATATACTCGTATGGTGATTTCTGTATGGCTAGCTAGATAGCATTGGTATAAAAATTGGTTCCGTCTAATCACTTATTAAATCACTTCGATCAATACAAAACATTAAAAAAAATATATACCACCTTAAAACTCTAAAACTAGCAAACCGCTTCACAAGGGTACAAATTGTACATCTAAACCTTCCTCATGAATCACTCTTTCTATTAG
Source organism: Callimorpha dominula (assembly GCA_949752705.1). NCBI lineage: Eukaryota > Metazoa > Arthropoda > Insecta > Lepidoptera > Erebidae > Callimorpha > Callimorpha dominula. The sequence goes on along the minus strand of OX456995.1, from coordinate 4,494,364 downwards.
TGAAAACCGCATGATAATCTGTTCAGTAGTTTTTCAGTTTATCGCGAACAGACAGACAGACTGACGCGGTGGGGGACTTTGTTTTATAATATGTAGTGATTATAAGAAATAAACTATTTAAATTAAAATATAAACTTGTAGCAAAAAAAAACTTAACTATTAGAGTTTATAAGACACAATAATCATACACAACTTAACCAAAATAGTGTTAGTTTGAAGTAAATCCTTTTCAAGTAAAATGTTTGAACTTTAAAAAATAAGTACCAAGCTTATGGTTTCCCATGTTCGTATTGCCCTATAAGAAAGAAGTCATGATCAATACAAAAAACAATGGTGTTATTTTGTTAGACTGTTTCGTTCAATGACATTTCACATAGCATGGCAAACAGTAAGCAACTGAAAAAATATTTTGCCATCTAAGTCCATTTCGCGGTTAATAACTGTGATTTTGTCACTCTTACGAATATATTATGAATCAATGTAGTCAACAAACTGTTATCACATGATGTACATGTATGTGATATAAAACTATATATAGTGGAAAACAACATTGAAAAATTATCTATATAAATAAAAATGAAATGCTGATCGTTGGTAAGAGATCGATTTGACTCATTATTTATTTAATTTGTAAATATTAGTCCGAAAAAGGTTTTCAAGAGAAGAAAAATTTTTAAAGTTGCGCGGATAATGGGGTAATTTGGAAAAAACTGGAAGTACTTTTAGCATAAAATTAAAAATATTTCTGACTGGACAATGGATGTTGGGTCAGCTAGTATTAAATACATCAAAAGCAGAAAATAACAACATTAACACCACAAAGAGTCCACGATAACCGTGTATGGTAGATACTAAAAGTAAAAAGAAAAACCTAATGATGAAATATGCAGACGTCATGTTCACAGTTTACTAAAATTGTCTGTATTCCTATTTATTTCTCATTTATTTTAGAATAAAGTAGATTTTAAACTTTGTTATTTACACTTAAAACAGTGCTTTCGTTAAATACTCAAAGTGGAAATGCATACTACGGGCGAACTTAAAGGTAAAAAGCAATGGTTGGGACAACCTTTGGGTGTACAAAAATATAGAATAGTAGTTATAATATTTAAACTATAAAATTAAAAAAAAAAACATACATTTACAAGTATACAATACATTAGCATTTATATACAGATATTACGCTGAAGGTAACGAAGCTGTAATCGAACTGGGCTGAAGCTTCTATTTTGGAATCGGTGTTCACATGTGGAAATATTACACAAATAAAGCAAGTGACGAAGAACAAAGATGACACTAAATTTAAGTAAATAATGGGCAGATTGTTGTAAGAAAGAAATAAGGAGAAACGTATTACAGTTAAAAGGAATAATGCGTGATACCTATAAACGATATGAAAATTAATCTTAATAATAGTATAAACGCGAAAGTTTGTGAAGATGGAATGATGGATGGTAGTTTGTTGCTCTTTCACGCAAAAACGGCTGAGATCGATTATAATCTGGAATAACATATAGGCTACTTTTATCCCGAAATAATGTACGGTTTCCGTGGGAAAAAAAATCCAAGCTAACGCAGTCACGGGTAATAATTTAATAAAATCATTACCATCAATAACATCTTCATTAATAAACTTCTGAATTATTGTTAAGTGTAGGACGCTAACAATGATTTAGATGTTTATCCTATACACAGATACACGCACAAGACCGATATTTAAATTTAAAACGTTGACTGCAATGAACCAAAATCAGCCGCATACAACAATGTACACAGATCTATCCATATTACATATATGTATATGTATGTAGAGGACAGAAATCCCGAAAAGGCTGTTTGCACAGGGCACCGTAGCTAAAGCGCCCGATTGCGTCCAATCACTGGGACAGTCACCCTGATTGAAGCGTACGTTTTCATCGTGTTTATTCTATTTGGTTTTAGCTACAGTAGGTAGGTGTAGCGACTACGCGACTATACATCCAGAATATACGTCTTTTGAACGTTTTAAACATATAAAAATCCATCAAAATGTTAGTGGGTTTATTATACTAGTTGGTAAATAAGAACATTTCCTGCCTGATAAGATTTGAGTATCATCATCAAGGCCTCTAACATCTTAACAGATGTTTTTAAACAGCGTCTGTAGTTGAGAGGCAACGCCGTGCGTGGTTAAAAAGCATTGAGTATAAACACCTCTTGCACTACTGGTCACATTCATGTGTTACCAACCTGATCTTCGCCGAATGGAACTCTGGCAACCAGACTTACCAAATAAAATTTACCACCATACTAGAGGCACTAGCTCTAATCGACCCTATTTCTGTTATAATGCGATCGTAGTGCTTTTTACCAGAGTAGCTTTTGATTTTTTTTTAAATCGACTTTAATCGCTATACGAAAAATGTTGAAAACTATAACTTCCTACAAAATGATAAGCTGTCTAGACAAGGGCACGCCATGATTGTGGTAACTGTGGGGGCTGTCGCGAGAAACCGCCACTCCACACTTTAGTGGAGTGCTCTGCGTGGGTGCAAAAAGGCGCTTGCGTGAGGGCGACGGACCAGGCTATCTGTCACCCTGCCAGAAGTATGCTTGAGATGGGGGCGCTACGTGTGTCGTAGGTGCCATTCTAAATTGGAGGTGGTTGGACGGAGGGGCCATCATAGTGGGGTTAGCTTCATTTCCTTTCTAGGGTACACCTGAGGCCCGATGTAATATGTATAGTAAAAGTAAGAAAACAATTAGTGAGCTGCTTCTGGTGAAACTTTGCTATTTCTAATCCTACCAGCTTGGGACTCACCAATAGACCTGCTCAGTGTTTTCATGGGTCACAGCAGTTAGAGAGAACATTTGATAAGATCTCTGTATAAATTATCTGATTACACTTTTCCTTAAATCAATCAAAATCAAAATCATTTATTTCAACTAAACCATTATGGGTATTTTTGAATTGTCAGGAGTAGTCAGTCAGACTAAGTCAGTCGTGCAGCTAGTTGCCTGTTCCAATTCGTAGATACAGTGTAGAAGAACAGGCAAGAAACTCCAAGGACACTCTTTTTCAACATGTTTTTTACATATCACTGGTTACATTGCTTATATGCGCAAGTTAAATGTGAGGACAATGTAACGTATTGTTCTAAACTATAAACAGTCGCGCAAACTACTGCTATATGTAAGTAATAGCAGTTCAGAAATGACAGTCCCAACCAACGGCACTCGTTCACGAGCATGATGCACGCGCCAGCCATCGTCCACTTCAAACATATGATATCCATTGATATCAAAGGGAGTCGAACGACCCGACACGCACGCTACCATCGGCAGGGCGTCTAAGCGGACACTGCATACTCAGAACTGCCAGGCAACATAGCAAATTAACTCAATATGTTATTGACTACACAGTTCTCACATGTACTATTCAAAATTTACTAAATGTAACATGTAAATTGGTGTCAAAATATAAGATAATGTCAATGTTTTGCAAAGTTAACAATGTCAATAATAATGATTAAATTATTAATAAACAACATGCCAGATAAAAACTACTAAACAAGTGAATATTCATATTTCTTAAGACCACCACTCATTTACAGTGTGGCTGTGGAGCAGGACCAGCATTTAGCCAAGCATTTTTATCAGCTAAATAATCGTCTAGTTTATAATATGCTTGTTTACATAGTGTGCGTTTAATGCAAGTTTTAAATTTCTTCTCATTTAGTTGAAGAATATTAGGAGGTATTTTATTATAGAATTTAAATCATTATTTGAATATCAACAAGTCCTAGAGGAATATTACGACATTCAGCTTGTCAATTTATTTATTTCTATACAAATTTTCAAATCTACAAACTAAGCAAATTGAATATAGCCTGATCAAATAACAGAAGCAATTATCAAGAATAAATTGTGATTAGTAAATATTTACGAACACAGAAGACTAACTGTCACGTTAACAATCTGACATTGTTTATTTTGTTAATAAAAAACAAAACGGAACTTCGAGATTCATAACTTGTTATAATCTTGTTCTATCATTTTCTTATCCTCATATCCTGTGGTTTGAGGATACTTAAGACCTTAAGGATATAATTATACCGTCACGTACATAGTAATTTCTTACGTGACAATATAATTATGGTAATGAAAGCTAGCATTTAAAAAGAAATAAAATATTTAAGAAAAAATAACCGACTTGGATTAACTTTAATAACGCTAGTATAAAGTTAACGTAATTTATTACAAAGGTACCTTGATAAGTAACTTTTAATTTCTTGAATGCTTTTTTAATTAAAGTTGACTTACAGATAGAACTTATGTCTACGTTATGTGCTAATTTACACATTTTATAAACAGAAAATAAATCAGACGAATTAAAAACCTTTTCCTTTAAAATATTTTCTAATGATATGTCGGTGCTGACGAACAGGCAATCAATCAAAATACTAGGTTGAACACAACACTTATTTGCTAAAGAGGTTTTTTTTTGTATTAACTACCGATTCTAGTTTTTAAAGGTAAACGTATGTTTTGAAATGTTTCGAACACTGACGTCTTCTATAACGGTTATATAATTAACCGCTATCGGAAGGTTCTCGAATGGAGACCATCGACCGGAAAGCGTAGCGTAAGACGTCCTTCAACAAGGTGGATAGACGACCTAAGGATCGAAGGCCGTTCGTGGATGCAGGCTGCTTCCAATCTATTTTCAAATCATTAAGGGGGGCCTATGTCCAACAGTGTACGTCCTAGGGCTGGAATGATGATGATGATAAAATAATTACCCAAAGGTTAGAAAGAAGAAGAAAGAAAGAAAATGATTTTATTTCATTTTTCTTCTTCTTTTTCTGTTGATTTTTTTACTGACTATTATTTTTATGTTATAGACTTCTCTTTCCATACTGTTACCACCACAATTAAAATACTATTTACGAATTACACCTTAAGAAAGGTTTCTTCTTGTTATAAACGTATATTACATGTATAAAAGCCAGTGCTAAATGTATTAGGACTGCACGCTGGCTTAGTTAAGAGTAGTTACCCTGGGCTTCTTCTACCAACAAAAACGGTACAAAAGTGTTGTAATTTATTTAACAAGTTATTCAGCAATTATCGAGTCTGTTCAAGTATCAGCAATGTGTAAATACTAAGGCCAAAAACGACATTCTGTGACTGGGCGACAACAGGAATATACAAAAGTAGAGAAAAGGTGTATGATTTATATGCTATGAAACAGAGTAATTTTGACCCAAAATTTCATGAATATGTCAAAAATTACTCAAAGATTTTTAGGAAAACATGTACTATGGCAAAGTTTTTATACATAAGTAATAAGATTAAGTCTTCAAATAATAAAATAACAGCTACATGGAACATTATTAATAATGAAACTGGACGTAGTAAACCTCGAGATAATGATTTAAAATTAAATATTAATAATAGGTTTATAACAAACAACTTAGACATAGCTGAATCTTTTAATACCTTTTTCACAAATATAAAAGTTAATACAACCAGTACCTTGAATTCTTGTGCGTCCAGGTCTGAATTGTTGTTAAGGGCCAATGTAAACAAATGTAAGAATTTATTTGTATTTGAATTCATAAACCCCACAGACATTATAAAAACGTTTAAGTCTCTTAATTCTAAGAATACAGGGGATTTATGGGGAATTTCTGTTAAATTAATAGAAACTATTATAATTGATATAGCACCATTTCTAGCTATAACATTCAATCGATGTGTTGATTCTGGTGTTTTTCCTAACCTGATGAAGTATAGCAAAGTAATACCTTTATTCAAGAAGGGTTGTACAACTGAACCAAGTAACTTTAGGCCAATCTTAATGTTACCAGCTATTAGTAAAATTTTTGAAAAAATTATTTTGCAACAACTAGAAAGCCATTTTAATCTAAATAATCTATTTCATAAAGAACAATATGGCTTTACAAAGGGTCGTTCAACAATTGATGCTGGTGCAACTCTTTTGAGACATATATTTAACGCATGGGAGAATTCGCAAGATGCGATAGGTGTATTTTGCGATCTCTCAAAAGCAACATAACACACTTTTCCTTAAACTTAAACATTATGGTGTTAATGGTATTGCTTTGGAACTAATTGTTTCCTACTTGAAAGATAGAATTCAACATGTAGATGTCAATGGTGCAAGGTCTTCTGGATTACCTGTTACTATGGGCGTTCCTCAGGGCTCTATACTGGGTCCTCTACTTTTTCGCATATATATAAACGATTTACCTTATTATTTAAAAGATCTCTGTGATATAGTTCTATTTGCTGATGATACGTCACTTATTTTTAAAGTCGATCGTAAGAAAACAGTTTTTGACGATGTGAATAGGGCACTAAATGATGTATTGTATTGGTTTTCAACTAACAATCTCCTACTAAATTCAAATAAAACAAAGTGTGTGAGATTTACTATGCCAAATGTAAAACAGCTAGGTCCTAATTTAACTCTAAATAATGAAATGTTAAGTATTGTAGACTCAACAGTATTCTTAGGAATTACATTAGATAGTAAACTACAATGGGGAGCCCAGATAGACAGCCTTGCAGGTAGGCTTAGTTCGGCAGCTTATGCAGTATGGAAGGTACGCCAGCTCACTGATACGGACACGGCTAGGCTAGTTTATTTTAGCTACTTTCACAGCGTCATGTCCTATGGTATACTACTTTGGGGCAAGGCGGCTGATGTTGAAACGATTTTTATTTTCCAAAAACGAGCCATCCGCTCCATATACAAATTTAGGTGCTAGAGTCTCTCTTCGAGAGTTGTTTAAGGATATAGGTATTTTAACTGTTGCATCACAGTATATTTTTGCAAATATTATGTTTGTTAGGCACAACATTAATGACTATAAGAAAAACAGCGATATACACAATATTAATACAAGAAACAAGTCTAAACTCGTTGGTACCTATCATCGCTTGCATAAAGTACACAACTCGTTCGAAGGTCTTGGTATACGTTTTTATAACAAAATTCCTATACATGTTAGCGACCTTCCTGTAGATAAATTCAACAACTGTAGATAAATTACCTAAACGACAAACAGTCTTGGGCTTAAGGTGTCATTAGGTATATACACACAAACTTCTTTGTCTTATAATTAAGCTAAATTATTAACAAACCATTGTCAGTTGAAAGTAATGCGTGACGATTATTATGGTAATTTGACTAGTAGTGATTTGTATCAGTATCTCGACTATGGTTCGTCATGCTCACTAAAATGTCATTGCTTGCGGCGTCGTCATGGGGCGGGTCATTTCTTTCCCTCTGATATGGCGAAGGAGATGATGGCTGGTCCATGCGTCATACTCGTGAACGGGTGCTGCTTGGGGTGACTGGTCGGCCTAGTCAGCGATGCTTTAGCCTATACTATTATTTTGGTTCGATCAACTGCAACTCTAGCCTCTTAATCCAGTCACGAATTATTTTTAACAGTAGATTTTGTAACTGAATGAAGGTAGATGTGCACCTTGAATGATTTCTATGTTTAATAAGTTCAAACCTTCAACGGTATCACTGAGTGATTTTTATTTTTTAGTACGTTAGCTTTTGGAGCATTTCAATAAAATGAAATTCAGGTGGCATCAGCTTGCATCCTGTTTACCTTTCGTGTAACACTAACACTATTGTACCTGAAGATCTGACTTTTAAAAAGAGTGGCCATGAGTTTCTTTGCCAGTATTCTTCTCATAAGGCTCTACGCATTTTGGAAACTGGAAGTTATAGATCGACACAAGCAGGCAGTAGATTTTGGTGTTTTCACCTAATTTACTTCGACAATCCAGCACATGCTGTGGCGTCTGTTTGCGCCGATCTATGATTTTAACTCTAGCTTCAATTTAACGTTCATAAATGTCACTTAGTGTCTTAATTGAATAATTGATTTTGAATATATATTTTTTTTTAAGGTAAAGTTAGAAAGTTACTAGCGTGTAACCAATGTATTAATAGTAAAATTTTAAATAAATAAGTATTATTGTGATTAATAAATATTTTACTTTCATCACTCTAAAAAAGTCACTTATAGTACATAAAGACAACCATTAAAAAGATTTTTCCCGAAACCGCGAAAGATTTTTATCTCAATAATGATATATCCACAGTTCATCATAATCAATCACTCTGTCTACCACAGTCCACTCTTAGAAATAGGCCAATGTGCGGCATAGCAGCCGGTCCTCCACCTGCATATAATACGCATTACATTTTACCAAAAACACTATAATTTTATAAGACTATCATTGGCAAAGATCACAAACCCGTTATCAATGTTACTAGCAGTTTTGTGGATTTATGCTCTTGGTGTTTGTCATCTTGTTAATTTATAGTGTATAGAGTAATCGTTTCCAACCGCAGTTTCACTTACGTTATCCTGCTAGAGCCGTAATTTTTCTGGATGTTCTTTTCTGTACCCTTAACAACGTATGGTATTTACAAAATTTAACGATGATCCAGTTAAGGCGTAAAAGCGTAACAAGTAGACTCAAATTCGCATTTATATTAGGATGGCTAAAGTGAACTTAACCTATTCATATCGTGGGAGAGCCATGCTTCGGCACGGCCGGCCTCAAAGAAAACCGGCAGTGAAGCAATGCTTGCATTGCTTTTCGCTGAGTGAGTGAGGTTACCGGAGGCCTTCCCCTTCCTTCCCCCGTCTCCTCCTATTCCACCCTTTCCCTACTCCCACCTTAAAGGCCGGCAACGCACTTTTGACTCTTGAGTTGCAGGTGCTCATAGGCCGCGGTAGTCATTTACCATCACGTGACCGTCTGCTCCTTTGCCCTCAATAGTATAACAAAAAAAAAACAAATTATTGAGTTTATAAGATTTTGTGTACTTCCGGAGAATGTTAAATCTCAGAGAACAATACCCTTATTTGCCTGAAAATGTTAAACGTGTTTTAAAGCCAATTTTTTCATAATTTTTATCTACAGAAGGCTCACTCTTTCAGTATTAATAAATTCCGACTTTCACAGCTACGCAAATTAGCTGTCAAGGCATGTATGTCCAAAAAATTTTGCTAATCGCGTCTGCGCTGTCTATTGTGTTGCAAATCTTTTTTTTTTGCTCAAAGCGTAACTTATGTTCGCGAGCTTTGACGTCCTCATTTAAACTAATACAATAGAAGCACACACCATCTATTGTATTTCGAATTATTTTCTTTACTGAAAGCGCAGGATATGATCATAAGCTTATGAGACGGATTTAGGAAATTCGCGTATATCACACTTTTTTTTCTTTTTTTTTTAAATTACCTTGTTTTAAATGGTTTATTTAACTTGCCATGTTTGTTAGTTTTGGTCAAATCTTGGAAGCTGAATTAAAACCTTTTGCTCTAATCCCACGAAGTTTAAATTTTATGTGTTGATTCAATTCCGATTAAAATGCTTTTTTATAACAAGCATGACCTAAATCTGCACCCAGAAATGGGTGCAGAATCAAAAAAATTCAATAAAGAATTAACACTTAAAATCGACTTCAGGGGCACGAGGGGCTTGTGGCTAAGTGGTAACCGAGTAGGTTAGCATATTACAAAGTTAAGTAATACTAGCCAGGTCAGTCTAGGATGGGTGACCATTCTTAACACATTGAGACCCCTCCGTGCCTCGGAGAGCACGTTAAACCGTCGGTCCCGGGTGCGATACAAACATCTGTGGCATTCGTTACGGGTAGTTGGAGCCCTAAATAGTCCGACAACCTGGTCTAACAACAGAACTTCGATATCGCCTAGTACTCGGGTTGTGGAGGTCTGATGGCAGTCGCTTCATGTAAAATATCAAAGTTCGGCCGTATCGTAGTTAGACTGAAAGCCGACCCCAACTTAGTTGGGGAAAAGGCGCGGAGGATGATGAGGATGATGACTTAAAATCGACTTCAATAAACGATTTTTTTTGTGTATATGTTACGCGATATTTTCACCAGCTGTGAACTGATTTCAATAATTCTTGTTTTAATTGAACTAATTATACTCAAGGTTCCATTTAAAGTTGAAGAAAATATTCCACCTCCAAGGGTAGCTTATGAGACAAAGAATACAGATTATTGCAATTCATCACGATCTAGGCGTATTCAAGTCGGTTATACTTTGTAGATTAATTAAATTATAAATGATTTAAAATTGTACGATTAAACTATGACTCAAAATTCAAATAGGAACAACTGTTTTTTATGGTTACTAAGTATTGAAGCCAAAACGTAAAACCAAACTGAAATACCCAGTCAATAACTCTACTAACGCAAACTAACGGACACGTTCAAATACACTGAATACTGGATGGTGCTTCGATATTGGTTTTGTACTTGATTCGATACAACGGGGTTACAATTTTAATACAAGTATTAATTATGCTAAACTAGGTAGAATGAAACAAAATAAAAATAATAACAGTTTTGACAGAATCCTATATTCTGTTATCTTTACTTCGAAGCGGCGAGTCTCATAGCCGAAACTGCACCACGGGACCTCGAGGCGAAGACACTTGCGTCGTTGTATCAATTGCGCAAGGAGCGAGAGCTGAGATCCACTCCTCGGGAAACTGAGGTGCAACGGTCTCAGCTCCGTCAGGTCCTAATGGCAGAGTGGAAAGAGCGACGTGAGCGACCGAGCGCAGGGCACGCCACAATCGTGGTGGTAAGACAAATCATGGAGGATTGGCTTGAGAGGCAGCACGGCCGCCTCTCCTACCGGCTGACGCAGGTGCAGACCGGCCACGGCTGTTTCGGAAAGTACCTGTGTCGCATAGGCCGGGAGCCATCGTCTGCGTGCCATCACTGCGGAGGCTGTAGCGAGGATACTGCACTCTACACTCTTGTGTAGTGCTCAGTGTGGATGCAACAGCGCTACGATCTCGAGGCAGCTATCGGTGTGGTCTCTCGCTGAAGGCCATGGTTCTGTGCATGGTCCAAATTAAGAGTGCGTGGGAATCCGCCGCTTCTTTTTGTGAGGAAGTGATGTCTGCTGAGGAGGCGGTAAAAAGGAAACCGTCCCGAAGAAGAGGCACCAGGCGCTTGAGAGCGCTGAATGATCTCCGGCCTCCATGAGCGCTGGCCTGTGGGTAACGGGTGAGGCTGCCCGTTACCCTAGCAAAAGTAGGCCTGAGACGGTGGTGCGATGTGTTCCGGGTACGCCTCTCTATATCGGAAGGAGGGCAAGGCCCTCCGCTACCAATGGTGTGGCTGCCTTCTATTAGAGGGCGGCCAAAGTCTGCCAGGATCTCGGGGACTTCCTTCCTAGGGTATAGTCCCTTGCGATAGTCTCACTATGACGGAACACCGTGTGGTTTTAGTCGGTTCGATTCCGACATACCACTTCACCGACAGCCATGGTGAGGTGATGACCCATGGGGGTTTCCATACGAAAAAAAAAAAATTCTGTTATCTTAATAACAAAAAACATTCTGCAATTCAACTATTTGGATTCGCATTTCATATAACAGTTTGACAATCTGTTGAAAATAGTTACATTTTCCATTTGACAATTTAAGAATAATTTGAATTTTGAATACCTTATCTTCATTATAATTTAGCGAGTCGAGATCAAAAACATTGGGAATATTATAAAGATTCAAAAGCAAAGCCGTTGTTAATGAAATTTTTATTCTGCAAATAGTCGTGTTTTTTATATGTCGATTGTAAAAATAATGATTGTTGAAATTGGTTTATAGATGGAAATTTTCAAATTGAAGGAACTGTTATCACTACATATTATAAAACAAAGTCCCCCGACGCGTAATAGACAGAGTGATTCATGAGGAAGGTTTAGGTGTATAATTTGTTAAGATTTTGTGTAAATTGATTGAAATATGTGGATGATAGTTTAAGATGCCTCTGCTACCCGTGCGAAGCCGGGGCAGGTTGCTAATAAATTAATAAAAGTAAGTTTCTATAATAATTATACCTACTCATGTATTAAAGTTTTCTGCCCGTGGATATGCCCTTTCTTTCTAAGCTCTTTACGGTGCGAATATAAAACACCAGATTATTTGTTTAAATATTTGTATGAATTGCTCTCTCATGTTACAAACAACATTTCTCTTGTGATTTTTCGACGGAGCCTGACAAAACCATTAAATGCAGAGACGAAATTATACACAATGTAAGTTATTTCAAATAATTCACACAAATGCGACTCATGCCCCCAGAGGGACCCTTACTTAGATTCACAGAGGGTATTACTGTCGTGGCTGTTATAAGGGGTGACCCCATCTACATTTATGGGGTAACGGTTCCAGTCCCAAGCTATTTGTAACACAGTTTTTTAGCAAAAAAAATTAGGGAATAAGTTATAGAATTTACGTTAACTTCGATTGCTTGTATTATGTAAAATATAAGTATTTTTTATTCAAATATTGTGGACCTTAAAAATATAAGTTAATAAAAACAAACTTCATTGCTTACCAATTCCTAGCTTGATTTATTTAAACTTTTAGCTAGTTTTTCGTCTCTTCGTAACCGAAAATGGTTCTTAATAATTAAAACTGAGTTCAAGTTAGCTGTAAAAAAAATCATGTTGACTTCTTACAAGTATATTTTCGTTTCGTTCTCTGTAGGTAATTATAATAATTTTACTTTCTTAAACTCCTGTAAACAGACTCACGCTCTTGCGCGATGCCAAACAACACACTTTACATTTCGTAAAGTAGGGGTCACACAACTTCAGCAAAATTTTCCTAGTAATTTTTAAGCTTTCACGTTCGATGATATCTATATATTAATTAATACGTGAAGAGAATTATTTGTACTCATTTTTAAGAAAATTTCTATAACATAGAAGAACTTTAGAAAGATAAAATTGTAGTAAAAGTAAGTGTTAAAGTGTTACAAATTAAAAATATTCTTGAAAACGGCATCAAGCCACACGCGTCCAGTATACTCGTATATATGTTGACTTGTCATGGTACGTAAGTCTATACAATGACAGGTCTAGTTATACTGGCCATTGAAATTACAATAAAACTAATTGTGGTCGAAATTTGGTCGGTTCAGTAACACTACACTACACCGTTACAGTAGGCCTATAAGAAAATATGGATTTTATTATTTTTTACAAAGCAACGTGTAGCCTGACCAGGAAAATTAAAAAAACTTGTCGTGTTGCTGAAAACAAACTATTTTCTTTTAATAGCAAGAGTAACAAAAAACCTCATTAATATGTCATCAACTCATCATTCCATTATATATATGTATACTTCCTTCATTTCATTGCATGCCTTGACCTGGATAAAAGGCTATTTATTATTCTAATACCTACAATATATACTTATACATATGAATGTTTATAAAAAATAAAGCTTCGTTGAATAAGTCTAAACTCAAACATGCTCTTGTTTGAATGTTCAATGATTCACCATAGTATTAATTCATGTAAGTTTATGTCTTACCATCTATGCTAATTTTTAACCCCCGACACAAAAAACGAGGGATGTTATAAATTTAACGTACCTACGTATCGGTGTATTTCGTGTCTATCTGTGGCATGATAGCTTCTAAACGTTTGCCAATTCATATGATATGACTATACTTAGTGTCGTTTTTTTGTTTCGGTCAGGTTATAACATTAAAAAATTGTGACGGAAGTGTAATAAATACGATGGTCGTGTTCCTTTGCACCTTTTTACGATTATAGAAATAATATAGATTATTATGTGTCAAAATAATTAGGAAAAACATTTTTGTGACGGAGATATTTAGGACCATCATAATGAAACATTTCCTTAAGAAGAAAATAATTATTAGAATAACTGCGATGCACAGTTTGTTTCTGCAACTTATGTTAATAAGACTTGTTATTTGACAAAGTGATAGTTGTGGGCTTGCTTCCCATATAGAAAAGTTTATTTGTAGGATCCGTAGAGACTTGTTCTGAATCCGGATATACTTGTTTTCATTGTTAACTACCCGTTGTTATTACTATCGTGTCGATTGTATGTTTCAAAAGTAATAATAGTTAAAATGTGGTATTTGTGGAAAAAATCTATTGTCGCAGCGTTTATAAGTACCGATAACCGCTTACCACCGGACCGTCTATGACATTGTTTAGCACCTTGGTTACACACATTAAAAAATACTGTTAGTTCATTATGTTAGTATGTACTGCTCGTAAATATTCCTAGGCCGTGAGAATAACTTCACAAACAATAGCAGCGACCCGTAAATAACGCAACTTAACGCGCGCGTTCACGTTAATCGCAGTGAACACCCATAACAGTGACAACTAAGCTCCAACGACGTATTGGTGCAGTTAGAGGCCGATGTAGATCAACGGTGGTCGTACTCGGGATTTGTTGAATTTATTCGCTCGACCCACTGCCTCTCTGTATCTTCGCATGGGAAGAGATATACGTAAATACTAGAAACGCCTCGTTATAAAATACACTTTTAATGTTACGAGTGGTTTGAGGTAGTGGTGAGATGGTAGAATTGTCCAGATGCAGAGATTTGCTACAATTCAATTAAATTAGTTTAAAAAAAAATTAGCTCTTATGTAGTGGTTTCTAATAGTAAGTTGTAAGTAATATGAACAATTTCTTGAAAGTCGTCAAAAATGACATTCCTTATTCTTTTGACCTGCCGAAGTCACTCACTGGCCCTTACTGCTCAGCGTCTAAGTATCGTAAAGTGACGTTAAGTACACAATATCTCATGATTATGATAATACATGTTTAAATATCGTGCCGTCATGCGATTTGCTTGAAAAACCGAGAAAAACTATTTTTTCATTTCTTATTTTATGTCAATTTCTGAAAATGGAACGGCTTATATTTAAAAAGTGGTTTTCATAAATTTAACTAGGAGTCAGATCGCGTCTAGTTTCACTGAATCTTTAGTTCAGTTCCCTTGACACCCATTCGCTGCTCCACGTACCCGTTTCGATTACATTGACGTCATGGCCTCACAACAAAAAGATAAGTTTCAGCTCCTAATGTAAGGGTTACGAGGCACGCGAGACCTTGGACCCGGGATAAACATGTAGACATAACTTATTGACGACTAATAGGGTGAGGGAGTTTTTTTATAGATTGATAATTGGAATAGGCATTTGTCTTCCAACTCACCTGATTTAAATTGATGATGAAGACGAAGATTGTACACGCCTTTCCTATGAGAGATACCTAATATGAATTATAATTGTCTGGAATAAACGAAGGCAGTAAATTCCAGAGTTCCTCTGGTGCATCTAACCAAAAAGGGGATGTCAAAGTGTTTAGTTCGACTTTCTGGTGTGGTGACAATGGAAGTGAATGTGAGGAAATGTGTCACATGTTATCTCGACTTGACACGAGATCTAATTTATAGATTGGTTGATCGAAATGACATTTTTCATGTTTTTAAAAATAATAATATTAGGGAACATTATCACAAGGTAAAAAAACAATGGTACAGTGAAAGCTGCAGTAGTAACAACTGTTGCAGCTATTAATGCCCACCTCCTGATATGTGAAAACATACAACATTGCAATATTTATTTGTTCAATAAAGGAATTAAATTATTATTATATTAAATTAAAGGATAATGTGTGTGTGTGTGTGTGTGTGTGTGTGTGCGTGTGTGTGCTTGTGTGTGCGTGTGTGTGCGTGTGTGTGCGTGTGTGTGCGTGTTTGTGAGTGTGTGCGTGTGTGTGTGTGTGTGTGTTACTCTATTGTAATATAGAGAGTGGGACTAATCTGACACTTTTGCCGTCTCTAGGTTACAGACTCTACCTGACCTTCATGTCTTTGTACAATTCGTCGCATTCGTAGAAAAACGGCGGATTTGATTTTTTGACGATTTTTGTTTTTGACATAAGCCTAATAATGAAAACATTATACTTAATCACAAAACAAAATATTTTTCAAAGCTCATACACACAGTAGCATTGCGAAATTTGACGAAGATTGAAACAGCCGTTTTCAAAATATAACGTAAAAACATCGTTTGAAAATTTTAAAGTGCTGTCCTGTAAAGTTACTAAAATCAAATTAGTCGTTTTTCTACGACGATGACGAATTATCTAAGTGAGGAGTCTGCAATGCGAATAAAGCTCCGACGTGTATTTGGTTTATATGTCATGATTTTCAGCACACATTTCTTTCAAAACGCAACTAATCTTTTTTTTGTATATGTTTAATGATAATAATATAATTCTACGCACTTTTTTAATTATGAACATGTGAGAACAGAACAATAATATAACGAAATATTTATGAATACAAATATTTGTATTCAGTAGGAATCGAAGCGACCATTATCAGCAGTAAATTTAATATACATCAAGAGTGCGACCTTTTTAAAGATGCTTTTTACATTGGTATTAATATTTAAGCTATACAAACCTTATTCATGTAAATACATAACAGAATGCATTAAAAGCTATACAAACCTTTTTCATGTAAATAAATAATATAATGCATTAATACTGTTTAAATTCAGCGTTTAAATAAAAAAAAAAGAATAACAACAAACAAACCTTTGAAGTCCCAAATAGTTTTCATACAAACAGATGAACAGTAACGAGTTCTGAACATTGCTGAACAAGTAGCGAACGAAATGCATTCTGTAAATCACCACATCGTAGTTCATATGAGTATCATGATTTTGTATAAGTTAACTATTATAGTAACTATTAAAATAAACAATAATAACTTTACACATCTCACGGCCGTGATCCCAAACTAGACATAGCTTGTACTATGGTAACCAGCCTGCTGATAAATATACTTAAATATTTCTAAATACATACAATATTATAGATAAATTACACCTGGACACAGAACAATGAATTCAATGCTGGCTATTCTGAGTTTTATTAACCAAAATTTGTATTTTTATAAAGTAGCTATACGTTTATAAAATTTTCTAATATTTTTCTTTGTCTGGGAGGGCTTTTATTAAATCCATATTATATTTCGAAGAAAATTGCCATCAAATTCAATTTTCATCCATCCAAGTGTCTTGATTATTTTCTCAGTATCATTAATTACTGTTATTTTTTACACATCTGAACGAAAGTGTCAGAAGGTTCGTCTAGTAATAAATCAGTATGGAGTTAATTTTCAACAAAGGTATTTTAACGGAATGACTGATTAAAGATGCTGAAAAGGATCGCAAGTGTTAAACTGCCCACGGTATGTTCCTTCCCTGAGCTCACACGTATTTAACGTGACCAGCAACAACTTTTTCTAATTCAGTACGTACCTACTAATCGTTTAGCTTTAAAATATTTGAGTATTGGTAACGGCACCGTATAGTAAAAAGGCTGGGCTGTTAATTTAACGGCTAATTAAGCTAGTTGGCTGCGACAACTACACTGCGTCCAAAAATACCCACACATACAAGCTTCAGTAATATAATAAATAATCTATATTCTCCTAAAAAAGTTGATATTTATAACTAAACAGTAACAGTAAACGTTACTTTTAACACGATACTGAAATGGACTGCGAAATTACATACTGATTTCGTGTATTATTTTCATAAAGCCACTTGAGAACATGTATTTAAAATAAACGCAACAAGTACATTATTTAATTCAGCACCAGTACTGATTTTAGTATTGACTGTTTAGTTATAAATATGAACTACACGTATATACACTAACTATGTAAACAAATCTTGAAATTGAATTTGAACCTACTGGTAGTTTTCGGTATCGAAATGAAACCCTATTTCCCTTGGTCACGGCATCACGCGTGAACGGCTGGACCGACATCGCTTATTTTGTTTTTGTGTCTGTTATTGTCAGGAGAAGGTTCTTATGAAGGAAAGAATTGGAAAAGTTTTAAAAAATTAAGAAAACTTCACGAGGGACTTACGCGGTTGAAACCCCCGCGGTTTCCAGCTTACCTTTTCAAATTTAACCTTAGCGCTTTTGACATATCTGTCAGTAGTTTGACAGTTAGCGCGGCTCCAAATTAAATTAATATAGTACAACGTCTGTCGGGTCAGCTAGTGTACTTATAAGTATGTAGTTTGGAAGACATGTTGTGATGATAAAGCCAGGAGGCGAATAGTGGAACTCTTCAGTGGCTACTAGTATACTTCTCGAGTTTGGGCTCATTTGATTCGTTTTCTTCTTACAGATTGGATTAGGTAACAATGGTTTGATGATAGAGCCAACAGATGGATAGTATACCTCTTTTTTTACTTTTCAATTTGGTTCGCCACTAAATCGATCTTGAGTTTCACCCACGTAAGTCCCGATGTCGTGGGAATATCGGGATAAAAAGTAGCTTATATGTTAATTCAGGTGTCCCGCTATCTACATACCAAGTTTCATTGCAATCGGTTCAGAAGATTTGGCGTGAAATAGTAACAAACATCTATCCATCCAATCTTTCACATTTATAATATTAGTGGGATTTAACATTATAACCAGGTTTTAAAATAATCTATTTTTAGTGGACTGTATTCTATAGTCGTTAACGATTGTACTAGCAAGTCATAGTAGGGCTACAGATAGCAATCAGAGTTTGTGGGAAGTTGCTCAACCCAAAACTGCAATGGTACAAGCAAAAACGGTAGACCGTTCAGTTGATTAATTTTAATTGCCAAACTTGGAGGTAGGGAGTTGTGATGGTAGCAACAACTGATATCGTTTCTGGTCCTAGTCGTGTTTAAGATATTTGAGGTGATAAATTATAATTTACATTTTAGTCACTTATACATGCTGTTACAGAAAGGTGTGATCAAATTTCGGAGCGTCATGTATAGCCGACTAATACTTTATTTAGTTTGAAATGAATATTTTTTTTACTTTCAGCAATGCTTTTTCTATTGTAGGTTCATATTTTAAATAATATACTACGAATGTTTTTGTCAATATCAATGGTTTTGTTTTTATGCAGACATTTTCAGAAAAATCTGGACATTGGTTCTATATCCTTGCAATTAAATACCCATAGTTTTATTCATGTCAGCCCTCTCACATACGACATATTAGCTTTGTCAGTTAATTTTCAAATTAAATTTGTCAGTTTAAAAATAAAATTTATGTGTTAAAAATCACGAATTTTGCTAAAGCTATTGGCGCATTACTTTACTCAATTACATTACTTACTTCTATACAAACCTAAATATAATAATAATAATAATTTGACACATCTCACACACGGCCGTCTGATCCTAAACTAGGCAGAACCATGGCAGTACTATGGTAACTAGACTGCTGATAAACATACTATAGATAATACTTTAAATACATACATATTATAGATAAATTACACCCAGACACAGAACAAATTATCGTGCTCATCACACAATTATTTGTCGTGGGTGGGAATCGAACCCATCGAAACACGTGTTTATTATTCGAAATAAATACCTGTTTTTGTGTAAACACGTTTGTGTTATCATTATATTGTAATGAAAATCTAAATTAAAATGATGTGTAAGCATCTCACGTCTGATTCATATTCCGACAGCCTTTGGTCCTATCAAATAGATGAAAGTACATTTAAACACTTGTAAACTTTACATAATTATATCACAATAAATTTATCTCTAGAAATTTACTCCAAACAGAAACCCTTCCGTGTTGATGCCTAATGTTTAATTATCTTTTAAAGTAACAAAACTTAAAACTCGTCAACAATTAAATCAGCCGCCGTTTTTGACGTTGATAATAAAGACATTTCAAAGCCTTTTCCATCGTACCATTAGAAAGCGTAGAAGACGGTAATCATCCATGCTTATGTTACGACAATGTAGGTAACGGTATACAAATGAGTATTGCACACCGCGGGCGTCAGAATCTAAAATTTGAATAAAACTGCTCACTTTTTATCTGAATGCTTACGGCACGTTGAAAAAATTCCTATATAATTATGTACACATACGCACGAGGCAATGAAGATTTTCTATCCAGAAATGTCGAAGAGCTCTCAATTTTTCATCTACTCTTTTCTATCCTTTACAAAAAATTGCAACATCATGAAGGTATCTAACACGGTTCCTAACCGTTTTGAAAAGAGGAGAATTGAAATCGTTCTGAGGATTATCACCCAAAATGTTGTGATCATTTATAATGTCTCAACTCTACTAGATGATAATGATCTAAATAGGTGTAAAGCTAGCCTGTGAATGTACAAACATTTTTAATCCAAGCTTCAGGTCCAATTAAAATGAAATATATTCCATATTATTAGTTATTCAACTAACCATGACAAAATTGAGTAGATTGTTTACTCATAGGTTACCTGCCATAGCTCAATTTTTAGTGAGAAGTCATAATTAACTTGACATTATAACTATCGTAGAATATTTTTACCTGGTGCACCCCTGGGCAAACCCCTTTTTATTCGGGGCAAGCGTTGCTGCTCCTAGTTAAAGGCAGAGGGGATTATTGTATCCAGATCCTCCCGAAGAGTTGAACGTGGACTGGCGTAGATAAATGTTAGACCGACCTATTGGGCACCCTCTTCGGCGTCCCCATAACTGTGCATTTTCAAGGCTTTTCAAGGCAAACAAGAAAATTAAAAAATCTATACATAATCCAGTGGTTTGGTGTGGATCAAGCAAGCAAGTCACTAACAAGATGACAGATAAGTCGCTTACTGTGTGAAACACCGTATAGTTTTAGTTGGTTGGACGACAAAACTCTCTTTATTTTCAACCGACTCCAAAGAAAGAGGTTCTCAGTTGTCGAAATCTTTTTTTTTGTATGTTACCTTATTACGCGAAGATCGCTGGGTCGATTTCAAAGATTTTTTTTTACTTTAAAGGGTACACTTCTCTTGTCATGATCCGCTGAGGGTATCCTGGAGAAATTGTGGAAATTCTTCAAATTTTATAGACATACCTATAGCGATTTGGTTAAATGTATAAGGACTCATGTATTTGCTCCTGGATGGTGCTTACCATTTCGTGAAGTGAATGATGAAGACCTTAGATGGCCACCAGAAATACTCTATAATAAGTATTTCAGGGGTTGCAATTCGATTACTTCATTGTAGTTTCTAAGCGATTTATGCTAGTCACATAAGCTAAAGATGTTGGAGAAGGAC
This sequence comes from Callimorpha dominula, assembly GCA_949752705.1. Lineage (NCBI taxonomy): Eukaryota > Metazoa > Arthropoda > Insecta > Lepidoptera > Erebidae > Callimorpha > Callimorpha dominula. The sequence continues at coordinate 4,473,354 of OX456995.1, read as the reverse complement.
CAGGATACCTCCTCAGCAATTAACGTCCCTGCATATTTTATGAAATTTTATGAGCAGTTGACATTAGGTTATTAGAACTTAGATAAATTACAAATGACCCACTCAAAAGCGAGAATTAAAAATGAAATTAAATGTTTAGTACTTAAAATCGGTTAAAAAAAGAGGTTCCCTATTGTATTCTGTAATTTTAAGTTGAATTGCTTATACTCCACGTTAGTCCTATATAAAATTAAACGAAATATTCCAATTTCCTCTAAGGGTGGAAATACAGGGGTGAAAAATTCGGCTTATTACAATTTATCGTGATTTATGATGATGTTAATGTTTTGCTATTGTAATATTGTATGACCTACTCGTAATCCTCCAATCATTTAGGACTTTGGATGACTTATTCAAAAAAGAGGTGAAATTCTAATGCACTTCGCTTAGGCTACACCATTTATAGAGATTTTATAAAAAGAGCTTTCTATAAACAGAGTTATGAATGAACTCTTGCCTTTAGACACAACATTTGATTCATATTATTATCAACTTTGTATCGAGTCCATCGCTACAAGAAGTGTCAAATCAAGAACGAAGAATATATTCCAAAACATTAGGAATGTTTAACGACTTACAATTAGAGATTCGTGACATATTACGTCTATGTAAATATAAGAAACTGTTACAAAAATAATCATATCATCGATTGCCTTATATTAATTCGTTCATTGTACAATTAAATTTGAAATTCTGAATTCATATTGGGCACCTTCCGACAAACGCATCGATGAATCACTATCGAGCCGTGACAAATTAAAATTGCTTCAATATATTTCCGTTTTTGCTTAAATGCCGTGCTATCCAAATTAAATTTGCAAATCACAGTAATCGATATTTCACCATAACATATTTATTGGTGGTGTTTTTGCATTTTTCAGAAAAAAAAAACATTTTTCTAATCAGTCTTGTTAAACGTAAACGTAAACTAAGGTAAAATTTTGCATTTAGACTTGACTCTAGATATGTCACAAACCACAACCTTACGGGTGTAAGTCCTATTACAGTCATTATACTCTTGCCGTTTGTCACGCAGATTGTAATTTTTGGGTTAGGTAAGTTTGCTTCGTATCCTCTAAGCCTAAAATGCGCATGGTAAATAAATATGAGACCATGGATTAGTCTTAACTCAAGATTAATACGAATTTAACGACCCTCTACAATATCACATGACGAGTACGGTAGGGGTGATCCGTTAGGATTGATGAGTTAAAATATTAAGATAGTACTGCTTTGACCGGGACTAACGAAACAGACTACGTAATGCAAATAAGACAGGGGATTAGTTATATTATCAGAGTAATTTCGTTCTAGTAAATATTAAAACTATACACATAAATAGTAACGTATTTTTCTTGAATTTTACATATAAGGTCTATCGAACAGATGTTAAAAAGGAATAGTAGTGGTCACAGAATTGTGATTCGGCAAAGTACATAGTTTCGGCAAACACATCTGTACTTTTCTGTACTTTCGCCGAGGACGGAACTGGGTGAAAAAAACAATAATTATGCTGAGTTTCGCGGTAAGTAGTGTGTGTAAGTTAGTCCATAATTTCTTCAACTTCTACTTTAATCTCTCTTCTATTCTAATCTAATCTAGTAAAACAGTTATACATTGCGAAGCATATTTATTGGCCTTTATTGGAACTATGAGAGCACGCATTGCTAACAGGAATATTGCTATACATTTTGCACTAAAATATTCGGTGAATCTGAAGACGCACACACGCTGTCTCGGACGTAACGGCTGGCAAGTATGTCTACGAAACACTACCTTATACAGATCAATGTAAGGGTGTGTTTGGTGTAATTATAAATAGATTTTTGGATTAATATTTAATAAATCCTCTGTGACGAATTAGCGTGGAGTTCTCTATGTGTTTAAAATAATGATTATGGTTGAAGCGAGTGCAACTAGCGACCCATGATTTGGAACAAAATACAGCTGATAAAATGTCTAAATACATATTCATGGTCCAGTGGTAGTGGTAATATGTGAGATAAATATTCAACCACCATAGGGACACAATTATAAGTTCTACTGATATATTGAAACTGATGCTCTTAACGGCACTGATAGTACTCGAACATAATTGGATCTTTATTTGTAATTTGACTTTGAAAGTCATACTCCTAATCAGTACACGTTAGGAATATAATTTTAAGCTGCACTTTCAATTAAAAATGTTTACTAATCAAATACAAAAACTAATCAAAAACAAAACCAATATCTATAAAGTGATTTGTTTCTAAAAACAGTATGTAAATACAAATAAAAAAAATATGTTTATAACCTAAAATCTACCAGTTTTATGAACAAAAAGCATAGAACTCAATTCGGCTGGTATAATATTTACAAAAACTTAATAAATTAAGGGGTCTGAATTTCTTTATATGATTAAGTTTTTTAACATATTTTGAAAATAATAACGTTATGCGTATTTTGTACTATTTAAACTCTATATTCATTATAATCTGTAACTGTATCAATAAATGAAATTGAAATGTATGTCTGTCATTTGAAAATAACCGTTAAAGTTATAGTATATGTATGAAGTCCTAACCCTCACCTGAAATAGACTGTTAAGGTGACTTGTTCGGACCTTCGGCAAAGGAAACCTTTGTAAAACATATTTCCAATAGTTGTGACGTGCATCCAGACCCGACTTAGACCAATTGTATGTGACTAAGACAAATATTTTTTTCTATGTATAGGTCGAACCGCAACATTCAAAATATTTGAACTGGTTAACCATGCACTATGTTTTTTTCATTTATCTTAAAATGCGTTGTGTCTTGTTAAAGGCGAGATACACCTAATTCTAATATCCCAAGTAATAATATTATGGCAATGAATAACTTAGGCATATTACGAAAATTTTAAAGAGTTAGGTAGATACGTGTAAAATACAACAAACAACGCATTTTAGCCTATTTTTATCTTACTACTTCTAATTCTCAGCAACGAAGGCACAGGTTAAAAAGCTATTAAGACACATGTTAAAAACTCATTTAAGTTTATGAATAAAATATTTTTTATAAATGTTTGTATCGTGGTTTGTTAAATTTGATCTTTAAACAAAATTCTTAAACCCGCAATCAACGATTATAATATAACTTTAAGGAGGTGTTAATTGCAAAAAAAAAAGTTTGAAACTCTGTCTGACTACGTAACTACGACGATATAGCGGCTTCTGTTTCACCTTTTTATTTTAAAACCCCAGATTCTGTCCTGATTTATAAATGCAATGAATCAGGCTGAAATATCAGGCCAATTATCTCGTTGGATTTAACAGACTTTTATTTACGGGTGTTTTTAGTGGAATGTTATCTTGTGATAACCGAATAATCACAATGTTTTGGTGAAGTTTAATGAAAAATTCAGTTTCTTTAATAAATATTTATTCAGTAGTATTGTTATTTATTAGGTATTATATTATCTAGTTCAATAGTGGATTTCTATCTTGATTTTGATAAAGTAAGTAATATTATTCAGCAAGTACACGGTTAGTTTACTGCAAATAATTAAGTGCTAAATGGGAAAATAACTAAATGTATAAGATTCTATTTGTCTAACGTAAGACATACGGAATGTGACATCTAATTAAATAACCAAAACATGGATTCTGTGAATGAAACTGTCTTTTTAGGGATAACGCTGGATTCTAGATTACATGGGATACAATGGGACTCTCACTTAACATCTCTCTCTAAGCGGCTAAGCTCTGCAGCATATGCGGTAAGGAAAATCCGCCAATTTACCGACATAGATACTGCACGACTAGTTTATTTTAGTTATTTCCACAGTGTCATGTCTTATGGCATTTTATTATGGGGGCGTGCCGCAGATATAGAATCTATATTTGTTCTGCAGAAGAGGGCTATCAGAGCCATTTATAATCTACGTAGTCGCGATTCCCTCAGGGATCTATTTAAAGCAATTAACATCCTGACGGTATCTAGTCAGTATATTTATGAAAACATCATGTATGTCAGAAAAGCATCTCTTTACAAAACGGTGGAATTGAAATAAATTATTTCAACCAAAATTTAGATTAACAAAAGTGCAAAAATCTTTTATGGGGTACTGTGTTAAGTTCTATAACAAAATACCTCCTTATATTTTTGAACTAAGTGAGAAAAAATTTAAAACTTGTATAAAACGCACACTATGTAAACAACCATATTATAAACTTGATGATTATATGGCTGATAACACTGCTTGGCAAAATGCTGGTCCAGCTCCACAGCTCTGTACATGAGTAGGTACTTATGGTGGTCTTTAGGTTCTGCTTTTTCTGAATTTTCACTTTTGAATTTTATTTTTTATTTAACATGTATCTTTTTATGGATATTTCATTATTATTTGTGACATTGTTAATTTTACATAACATTGATATGATCTATAGTTGTACTGTGTTAACATTGAAGTATTACATTTTTTTTAGTTATTATTATGATTTTTTAAGCTTAATTTAGAAAATTTTGAATTGTTTATGTGAGAACTGTGTAGTCACTTATTTAGTTAAATTTCCTATGTTGCTTGGCAGTTCTGAGTATGTCATGCTCGCCTAGAAGTCCTGCCTATGGTGGCGTATATGTCGGGTCGTTCGGTTCCCTTCAGTATGGTTGATGTGTACGATGGCTGGCGTGTGCGTCATGCTCGTGAACGGCTGCCGTTGGTCGGGGCTGGTCATCTCCGGACTGCTATTACTTAAATATGTATAGTAGTAATTAGCGCGTCTATTAATATTTTGGAATAATAGGTACGTTACATTGTCCTCACATTTCATTTACGCTTATAAGCAATGTAACCAGAAATTTGTAAAAAACATTTTGAAAAAGAGTGTCCTTGGAGTTTCTTGCCTGTTCTTCTCCATAGGATCTACGTATTGGCACAGGCAACTAGCTTCACGACTGACTTAGTTTGACTGACTCCTACTCCTGACAATTCAAAAATACCAATTATTGGTTCAATTAAAATGAATGGTTTTGATTTGATTTCATTTGATTTGATTTGTTATTTCAGAAAGTAAACAATACAAAAAAAATCGGTAATTAACTATTTTTTTAGCTACCATTTTTTAGTCTTTAGTTTCTGACATAAGAAACTCATGATTAATTCAGAAACTAAATACTAAAAAAATTAAATTAAAAGATTTTTTATTTTATTTTAGTTATCAATGCAAACCACAGTCTCAATACACTAGTTTGCTACATACATCATGTTCATCTGACACTAATTTCCTAAATTATATATTAATAACCTTGTATTTAACGATAATGACTTTACTCATGTTCTCTACTTTTACTCTTCTTTATCTGTAGGTACTTATCAATTAAAGGTCGATTAAAATGACAATTGTCTGCACGAATACTATTTTACTTAGCTATTTTACTAATGCCTCTTTACTCAGCTTCAGACAGTGATGTTTCGACCCGGACCGATGTCCGTAGATGACACCCCACGTTATCTAAGATACCATTGTTTCACTTCTTCCACTACCATGTGATTCAAAGAGTTATTATACAACTCTAAATCTAGATTTAAAATATAGTTCTTTTAAGTAACTTTACGGCGTTAAGGAGTATATAAACATTAAACAAATATTGTGATAGATTTAAAGCTGAAAATATTTCAATATTGCATATTCATACTTTTTTTGGACGATTATCGTTCCATCAAAAGTTACAGGTGGTGTAAATCGTGCGTCGCCTGTTCTGTTCTCATCTCCAAGAAGAATTGCTACTACTGTTACTGAAAATTTCCTAACCCAAGACGTCATGGCCACATGAAAACATAGACCCCCAACTTATTTCACGAAACTACGTCTATACAAAATGTTTTTTTACTATACTTATTTATCATGATACCCGTATGGTTATACTGTAAGTACAGAGTTGACATTATATGTTAAATGACAGCAATTTCATTAAAAACCATATCCTACCTGTACTCTGTTATCAAAGTTGCATCGATACGTCGTATATGGTAATCAGTTGAAGCACGATTCACGTGGAAAATCAAAACCTGTATGGAACATGATGAACTGAAAACCGTGACGGTGCACGCATTGCGGTTGACGTGGCTATTTATTCCCAAAACAACAGTGTTAACACTTCACGATACGACAAGGATACGACGATTATTGTTTTCTAACGTTTAGGGCCTGTGTGCATACTAAAAGTATTAATCGGGACAGAAAACATTTTGAACGAATTGAATTGCACGGGCAATTCGTGCAAAAACTCAGATAAACAAAAAGGTATCGTACCTTATAAATATTACTTGAATTTAGTCCCGATTTATACAAGTAAGACACGATAAACGGTATAATTATTAAAGTAGATAAAGTTCTTAAAATATTGCACTTCGTAAATGTGTACTTATGTTCGTGTTTGGAAGTAATCTATAAGATTACTATTGACACTTTGATTTGATACTATACTATATGACGTGTTTTTTATATTTTAATAGTTTTTAATATTTTCTCTTAATAGTTTTTATTAGGTTTTCATTTATTATAATATATTTTTAATAATTTATTTTATTTTATTTAAAACATGTTGCATAAAGCACATAGAGCACAGAGGGAGACTTAATGTCTCATGAAATCTCCCCCAGCCAACCTTCGGGGGATGCAGAGAAACCAGGACAAAGGTGCATTAAAAATATTATAGTTTATTAGGTAAATATGTAAACTAAATATCAAACAAAAATAGTTAAATAAAGTATATAGAATGAAATACATATCATAAACATACATACAAATATGTACACAAACAATATATATATATATATATATATATGTATGAGTAATGGTTGGTGTCCATTCTGATTTTGAGAGGAAGCGCATGGCAAAGAAGAACAGACTGAACGAAGAAAGAAGAGACTACAAACTGAGGTGTGAGAGGGACAAAGAAGAGAAAGATCTTTTAAGGAACGAAGGTTTCTATCATGATTACCACTTAAATATTGGAAATATTAAGTTAAATACGTTGGGGGAAATGGGGAATTAAGGATGGTAAATAGACGAATAGGCAAACACTTAAGCTGAGAACGGAAAGATGACACATTATAGATGATTACTCGATTTGTTATTGTAAATTGCTTACAGGTTTTTGTTAAGACTGTTACAATTTTATTCACTACTAGGAAGACCCTACTACTCTTAAAATCCATCTTAAAAACCTTTGACAAAGAGGTCCTGAGCTTTTGTTATCAGAATCAGATAAGATAGTTTAAAATTTTCATTTGCATAATTTTAAATTTATTCTGTATATTTACCGGTAACTTGGAAATTTGAATAAGCTCCGATAGTTATAAAAGTCCTTACCGCTTGCTAGCTCGGTTCAAAGGATCTTGTGTTACGGCTTCGTTGAATATCATCATTTTTCCTTGTTACACTTAAGGTGGGTATTCTTCTGTAAAGTTGCTGGGATTTCCCCTGATGGTGACAGATCATTCGTAGTATTACTAAAGAGCATAAAGAAATTCATACCGTTACCTCTGTGAAACATTACAACTGGCATCTTTGCTCCCACGTGGAGTGCATGTATTAAGTTTATCATGAGAGTTTTATAAAAGGATTTTTGTGCGGTTGAGAATATAAGAGTGCTTTCAGATGACGGACGGTGAAACGCCCTTATAGTGTTCACATGGCGAATTCTGTATTCGTCGAAGAAGGACGTAAAAACAGCTTCGTCTTTAGTGGTTTTATATCTACGTCAGAAACTGAGAGGGCAATATTGCGTTCATCCTATTTTAACATTCAGACTTAAGCCACCAGAAAGCCACTTTATATCCGGAACTTCGGCTACATGAAACTAAACTCAGTAAAGGCTCAGTAAAATTTCATATATGAATATCGATGCTATATAAACAATTATTACATCAACGTTATTATGACAAATTTTAAGTCAATCAAAAATGCACAGTATTTTTCATTTTCAATCAGTTGAAAATGTATAGAACGTTACGTTTCTATTGAAACTTCGAAATAAAAAGATAAAGATTTTATGACAATTCATGGAACACTTTCCGAGATTTGCGACAAGAAACATACGGAAGCTGAGTTTTTATATATACATAACATACATGTAGATTGATTTTTTCATCTACTATTTGTGAGTTTTGAAGTACCTATACATTTAAAGATAGAAATTTTGATGTGTATTAGTAGTATGCTTTTGGCATTTCTAGCATGTTACATTTTTATTTTAATAAACTATATGAAATAAAGCGTCATCAAACTTATGCTATGTGAAAATGGTATATGGATTTTAATATAAATGGCCTAATCCTTTTATTGCAATCACGTGTTGTCGCGTTGAAAACTCGTGCTCATGTGAACGAACGCAGTGTTGTTTTTCAATTTATTGTGAACAGACAGATAGACAGACAGACAGACGCGGCGGGGGACTTTTTTTTATAATATGTAGTGATGTGTTGTTGTTATTAATAGTTGTGTGTACTTGATAAAAAAAAAAACTATAAATTACAAAGTTTACCAAAAAAAAACTATGTTTTTTTTGGTGCTTTTGATTTCTTCATTGTTGAGACGAACATCTTATAACTTATTTTATTATAATATAATTAATATACTATAGATTTAATATATTATATTAAATTAACCTTATAACTCTTTTGTAAATATAATATTTTTCATGTATTCGTTGAATTTCTTAACTCCCCAGGTGCTGCATTATAATGGGAAAGAACTAGATGGTATACTTATCAAAGTCGTAGCGTGTTCGGCTTTTTTTCTTTGTCTTATTTTAAGTTCCCCGCATTAATTAGTTTCGGTTAATCTAAGTTTACTCCATAGAGACGTCACTGTACGGAGCAACGACATTCATTTACTTCTGGTTCTCTTATTTTGGTAAAGGTTTTGAAAACCAGATTATTTTGAATAACACCTTACTGGTTAAGGAATTCTCAAAATGATTTGAAAATTAATGGCAAAAAATAATTCACACATAATATAACATCCAAGCATATCGTACATATATTCCAAATATGTAAAATTAGTTGCATACCACTTTGTGACAAAAGAGAAATATTCTAACAACTGTATACCTATTTTTTTTTTTTTTTTAAATAGTTACCTTAATCAACGTGATGCGAGTAATAGCACCCTGCTATTGTTTTGTTATTGAGACTCATTTACATGAAACATTGTACGAAATAACCAGCCTAAGTATAATATTATCTACGTATTAACGGGAATTAACGCGATCACGAAAAGGTATTACATACCTCTGAATTGCCTGACGTTTCGACCACGTTGCACTGGCCGTGGTCACAGGCTGTTGGCGTTGCACTGGCAGTGCAACCTGGTCGAAACGTCAGGCAATTCAGAAGTATGAAATACCTTTTCGTGATCGCGTTAATTGACGTTAATACGTAGATAATATTATATCATGGAACGCGAAAGTTTAAAAGTTAGTACAGCCTAGGTATATCCAAATAATTTTCAACAGTAAACTCTAAAATAAAATTTCAATATTTACATTTAATCCAACGTTTGGCCACTAAACAATAATAACAATTTAGGCAGCTTCCGCAAATTCTCAAACAAAACGGCAAGTGTTTCTTTAATTTGAATTTTGATAGAGTTCTAATGAAGCAACGTAACGAACTTACTAAGTTTAGTACGGAGAAAATGAACGTTGTTATACTGAAATAAATTTGTTCAGCTCTTGCCCTTGACAAATATGAATATTCTTCACTTAATCGAGGGCGCAGCGTCAATAAAGCTGCTAACTTAGTTTGTCATTTAGCTTTGCTATCTTAGTTCTTCAGACGGTACGAGCTTATGTATTTAGAAAAGTATGATCCAGCCATTTGGATGAGTCTTTATTATCCTAACTATACAATTTAGGACGTTTTTGTTAAATGTTGTTTTAAGTCTTAGAATGAAACTATTTTATTAATTAATTTATTAGAATAAACTGCGAGACAGGCGGCATGCTCTTAATTTCTGATGGAGGGAATATTTTTTCTCTTGTACTCGTATACTTATTTTTACTACAATTATAGAAATAAACAAATATATTATGGTCAAAAGAAGAATACGAAACATTTATATGGTACGGTATAGCATGTACGATTGCAACATCAGTGACTTTAAACACCTTTTTGAACAGAACTTCCCCCAGTAAGCAGATAATCCTCACCCTCAATAGACTTATTTCGAGACAGAAAGGTTAATTTAGTTTGACATAAAAAATCGTCGAACCGATAAATTAATGATAATGGAAAAGGTAAGACTTTTAGGGGATATAAAACAAAAAACTTTATCAAAATTAACAGGTGGTGGCGACAGTGTTATATGTACATTCCAAAATCAAGAGGTCACCGTCGCGTCGCCTTATCGTGTACTTTTTGAGCTAGAATCAATGTTTGCATTTATTCAAGCGGTAGTTAGAACCAACTTGACCCAGAGTCGATTGCGGCTCCTCTATGTGTGATAGGTTTGATTTCAGGTAAATATAGTAGGTAATCTGTTCAGAGTATTCAGGTTTGATCAGCTTTGATATAACGACATAACTCTTGCAGTACGATAATAAAATTGAGAGTTTCTAAATTTCCAATAACCAACTTTAGGTGGAGGTAAAAATAGTTGAACTCATTTAAACAAAGGTTCTGTCATTCATGATTGTCGTTTTCACTTTTGTCATCCCTTCATAGTTTTTTTTTATGTTATAGGGGGCAAACGAGCAGACGGGTCACCTGATGATAAATGACTACCGCCGCCCATAGGCACATGCAACTCAAGAGTCACAAGTGCGTTGCCGGCCCTTAAAGTGGGAGTAGGGGAAGGGTCGAAGAGGGGGAGAGAGGGTGGAGAGGGTTAGGGTCTCCGGTAACCTCACTCACTCGGCGAAAAGCAATGCAATCATTACTTCACTACCGGTTTTCTGTGAGGCCGTGGGATCACTCCGATTGAGCCAGCTCAAACGTGCCGAAGTATATTTAATATAATTAAAAAATATATATATACGAAAAGTCTACTTTTGTACAATTTAAACTTAATTACGAAACCTACGTATTACCAATCCTTATCTAAAGGTGTTCCGTATGAAATAACATGCGCCGCTGCTTTAGGTATCCGCCATTAAGGTAATTGCCACTTGAATATTCAAGATGTCGGATTAGACGGGATACCGTGATCATCTGAACGGCTCATTTGTATGCGAATCGAAAATTTTGTATGAGAAACATCAGGCGTCGTGTTGTGTGGAGTTTTACATAAATACGGTGCAGGCGAAATTGTTGTAAGATTTCTGGGATTAATGTTGTGTTTATCTTGAGGGTTTGTTAACATTTACTAATATAGTTATGGGTTTACAGAACTTACATGCATAAGCTTGTAGACGTTTATTTCTGCTACAAAAGCAATTATCAGTAACATGCAGGTAATACAAATTTACAATGTTTGTTTTTTTTTTGCGTTTTGTGTGCAAGGATTAGTCAGTTATACGCCTCTAAGTGGCTGAGATAATAAAGAAAAGAAAGATCGAGTTGACCTTCTGCTATTGAGATTTCTTATAAAATAAGATAAAAAGTACTTACTCGTAGTTTGTCATGTTACTATACAGAAAAATTTACATGTATAACAAGATTGGAAGGAAAGAAATCCTTGAACACTGCTATAAAAACTTAAAGACATTTTTATAAAGTTTAAAGAATATAATACAATATGGCCTCTACGTGAGTTCTATTTTAACTAGGGTTATTTTGTTTAAAATTGGAATTTCCTAAGCACTATTATTGGTCATAATTCACACACTGAATAAAGGTCTCTCCCAAAATCTTTCTCAGTACTTTTCTGCTTTTTAATATTAAGCATAGATTCTATTCAGACAGTAGACTGGGCTCAATCTTGCCTTCTAGTAATAATTTTATTAATCAAGCATGAGTGACATGACTTTATTCTAAAAAACCAGCAACATTTAGATACGTAAACAAAATCACAACTCTTAAACGTAATGGGCCTTACCGATTGACCAGGTTTCCATCATAGAATTAAAATTTATACCCTTATGCATAACTAGCACTTTGACAATATATTTAAAACAATTTAGCTATTATGACTATTATTGAATATTTTAATATCCCCTGAATGCATTTTGCGGTTTTCACTAAACTGGTTCACTAATTTGGCTTTGCGCCATCATTGTGACGTCGGTGATAATAAAATTTAATCGGACTAATTCACAAAATTAACTATTGATTTTAATGTATTGCCCTGTTTCGGATGGTCGTGTATTTTAGTTTGAATAAATGAGACCGCTCTAAGCTCCGTTGAGCGTACGGCGGTCGATATCAGCTCAATTGCGTAGCAGTCTGTGGCATTCGACAAAAAATAAGACTTCAATGGTCACGCTATTTTAAATAAGATAAGATTTACTTACCTATATAATATACAGGGTGTATTTAAAAATAGAACAGTTATTTAAATCACCGAAAGGGCGTGACTCTAGCATGCAATCGCAATAAGAATTTTTGAAAAAATTAACTATGCGTTTACAAGTCATCACCGTTTTAATTTCCCAACTCGAATGTGACGAAGCTGTATAAAAGTCATCATCCTCCCCGCCTTTTCCCAACTATGTTGGCGTCGGCCGAACTTTGCTATTTTACGTCAAGCGACCGCCATCAGACCTCCACAACCCAAGTACCAAGTACTAGGCGACATCGAAGTTCTGTAGTTAGACCAGGTTGTCGAGCTTTTTAGGGCTCCAACTACCCGTAAAGAATGCCATGCAGTAAACACTACTGGTGGGGACCGGAACTCGAAAAACTACGCCGCAAGGTTAGAAAGTTGTTTAATAAAGCAAAGAACTCTCGACTTGACCAACATTGGGAAGCATATAAGCAGGCCCGACATCACTACAAGAAGCGGATCAGAACCAGAAAAACTGAATGCTGGAGAAGCTTCTGTACTAACATAGATAACAACAATCAGGCTAACAGAGTCAAAAACATTTTGAGCTGTGAAAGAGGTCACAGCCTTGGCTTCTTGAAAAAACCTGATGGGACTTATACAAAAACAGATTCAGAGACCTCAGAACTGTTAATGACAACTCACTTCCCAGGATGTCGAATATCAAATGAGAAGGACACATGGGAAGACAGTGGGGAAAATACAACAGATGATTCAGACTGGACCACTGCCCATAAAATCGTGAATCATGAAAAATTAAATTGGGCGATCAATAGCTTCCTTCCATATAAAGCGGCAGGATTGGACGGTATTTTCCCAGGCCTGCTAAGATGGTGTGATGGGTCTTTAATAGATCATCTCCAGATCATCTACGTAAGCTGCTTGGCTCACCGCTACATCCCCTTGAAATGGAGAGAAGTCAAGGTAGTCTTCATCCCCAAACCCGGCAAAGGAGATTACACACAACCGAAATTCTTACTTAAAGTGCTGGAGAGACTAATAGACAGGGAAATCAGGAGCACTGCACTAGTCAGCTACCCTTTGAACCCCAACCAACATGCTTATTCGATGGGCAAATCAACAGAATCTGCCCTACATCGAGTCGTTTCATATATAGAGGGCAATCTTAATAACAAAATATCAACCCTAGGAACCTTCATCGACATCGAAGGTGCCTTTGACAAAACCAGCTTCACCAGCATAAGCCAGGCTCTGTCAAGACATGGGGTCGATTCTACAATTGCTGGGTGGATCGACAGCATGCTTAGATACAGAGCTATACAATTTACTGTAAATATCACATCGAGAGGGGTGGTGGCCAGAGGATGTCCGCAAGGTGGAGTCCTCTCACCTCTCTTATGGAACATTGTGGTCGATGAGCTCATTACCCAGCTCAATGACCGCAAGTTCTTCACAGTGGGCTATGCGGATGACCTGACCATCCTCATCAGTGGCCGCTTTGAGAGTGTGGTATGCGACCAAATGAGGTCGGCTTTAAAGGTCGTAGAACAGTGGTGCGAAAAACACAACCTAACAGTGAACCGAACAAAGACGGAGATGATTATGTTCACAAATAAACGAAGTTTAGGAGAACTGAGGCTACCTAAACTATTCGACACCCGTCTAGCCCGTACCAAGGAGGTCAAGTCTAGGAGTGATACTGGACAGTAAACTCCTATGGAACAGACACCTGGACGCAAAACTAAATAAGGCCTGCATTATTTTCTGCCAATGCAAGCGACTCCTCGGCAGAAGCTGGGGGCTATCACCGAAAATCACACTATGGCTGTACAAAACGGTTATACGGCCAATCATCACATACGGTGCTATTGCCTGGTGGCAGAGGACGGAGCTAAGCACTGTCAGAAACAAACTACAGCAATTCCAGAGACTAGCAAGTACTGCCGTCACTAGTTGCATGCTCACAACTCCCACAACTGCCCTTGAGGTGGCTCTTGATCTAGCCCCACTGGACCTGTTTATACAACAGGAGGCAGCTGTGGCAGCCATCAGACTTAAACTGTTGGGTCTGTGGTATAACCGAGAGGGTCCCCATATAAAATTATGGAATCAAGTAGTGGAATATCAACCACTAATCGCTGCCCCATGCTGCGACAGGATCCCGAAACAACACATCTTTGAGAGGAAGTATCAAATACAACTACTTGAAAACGACCGAGATCAATCTGGCATACATGAAGTGCGAATATACACGGATGGTTCCAAGATGGGGTCCAGGGACTGGAGCCGGAGTTTTCTCACAAGATTTAAATATAAAAATATCACTGGCGCTCGGTCAACACAGCTCCATATTTCAATGCGAGTGTGTTGCAATAACCTACGCCGCGACTGCGGTCATGTCAAAAGGTATAAAGGAGTACAACATCCGAATACTGTCAGACAGTATGGCCGTCTTAAGAGCCCTGGAGGGCAACACCATTAACTCCGGTCTCATTTATGAATGCCACCAGACGCTAGAGCGTTTAGCCTCTGCCAATGGGGTGATTCTGCAATGGATCAGAGGGCATAGCAATTCATTAGGGAACGACGCCGCCGATGAGCTGTCAAGGAAGGGATCCGCAACGTCAGTGGCAGGCCCAACTATATTACTGCCACTTCCCTTTAATCAACTTCGCTCATGGGTAAGACAACGGACTCGTGAAGCGCACAACGGCCGTTGGGCCGTCACACCGGGCTGTAGGCAGTCTAAACTGGTGCTGACGGAGGTCTCACCAAGTTTAACTTGCAGACTGCTCAGTCTTAACCGACTCGACATCAGAATAGTTGTAGGGACTGTTACGGGCCACTTAGCCCTAAACCGGCACCTATTCACCATCGGTGCGACAGACAGTCCTCTATGCAGAGGATGTCTCGACGCGGAGGAAACGGCCGCCCACGTTATCCTGGAGTGCGAGGGAGTGGCCACACAACGGGCAAACATCCTCGCAGGTGCGAGATCGCTCCTAGAAGCCTGCGAACGCCCCAGGAGGCTTCTGTGCTTCTGGAAGGAGCTAGGCTGGCTCAACTAGTCAGCTTATCTGAACGCATAATGGACCATCTATGAGTCTAAATGCGGAAACAGAGTCCTTCACCAATACCAATACCCGTAACGAATGCCACATATGTTTGTGTGGCACCCGGGACCGACGGTTTAACGTCCTCTTCTCACGGAGGGGTCTCAGGGTGTTAAGAATGGTCACCCATCCTAGACTGATCTGGCTAGAATTCCTTAACTTTGTAATGTGCTAATATCTTCGGTTACCCTTAGCCACGAGACCCTCATGAAACTGTACAATATTAAAAATTAAATAAGATATTGCATATAGATGAAATATATATAAAAAATGGGAACCGGGCAAAAAATCGATTGCAGGTGCAGTTTCTCTAGAAAGCCATAAGCTAACTTCTCGGTATTTTCATCGATGGCTACAATATTCTTTTAGATGTACAGTACCTATTTAATTTAAACAGTGAATTTCAAATAATATAAAGAAATCCCTGTGGTCGCCTCGCCATTCCGCCCCGCCGAGTATTGTGGACTCGATTCCCACACGGAACAAAAAATTGTGTGATCCAGAAATAGTGCCGAGTCTATCCTTTATGTCCGTTGTTTCAATGTTGGTAAAGTCTAGGTGTTGGTCGTTGCGTGTGTTTCACGAAACGTAACGTGACTTGCTACTGGCGTCACTAGTTACGAGTACGCGTGATTTTCGTAACTAGTGTCATCTCAGTGTGCGGCTACCTACTTAGTACGGCTGCGCTACGCACGGAACGTAATCATGTCGTATCTCGTAACGTCTCTGTGGTTATAGTTACATCAGTAAACGTCTAAATCAAATGAACTTCCCTTCATAATTTATTCAGGCTAAGAACTAAATACATTAAATGAATTGTCTATTTATTTGTTTAACTTATTTTTTTTTATTTTTTTTTTATCGTGTGGAAACCCCCTCGGGTCATCACTCCACTGGGGCTGCCAGTGAGGTGGTATGTCGGAATCGAACCGACTAAAACCACACGGTGTTCCGTCATAAATAAGTCTATTGCCAGGGACTCGGGTATACCCTAGGAAGGAAGTCCCTGAGAACCCTGGCAGACCTTGGCCGCCTCTTAAACAAAAGGCAGCCGCGCCCTTGCGAGCGGGGGGGCCTTGCCCCCCTTCCAGTGTAGAGAGGCACGCGCGGAACACGGCGCGCCACCGTCTCAGGCCTGCTTCTGCTAGAGTAACGGGCAGCCTCACCCGTTACCCCCAGGCCAGCGCTCATGGAGCCTCATTTCGTGCATTTGTTCGGGCATGAGTGAGTGTGTAAAGTGTGTAAATTTTACTCGAGCGTAAAACGAGTTCTCATTGTGTAGTTCCTTAGTTAACTTGAAACTCCGTTTGAATAACGCATCAATAAAACGACGTCTCAACTTATAATAATTACTAGGCTCGTGTATGTAGTAGCGTCAAAAAAATTCACTGGTATCTTATATGGCTTGAGACTAGTTATGCGGTTACATGTTACGTAGCTAGCTACTGTAACATGTGACGTGAAATAATGCCCACACCTAGTCAAGTCCCCCGCGACCCAGGAATTATTTCTAATGAGGGAGATATCTTTAAAAAAAAGAGGAAACAGTAAGAATGAGGAGAATTAAGGATTATGGATAGGAGGTTATGTTGTTTTAAACAACACACAATCTTGATATGCAATCGTGGGAGAGCCAGTATGGCTCTCCCACGATTGCAGCCTGATTGAGCCAACATAGACGCAATGTTTCGTTGTGTTTTGCCGAGTGACTTACCAGAAGCCCTGACCCTTTCTTCTCCCCCTCTTCCCTTCCTTTCTCTTGTCTTCCTCCCTTCCTCTTGTCTTCCTCCCACCTCCTCCCCTCTGCCTCTTTCTCCCTTCTGCCTGCTCTAATCCCCTTCCCCTACTCCTACCTTTAAGTCACCTTTTAATCAAAAGTGCATTGCCAGCCAATGCACTTTTGACTCTTGAGTTT
The DNA here is from genome assembly GCA_949752705.1 of Callimorpha dominula. Classification (NCBI taxonomy): domain Eukaryota; kingdom Metazoa; phylum Arthropoda; class Insecta; order Lepidoptera; family Erebidae; genus Callimorpha; species Callimorpha dominula. Next base: position 4,455,872 of record OX456995.1, on the reverse strand, counting down.
CAGGGTCATTGGCGGCGGCAGTCACTTAACATCAAGTCTGCTCGTTTGCCGTAAAAAAAAAATGTTTTTGTGCATATTATTTCAATTGAGTTCACTGATTAAATTTAATGTCTAAATCATTTCAATTATAGAATTATGGTTATCAAACAAATTCCCACATAATCAAAATACTGTTGGCGTGATGTGAACAAAACTATTTCTGTAACAGTTAAACAAAGTTTGGAGCAGCCATAAAGTATGAACTAATTTGTCAAAGTTCCTAGTGGCGGTTGAGACCACTCGTTTGAGTTGCGTTAAGGAGTACGTATTTAACCCTGATGATATTAGGGAACGTTATTAGTAAGATACTTATTATATAAGTATTTTACTAATAACTGTATAAGTTAAATAATTTGCCCCCGCCGTCTGTCTGTCTCAAAAACTCCTTAACAGATTTTCATGCGGTTTTCACCTATATATAGAGCAATTCATGAGGAACATCTAGGTATATAATTTGTTAAGGTTTACTGTAAATTGGTTGAAATATCATGATGATTGTTGAAGATGTCTCTGCTATCCGTGCGAAGCTGGGGCGTGTTGTTAGTAATAGATAAAATTGATAGGTGAAAAGAAATTTCTTATTGTTCACATATATTTATCAACGTTAAGTACATACATACAAACATACATTTACGCCTGTATCCCCGAAGGGGTGGACAAGGACGTATTAAATATACTAATACCCACATTTGGCCAAAAAATATATTGGTCTCACTCACGTAGATATGGGTAATCACCTGGGTTAAAACACACGACTGGGTAAAAAACCCGGGTGATTACCAATGTCTACACTCACGTAATAGGGAGGAAGTTTATTGCCGTCAACCGTACACTTTGGGACTTTACCATGGGAAATTTGTGAGTATATTGAAATAGCAAGGTAGGTAAGAAGGAAGGCAATAGAAGGAATCTTTTTACAATTGAGAAGATTCATATGTTCAAAATAAATTATTGCCCCACAGTCAGGCAATGCAACATCTTAAAAGTTTTTTTTTTAAAATAACAATAGTCTTTATTTAAAAGGTTTTAAATTATTTCTAGATCACTAAATCCATAAAACTAAAGTTGTTTCAATACTTTTTAAATGTTTTCGAGATAGAATAATGTCCGTCAAATTGTAATAATTGAATATGTTATTTAAAAACAAGCTATTATTTGCCGTTTGCACAATGTAGGTGCAAATAGGCATATTTGAACAATGTACTTTTTGTGTTATACAAATAGTTGTCCCTAGTCTAGAGTGTTCTTTGTGTCCGTTGTTTCAATTTTTGTAAACCCCTCGCGATACAGAAATCATTCTTGAAGTGAAAGTTGTCTTTTTACAACGAAAAAGAATTTGAAATCTTGATTTTAAATAAAAGTTAAACATTTGTTTAGTTTTATATAAAGTCATGATTTTACATTTGTTATAAATAATAATTAGTAGGTTTCACAAATATGCTTCCGCTTCGGTGCCCGGGGTCCGCTTATAAATATGGCTCCATCTTATTCTCACTTATCGTATTAAATATAATATAGTAACAATATTTCTATGTAATCTAATGCCCAACATGAATGCCTGTAGGCATTCATGTTGGGTGAACATATCAAAATCATAGAATAGATTTTTTGGCCACGAAGAACGGATGGTCGATGGGCCTGAAAATTCTTGAATGGAGACCAAGGACCGGAAAGCGCAGCGTAGAACGCCCGTTATCGCAGTTGACAGACCACCAAGTAAAGATCGTAGGACGTCTGTGGATGCAGGCCGCTTCCAGCCGGTCTTCTTGGAACCCTTAAAGGAGGCCTATGTCTAACAGTGGACGTCCTATGGCTGAAATGTAATGATGATGATGATGAGTTGGGTCCCTTTCGCTCTATGGAAGCGAAGTGAGTTTTTAGGAGTGAAGCGGTTGCGTATTGGCACTGGTGATCGGGTTATGTGCTTATTATCAAATATAATTTAAAAAAACAGTCACTTCTTTAAGTCACTCAGGCTCACTATGCACCACTCTTGATAAAACATAGCTTGCAGTAATAAAATAAAAAAATAAGAACAGGCTTTTTCGGCCTCATAAATTGTCCTTACAGGGAGCTGGCACCGCTCAGTTCATGATAGTGCGAAGCGGCATATTCCACAAACTTGTGCAATTGAAACTCCAATATTATAATCTCGGTTGCAACGGTGTTGTTTTTGCCGCAGTTTCCCCATTAAATCGTTGTATCTTTGCCGAACACTCGCCCCGGCTGCCGCTACTCGTTTATTAAGTGCTACTTACATTGATTAGAAGGTGAAGCGAAGGTAATTTCATAAACATTTTAAAAATATAAATATAGAACATTAACGAAGGAAGCGCTTTCTTTAATTAATGTTTTAGCTATACAATATTTACAGGTTAAACTTAGTATTAATTACTTAACATTGTACGAACGTGAAAGTGGATTATATATTATTAGTAGGTACTTACTAGATAGTTAACTAAGATTGCGTTAGGACTAGGTCCACGAGAGTAATATACGGAGTAGAGTTTAAACCAACAATCACAAATATTATTACCTATTATGGCAACATGGTTACAAAGTAACTATTATCTTATCTGTACCCATTTAAATTTGACACAATTTTAAGTTTAGATTTCTAATTGAAGCCAAGCTCTAATCAATCAAATCAAGCTTAATAGAAAAACATAAAACTATTATTTATAAAATATATAGTATTTTACATAGATAAGTGTCATATAAAGACAGCTACAATATTTATTACTGTAGAGATTGCCTGGTTGTCGAAATTCAACTATAATTCATAAGTTTTAAATGTTTTGTTTTATCTCATCGACCTATTTAGTAATATGGCTCGAGTGTTCGTTTCCAGCATAAGTTGCACTTTTACTGTATAGACTTTCCGTTACATGATAGGTCAACACACATACTGGACACGTGTAGCTTGATGATGCTGTTTTCACATAATTTTAAAATTTATATCACTTATTGATGGAAGGGGGCTCGCACAACATCTTAAGAGTCCCAAGCCAACCTCGCCTGCACGTAGCCCATCCTGCTGATTAACGAAGAGGCTCTGACGCAATCCCGCCAACACGCACTGGACCAGCGCGGTGGGTTCAGGTCCACCCCCCTTATGATAGTACAACCGTTACCAAGGCCCGTAGTGAACGGCGTTTCCGGCGCGGCTCCCGGTGATGACGGTGGCCGGGGCGGCGCTGGAGCATGGGGTGCGAAGAATCCCCAGGCGGGATCAATCCCCCGTCAAACAAATACAGCACGCAAAAAGGACTCTGATAATAGACTACACATCTTAACCTACAATGTCCGAACCCTGATGAAAGAAGAGCGGCTTCTGGAACTTCAGAACGCACTGAAAGACGTCAGGTGGGACATTATAGGACTTTCTGAAGTGAGGAGGCTGGGCGAGAAGACAACTGAGACCAGTGGACTCTACGGAGTGGGGTTCATGGTCTCGAAAAAGTGGAAGGATAATATGGTGTTAAGTTCATTGGCTATTCCGATAGAATCGCAGTATTGAAACTCCGGCTATAACATAATAAATCGCTAACACTCATTCAAGTGTATGCGCCTACATCCGCGCACAGCGACGACAAGGCGGAAGAGTTCTACGATGTCCTAAACAAGGCATGCGATGAGCACCGAGGAACATGGACCATGGTCTTCGGTGACCTCAACGCTAAGGTGGGGCCGAAGCAACCATTAGACAGCGACGTAATAATGGGACCACATAGGTTAGGAAGCCGCAACAATCATGGCAGTCGTTTGCTCCAGTTTGCCTTTGGCCAAAGCCTAAAAATCTGTAACTCGTTTTACGATAAGAAACCTCAGCGTCGCTGGACCCTTGTCTCTCCAGTGAGATAGATTTTGTGTTATCATATAATAACAAAATCATACGAAATGTTGGCATCATAAATCGGCTTAGTTACAGTTCAGACCATCGGCCGCTCCGAGCGCTAATTGTATTTAACTTTAAAATTCTTAGGTAGCAACAATTCGTATCAAAAAATGAAAAACCTATCCAAAAACACTTTACTAACTTTTAAACTTTCGCGTTCCATGATATAATATTATCCGACTCAGAGTCAGCCTGTGACCACGGCCAGTGCAACCTGGTCGAAACGTCAGGCAATTCAGAGGTATGTAATACCTTTTCGTGATCGCGTTAATTCCCGTTAATACGTAGATAATACAAAAACACTTTCACGGAAAATAAAACCACATTTAACTTAGAATTACAAAACTACTATTCAGACCTCAAAATCGACACGAACGACCCGGAATCTCACTATAAACACATAAAAACTTCAATTGGCTTGGCCAGCAGAAAAATAAAACCAAATAGGAAGAACAACGACAAACTGACAGACTTGACTAAACAACTTTAAAAACCCAAAATAAGCAATAAGTAAAGGCACAAGAGAATACTATATGTTCGACAAGTTGGCGAAGCGTAACATTCGAAAAGACATAAGATCCTTTAACACAATAATGGTAAAAGAAGCAATTGAAAGAAATATCTTAATAGAAATATCTCCGCATAGCTAAACAGGGAATTAAAAAAGGCAGAAAATGGATTACCAGATTAGTTGATGAGAATGGGGTAAAACATGGTAGTAGAGACCAAATTACAAAAATTTGTACAAATTTTTATAAAAATCTTTACTCAGATGCATCAAAACCAAAAGGCACCCCAGAATACCAGTGCCATGACCCCAATTCCATCCCTCCGATAACTGGCCACGAAGTACATCTGCTCTCCAATATGCATGAAGTATAGTGAGAGCCCTGGAGACAATGGCGTTACAACAGAAGCTCTCAGGATCGCGGAACCATCACTGCTGACCGGCATTACCAACTTACTGAACTCTATCCTTTAAACAGGGAAGCTGCCAGCTGGACTATGCCACTCAAATATAATATTACTTTATAAGAAAGGAGATAAATGTGACATCGGAAACTATAGGCCTATCAGCTTGGTCTCTCATGTCTACAAAACTTTCATTAAAATAATTCAAAAGTGAATAGAAAACCAGTTGGATGCGCAACAGCCCCCGGAGCAGGTAGGTTATCCCTCGGGTTGTTCGACCACCGATCACCTTCACACGCTGAAACAACTTATTGAAAAAATCAACGAGTATGGTCAACCGCTATACCTTGCATTCGTTGACTATTCAAAAGCTTTTGACAGCCTACACATTCATCCATTTTCTCAGCGCTACGCAATCAGGCAATCGATACAACTTACGTCGACATCATCAAGGCGATCTACGGTAACAGCACCGCTGATATCAAACTTCACTTGCTTGGGCCATCCTTCTTAATAGAAAGAGGCGTTAAGAAGGGAGACCCATTGTGTCTGAAACTGTTTACCGCCGTTCTCGAGGAAGTCTTTCGAGGTCTGGAGGCCACATGGATGGACAGGGTTATTGAAGTCGGCGAAAGAAGGGTCACAAATCTTCGCTTCGCCGACGACATAGTCTTGTTTGCTCCCGACGCGTCAACATTACAGCATATGCTTCAAGATCTCAGCACGGCAAGTCTTGATGTCGGACTGAAGATGAATCGGTCAAAGACTCAGGTAATGACAAACAGCGCGAAACGTAGGGTTGAGGTAGATGGGCAACAGATTCATTATGTCAAACCAAACCTGGTCTTTGACCGAGCATCAAAAGTCCAGACTTAAGATCTGCCAACGGGCCATGGAACGCAGCATATTGGATGTCAAATTGACGGACTACGTCAGAAACACTGAGTTGCGTTCCAAAACTGGCATCGCTGATGTTGGAGTGGTGACCACCAGGCTAAAGTGGTGCTGGGCGGGACACGTCTGTCGAATGGAGCCATTCCAATGGACGAAAATAGCCCCGTAGTTTATATATGGAGGTTGTCGGCAACGGCGAGGAAGGCCGAGGAGGAGATGGAGGGACGATCTCGACACCTTTTTAAACATGTGGCCTAGGGTGGCCGAGGACCGAGAGGTAAGGAGGAGGCCTTTGCGAAGCAGTGAGACACGTGCGAGGCTAACTAAAAAAAAAAATCACTTATTGTTTAGAAATTAAACTTAAACTTGACATACCTCCATACATCAAATTAACTTAAAAAAGGGTGCAAAGTTTTGTCCTAACGTATTAATGTATAGTATAATATAATATAATATACACCCTTCCATGCATTCTGTAGATATTGAACATTTTTTTAAAGTTTTTTTTTTAGCTAAGTTGACAATTAACCACACGGTTCACCCAAAATCAGCTCTACGTTAATACTGTTGCCAAATTAGGCGCTTGTGGGGCGCAGTATGAGTACTAAATGATGCTAATTGAGCATAGTATAATTAAATTACACTTATTTGATTATTACACGACTTGTCTTTATTCATCGTAATAGTTAAAATATACTAAAAATGTTACTGATACAGGAACGAAGTGCACAATAAAGGCTTCAGAAAACTTGTTTACTGTGAAAAGCGAAATATTTCCATGCGAGCAGGTTCACAAAAATATTTCGATCACAGTCGAGATGAAGCTGTGTTAAATCTATTGTTATAAATTGGCTGTTGAAGAAGCTCTATTGGCTCTATTGTGAGCGAACTTTTATAGTGATGCCATCAGGATTCAGTATACGATTGAATTGATTGACTAATTGTGTTTATAGTTTTCAATTGACAAATAATTAATGGGATAGATTTCACGATGTGTTGTTGAACAACCTTGAAGTTGTTAAATGCGCTATTTTTTGTTTCAGTGAAAGAAGAAAGAAGTAACGAAATGCACAGTAAAAATATGATGGAAAGACGGTCTATTAAGTTTTAATGAGCAACACTTTAATTTAAAACCTTAAAAAATTCACTGGCGAATCAAGACTTTAATATATACTCTTTAAAAATTTAAATGAATACTAAGGACTATTTATTATATGTATGTATGCTGTAAGTATACATACATATAATAAATAAACATACGTATATTATAAGTCTGGATAGCGCTGTATAATATGACCCGTAAAAATATTATTATTATCATTTTCATTGCGTAGGTTAGGTCAAATTACCGTAATAATCCTGATATGTATGTCAGATGTCCAAGTGATGTATTTTACATGTGACGGGACAAAACACAGTAGATACATATTAGGTAGATTTTCGAAGAAAAGTCTAGATAGATAGATAAACTCTTTATTGTACAAAACATACAAAACTGTTTAAATACATTCTTACAAACTAAAAGTAGAGACCTTGTACAATCGGCGGCCTTATCGCGCTCAGTCTACCTATTGGTTTTGTACCAGTTCTCGAGTTTTCCTAAAAAATCTTCACAAGTGGTCTAGTTATGATCCCTAGACCCCAAAACAACCGCCAGTTAAAAATTATATATATTTATTTATATTATGTATGTACCTCAATTTTACCGGCACGATAGAAGTCGCAATTATGCACCGATTGCTTTCAAACTTGGACGACAAATCAAAAAGGCAAACATGAAGGTTAAAGTCCTGAATGGGGCATATTCTCCCAAAGGTAAATCGAAAGTCGGGGGACTGGGGGGCAGATTTTCAAAAATCAGTTTTCTGTCAGTAAAACTTTTTTCCTATGGTAAATTTTTGGACCGTTTAACATTAATAGCATGCCCGTAGTAAATACGAACATTTTTTAATATGAACCTTAAATGATTTCGTCTGTAACTTGTGGAGGGGGGGGGGGGGGGGACCAAAATTTGTTGGAAAAAAATTCATAGCTCCGAAACTGTAAACCTTTTTACAATCGGTAATATTTTTAAATGAAAGCAATTTTTTTATTTTACTCTACTCAACGTAGACATTTAAAGTTTTAATGCGACTTGTATTTTTGAAGGTGGAATCTCTATTTTTATTATGATTTCTTATATACCTATATTATATAGATAATGAATATGACCCCATACGCGAGTTCCTTTCAAATTGAAGCTTTTCTAATTCCTAATGAACTGTTTCTGTTCTTTTTGATAAAATAAATGTCTTTAAACCAAAATATCATAATATAATTCATTTAGAACAGTGGCATCCTTGATTCCGACAATCATTGCAAGTAATTTCACACTGCCATAATAAAGCTGATTGTGCGCACTTTATATGATAAATGTAATGTTCCGAAAACGGCTTTATGTAGACTCACATAATTATCATGCCATTGTGTATTCCAACGATGAATATGTAATAGAAGTATCATTTCAAGTGGTATTATGTATTCTTTTAAAATACAAACAAAAGAAACAAAGAGATAGGAAAATGATGCTACTACACATTTAGACTTTACGCGGTAGTAATATAATCACAAAGGCGTCAGACTCACTATCATACAATACATTGTTAAGCCGAAAAGCGCTGAAGTAGGTTTTTGCTCGATGTGGCCGTCACAACATTCTTAGTGACGTCTTTTAGTAAAGTACTCAACTATTTATAAGATATCGGTAAGTCTCGTTTTGCCGCAACCCTTTAATGTGACAGGTATGCTACCAACGGTGGCAACCTCACAAAGTTCAACGTTCAGCGCGATAGCTGAGAATATCGATTTATTTTTGTCTCGTACGTCTTCACAAACAAATCTAATTGAAAAATATATTACATTATACTGTGTACTGTACATACAATGTAGATATGTTTAATATTTTATTTTATTTAAATGAGCTACTCTATCAAAAATGGTTTTTTACTATTGTTGATGTAAGTATGATAAATGTTAAAAAGAAAAACTCCTGAATCACGTTATAAATTTATTTGTGAATGTTATTTTATTTACTATACATATTATTTATATATTATGTTGTGTGACTTGGTTTAATACACTGGATTATGGTCTAAAGAAAAGCTTCTCTATTTACTGATAAGTAAAAAATTCTCATCTACCTTCATTTACTGTACACAAAAATTTTTGGAATACTAAAGAATGGAATGGTAATTGGGTAACTTTATAGGTACTATTATCATATCGTTACTTATATTCATGAGGTAGGGAACTGATGATCTGTTTTACAGGTATATCTATGTCTGTCTCAGACACTAGAATAGAATAGAATAAACTTTATTGTACACCAAAATAATTATTTTACATGCAATGTGTGAGTAAAATTAAATTTATTTTTATTAATATATTAGATACCTTCACTTTTGGTGATGAACACTCAAAATATATCACGAATAGAAAAAAAATATACTTATTTATTAAAATAAATGTTACTATTACGACAGATACGATAATTACTTCGTCACTACTACATTACAACTATGCTGAACCAGACTGAGACAACATCTTTAAGTTTTAATACGTAAGTAATCATTTTGAAATAAGACTTCAATAGAATTCATTTAAAAGTCTTGTAGATTACTAGAATCTACCTAGCATTTTAGTTGGTATACGACTACATGACCTGACTGATGTAAACATAAAACGGTGTTAAACACACCTGCCTGTGCCTGATATAGCGGTTCAATTTCAAGCGGAAATCTCTTATAACCGTATTGTAATCTAAATCATAAATCCGTAAATCAATTACAGAGATATATACATGAAAACGGCTTAGTTAGACTTCGTAGTAAAGTATCAATAATCCCTTTAAGATTGGACTATTATTTTAATATTTATAGCTTTGCTTAATTGAGATATTAAACCATCGTATTAAAAATTAAAATTTAATCAAGTCGGGTTTGAAGTTTTGTGAGTTATTCAACATTACGTGCTGTAGCCCAACTTCACTTTTGCGTAGCTATGATTTACATTAAGGCTGTTATAATAATAATGAACTGCGTAACTTTAGAAAAGGCAGGTTCTTGTGATTTTAGGCTAAAATATCTAAACGTTGAGTTTTAGATTTCAATTGATATTATTTGGGAAGCGATATGTCTTCAGTATAATAATCTATTTTTACTATATTATAGCAAGATATGACGTTGTATCATATACATAATGTATTAATACATAGAATTATAAAAATTAGATAGGTAGAATAATAACTACTGAAGTTTTCTGGTTGAAACGATTTAAAACTTATCATTTATGTCTATCCTATATCTTCTACTGTAGTCTATGCGATATAACTCTAGCAAATCTACTTCATACAAATGACAGCATGCTGTCATCTGAATACAATGAACACAGCTTCCACGATGTAGTTAAACATCTCATTCCCATACTAGATCGTGTCAAGGCGAACCAGTGATCGAGTTATAGTTTACAGAGCGATTTTCTGTAGCTTTAAATTAATGAATTCCCAGCCAGCTACTGTATAGGGGTACCCGCATTGTGATATATATTTAAATGCCCCCAAACGTCACGAGACCGATACTGACTCAAATTAACCACATACATGTACTCAATCACATGTGAAGAGGTACTTTTATCCTCAAGCATTAGGTACTACGAATAAAAACATACCCTCCATCTTACTATAAACACACAAATAGAAGCTGTAACGGGCTGCGAGTCAGATTTATATCGGCGTTACATAGAGCCTGAAGGAAAATTGAGCAGAAAAAAAGGGTCGCGAAAAATATTTCAATATGCCATTCACATTTTTTACGATCGTCATGTGTGCCGCCTTACGATTGTGCAGAACCGCAATATCGGCCTATACTTTCATTTCTGTTCGCTTTTTGTTAGTTTATAGGCGGTTTGAACAGTTAAACAAATTATATGGGATATTTTTTCTAGTTATAGAGAGACTGTTTTGGTACAATCGTTTACATCATTTGGATTTACTCTTGGACTTGAACTCTTCAAAGTTAAAATTCTATTTAATCCTACTTAAATTCGTACCTATTCCAGAAAGTAATGATATAAGAATAAATGAGTAAATTACTTGGCTTTGCATTTCCTCGTACCAACGTACTACCCGTGCCCTCGATTTCTATATTTATTTACTCGACATTTTCCTATTTACTTTTTGTTAGACGAGAGTCATTATTTTTCAATCACCATGCTCCTTTGGTTTCACTACGAGTGAGGCCGTATTTTTTCATTAAATAGACAGATAGATAATACTTTATTTATACACTGATTGTTACAGATAATATGACACATAATAAGTGTAGCATTGAAAATGTACAAAGGGTGGCCTTATCATTGAAAGCAATGTCTTCCAGGCCAACTTAGGATGGACTAGAACGATTTTAATAAACTATATTTTATTACAAGTTCACTTAATATTATGATTCTAATTTAATTCTAGATAGATATACATTTTTCGAATAAAAGAAGAGCATTATGGAAAATATGTTAAGGCAAATCTCTTAATTCAAGCACTTATTTTAAGCGCTAGAGGATATATTATCGGGTAGTGTAATGTTATTGTTATGGAAGAGCGTGGCCTTCTGATACAAGTGTACTCGTATATTACAAACATGCCACCTCGCTTTTATGCGCAGTCGGGTGAACACCAGAATCCATCAGAAGCCACATCGGTTTGCTTACAGAATAGGGACACTGTTAGTATAGTATGTGACGGCACATGGCGAAACGAAAATATCAAAAATATCAAAAAGTGGAGGTGGATGAAGAACCTTTTAGCTCACGATGTCGACGACGGAGGGCGTGCACCGCTGAGCCAGTCAGCCTGTGACCACGGCCAGCGCAACCTGGTCGAAACGTCAGGCAATTCAGTGATATGTAATACCTTTTCGTGATCGCGTTAATTCGTTGGGTCTTTTGAAAGCTTTTTATATGTAGTTTCTTGAGGAAGCCAAATTAAAATTGTATCCCTTTTCTAAGGAATTCAAGATACCTACAATTTGTTTATACTACTCGAATACGTAGTATAGGACTCGTAGTAAATAGAATCATACTTAAATCCAGTGGTTCTGGATCTATATGAAAGGAAGGAATTTTTCCATTGACGATTGTTGGTAAGACCTACTCTGCAATAGGCAAGATTATCCGCATGTTTTGAGAGTGGAATTCTGTATTGAATTTCTTTATTCATGACACCAGAATTTTCAGGCTTTGTGTTCTCTGTGCTGGAAGACTATTCCGTTTTGAGACTACCAGAAACTTATAAGCAAGACACTAAAGCGTCATCTAAGGTAAATAATATGAATATAAAAGGTATTTAGGTAGAAGGTAATAAGCAAGAATAATTTTAAATCTAGGACATAATCGTAAATTTTTATGGAAGTTAATATATGTTGAACAAGAAGTTAACTAACACTATCTTCGGCCTTTTTTTTAACGTATGGAAACCCCCACAGGTCGTCACCTAACCGGGGCTAAGCAGTGGTACGTCGGACTTGAACCGACTTAAACCACACGGTGTTCAAACACAGATCATATTGCTAGGATGTCAGGAGTACCATTGAAACGAAATCCCTGTGAACCCTGGCAGACTTTCCTAAACTATAATCAAGATAATCCAGAGAACGTTTTGTAACCTACATTCCTACTTTTCATAATCAAAATTATTTCAAGTAAACCCATTGTAGGTATTTTTGAATTGTCAGGAGTAGGAGTCAGTCAGTATAAGTCGGTCGTGAATGTAGTTGCCCGCTCCAAGAAAGAAACTCCAAGGACACTCTTTTTAACATAATTTTTTACAAGGAACTTGGTACATTGCTTATAACTGCAAGTTTATTTTTAGTGCATAGTTTTAAATTAGTACACACAAATTAAGAGCCATTCACGAATTGCCAGCTCTGTAAAAACCTCAACATTACGAATTGCTGTGAAGGAAGAAATGATAATTACCTCGTTGACAGTAAGCGCTTAATTAAGGAGCTCTGGAGACTACACTCTATATAATACAGCAAAAGGTTATTTACAATAGTCTTTAGTGAACGAAATAGTTTTTTATACAACTACTGTGGCATAGATACAGTTTTCTTAATCGTTTTCTTCATAAAACTAAAATAACAACATTCCACCCACTCCAAAAAAACACCAATAACTGTAGACTTTACTTACAAAGGCCATAAACTTCTTTTAGGACTAGACGTAGACTCGCACATTAACTGGAAGTCGCATATTAAAAGGACAAGAGCCAAACTGTCTACATTTTCATACGTTTTCCGTGAGATAAAAAGAAACGGCTGAATTTAAAATTGCTATGGCCACATACTATGCATATGCTTATGCTTGATTAAAATACGGAACCATCTTACGGGGAAATAATATAGCTTACGGGGAAATAATACATCTATTGCCATTATTTACACAGAAAAAAAACGAATTAGAATCATAGTAAACATCGATGAAACAGATAGTTGTCAGCCTCACTTTCAAGCACTTAACACCTTTACTTTGCCCAGCTAATATATATTTGAAATATATTATGTAAATTTGTCCGGAAATATCCAGATTTTTATAATAAAAGGGAAGACACACAAACCAAAATTATACTTAGACACAGAAACAGACTTAATCTGCCTAGCTCACGACCAAACATGCACTCGACTAGTATATTTGTAATGTCTTTTTAGTCTATAAAAATATATAATAAACTACCAGATACTATAAGAAATGAAAATAGATACTACAGTTTTATAAATAAATTAAGACAATTTCTCCTCAACAAAAGCTATTTTAACATAAATTAATACTTTAATGACAAATTAAAACCAAATTCAATATACCTATAATGATTTAAAATTTACCTTTCAAATAATTAATATTAATATTTTTTAAATATTAGATAAAAAAATTAAAAAAGATGGAATCTTGGTAGGTAGATTCAGAATTTTTAATTACTTATTTACGTTTAATTATTGCGGCAAAATTATAAAAATTATACAAGTGGCTCCAACGTTTCTTCTCTTCTATCTACTTTGCCGTGCCAGAATAAAAGGGAAGACACACGAAAATTATACTAAGACACAGAAACAGACTTAATCTAAAGCTATTATTATTATATCATTATTATAGCTATTATTATATATTATTATTAAACATCAATAGCAATAAAGAATTGAAATTGAAATTAATTACCAAAGTTTATGGTTAAAACTAGAATCTATAATAAAACAAAATTTCTAGTTAGTCATCGCTAAATTCAATAGTAATAATAGCACAAACGCTATTTTATTAGAGAATATTTAAATATTTTATTTAATGGGAATGATAGCCTGGTGTTTGGTTTTTATCACTTATCCGTCGCGCTCTTATTGCTCCCGGCATTTCTACCATGCTTGACCCTATTGTATTAGAAGGAGACAAAGACAAGGGACACGGCAGTATGTTTGTAGTGTCTTAGAAAATGGCTTCGGTGGTGTGCATTCAACTGGTATCTTTTGAATTTTAAAGATTATCTTTTACTCTCTTCAACTATAAATGTATAGAACATTTATAGTCCGAAATTAATAATAATAATTTCCTGGTATGTTATTAGTCAGCGCTATCTATAATTCTAGGCCCAAACTCTAAAATATAAATCTAATTATACTAAAAACCCAGGCAAATTCAAATATATAATCAAGCATTTAAATTATATTTAAACTGAGCGGGAATTGAACCCGCGACCCCCCTCGTTGCAGTCAAATGCTCTACCAATGTTGACGATTGATCGAATGTTGACGACCTCTGTGGTGTGGTCACAGAGGTCGTCAACATTTTTTTAAATAAGGTTAACGTGGTGAGCTATTCCAGGTCCAAGAAGTATTTATTGTATTGATATGGTTGTTTTGCCTTAACCTCTTAACTTTCACAAGAAAAACAAGGATAATTTTAATGACAAATTAATGTTTTTTGTAATTATTAATAATACTAGAAACATGCACATGTATGTGTACATGTAGTACTTAGGTTCATGTAAATGTAGAGTAGTTGTTATTATAATAGTTATGTAATATATTTCAATTCTCTTTATTTTTATCAGTGTTTGAACTTCTAGTGAGTCCCGTGTTTCTAATCAATCTTCTATAAATATACGAGTATATGTTTTCTTAATTATTAGATATTTATTTAGAAAATCCGTTAAGTCGATGTGTGATAGACACATCGACCACTGAGTTGATGTATCTCTCGTACTTTAATCGTGTGAAAAACAATATGTCAATCACAAATGATCGCGCTTAAAATAACTTTCACCAGAAACTTTAGTGTTAAGTTACTGCAGTAGGTAGGGTCTTCAGGAGTCCCTAATTAAGCGTTTCGTGTCAACAAGGTAATTATCTTTTCTTTTTTCACAGCTACCAAATTCTTGGCAAATTGGAAACTTGTGAAATATTTTTATTAATTACGACTAACTAAGCATAGTCATTGATTAAATAAAAAATGACTCCTACAAGCTGATGTATTCCTAATTCAGGTTCTTTTATATTCTAATATTTCTCCTTCTCTGATCGTACACTCAAGTGCTAGTGAGACAAATGTGCACCACAAATTACCTGTTCCTAACTGTATAGTCTATTTAAAGGTTGCCTGTAAGAGATTGTAGACTGCGATAAGGCCACCTATTGTACTGCTGTTTCTAATGTATTTATTTTTAATTGTATCCTATTTATGGTTTGCAATAAAGAGTATCTATCTATCTATCTTTTGCTAACATTCTTTCACAATAACAAAATTGATGATTAAGTACGATATTTGTTTTAAAGACGTGGGAAAGAAACTTCTTCTGGATCTTTGGACATGCTGTTTTCATCTAAATTTCCATACCTTATATTGGAATTTACTTAAAGCGCGTACCTATAATCAAGAAACGATTTGTATTGGTACGGACAATAAAATTTTCGTTGAAATTTCAACGAAATATTTCCGTCCGTAAGCATAACGAATCGTTTCTTGATTATAGGAACCGAGCATTATTGTATTTCAGAATCCCCATTTTTTAGTAATCTATTTTTTAAATAATGTTTATAGTTCTTAAGGACGCGATAGAGAAAGATGCAAAAATTATGCTTGCAACACTTGCTTAAACGTTTACAATGTAAAAAAATATACCCATATCTCACACACACACATATGTGACACTCAGAAGACATTATTAATTTTGACGATGGTACATGGTGATACACAATTTATGTACTAACATCTTTATTGCAAATTCATGTTTCGCAAGATTAAATGATTTTGCAGTGTATCCCTCTAGAGACCACGTTATTACAGGAAAATGCGTTCTATTTTTTTTGCACTTAGAGCAATGTAATTTTCTGCGGTGAATACGTAGTCAACGTGAGCCGCAGCTCCTAGCCGTCCGTGCGATCGTGTGATTGATAGGTATCTAAATCTTGGTGTCTAGTAAATAGAATCCACATTCGCAATTAACATCACATTAAAAGTACGGATCGCGTGGACACTGCGCGGTGGCTGCAAGAAAATTTTCGCAGCGTCTAACCGAGTCCTTACAATATTGTTATGCAAATATACCTCTTATTTTCTTTTAGTCGTATAATTGTAATGCAGTACGATCACTTTATAATTAACGAATAAGTGATATGTTTCAATATGCTCAAATTTTTTCTATAAATTGTTACAGTTATTTCCAAAGACAAATATACTTCTCAATCAAATAAACATAAAAAAATGATCATTAAATTCTGTCATTAATGTTTTCGATTCATAAGAGGGGAAGCGTTAACGATGTACCTCATTAAATTGAACAGGCTTGTTTCCTCTTTGTGTTAGAAATATGGTGGAGTACGGGATTCAAAAATATTTAACCTTTCTTAATTAAGTATATTAATGTTTGTTTGAAGCTTAAAACATTTTTTTTCTTCTTTGTCAAGATTAATGATACGGAAAAAACTACATTATTTATACGCCAGTATTCTGTTGTTGTTTGAAAAAGTATTTAGGTTATCTTTGAATAAGTGCCATTGAATGCTGTCTTATATAATAAATGACTCTTCACTGTGAGTTTTTATATTAACTATGTGTAATCTGGTCAAGTTGCTTAACGTCAATAGAAATAGGTTTAGGTAATGACTTTTAATTAACTATCCCTATGCGACTATGGCCTAAAAAAACGCTTTTGAGAGATATTCAATTCATCGCCAGACATAAAAAAGTTTAGAGTTAAAAATAAAGAAGAAAACAAAGTATAATATATGTATTCTGTGATTGATTAAACTTCTTAACTTTGAGCGTTCTCAATATGATAATGACAATGATGAAGATACTGCAATGTAAACACTGTAGTAACTTTGCAATAAACAAAGCAGCAATAACTTGATGATAAAGCACAAAGAAGGAATTCCTCTTATTCTTCAAATGGAGATCTCGGAACGGAAAGCGCAGCGTAGGGCGTCCACAAACTAGATGGACAGACGATATTTTGTATAGATTGCGATTCGTCGGTGGATGCACGCCACTCCTAAACGATTGAAGTCATTGAGGGAGGCCTATGTCTGAAATGATGAAGATGATGATGAAATTCTTCTTACGATTGTATTCATATGCTTACAGAAACTCTAGTGCTATCCCTTTACGATACTGGTACACCGCGTAATACCCTGTTAATCATCTTATAGTTGCCTTAACGACCTTATCGGTAACAATTGCCTCCTTTTCAGTCGAGCACTACCAATTCCAGCAGAAAACCTTTATTCTCTTCTTCTCTTTTCGGTCCATCCACTCATAAATTGTTCCATAATAGTTACCTACCCATTTTTGATTGAATCCCTAACAACGTCTATCTATATCTTTATGTTATTATATTACACAATAAACTTACATATCCTTACCACCTTACCTTCCTAACCGTTTTGATATTCAACAAAATCTCAGGCGAAAGTTAAATTCAAAATGAGATTGTTTAAAAAAGTTAATAGGGTAATTTCGGCAAGGCAATCTCATAAAATTATTTAAATGTTCCGTAATAAAAAAAGGTCATACGGCTGCCTATAAAAGCCTCTTAATTGCGTATAGAAGTGCTGCACACCAGAAGCAATAATTTAAATGTAAAGACAATATTCAATGGCAATTGTCAAGGAATAATAAATATTCTCACGTTTGCCTAAGTACGTACTTTATTGCTAACGCAACTACGTTACTGAAATAGTGGTTAACTAAAATAATATAAAAGTTGGTCGTCGACCTCTTTAAAACAAACAACTCCAGTTATCAAAGTAGCTACCAGCAACGCTATACCATAACTTCACAACATTTCGGTGTGTTATTTCCCTCTGTGGGCTCTTTTAATTACTGCCTGCCCCTACATGTATCATAAATTCTAATGGAGTCAGACCTACCCGTTCACCCAGCCCTCCGAGTCCGCACCCGCGCCGGCACAAATTGCATTTTAGAATTTAAACGTACACGACCTACATTATACTCCTGATCGAAAATTTAAATTTTGATAAACAAATATGCTTCAATATTTTCGGATTGTTGATGACAAAACATTGAGTTTAATATGAACTCGTCGTCGTTTCGGTGATGTGAAATTGTGTTGAGGTCTAAAACATATATATTTTTTTAAATGTGTTACAATTCCACATATAGATTGCAATTTCGTGTATCTGAAGAAGAAATGAAATCCTTTGGTGTATGTATTATTATTATTTATTTATTATTAAAAAGACAACTCCCGCATTAGGAATTACTCCTGTGTTGCAGCGGACTTTACAAACATACAAACAACCGACACAAAGAACACCCAGACTCAGGTGGGAATCGAACCCACGACCTGTAGCATAGCAGTCAGGGTCACTAACCACTAGGCCAACAAGCCAGCCTATGTCTGACTAGTTGTCTGTCACTGTTTTTTTTTAAATTTTCTGGGTGCAAAAAGTTTTTGAACCACAGGGTTTCATAAACAATACTTTCTTAGGGCATTTTAATATGTTTATACTTTGAAAAAGAAACGCCCAAGTAACATCAAAGAAAACAAAGACAGTGTTTGAAAATGAATTTGGAACTTACTATGTTCATACTTTACACAAATCAAAATCAAGAGTCACACACATAAAACACTAAAAACATGCTGCTGAAAAATAAATGACTGTCGCAAAAAAATGACAGAAAGAGAGTTTCTAAAAACAAATGACTTCTCCGGAATAAATATTAGGTACTGTAAAAAAATAAACGACTCTTACAAAACAAATTAATATAGAGAAACAGATAAAAGGTATACAAATATATCAAATATCTTTCCGATAAAAAAAAATCCTTTACAAGAGAATCCAACAATCTGTTTTCTTAATTACGTTAGCTCAACAACATTAGAATATTATATTACATCATCCGTGAATTTATATAACATTAAAAAGAAATTACAAAATTATTATTTTAGTTATTATTGCCCTGATATGCCTAATTATGTTTCATATACTAAAATATTACGTATTATGGAGCTACTCTGTTTTGCTATCCACGTTTCTAGACTCTATTTTGCTCCTGAGAATTGCCAAAATTCAACCCCAATAGTCATATTTTTCCCAACCGGGGTATCGAAACCACACCATGATTGTATGCAAACGTATGCCACGGGATCAACGACACTTTTTTTTTATGATATTCTCATTTAAATTTAATTATATATTTGCAAAACATTATTTATTCTTGTACTATTAATGAATTACTGAAATATAACATGTTTATTTCGGCAAGCTCTGATGAAAGTTTGGAATTATCTTTCAGTTGGTAATCAAATTAGGGTTTCATGATTACAAATTATATCTGAGGTGCCGAAACTCGGGTTTATATCTGAGAGGGACATACGAGTTATTTTGTAATAAAATTGTCTACAACAATAAGTAGTGGGGCCACTTGCATATCTACCATACTATCCTTTCGAACGTTGAGCTTTAGCAAAGGAACTCATAAGCAGAAATAAATTTAAAATTTAATATACCTTTCAGACACAAAAAGAAACGCACTCCAATCGGTTCATCCGTCTGGGAGCTACGATGCCACTGAGAGACACACAGATATATCAAACTTATAACACCTCTCTATTTGCATATTCTGTGCCACATTATGAATAGAAATATTAAACAGGAACTAAGTAAGCTTGTGTTATGTACACAAAATTTATTTTCATAAAAGTTACTTAAACAACGTATTTATTATAATCATAGTAAAGGGTTTTTAAATGAGTATTGATATGTTGAAAGTTGAACAGTTATGTCCAGCTTTTAGCTATATACGACAATGTTTATGATTCCCACAGCACCTTCTATGCTTAAGATTTCTCTCCGCCATTACATAGATCTCAGTATGTAATCTATGACTATCCCTTAAAGCCTGCTTACTTACACTAGGCTTTACAAAGGTAAGAAGAACTACGCATATGTCGGTGACCTTATAAACTTCTTTATCCGAGATGACTTTTATTACAAACGTGAGACTAATAAAGTAAGGCCGTAACATTCCTGCCAAAGTTGCATCGAAATAATTCAATGGATTTTGATAAAGTCGTAAACGGAACGTGTTACGGTGTCGTCAACCTTACAACTGCAAAGTAAGCATGCTTTCGGCTTGAATACTTTTGAGTTTGTACTGACTTCGTGTCATAAAGCGTGCGTGTTTAAAATTTACTGCCTTAGAAATTCAAACGGAGTACGTTTTTTTACTCAATTTTAATAGCAGTAGGTACCTACGACTTCAATGATCTACTTAAGGATAACGGTTTTGCGGTGCTTTTATATTGAGTTACTGGATACATGGGTGAAATGATTCGTACCTAGTGGGTAAGTAGATATACACTAACCAAAGGTTCTTAAAAATTACGGTAAATATACAAATTACGACTTTGCCGTAGAGTGCCTTTTTACTACATAAGTAGCTCAAACTGTTAGTGTATCATCAAAATAAATCTTGCAATTTCTGTAAACCGTTTGCAATTTCTGCTGCGGAACTATTTTGAAAATTATTTCTAGTACAGGTTAGTTCTGTAAAAAGTAATGGTCATCTCTTAAAGAACAGTGTTTCACGGCTATTAATAACCGAATGAGCTCAATTGTTTATGTCTTAGCAATCTGTAGTTAAACTAACCACTACGGTATGTCTGCATTATTTATTAGCAGCAGAATAGAGTTGATTTTTTTTTAGTATAAGAGTATGCTTAATATCCCAAAAACGATGAAAAATAACAAAATCTGAACATAAGATATAATAAACCCCGGACTAAAACGAATGTAAAAAAACTACGTCGCTTGACTTACATACTTAACATACATATCACATATATACATGTACTTTTTTACATTGTTAACCAGAATAACTCAGCTTTATGTATCTAGTTACAAAAATCAAAAACTTACTCATAAAATTGCAAAAGCTCTTGTCCTGTCGTAACATCCGTTTCTAGCTCCCTACCTTTAAAGTACCTCGCTGTCAAATTTTAGGTTTCTAGTACAAAAAATCTTGGACTTTCAAAGAAGCTTGCGAGAACCCTGATGCCCCCTAAATCCGGCCCTGTCGCAAAATCCACTCTTAGCTGACGTCTCTACTCATAAATTACATCCCTGCCAAATTTTATTATCTTTGATAAAGTAGCTTTTCAGATTTCGTGATTAGTCAATAAAATAGTCAGTGAGTATCCTTTCGCTTTTATATAATATACAGATATATAGCATAAAATTCAGGAACATAGGAGATATTTAATAATTTGTGAGGGAACTTGACTTCTAATGATGCGATGTCGCGCCTGTCGTTAGAACATTGTTCGAGCGTGTCGGGAATTCCGATTACTTTGACAAAAGACGCGGAAACCTGGTTGTGACGTCATTATGTGACGGGAAAAAATGTGTCGACAAAATCAAATTAATTACTCTTGATATAGTATGAAATAAGGTTCATTGTGTACGGTACATTTTGTCCTATCAAAAAGTCAGGTTATTTATATAACTGACGATGCAACCAAGCATCTGGGCCGCCTTCTACTGTAATTATACAGAGTGTTACAGAAAGATGTGGCCATATTTTAGAGTCTTATAGTAGACCCAGTTAAAAATATATTTATAATATAATTAACGTTTTATAGAAGTATCACCGACTTCAATGTAGATTACGAGATCCCACCGCTTGATTCTACGATTCTACATGTATCTGTTTTTTTTTTTAATGAAACTTAATTTAATTTAATGATTAGTGAGTATGCAACGCATTAGTTTCGGATTGATTATGAAAAATTTGTAGCAATTACTTGTTATTAAATGTAGAGTAATTAATTTATTTATATAAATTGCGACTATATGTTTTAATAAATGATACGTCATTTAAAAGGATATGATGTGAAGAATTCAAAAAACAATGGTCGCCACTCCGAGTCAGCCGCAACCTTTGGGTTGCCAGGTGTAAACAGGTATATTACTGTTAATTAGTTCTAGACTATAACAAATTGTAATAATCTGTATTCTTAATCCTTTAACTTGTCACCCTTAGAGGTAGAATATTTTCTTCAAATTTAAATGGGACCTACCTCAAGTGCGACCAATTCACAAAAACAAAAGATATTAAAATTTATTACATACCCTAACAGTTTCCTAAACAATCATGCATTCAAAACAACATGGAAATGAAGGTATGTGAGTAATTACGTACTTGCTATAAACTGGTATTCGCATATTGACTAACATGGGTTTGATAATTTAAGAGTTAATGTTATCTACTCATACCATATTGACTGTTGTAAGGTGATTGATAATTTTATTACAGTCAATTTGGTGATTTCTATTTCCGCAGCAGTATAGCTTATGCACGTTGATCGGTATCTACAGTTTCTATTAAATGAAAAAGTTTAATCGGTCATGTTCTAATAACCATAATTATCTGAGTTCTCTACCACATATCACAAATAAATCCAACATCTGCTGCAATGCAATGCCTCTTTAAATTTTTCCTTTTTGCTGTTAAAAACTTTCACGCAAGTACTAACAACAAATACTATCTACAGTTCACGTTAAACGGATAAGCGCTGTCCAAAGGCATACCAAAAGAATTGTTCCACATTCAGCAAACGAAGTTATTTCTACCTCAACTCGAAAATCATTTGAATGATTTTTTATTATTTTATTCTTGTTACCAAGTACTTTAAGATTCGTTTTCGCCTTCCTTGGTCATTCCAAGTTTTCTACAGACTAAACTTTAAATCACTTTCAGTTTAAAATGTTTTGTACATGTTCGGGCGAAGAAGGGAATTTTAAGACTGTGGGCTGAAAAGCTAATCAAAGTTGAAATAAATCTGACAAACATTAAAATAAACACTTAATATTACTTATACAAAACACTTATTTTCTATTTACAACAAAATTCTTACGCTCCGTTTTATGTTAGTGATATTATGTATCCTAATGGTTGTAGCATCGAATGAGCAATCGAAGGGTTGCGGATCCGAATTCCATTGAGTAGGTACTTTGTTGACGTGAACCCACTCCTAACATAAGCAGTTAAATGTTGAAGTTGAATGAGGTAAGTAATCTTTGTTTTGTGATCACATGTCAAATGTGAAGAACCTATAAAATGTATAGTTTGTATAAAGAGCTATATCAATTTATAATGAAGTAAACGTACCACTTCATTTTAATATTTACAACAGTAAAAGGATGGCAAACTAAATTTACTTGGTACTTGTTAAAGGGATGTTTGGCTAAAAAATGAAAGGGAAAGTAGGTTCATTCTCCTCTAATTGAACGAGTTTGCCAGAAGCGGTGGATATATTATTATCACCTCTCATGGTAATAGTTTGGTATACGGGATAACGTTTGGTTTTGATCGGTTCAACATTGACATCATTAGTTTGTCGTGCTCTCAGCGGACAAGTATTGTTATAAGCTCATGTTAACAATACTCAATATAAAATGAAGTGTTTATCTAAATTATGTAGTTTACTTAAAATTACGATGCAGGTCTTGATTGGCGTCAATCACTATTTGTCTGCAGCATATTTTTAATTATGCAGACCGGAACTGACTTTGTTGTCATGAAATATTGTTATACCATTTTGTTTCATATATTCTATATAAATTTTCTCTATAAGTATCGCTTGAATAATCTCCACCATCCTACCCCATTACAATAAAAAAGCGTTTAGTTACCAGGACAGCGATTCATTGTACATAAGCCATAAAAGCACAATACACAAACTCTAGGGTATCATTTCATGCTGATACAAAAAAGGGTTTGTGAACTAATTAGCTATTTAACTTAGTAATGTATTAACTATACGTCTGCACTATTGAACTAGTACACATAAGGTTCACTGTTATGAAAAATTTAATTGAATTATCAAACTTATATTTGAATGGACTGTTTCCATAAGAATCTAACACATTAAGTAAATAGTGTTTTTAAGGAATGAAATTAAAAGCTTTCTCAGTAATAGGACGCTACATTGAAAATGTGGCATCATTCACACCGTTACAATAAACTGAATCAAATATTTGAATTAGGAAAAATCATTGCTTTGTTCGGTCAAACGATTCACGAATCGGATTCTGGTTGGGAACGCCCGAAGTGTCTCGAGGGAGATCGGGCGTTCGTCGCAACTGCAACCGCCACAGAACAAATTCAATTTTGTTCGTTGTCGTATTTGCCCAGTCCATTTTGGTATTGCTAGATAGTCAAGATCGATAAGAGAGGGTAGGTTTATTTTTAGGTACAGAAATATCTTGCTAACGTTTTAAGTTAACGGGTTAAACTTTCTATTTACTCCTTACTCTCCTTCTTCCTCTACTCCCTACTCTTACTTCTTACTTTTTTTCTTTAATACAGCATTGCAAACGTTGAAATACAAATAGAATGAGTAGCTCGTGTCGTATTTGAAAGTCGCAACTAAAGCGATTAATATAAGCAAATTACTTTTATATAAGTAGCGTCTTTTATTACATTTAATGGCAATGTTTTGAGGCTTCTGTAGGCTAAGCCTGAACACAAGATTTTCAAATATGAAATATATTCTGTTACTAATTTATAAATCATTTGTGCCAGAGATCATAAATTAAAGTCATTAGTAATTATCACATTCCTTCGATTTCAGTCTTTATTATCTTAATTGAATGTTGACAAAGACCAACAGGGTGATGTAATGTTTTCGTGATCGCGTTAATTCCCGTAAATACATAAATATTATTATATGGTGATGTAACTTTGACACTTTTATGTAGGTGGAGTCTAATAACTGTTAGTTCATTTCAACTTATTGATTTTGTAAATATTTAGTTTCACTTATTATTGTCTAAACAAATCTTAGAAGTAATTTTTAACCTAGTACGATCCTATTCACACCGAACGGGCCGTGTCGGAGCGCGTTTTTAGCATGGTGAAATTGAAGTTTATGTTTATTACTTAGAATTCATTTTTGGATGGCACTTCTAACCGCCGCGGGCGCTCGGCTATTGAGGCGCGACTCAACGCGCTCCGGCGCGGCCCGTTCCCTGTGAATTGTACTTAATTCTTCATCAAAATGAAACGTTATAAGTGTATGTAGTTTGGAAAACAATACCATAATTTGACATCTTGGAGCTGCTCTGATGATGGAGCAAGGAGCTGGATAGTGGAACTCTTCAGTGGCTACTAGTAAACCCCTCGGTTTGGGCTCATATGATTCGTTTTGACGAGTTCAACGGACTGGGATTGTTAACGATGGTCTGTAATGGAACTCTTTTTATTTTTAATTCGGGTCGCCGTGAAAACGTGTTTCGTACTTTTTACTAAACTCTAATTATCGGTTACTTAATGTGGTCTCTTCTTTATGGGTATACATTTTTTTATGTGTTCCCAATACCTATTTTTGTCAAGTAACATGGATACATTATTCGACTTTGATTTGCCCGACGTTTCGACTAGGTTGCACTGGCCGTGGTCAGATGCTAATAATATAAACATAATTATAGTATAATAATTTACTTTGTGTCCTATTTCATACAAATCATTTAGCAATTCCGATATAAATTTATTATTTCCATAGATACAATACCAACTTATTACTTTATTTCAACCACGAAGAGAAATCCTGAACCGTTTATATGTACGTAGTTTTTTTCTTGCATGCTTTAATCGAAGTAAATAAATGAAACATCGTTCGACTAACACTAATAGAACATGTCCTATTACTGGAAAGATGATGATATGCCTTGAAAATTAAAAAAAAATATAATTGCTACTTGCAATGTAACGGGGCGGGTTGCTAATGTAAAACTAAAAAAGACTTTAATTCAACTAAATAAATCGGACTGTTAATCACTTCTTAAGACTAGTGTTACTCAATAAGACAACGAATAATACTTAATAACATTGTAACTATTTTTATTTCAGTTTATTTTATTTATCGTTGAATAAGAAACCTTAATGAGTGATAGTTTTAGTGGAGAACTGTTCCATACTACTTGTACTCCTAGGATATTCAGTTATTTATAGTTTAAGGAGTGCAGTTCGCAGTAAAGTAGATTGTAACTCTTCATTTAAAATTAACAAGCCACAGAGCAGGGTAGGTTCTGTAGGCTACGTGTATGTCGGCACTGTCGACCTGCTTTTTACGAAAAAATATTGGAAAACTATACCTCGCTTGCTCCCGCCATGACTCTTTATACGTTTAGGCTACTAGTTTAAAGAAAAGTTTTAAAATGTGTTTTGTCCTTTAAATTTGCATGGATTTATAGTACCCTTATAAGTAGTCTAAATTTAAATTTATTTTCGTAATTTTTTTTTTAAATATAAGTCTTTAAATAACACGTAGAAAACACAAGTATTCCTAATTTAAGCGCAATATTACTTATTGGTGAAAATAATCCGAAATATCACAAATATTCAACGCAGTGTCGAAAATATTCTCTATTATAATGTTAATGCCACCGAATACAATTCTCTGTTCACATTTTGTGTTAGCATTAAAAAATACTCGACATCTGCAAATAAGAAAATTATGAAACCGCAGCAAAACGCCGGCATTCAAGCCTTTGTTCGTTCAACACCTTTTATTCAACGCTCTGAGATTTTAAATCGGAAAAGCATATATTCCTTTGTTTTGTGTACATTTTTAATTGCGTTTGTGCAATTAAGTGGTTGGTGACGTAACAGCTTACGACAAGCGTTAATGTTTGATAATGTTTAGACCTAAAAAGGGGGTTAGGACGGCATGCAGTCTCTTTTAATTCCTCTATTCTATAAGTATTTGATAGTCGTTAATTCCAAATACGATCTTAGTTTTGTGAATCCCTAAATAATGTATTCATAAAGATATAATTATGATATATACCTGTATCTTTAAGAATGAGTTAAGATTATTTAAGCAAGTAGCAGCTCTATTGATTTTGGTATATCTCGTATTTTGGTTGTTTTTAATGTCTATGAAAAGACCACTGATACATACGCATTAATTTAACATAGTGTAGCAACTTAAATTGCTTAGTGGACCCAATATAACTTAATCTCTATCGCATAAGCTCTCTCATTGGTCTGCTCGGCGCAAACACAGCAATGTGGATTAAAGGCTTCCAGGCTTAGATAAACACACTCATGATCGGATTTCAATCGAAGTAACATTAACTGTGTACATTACTATCGGAAAATTCTACACTTAGTTAAGCTCTAATGAAGTTTTCGATTGCTTAGGAAGTCGGTATTGGATCATGATAATTTTAATTTACTGGTGCGGTTTTCTTCCTTGTTGTGAAAACTATAGATGATTTTATTTTCATATGGGCTATTGTGGGCTTTACGGTATCCAGTTACGACAGGTTCTATCTAGAGGAAGAAAATAAAAGAGCAGGCAAACGCACTATGCGCTATAATCAGGATCAAATTATTCGTCTAACAATTATAACTTCAAACAAATGAATTATAAATAATATTTCTTGAATTATTCCGTGCACATTGCACGATCGTCGTCACGACCGTCTTCTGGCCTCTGGGATGATTGTCTTCCCTTCTATTTTTAATCTTCTAAAAATATTTCGAACATGTTCTAAATTCGAGTTTGGTGTGGCACCAAACTCGAATTTGGCAAGACCTCTGACGTTTCAAAGAGTCATCATTCCAATCGAAGGAGTATGCAAGGGTTGCGAGAGGTCTCATCACCACAATACACTGTTTACAATCTGTCTCCTTTTCATTACTACAGTTACACTTATATTATCTACTTAAAGTAGGACAAACGGAACCTTAATCAAAATTATTTGTCGATATAATTTTCCAAACATCTTAGTTTGAGCCAAAGAGAGATGTTTAAAATGAAGACAAATTATAATAATAGGTATTTACGTTTTAATAAATAGTTTAATATGTTTAAAACAAACCATAGATTACTTAACTAAAATTTAGCTAGCTAGGATCATTCTGCTAAGGGTCAGATGGACGATAGCTGATAACGTGACGAAAATAGGTCACACAAATAAGTACTAGTCATTTTTAATATCTTGGTGAGTTTTATATTTCTGACGTCACCAAACATAGATATCAGTTATGAGACGTATAATAAAGTTTGTAATATTAAACACCCAAAATCTCAGTTTTTAATTATCTTTTTCGCCAGTACGACATAGGTCACCGTTACAAGGAATTGTGACGATATCACCACGCCTAGAACGAATTGCAATAAAAAGTTATGTAAGAGAATTAGGCCACCCGTGACCAAGTATAATAATTCTAGTAATATTTCGATGTTACCACATTACGATAGAACCACACCCGTGAATAATACTTAATAACCTTAAATATTACAATTTTAATAGCTTTACAAGCACTTATGAAAGTTGATGCCCACAGCTACGATGCCTATAAACTTTGTATAAACGCCAACGGTGTCATGTTTATCAACCACTTATGCCTTTTAATAACTCCTTCATTAATAAACAAGATTATGATTTATGTGCGTATTCGTAATTATAACTGTGATACTTGATATATTATTTTGTAAGTTAGGTCGTAATTTGCATATTGTATTTCGATTTAAGATTTGAACAAGAGTTTCATTAAGTAAAATGAATAGTGTGAAACTGATGCGAACAATAATTGAAAGCAGAGTTTAACGTAATTGATGAACAATAGTATGTTCGCTTTGGCTAAATGTAACTTATGCACATCTGTTTAGAATAGAATAATGATATATACACCGTTATATTATAGCATGGTACTGGTTAACCGGGTGAATTTTTTTCCCTAATCAACGACTCAAATACGAGCAGATATCTATAGTACCCTTCCTTTTGGATTTTTTTTATCACGTATTAACTTAAATTGACATTTTATCAATGTTCAGATGTGATTTATAAATTATTTCTTATGTTATAGATTCATAATTGAATAAATTCCATGAAGCTGCTACAATATGGACCTAATTGAATTATTGAAATTCCCGGCTTGGCAGCAAGCATATTATAACCGTTTAGGTCTAGACACTCACATGAGATGAGCTGTGATTTATTGGAATTCAGATCAGACATTTTAAAGTCGGCATACGAGTATGCAATTATAAAGTCACTGCCATTACTTTTCAACTACTTATCTACAAGTAGCATACACTTGTTTTTATGAACGAAATAAGATTGAGGTATTCCAATTTATTAGGTCGTAATTTGCATATTGTATTTCGATTTTTAAGATTTGAACAAGAGTTTCTTTAGATTACCATGTTGACCAATTATATAAAATATGTAATAAACATATAAACAATGGTATGGTCTAGTGGAAATATTAAGTAACTAATAAACTAAGCAATTACTAAGACTTCATTGTTATAAATTTGTACTATTAGTTGTGTATTATTAGAAACGTGCAACTGAACAGAATGTGCCTTTATTATAATATTTGGCCTTTCAACACCACATACTACTTTCAGCCGACATCTCTGTAGTCATCGCCATTCTGTTAGTAATTGTATTTATGCCTAGTTTCTGAAGTGCCGAGTTAAATTCCAATTAACTATTAGTTCAATAAAGATATGTATTACATAAACTTCGGTTAACTGTCATTGCGTTTCTGAATACGCAACGGATCATTCAATAATTATACGACCGATAAGCAGTTGCAACAGCTGCCAGGAGATGGATTTGTTCAAGTTTGAGAGTTGAAAATTTTGTTTCATTACTTTAATCCGTGATAAATAACAGGTTTATTAATACTAAAATTATTGTTTAATTAAATAAGGTGACCTGGTGCCTGGTTTGAATAATGTATTATGTTCATTAATTAACAAATTGTCTTTGTTTAGTAGAGCGTCAGAGATTGTCATTTTTTTAGTCATATTCCTTGTGTGGTATTTTTAGGGAACCCTTATAAGATCACTTTTTGCTGTCTGCCTGTCTGCCCGTCTGTCTGTTTGTCCGTCTGTCTATCTGTCTGTCTGTCTGTCTGTGTGTCAAGACCATTTTTCGCAGAAAACTGTTGACACATCAAGTTGACATTAATACCAAATACGTTTGTTTGCGGTCCCTTGAAGCTGTAAAAAAATCAAGCTTCTAAGCCAACGCAATCAAAAGATACGGCTATTTATGTATTTGATATGCCAAATTAAAATTCGCAGGTAAATCAAAACCTATAGGGTACTTTCCATTGACCTAGATTCATCAAATTTGGTAAGAAGCAAGGTCTGATAGCACAGGTAAAGGAAAAATCTGAAAGTCGTTAATTTGTTTTAAAAAAAAGTAGTTTTTGTAATTACAAAATTATATTTTGCGTTTTGAAAGTAGACTTTGTCGTAAATTGATGTATGGGAGAGTTTTTTAGAACAGCAAAGTTAAGTTGGTCTTCTTCGAGAATTGATTCATATCAGAAACCGGGTATGAATCTGCTTATTACATATTGTAAATAGCACTATAGTGCTGCGCCCCCTCACCGAAAACGGTAACCACTATTAATAGACAGACACATTACAGATTTTCTCTAATTATTTCCAAATTCCATTTTAATTTATTTTCGAAGAGTTTTGAATATGGTTTTCTTAAGAGTAAATTCTAAAAAACATCAGTCATTGCATGTGGTTCTTCATTTTTATTGATGTCCTTATTTGGATGTAGTCCTTAAGTGAAGCATTATTAAGTGAAGGAATATTTATTTTCAGTATCCCATATTAATCTATACTTATAATAAATCTGTAGCGGGATGAATTCTGTACATTGAATATATTTAAAATAAATCGACTGACTGATACTGATGCCGAATATGCAATTCAAACAATTTTGGTCTGTCTGTCTGTCTGTCTGTCTTTCTGTCTGTCTGTTTGTATGTTCACGATAAACTCAGAAGTTACTGTAGGGATATGTCTGAAACTTAGTATGATAATAGTTTGAGTGCCTGCGCAGGTTATAGGGTACTTTTTATCCCGGGTTAAACTTTGGTTCCCACAGGAAAATCAATGAAAGCTGTAATAACATGGTAACGTTAGTAGAATGTATATACTTATTTCAAACTAAATTTCAGCGAGCGTTTAGCTTATCTGGTGTAGACTACGATCTCTAAGAGGTTGGGTGCCGGGTCGAATCCCTCTTTGGCACCCTTTTCTGTTTTTGCACTTTTTTTTTAAATATATAAACTAATTTACTTTTTAAATTAGATATCGTTTTTAACCGACAAAAAAAAGGAGGTTCTCAATTCGACCGTTCATATACATATTTCTTTTTTTTTATGTATGTTCAGCCCTCTCCGTTATTTATAAACCGATTTTGATTATTCTTTTTTTGTTAGATAGGGTATACGTCAAGGGTGGTCCCATGTCAAGGAAGTCAAGATCCGGTAATGGAATTCTGATAAAATTGAGAGAAACCCTCGAAAATTGTAGAAACGAATAGTGTTTCTGTTTACTTTTCATTACTTTATCAGGTATTCATGTTCAGAAATCAATCGATTATGAAAAAAAAGTCATAAATAATAATATCTTTTTAACAAAAAATTAAACCGACGAAAAAAACTAAAAAGCAAAAAATAAATAGACCTTCTAAATAAGCTTCATATTTAAAACTTAAAAGGTTTATTTATTTTTTGCGTTTTAGTTCTTTTCGTCGGTTTAATTTTTTTTATAAAACCACTCAATTTAATTAACTAATAAATATTAAGAGTACGAAGTATCGATTTTTACCTGTGATTTAAAGAAAAGTTATTAGTTACATTCGATTTTACCTGCAAATAGTCATGTCTGTTTGAAGGATTTCGAGTGAATGTATATTTTCAATCATAGGATATCATAAGGGAATCTGCTTTTCTGTGGTGATTGCTGAAGCAGCAGGATTTTTTTTTTCTTTTTTTGGTGATTCCAGATTAATCGATAGCTGGTTCTTGATTATGCCAACGAGCTATTTTGCCTCTCGCAGCCATTAAATTCATAAATATGTTTCAGGGTATTAATAATAATAACAACTACTAAATATACTAAATACTAAACTAGGCATAGCCTGTACTATGGTAACCAGACTGCTGATAAACATACCAGACGGAGAATAATTTGTCCTGGGTGGAAATCGAACGACCTCGGGCTCAGCAGTCAGGGTCACTAACCACTAGACCAACAGGCCAGTCCAGTAAATATACATATATTTATAGAGATATAGAAAAAGAAGATCCAATTTTTTTAACTTTTGCGTTCCCTGATAATATAATTATGTTGACGGGAATTCACGCGATCACGTTTTTAAAAGTATTACAGTACCTACAGGCCTCTGATCACGGCTACAACCACGACAAAGCAAAGCAAAGGTATGTCATACCTTTTAAATACGTGATCGCGTTGATTCCCGTCAACATGATTATATTAGAATAGAATAGAATTTTTATTTAAACTATCTATGACTTAGTTGTTAGTTTAACTTAACACTTTGTTAGTATTACAGTATTTTACTATATTAAATGCATGGCAGATACTATCGCCAAAAAAATTACATCTAAGCTGAAATATTGACATGTAACCGGTGAAGTTTTTGTTACATTTATAGACCATTTATTTTCCTTTCGGTTACAGTAGTGAGAAATCTTATGTTACACCGTGACTAAACAAAGCTCAGAAGCAAACATTTATCTGTTAGGTATACCAAGACTGACTACGGCAAGAGTCTTCCAATTGGTCGGAAGAATCGAGACGTTAGGTTGTCACAGTTGTTTTATGACGATTTTCTGCGAGGAGAACATCTCGCGCAAGGAGGAGGTGACGGTTTGGATTCGGTAGAAAAACTTCCAGGTGGAACCTTTTCACTTGCGCTCTCATAAGAGTGGCCTGTTGGTGTATGAGACGAGTTTTATGTTTGAGTGAGTCTCCCGTGAAGAGGGTGTCTGGACAGCGCTGGGTGGATCATTGGAGGCAAAACGTCGCCGTACCGACGGTCAACTCATATACGGTGCTGTGAGGCACACCGTGTTGTTTTAGTCGGTTTAAGCCTGATATACGGCCTCACCAATTCACCACCAAAAGTGGTGCAATGCAATAAGCGACAAATTGCTGTTTTTCGAAACAAACGCGAACGAAGTCGCGGGCACAGCTAGTTGTAAATAAATAACTAAAGAGTTAAAACTAAAGAATTATAACTAAAGAGTTATAACTAAAGAGTTAAAACTAAAGAGTTATAACTAAAGAGTTAAAACTAAAGAGTTATAACTAAAAATAAATATAATTATGTTGGTTTATCTTCTATCCGTTCCTACACTTCATTCATCTGAAACCATAAAACTGGTTAATTGTGAGCTAGTGCGTGCCAGTAAATTTATTTTGACAAAAAAGTGAATCCTTGAGATATAGGTATAATTAAACTATTTAATTCATCGGCATTTGCATTTGCACCAAAGTTATATAGACATACTAAAAGTCAAGTCAACAATTAATAGCTAGAAAAATTCATCACAATTTTTGAACCGAAAATACGGAAATACAAACGAAGCAAGTTGAATAAAAGCTTTTAAAAGCGGGCATTGCAAACGCATGCCGGGTAATAACTTCCACTTTATATTTTTGTCTTGCTGTCTTTGTCGCTATTTAAGTTGAAGTTCCGACTTATTTTAGGATTCCGTATCTTTAACCGTATAGCATTCGTTCGTTTCCGTCCGTGGAAACCGTTTTCTGATAAACGCGAGGGGGTTAAGTTCACTAAAAAAAAATACGGAAGAAAATTAACATCTATAGAGCACTTTCCGCTAACTTAGACTCGTCAAGTTCTTGCGAGATGTCACAAGCAACGTCTAAGAGCAAAATTAATTAAAGATTATTTACAAATACATTTTTTTCAAGAAGTTCACAGATAATATATTTTTTAAATAAATATAAATAGGTTTTACAACTGTAGTAGACAGAGAGAGGCTGTGGCGTTCACACAACATACGCATACGCCTTTTTATGAACTCAGCTAAGAATCCCGTTATGCGGCCGGCAAGACTGCGTCGAGCGACGACGGTGACGGAGACACCCGAACGTGGATCGTGCGCGATCGGATTTCCCTGCCGCGCCAGTCGATATACGATACCGACGCCGAGAGGCTGCGCGCGCGCGACCCGCTGACCGTTATTTAATACGACTTGTATCTTATATTTTCGTTATAACTTTCTATCTCTCGCTTCGCTTCTATACTCTGTACTCTAAACTTCCTTCCTTTGTATGTTTTACTCTTCTCGTGTTTGTAAACAATATATGTGGCCTATTCTATTACAAATTGTGTTTCCGTAATCTTTACCCGCTATCGTTAAGTACGAACATTTCTACAGTGTGTAGGGCTTCTTACTATTTAATAATGTTTTGCAGTTTATTTATTTACACTCAACAAAACAATACACGTTTGGTATTCTATTTACGTATAGATTTATACTCTTTCATGCATTACTCAGACCTTTCGTCCCGCAATCACTGCGTCGTCAGGTTTTCGACTGTCTTCACTCACTCAGTCACCCCGGTGCCAACGCTACAGCCAAACTTGTTGCACAACGCTTCGTGTGGCCACTGATGCGTAAAAACTGCCGTGAATGGGCTAAGGCATGTTTGACTTGCCAACGCGCGAAGGTAACAAGACACGTTGTCTCACCCTTAGGTACACACGATTTACCTTCAGCACGTTTCAAACATGTCCATTTAGACCTGATCGGCCCACTCCCACCCGCTGGTGATTATCGTTATTGCCTCACAGCCGTCGATCGCTTCACGCGATGGCCGGAAGCTGTGCCTATTACAGATATTACCGCCGAAACAGTGGCAAAGGCGTTCATAGCATGCTGGGTGGCCCGATACGGATGTCCTACCGAGATCGTAACCGATCGAGGAGGACAATTCCAGTCTGCACTGTTTCAGCAACTGTCCAAGTCTATCGGTTTCAATCACCGTAAGACGACGGCCTACCACCCGCAATGCAATGGTTTGGTCGAACGGTTTCACCGCCAGTTGAAGACAGCGATTACTTGCCACGCCGATGATAACTGGACCGAATCCCTTCCACTCGTACTTCTCGGTATCAGGAGCGCTTTCAAAGAAGACGTTCAGGCTTCATCGGCTGAGTTGGTCTACGGTGAGCCACTTCGTCTACCTGGTGAATTTTTCGGTCATGACATCACTCATTACACTACCGACATGACCGACTTCTCAGCCCGTATGAAGTCCTTCACCGAGAAATTACGGCCAGTACCGCCACAGCACCACTCAAGTGCGCGCAAAACATTTGTATTTAGGGATTTAGCTAGCTGTAGTCACGTATTCCTTAGAGAAGAGGTGCTACGTGGCTCATTGCAGCCTGCTTACACTGGGCCATTTGAAGTGCTTAATAGAGGCGCTAAGACCTTTAAAATTCGCGTCTGTGGTAAGGACACGACAGTAAGTGTAGATCGTCTTAAGTCGGCCTACATACTGTCCACCAAAATAATCCCATCATGTCAGGATAGTCTACCCCCAGCTCCAGATCCTCCATACCTATCGCTTCAGGACACACCTATTAAAACGACACGTTCAGGACGGCGAGTACGTTTTCCAATTTACTTTCGCCCTTAGCCGGTCTCTGGAGGGGAGTGATGTAGGGCTTCTTACTATTTAATAATGTTTTGCAGTTTATTTATTTACACTCAACAAAACAATACACGTTTGGTATTCTATTTACGTATAGATTTATACTCTTTCATGCATTACTCAGATACGTCACGCATTCATTAATTCATCATACAAAATAATAAATATTTTACATCAGACATGCACAGTACCCGGAGTACCATTAGGAGCCTCCGAGTGCGCCTACGCCACTGCGCCGCTGGTCTTCGCCGGTCGCAGATAAACTCGTTCCACAACTGTTATTGTAAACGAACCGAGCCACGCCCGCGAGCGCCGTCAGTCGCATTGTTGACACTCACGCGAAGCGCACGCCAATAAGGTTCGCGATTCTGTACGCATTTGTTTACGACGCCGCTAAACAGTGGTGACTCCGACGTGAGGACAATTCTAAGTACAGTGACAATTACCGAAAGTTGCGTGTACGTATAATAACCGCGACGATGCCTACTACCGGGGTAAAGGACGTTCCAAGCGAAGTGTGTCGCGTTGGTGTTAAAGTACCACCATTCTGGCCAAACGAGCCGGCACTTTGGTTCGTTCAATTGGAGGGTCAGTTCGCTTTGTCAAATATAACGGCCAATGCGACAAAATTTTACCATGTAATAGCTAACCTGGACTATAAATACGTGTGTGAAGTGAAAGACATTATTACTAATCCACCGTCGGAAAATAAATATGAGAAGATAAAGGCGGAGTTGATCTCGCGATTATCGGCTTCGCAAGAACAACGCGTGAGACAGTTACACATGAAGAGTTAGGGGATAGGAAGCCGTCGCAGTTCCTCCGGCACCTTCGTAGCCTGGCTGGTGCGGAGGTACCCGATGACTTCATCCGATCGCTGTGGACCAGTCGCTTACCTAGCCATATACAAGCGATTATAGCGGCTCAAGTGGATCTCCCCTTGGACACAGTCGCCCAAATCGTAGACAAAATACACGAGATTTCTCTCCAGCCTCAGAATCAGGTAACCGCGGTGTCGACAGGGATTCCTACACCGGTAGCTTCGTGCCCGACGACCGTGATAGAACAACTTACCCGTCGCATTGATGACTTATCGCGACAGGTGGCCGAGCTGTCAGCTGTTTCCCGCTCACGCTCGAGAAGTCGAGCGCAGTCTCCACGCTGGCATCAACGGTCCCGGAGCCGCTCTAATGCTGGCTCGGGGTTTTGGTGGTACCATCAGCGGTTTGGGAAGAAGTCTACAAAGTGCCGTGACCCATGTTCCTTCCGTCAGGGAAACGGTTCGAGCAGTCAGTAAAGACGGCGACGCGTGACTGCCATAGTGTTTCGGGCGGCCGTGTTTTTGTGACACACCGTAAGACTAAAATTCAAAATTTAGTAGATACTGGTTCTGACCTTTGTGTTTACCCTATCAAGTGCATTCCAAGTAGACAACGTGTGAATTCAGACTATAGACTATACGCAGCTAATGGATCCACGATAAATACGTTCGGGTGGGTAAACCTGTCATTGGACTTTGGACTCAGGCGTGCATTTTTGTGGCGTTTCGTTATAGCGAACGTTACGAAACCAATAATAGGCATTGACTTTCTGTCGCACTATAATTTATTAGTAGATGCTAGACATCACCGCTTGATAGACAATATAACATCGCTTAGTACTTACGTTCAGCCTGCACCAATCGCCTTGTGCCAAATAAAATCTGTTACAGGTACTTCACGCTATCACGAGCTACTCTTGCAGTTCCCGGATATCACACGTCCGGCCGGAGACCTGTCTACGCGGAAGATCAAGCACAAGACACTCCACTATATACGCACCACTCTAGGGTCACCCGTATCCTGTCGCCCACGCCGATTAGCACCAGATCGACTCCGAATTGCGATCCGGGAGTTTGAGGATATGGTAAGAACAGGTATAGCGAGAAGATCCGACAGCTCATGGTCATCTGCGTTACACCTGGTACCGAAGAAGAACCATGAATGGAGACCATGCGGTGACTACCGCGCATTAAATGCCCGTACCGTACCTGATCGATATCCTGTCCGGCACATAGGCGATTTTTCTCACAATCTTTTTGGATGTACCGTCTTTAGCAAAATTGACGTAATCCGTGCCTATAATCAGATACCGGTAAATCCTGACGATGTACCGAAAACCGCCATCACGACTCCATTTGGAATGTTTGAGTTTCCTTTTATGAGCTTCGGACTCCGTAATGCACCTCAAACATTCCAGCGATTTATGGATGAGATCTTAAGAGACCTGGAATTTTGTTACCCGTATATTGATGATATCCTTGTGGCTTCCCAGAACGACACCGAGCACCTGGAGCATATGAGACTAGTGTTTCAAAGCCTGGAAGACCACGGAGTCGTGATAAACTCGTCAAAGTGCGTATTTGGTGAGTCCGAAGTATAATTCCTGGGGTATGCGGTATCATCGGGAGGCACCAAACCACTTCTGCAGAAGGTGGAGGCAACCAAGACCTTCCCGCAACCGAAGACCATCAAAGAGC
Organism: Callimorpha dominula; assembly: GCA_949752705.1. Taxonomy (NCBI): domain Eukaryota; kingdom Metazoa; phylum Arthropoda; class Insecta; order Lepidoptera; family Erebidae; genus Callimorpha; species Callimorpha dominula. The sequence goes on along the minus strand of OX456995.1, from coordinate 4,417,520 downwards.
TTCGCAGATTCCTAGGTATGGTCAATTTTTATAGACGTTTCGTACCAAAAGCTGCAAAAATTCAGGCTCCACTCCACAATCTTTTGTCTGGCCCAGCTGTAAAACCCATTACGCCTATTATTTGGTCCACTGAACTGCAAGAAGCATTCACCGCCTGTAAAACAAACTTAGCCGAGGCTACACTTTTAGTTCATCCGAACGCATCGGCAGCTTTGATACTCTGTACGGACGCCTCAGATAATGCAATCGGCGCCGTATTACAGCAAGATACAAATAAAGGGTGGCAGCCTCTTGGATTCTTTTCCAAGAAGCTAAATAGGGCGCAAAGAAAGTATAGCTCATTTGACCGTGAGTTGTTGGCCATCTATGAAGCGGTGAAACATTTCAGACACATGGTGGAAGGTAAAGCTTTCACTGTCTTCACGGATCACAAGCCAATAGTATCAGCGTTCAAAAAGCTTCAGAAAATTGCTCTCGACGCCAGTTCCGTTATTTTGATTTTGTTTCACAATTCACGACAAATATACAACACATTTCAGGAGAAGATAACGTTGTAGCGGATGCTCTTTCTCGCACGGAAGCAATCGCAAGCGCGCTAGATATGCGTGCCTTAGCATCCTCGTAAAAAGATGACACGGAACTTCAGCAACTCCTTCAAAGCGACTCCTCACTAGACCTCCAGAAGATGGACATTTCTGGTCCAGGTGAGAGTTTATACTGCGATGTTTCCAGCCCGTCACCTCGACGTTTGTTCCTCCGTCGAACAGATTTAGCCATGTACATATAGACCTCATAGGACCCCTGCCAATGGCACACGATTACAGATACTGTCTCACAGCCGTGGACAGATTTACACGTTGGCCAGAGGTTATGCCGCTCCATGACATCAAAGCTGACACAGTGGCAACCGCTTTTGTCACTGGCTGGACATCACGCTTTGGTTGTCCAGAGAAAATCACAACAGACAGAGGTAAACAGTTTGAAGCACATTTGTTCAGAGAACTGTCTAAATTGATCGGATTCAACCATCTTCAAACAACAGCTTACCACCCTGCTGCCAACGGAATGGTTGAGAGATTTCATCGTCAGCTGAAATCGGCGATTATGTGCCATGCCAACGATGATTGGTACGAGGTTCTCCCATGGGTACTTCTCGGAATACGGTCAGCATGGAAAGAAGACATTGGCTCGTCATCAGCAGAGTTAGTGTATGGAGAGACGCTTCGATTGCCAGGAACATTTTTCCACAGCACTCCCGAATAAGTCGTAGACCATGCAGATTTCCTTTCACGTCTAAGAGCTATTATACGTACGATAAGGCCCACACCTGTGATGCACCATGGTACTTCTCCAGTCTTCGTGAGTAGGGATTTATCATCTTCACGCCAAGTTTTCCTTCGCAAAGACGCTGTACGTAAGCCCTTGCAGGCACCTTATACTGGCCCCTATACCGTTCTGGAGCGTGGAGATAAATACTACAAGATTGATATTAAAGGAAAACCTGTCACAGTGTCGATTGATAGGCTGAAACCAGTATACTTGCTTAGCGACTCTGCGTTGCAATCGCCTGATCCGTCACCAGACACTCCCAGTCCTCCACAGAGAACACGATCTGGCCGTCGAGTACGTTTTCCCGATTTTTATCGCCCGTAACGGTCTCCGGGGGGGCTGATGTGGCGTTCAAACAACATACGCATACGCCTTTTTATGAACTCAGCTAAGAATCTCGTTATGCGGCCGGCAAGACTGCGTCGAGCGACGACGGTGACGGAGACACCCGAACGTGGATCGTGCGCGATCGGATTTCCCTGCCGCGCCGATATTCGATATACGATACCGACGCCGAGAGGCTGCGCGCGCGCGACCTGCCGACCGTTATTTAATAACTTTCTATCTCTCGCTTCGCTTCTATACTCGGTACTCTAAACTTCCTTCCTTTGTATGTTTTACTCTTCTCGTGTTTGTAAACAATATATATGTGTCCTATTCTATTACAAATTGTGTTTCCGTAATCTTTACCCGCTATCGTTAAGTACGAACATTTCTACAAGGCTAAGTGCAATCATCCTTTGCATTCGCACGTCAATCTTATGTGACATCAACTGTTAGTTAATTGTATGTCACTTGTCGGTTTGGCGGTTAACCTAAATTGGACAACGGAGTGGACAGTGGCAATATAATCCTGTCACACTGATTATCGCTGACATTGATATGCAATTGTAAATAAATAGGTTAGATATGTGCGTGTCTTCGAATACGTTTAACCTTTAGGTGAGAAGTGTCTAATTATTACAGAAATATCTGATAAAATTAGGGCATCTCTATTGGGAAAGCTTTTTAGTTTAAAATGATAAATAAAATAAGCATGCAGTCCACTGTCTGAAAAGTGGTTACCTGTATATCAAAACACTTGCATTAATTAATAGGGGTGGGAGGTGCCTAAGATAGGCTGGTTCAACTGCTTTATCCAATGATTCCAGTGAAAATGTGTAAATTGTGAGGGCATAACCTTTGAGAAACTATAAATGTATGATAAGTCTAATAACTGGTCTTATTTACCAGAATCCGAAAACTTCAGTATCACCTAAATATGTAACAGTTTTACAATTTCTTTATCGTGAAATTCATTAAAAATCACAGTCAGTTGAATTTAATTAAATAAGCATGTAAAACGTTCAAAATTTTAATTATAATTTGTAATGTTATTCAATTAAGGAATAAAATGAGATAGCTAACAAATATATCTGATTTCAAAGCGAATATTAAATGACTTATTTTCGACTACCAATCTCGGATTTCGGAGGAAAATTACGTCTAGTATAATTATTCAATTAGCAATATTAACATTCTCAGAAATGAGTATCGTTTTAGTACGTAATATCCATTCTTCTTTACGACCTAAATCACATACTTGGTACTTAAGTTCACTTCGACATCTTCGTTTGAATAATAAAATCTCAAGTAGGAATTTAGGGTGTTAATTTGTTGTAATGTTCGTTTTATTTTAATAAGAATAGCTATAAACTATGATGTGAAGTAGTTATTCTTGTATGGATCCAGCCACACACGTAACTTAATAGTAATAATAACTTGAGACACCTCACACACGGCCGTCTGATGCTAGGCATCAAGGAACTAAGCAAAGCCTGTTCTATGATTACAAGACTGCTGATAAACAAGATTATATATTACTAAATATATACATATTATAGACAAATTACACCCCAGACATGGAGCAAATCATCACATAATTATAATTTGTGATGGGTGGAGATTGAAACCCCGATCTCTGGCTCAACAGGCCCTCTCCTCCTCACGACTACGTATTTGTTTATACTGCCCCCACCCCAGCTAACGCAAACCTTATATGAGCAGGGTCAGTATACCTGCATCAAGTTCCCCAAACCAAGGTAAGACCTGTATACAGCAGGTCTTACCTCCAACGCCATGGCGCCGGTACTAATTAAAGCTAGTTACCCGTATGCCTATCCGTCACAGAAGATCGCCACTCGTGAAACCACACTCGCAGCCGGCACACTCCCTATTGTCCAGATAGGTACCGGAGCAGTAAGGCACGCTCACATCCCCCAAATTTGCATATGCTCGCGGTAACACCGCTAAGTTCGTCAGAGAAGCCGACTACCAGTATTCAGCTGGTACTGGAGCTGTCAGCACGCTCACATCCCGATCTACAATCAAGTGTAGGTCTACCCTGGCCTACGGTCGGGTGTCTGGATCAGTGTCTAGTCACCTTTCTACTTGCTAAGCAGGCAAGTACCCGAGCTACATCGGTCCGACGGGACCTCTGCTAAAGGACGCTCCAAGCCCCGCAGCGGAAAACCAAGGAGCCCTTCGCCTTAGACCGGTAAATTCCGCTGCTCGCTGCGCGCGAGAACCGACGCTCCACCGACAATAGTGGAGCACACGAACGTGCCCGTTCTTTGCAGCTAACCACAAACCCCACGAGTCCAACTCCAAAACCGGTATCTGACAGCTTTCACCATCAGAGGGCTCAGGATCCAGTTCCCGTGGTTCCCTGATCTAACAGCCGGACCCGTAGTTCCGGCTGTGAACCTATCTACTCCGGGTGACTAGTAGATAGGGACTCCGGGTGACTAGTAGATAGGGACTGGCTCTCTGGCTCAACAGTCAGGATCACTAACCACTTAGACTAACAGGGCCGTCAAACTTGAGTTTCATAATATAAACATGTATACATATACAATTAATAGTGCCGTAATACATTTTTGTAAGACTTCATAAAATATATAAATAACTAGCTGTGCCCCGCGGTACACGAATATCGGGATAAAAAGTAGCCTATGTGTTAATCCAGGTCTCCAGCTATTTACATACGAAGTATCATCGCAATCGATTCAGGAGTTTTTGCGCGAAAGAGTAACAAACATCGATACATCCTCACAAACTTTCAAATTTTTTTACATTCACTATCTTCACTACATATTTTACAAAACAAAGTCCCCCGCCGCGTCTGTTCGCGATAAACTAAAAAACTACTGAACGGATTTTCATGCGGTTTTCACTAATATATAGAGTGATTCATGGTAAAGGTTTAGGTGTATAATTTGTACCCATGCAAAGCATGGGCGGGTTGCTAGTATATAATAGAAATGAATGTATACAGAGCCTTTTAGCAAATCGCTAGTGTCTTGAAAATTCCCATTACGGACACAACCGTCAACAACGTCTGCCCTCACGCGTCTGCCGGCCGCCGCGCCGGCCCGCGTCGGCGGTAAGCGATGTTCCCCTCGCCCCCTCGCCCGCAGTTTTATATTATTGTCGTAACTTTGAAAATATTTGACCAAATTAAGTACTTCAAAAGACAAAGTTTATCTACTTTGAATATCAGAAGCGATAAAAGATATATAATTTGATTAAAATCAATTTGTCACTGCTAAATGTGAATTCGAAATAAAAAATCTAATTTTATTGTATTTATGGTTCTCTTTTTTTGGTAATAATGGCTTACACATAAAAGATAGATATATACTGTCTCGGACTTTTTTGTAGAACTATTTAGGAGAAACGATCCCACCGTACATTACATTCATGTAACTCTTACAGTTTTCCCACCGCACGCCAGAATAGCTCGCAGATGACAGATTTTTTTCCGACTTACTTAACACTTATCATTATATTTTTGCCAATATACAAAATATCGTCATAAATTATAGCCTATGTGTTATTCTGATATATAAGCTATATTATTGTAAAGTTTCATTACAATCCATTCAGTAGTTTTTGCGTGAAAGAAAACAAACATCCATACATCCATACATCCTCACAAACTTTCACGTTTATAATATTAGTAGGATAGTTTGTAACATACTACGAGGAAGCTATTAAACGTAGCTACCTAGACCCTAATCAAGCTTAGCTTGAACTACGTGTTATAAAACGAGAATAAACCAGCTTAGGCCTACTTTTCTGTAAATGCGTTGCGAAAAAACATACAGAGTACAAATATTCTGCACTAAACGGCAAAAAAAGAAGCGATCAAATACTCTATTGCTCTACTGCATTTGACTAGCGCCACACACTATCCAAAAGTGATTAATAAACTCAGTAATACGTTACTATTAGTTTCATAGTGTTAGTTTACTGTCTATCCATAGAAAAATAATAAATTTATGTGCGAACATTTATAATATAACTCTTTGCACTGGTAAAGCACAACGGGCTCAGTGTTGTGTTTTTGTTAGTCGAAGACTTTACAGAGATTAGGTGGGCAACATGTGAGCAACACCGCTGATCACCAGGGAAGATTTATTGGTCTATAAAAGTTGCTCAACTTTGTAAAAAGATGCTTAAGAATAAAAATATTTTCAACTTATTCGACAAGAATTTACCAAAAGCTCTTTAAAGCTCGCAACCATACCTACCCTTTTTTTATACGTTGAAGGTCTCCTATATTCATTACTTTATTTGGTTTTTATATAATTATATTTTTTGATATTTTACAGTACCTACTGTGTGATTAGAAAATGGTTTAGAATAAAACATAAAAACTTATTTAATTATGATTATGGACTTCGTTACTTTATATATAAGCAACATCCTACTAATATTATAAACGTGAAAGTTTGTGAGGATGTATGGATGTATGGATGTTTGTTACTCTTTCACGCCAAAATTACTGAACCGATTGCGATGAAACTTGGTATGTAGATAGCTGGAGACCTGGATTAACATATAGGCTTCTTTTTATCCCGATATTCCCACGGGATCGAGACTTACGCGAGTGAAACCGCGGGGCGCTGCTAGTAAATTATAAAACAACAATTCTAATTTTGACATTTCATCATGTTTACAAATGTGGCACCTGTATTCCATTTGTATGACAATTTACATGATTGATGTATACTCTTCTTCAGAACAGTTTATTTCCGAGGAGTATACTTGTCTACGTGCTATTCCGGATAAAGACGTAATACAAGGATACTTGAACATTCAAAGCACATATATAGCTACACTGTCATCCAAGGCAATCACAGTAATCTGATTGTGTATTTACTATTTCAGGACATAGGTTATTATGTGGATACTTTTGCTTATGCTTATGGCTTTATTACGTTGTGTACTTTCTGAAAATTATGTTGTCGAGAACTTGAAGAAATTATGGATTTTTCTATTAAAGGTTTGTGTACTGTAGTCTAAGTTAGAAATAGATGCACTCTTTGTCGGCTGCTCTGATGTTTTCGTTAGTTTTTTTAACTACGTAGTCTGCCTGTCTTAGCTTTAGGGTTTTTTATTTATTATGTGCAGTGTGAACGTAGTAAGTTTATACAATAACAGCAAGAGATTTCAATTCGTCACAACGCAACATTAATTTATAATTATAGTAAAATGGTATCCGCGGGAATACGCAAATTGGACTTGGATTGGATTGGTAAATTAGCTGTTAATGTTATATGTATGTTACACTTTACTCTTACGTTATATTTGTTACGCGTTTAAACAAACAAATTTCAAGCTTGTTTGTTTGAATGCGTAACAATTATATAGATGATAATATCAAACGTTAAAATACATAACATATGTATAGTACATGTACACTAGACGACACTTATAACCCAGGTTTTCTTATTAGTTTGTATTATTTATCTCGGTATATTCGTTTTAATAATTACGTTAATTTACTTACTAGATTTATAGTATCGAAATTTTTCATTTTATTAGGGTTCCGTTCCTCAAAAGAAAAAAAAAGGAACCCTTATAGAATCACTTTCTTGTCCGTCTGTCAATCTGTCTGTCTGACTGTCAAGACCCTTTTTCTCAAGAACCCGTAAAGGGTTCAAGTTGACATTAATACCAAATACTTATATCTGCGATCTCTTGGAGCAGTAAGAAATCAAGCTTCTAAGTCTAGATGGTAACTCTATCTGCTAAGCAGAAAGGCACATTTCTGAGAATCAGTAGCACATGTGTATAAAAAGTGTCTTACCAATGCCAACAATCTTTGACATCTCTACTCAATAATGTTTCTCTGCAGAGATATATATTTCAAGCGAGTATAGATATACGACTTGGGTGTAGTTAGGTTTCGAAGAATGAACAACCTACAATTTGATAAAGTCCTCTTATGGCATAAGCTTTCATGAATATTGCAATCTAATGACTGGCGTTATCTTGATCGACAACAAAGTTGTTAAATGCTCGTATATGTATAACACTTCCATTTAAAGAAACAGTGTAATAATATTTGCCATCAGAAATGAATTCATTTATTCTCAAACGCAGAGTTTTTGTACAATCTTTTACATTAGTAAAAGATTGTTGAACCCCATGCACCAAATGAGTAAATTTTTCTGATCCACAGGTTAGGAGTGCTCTTTAACATTTCTTAAATCATTTGCGAAGAACATCCAAGAAATTAGATAAATACAGATAAAATCGAACTATCGTATTAAGTATCGTAATAGTACTAGCAGACATGGTAGTAATGAACACCATTCCAACGGAGCTCTCTATACAACCTCAACTCCTTGACTATTTGCCGTCATACAATAGTCAAATACGATCAAAGAGCACTTCTCGACCAAGTGCTATTGTTACGTACTAGTGTACCGTTGCTTTTTTAACTTATTTTGTATTCATTATGACATGCTCTATTTAATTATAGATACTACTGTCATGACGTTTACCTCTGAAATAATGTTAGTAATACATTTTTTTTTCTAAGCGAGCTAACTTATTTTGAGAAATGTGACATATTATTAAAATTCCTTAACTTTCGGATCAATAGAATTCATCTGCAAACCGGCAACTTAAGAGTCACAAGTGCTTTGCCGGCCCGGAAGGGTGGAAGTGGGGGAGAGGGGGAGGGAGGAAAGGGTTAGGGCCTCCGTTAACCTAACTCACTGGGTGAAAAGCATTTCAAACATTGTTTCACTGCCGGTTTTCTGTGAGGCCGTGGTATCACTCCAGTCGAGCCGGTCTATACGTGCCAAAGTATGGCTCTCCTACGATAAAAGATTCATTGAATATTTACCGCGCCGCAGGACAGCGTATTGGGCCCTACACTCTTTCTTATCCACACCAATAACCCACGTGATCTAAACTTAAAAAACGGCAAAATTTTAACCTTTACCAACGACACCGCATTGAATTTTTTATGGAGACTCATGAGATAACACTTTTGCCTTAGCACAAATGGATTTTAATGGTGTTTGCTTATGGCTCAAGAACGATGTGCAATAATAAACATTCCACCAAAATCACTAAATTATTTTCTTCCATAAGACGTAAACTAATATGTTTTTAAAAATGTGCGCAAAGTTGCTGATAAGAATATTATTAAAATTATTTACATATCGTTATGCCAATCCATATTATCTTATTGTATGGGGCAGCGCTGGCAAAACCAGTCTGATAAAGGTGGAAAGAGCTCCAAGGGCAATTCATAAGGTACGTCTTTCCTTGCCATTTTTATACCCTACTTATGATCTCTAGCAACTCGCACACAGTTCGCCAATTCGCTACTCACGTACAAAACCCTTACATGCTAATAAGCGAATGAAACAAAGTTTGCCATCCAACTGAAACATGGCCGTCCAGTTTTCCTAGCATTTTTTTCAGCTTACACTCTCACACATACACATTTGACCCTTATTATCAATTGTTATAGATTACACAATCCTAGTCTATGTAGTACACCATACGAGTACGTACACCATACTGCCCTAAATTTATTTCCATTCTCCATCTCATGGTTGCCTATAAGAGATTGCCATAGAGCGATAAGGCCACTAATTGTTCCTGGTGTACAATAAAGAGTTATATTATTATTATTATACCAGTTTCTCACACACATCCACCTTAAAGTCAGTGTAACACCTAGCTTGAGATCGGATTTTCTAACATGTTTTCTGTGCCAAATAAATAAATGATAAGGAAATGTGTAGAAAAATAGTCAAACAGACAAATAGATATTCGGAATAATAGACAAGACTTTTTTAAAACTATGATTAAGTAATCGGCATCATTTCTACAATAGGGAATTTTTTGTTTATAATTCTACAATGTATGTGTTTTTCCTCCTTAGAATATGGTTTTTAGTACAAAGTAATTTTCATACAACACAATTTTAAGGTAGCACAATTCGTGTAGTAGCCTTAATTTTGCTTTACTCTTCTCAAACTAAATTTTGAGTCCAATGTTACTGTTACTCGTCCAACATTCAGATGTGTGTAACGTCTATCTAATGTGTGTATAATCTATACTGGGTATTACTTTTTCTCTGCAAGTTAACGTTTCTATTTATTAGAATTTTGGTCGTGTGATACACAAATAGTTGTTCCAAATTTGAGTGTTTTTTGTGTTTTGTGTTCGTTATTTGAATGTTTGTAAAGTCCCCTGTGACATAAGAATCCTTCCTAGTGTGGGAGGTGTCTTTCAAAAAATATATACAATACACGAAACTATGACTGTCGTCTTTTATGAAGTCGAGTATTGTCGAGTTGAGCCATTCCGGGCAGACTGAAATTTCCTCTTTGCCTACGACTGACTAGTAATATTATACTGACCAAAAACAAATTATATAACATTATTCCTACAATTGCGACCCAATGAATCACACTGCTATTATGTAAATTTTGGTCAATTATTCAAAATATTGTTGCAAGGGTTGCAAAATTCATGTTCATGATAAAGAGAATTTTCAGGCTTCTATGAAAACGGCAAAAGCATTTAGTCCGTAATTTTAGAACCAATTAATTTTTCGTTGCATATGTAGCTTCTACAAAATAAAATATTTACTCGTTCGTTTTTCTCAAAAGCTACAATTGGATTACTTTACATTAATTGTATTATATTACAATTATCTGTGACAATTACATATATATATACTGTAGGATATACTGAGTAGTGGAACAATATATAGCAATAAAAGGGCATTAAATTAATAATAATATGATAATAATTAAGTATTTTGGGACATATTACACAGCGCTTTTTTTTAAATCTTTTTACAAGATTACTCCAGCCAAAGCTTCTTTCAAATAGTAAATATTGTCTAGCAAAATTTCGAAAGCGGCCGTCACATTTCCAATAGATTTAACAGAAATAATTTAGTCGAATTGTTGCCAAGATAACAGACGCACAACTTGAGACACCTACTGTCTTGTAACAACTTGTTAAGATAATAAACTTTGTAATAATCAAGTTCTAAATATTAAACTGAAATGAACAATGTTGAGTAATGGTTGAATTGAGATTTTTGGTGTTAAAACACAAGTGTAGCTATTACAAGATTCGCTTTGAATATTCAGAGGGCAATGATAATATTTTGCACAAATCATCTTTCATTAAATGTATTAAATAATAATAATACATAATAATAATATTCTAGGACAAATAAAGTAAAACTTGTACTATCAGTTCTGCACACATTGTCGGAATGCCCAGCCTGGGCTAACCAGCGCCGTGATCTCGTCGTGGCAGTCGGTGCTGCGGTTAGTCTCTCGCTCCCAACCGTAGTTCTGGCCATGGTTCGGAGCGAGAGCGCATGGAACGCTGTCGCCTCCTTCTGTGAGGAGGTGATGTCCGCAAAGGAGGCAGCGGAACGGGAGAGAGAGCGGAGTACGACTCTCTCCGCCCGCAGCAGGCGCACCGGGCGCCGGAGGGCGCTTAATGACCTCCAGCCACCTTAGGAAGTGGCCTGCGGGTGGCGAACTTGGTGATGGTCGCACCGGGTGATGGGACCCGTCTAGGGTGAGACGGGTCAATGCCTGTCGGGGGTTGCGGAAGAATGCAATAGCGATTCGCGCTCCCCTGATCATAGGCAAGTAGTGGAACACCGGGGTGGTTTTTAGTCGGTAAGAGTCCGACAGACCCCTTCGCCTCCCCAAGGCGGAGGACATCCATGTAGGATCTTCCACCTCGTCAACAAAAAAAAAAAAAGTGTACTATCAGTTCTAGGAAACGAATAAACATACATAACATACATGAGGGGTTGTAAAATGATGTGATACATAATATGATATGAGATTTATTGCTCTGTTGATTTTATTAAATCGTTTGTAATTAACATCTGATCTATCGTCGCACACTCACTCATTCCGTTGTCCTTCTTAAAAAGAATGAGAGATCGCTTATCCCTCCGCCTCCTCCCTTTCGCTCTTTCCTTTCATCCCTCTCTGTCACACCAAACTCGGATGCACCCACTAAAAAACAATACCAATACGTTTCGATATTTTACCATCCTACATACATATTATACATAGAAACGCCCAAACCAATGCAAATAGACATATTCATGCATAAAAATATTTTCATTGAGCGGGAACTGAACTCAGAACCCTCGGCGTAGCTGTCTAATGCACTACCACCACGCCACATAGGTTGTAAATAAATCAATACTGTTATAACACTTAATACTTTTAACGAATAGTGAAGTAACGAGGACAATGTTATATCAACTCACGACAAATATGAACAAAAAAAGAAAGAGAACATATTATCTACTAGGCTTTGTAAGCCTAGAGAAAATAAAAGTGTTTTGGATTAGAACCTAGAAATAGCTTCTTTCAAAAGAAATATTTCTTAGCTTTAAATCAGGCAGAACTACAAATATTTCTGCTAAGTGTTATATTATTATGTTGTTTATAGTTCAATTATTAAGCTGAGAAACTTTGTTGTGTTTACATTTTCAATTGCCTTTTTATTATATTTTATTTGAAGAGTTTTTGGTGATTCTACTCGTTGCATAATTTCAGTCTTATCTCTGTTAATCTTTAAGTTATTAATGTCTTACCAGTGAATAATAGTTTTAAATTAATTGTTTATGTTAGTTTTAATTATTTAATTAATATGACGATAATAAATACTAGAAACAGTCAAAGTACTATTTATTTGCAAATAACGTCATATGATGGTGTGTAAAATAGTGTGCCGTTAAGCCGATAGTATAGAGTATAAGGAGCAAAAGCCCAATTACGCTACCTTGAGGAACGCCATAATGCAGCATGATGGTGGTGAATGGCAATGCAGCATGATGATTCAGCATGTCATCCCGCATGATCGTCTAGGGAACGCTTTAGGAACTAAACTTGTATCCTATAATAATAAAATAAGCTTGGGAAAACATGCACTCAAGTAACCCTTGGACTGAACAGCTTCAGCATATATATTTAAACACTACCCAAACACAGATACGACACACGCTCAAAGTATACTATATTCCTACATATTATGACATCACTATCAAGGATTATTAAATCGCAAGCAGAGACAGCAAAGCGAAGCGACGCTCTCAGCAAATACAGAACGCTTAATTTCTACGGATTTGCTGAGAAACGAACACCGGAATAATGTGTGAAATGCATTTCGCCCGTACCACTTATTTTTAATTTGAAAATACTACCCATTCTCTGCTAATAGTATTTTGGTCTTTACAACAGAGAAAATTAGATTAATTATTTCGATGTTTCTTTTAACGCTTTTCTAATAGGCGAGTACATCTAAGCTATACTATATAATATAAGGATTCAAAATGCATATAACTTGCACAGGTATAAGCTAATAAAATTAACTTTTTTTTTTAGTGTATGGCATTAGAAATTCAACAAAACGAAATCATTAAAATGTAGCTGGGTTGTAGACGATTATATTTCGGTAAGACCCATCATGGAGGATTGGCTGGAGAGGCGGCACGGAAGCCTCTCCTACCGGATGACGCAGGTGCTTACGGGACACGGCTGCTTCGGAAAGTACCTGTGTCGCATAGGCCGGGAACCAACGTCTGCCTGCCACCACTGCGGGGGCCGCAGCAAGGATATTGCACTTCACACTCTGGTAGAGTGCACTGCGTGGACGGAGCAGCGCGTCGACCTCGTTGCGGCCATAGGTGTGGGTAGCCTTTCGCTAGAAACCATGGTTATGGCCATGGTCCGGTGCGAGAGAGCATGGGATTCCGCTGCCTCGTTCAGTGAGGAAGTGATGTATGCCAAAGAGGCGGCGGAAAGGGAACGGGAGAGAACTACTTCTCTCTCGTCCCGCAGAAGACGCACCAGGTGCCGGAGAGTACAAAACGATCTCCGGCCCCCATGAGCGCTGGCCTGAGGGCGATGGGCTGGGTAAGTCGTCGCCCTAGCAGAAGCAGGCCCGAGACGGCGGCGCGATGTGTTCCACGCGCACCTCTCGAAATCGGAGGGGGCTAGGCCCCCGCACCAAATTGTGGGGTCGCCTGTTGTCGAGCAGGCGGCCAAGTCTGCCGGGGCTCACAGGGATTTCTTTTCTAGGGTACACCTGAGTCCCCGGCATTAGGACCCGTGACGGAACACCGTGTGGTTTTAGTCGGTTCGAGTCCGACATACCACCTTGCCGTTCACCCCGGTGAGGTGATGACCCGTGGGGGTTTATACACGAAAAAAAAAAAAAAAAAAAAAAAGATTATATTCGAAGAATAAGTTATGTACTATAAGTGGTATATTATATAATTGAAAAATGAGTGTGGATATAGCGTGGTACTTCAAATCATGTGATAACATAATTCTACAGAAACTTGAAATGTATTTTTTTTTAACAAACACGTATTATGGTAGTTTTAGCCAATAGTATACGAACGATATACAAACACGTTCTTGTAAAACGTTATTGTCTTTATAAATTAATTGCATACAATCCCTATGGTTTGCTCAAATTAGATTTAGTATTAAAACTCATAGTAGGGCCCTTTGTTCTGCAACGCCAAGCGTTGTATGAGTTCACCCGTCGGTGTATTTCGTATCCTTTGACTTTAACCTTATTGGTATGGCGCACATTTTTATAAATGTGTCTCCTGCTTAAAGTTTATTTGTGTATTTTGCCAAAACGTCTTACGTATTCTTTTATGCTTAAATATATTTTAAGTCCATTTACAAAACATTAATCATATTTTTCGAAAAGTTATATGATAATATTAAAATAATTGCGAATATTTGTAAATAGTTACGTATTAGTTAGTTCCTACAAAAAATAGAGTAAGATTCGTAATATGAGTTTAAAAGGCTTTAAAACCGTCCCAAATCATTGGATGATTTAGACCTGCTGCTAATATATAATGATGAAGGTGATTAATTTATGACTATAGTAAGTCCATGACTTATAATAAGGTAATACAATATCATAATGTTTGTACTATTCTAGGACAGATATGATATATAAGACAGAGATACTTTAATTTACTTTGCGATTAATGGTGAGGTCAATTTAAATTGACTTTACATCGGTCGTGGCGTAATAATGCACAGAAGCATCCGAGAAAAGTTGTAAGTTCTACGCTACTCTGTAGTAGCGTAGCTACCGAACTTTCTTCGGTTCAAGACTTATTTCTAAAAAGTTATATACCTTTCATTTCATGAAGATAAATATCATTAGAATAATTATCTTTATAAAAACTTCAAATAACTACAATGTCTATTGTTTTGCTATTTAAAATTTCCAAGATATAACAGGGTTTTTGGTAAAATGTATGAGAACATCACTAATTTCATCAGAGTATGTTCTGCGAGGTCGACCTCTAGCGGTATTCTCAATAATGATTGCCTTGTCTTTCGACTCGATCCGCACTTATTTTTTACGTGCCTACCCAAACCACCTCAGCATACCAGAAACAAACTGAAATACAAGAAAAGAGAAAAATGTGCCTAAAGATTTAACCAACAATTTATATCCTCAAGATATAACCGACGTAATTTAAAGACGAAAGGATCCTAAAACATAAAACTGTTTTTTCTTGAATGATCCTAGAGGAAATTACGCTGCTCATTTTAGTGGCGCCTTGACGATCACCATTGCTACTGACGCCTTCTTCATTTCCCGTTGTCCTGGTATTGAGATCATTCTTTTGTAAAATATTATATTATTTTATGAACCAATTCGATATTATGTTCCCATGGTGAAAAAGGGTAAAAAATACAAAAGTGGGTGTCAACAATTCAGAAACTTAGATGACTTGTCGCGGTAGTGTTGTAACATGAAGACGTAGAAAAAGACTTATGCTAACTAGACTTAAAAGACATACAAGCAGTTCTTGACTGGCCTGTTTGTCTAGTGGTTATTGATCCTGACTGCTGAGCAAGAGGTCCTGGGTTCGATTCCCACCCAGAACAAAAGTGATGAGCATGACCTTTTGTTCTGTGTCTGCTTGTATCTAGAATTTGTAAGTTTTTAGTAATATATATGTATGTTTATCAGCAATCTGGTTGAGGATCAGACGGCCGTGTGTGAGGTGTCTCAAGTTGTTATTATTATTAACTTAGTATATATCTATACATGCAGAAACTTGTGATCATTCTCATAAAATTCATAATATTGTGATACTTATATATTAGCAATAAATAGATTAAGGAAATGAAATATAATTATTTTGATTTTTTTATAAGTTTACATTATCAATTTTAATATAATGTTATTGTATTAAAAATCATGAATTTCCCTAAAACTGGTAATATTTTACGTTATTCACGGGATCGACTAAACAATATAACTGGTAGGTACATCATAATATATAAAATGAATAACGAAAATTAGCTGTTGGCCTCAATATCATTGTAACTTAAACCCTATTGAAATTATTTGGGGTACAGTAAAAGAAAAATTTGGTCTTAGATAGATACTCTTTATTGCACACCATAAATAGGATAAAATTAAAAAGAAACACATTAGAAACAGCAGTACAATAGGCGGCCTTATCGCAGTCTGCAATCTCTTACAGGCAACCTGTAGATGGACTACACAGTTAGGAACAGGTAATTTGTGGTGCACATTTGTCTTATTAGCACTTCAGTGTACGATCAGAGAAGGAGAAAAATTTGAATAATGGTGCTAATATACATTTCAATTGTATAAATCTATTAAGGTACATAACAATATATTGACATCGTTAAACAAATTAATTTTTTTTTTAAATGTTACACATTTAAAAAAAAAAATATATGCATGATAAATGCTCATCAAATCATTTATTAGCTTTTATGGTTTTATTTGCTTGCTTGGTTGCATGCTTTAACATAGATTGCTATTTATTATTCTGACACATTATATACTTGTACTTACGTAAGTTTATAAAAAACAAAGCTTCGTTAGATAACTCCAAAATTTAAAATGTTCTTGTTTGAATGATTACCACCGAATTAATTCATAAGATTTGTTTTATGTGTGATGATGTATTTATGTATGATTTGTATATGCAAATTTTTAAAGTCAATAACAAAAGTCAACGCAAAGATGAGGGGTGTTATAAGCCTAACGTCTGTATCTGTATGCAATTCTGTAAATACTATATTTAAGTGTAATATATTATATTTTATTATCATCTAGCGCGTTTTGGCAGATTATTTTATGACGCCAATCCTTCGAAATATTTTGTTTTAAGACGGGAAAAAGGAAGGTAGATATTTATTTTCTTTTTTTATTTGCAATCAGTGCCTTAATGTATAGTAAATGTATAGTAAATGTATAGTAAATGTGTTCCAAGAGTTTTAGACATTTGAGTGTGTCCCTGCAGTACTCATTTATTATAATTTAATATCTTTCCTCTAAAGTCGTTTCACATAGCTACGCATTGTGAGTTGTTGTACAAGGTTGTTAGGGTGCTTGTCCAGTCTCTCCCTGTACCTCAATCCAATATTTTTAATTTCTTCCTTTATAGTAGCCATTTCCAGATATTTATGGAATTTGGCATTTGTAACATATGATGGCACATTGCTGATATTTCGGAGGATAATATTTTGTATTCTTTGCAGACATGGCATATTAGAATCTGAGGCGCTACCCAACGACTGAAGGCCATATGTCCAGATTGGTTTTAATATTGCCTTGTAGACTAAGAGCTTATTGCCTATTGATAGTTTGCTAGTTTTCCTCAACAGCTAGTGGAGGTTCTTATATCGAATGTTAAGTTTGTCTCTCTTTTTTTTTGATATGCACCTTCCATGTTAGACGCCTATCTAGTCCAAGATACTGGACGCCGTCATGTTGTGGTAGAGCATTATTTTCCAATTTTGCTTGTGGACAATTGAGTGTAAAGGTAATGTTTACAGATTTTGATGAACTAGCTTTATTGCGAGTGTGACTGTCTATGCCTTTTTGAAGGACTTGTAATGCCATATGTGGGTATTTATTGCTTGCCAAGGTAACGTACTTTGCATCAGGCATCATACAGTCTTGATATTGTTTCTCCTTCTTTGGAATAAATGTTCAGCAAGATATGATTTGAAAAGCAAAACCTGAAAGTTTTATGTAACTCATTATAAAAACAATTTACATGTAAAGTAATATATTTACTGGTTTTCGAAGTATTCTCTATTACATTTTAAACACTTTTCCATTTGGTCAAACCATTAGGACCATTGATCTAAATTAAGGTCAAAAGCTGGAGCTTTTTTCATTCAGTTCTGTCGCTACTTTCCAAACTTCACGAGTAGTGACAGATTTTGGTGGTAGGTGGATCTGAAGGTCACGGTTAAGGATTGTATCAACGTGCTCCTCGAACATCTTTTCTACCGAGTCATTTTGCTAGGTGCTCAGGTTTCTCCTGTGAAGATCTCGTCCTACCGTAATCACTTCACAATGGAGGCTTTGCTATATTTGGTCTATTATAATTATTAGTTATCTTCTATAGCGAATAGTGAGTTGTTTGGTTGCAGTAAGAGATTTTAATCCGGCTTAAAGTGTGTCATCGTGTAATTTTTGGAGTAAATCTTTCAACTCTGCCTCAGCTTTGTTGAAGTTTGTCTTATCCTGCTTCAGTCTGCTTTGATACCATACTCTTCACAGTACTGCCCTTTTATTTGTAGAGGATAGTTAGTCTCTCTATTTACATGACGCGTTTCTGTAGTACTCAACCAGCATGCTTCTTGTATCAGTAGTACATTTGGTTTCATCATTTATATCTTCTTGTGTTTTCAGAGCCACTTTCATTTTGATATTTTCATCGATATGTTAATTGAACGAATTCCAGTCTGTATGTTTGTTATTAATATTAGTGGCCGTCTAAACTTTATTATGTTTGTGCTTAGAGAAAGTAATACTGGAATGTGATCTGATGTACCATTGTGGCATGCTTCAGGTTTTAAATAGAGTTTTGATAGTCCTTTGCAACAAAGAAATCTAGAAAATCGGGGATTTTATTGTTGTCACTAGGCCAATATGTCGGTCTCGGAAGAAGATATTGTATCACGATTATTCTTTTCTTCTAAAACTCAAGTAATGCTAATAATGGAAGTACAATTAAACTCATGTGGAGACTGGCGCGTATATTTAAGGGTAGCAGGGAAAGTGTTAATTTTATACTTCTATTCCAGTACAATTTGGATCACACTTCCGAAGCCAACGCTAGCTGCTTGTGCAATCTGGTCGAAACGTCAGACAAATGAAAGGAATACCTATTACGTGATCGCGTTAATTTCCGTTAAAATAGATAAATATCGCGGAAAGTGACCGTTCTTAAATAAATCCGAACTTAATATCGTAAAATAACTTAAACTACCGAAAAACAGGTTGGTATTTCGCATTTCTTTTTTCTAATTGTTGAGAACTATTTCTTACAAAGATAATTGAGATTTCATAGAAAAAACGTAAAGAGGATTATATTATAGGTAGGTTTAGGCTATTGAGTTGAAGAGGGTCTCTTGCTTCCACATACAATGGCACTCAAGATGAGGGGTTCCAGCCAAGAAAAATGGAATCGTTTTGTATTTATATGCTTTTTTGTTCGAATTGTTATGATGAGATTAAGATATTATGCTATTTAATTAGATATGATTCAATATAGTAGGAACGAGTACAATACATTTTGAGATTGAAGTATTTATAAGGAAAATATATATTTAGTTTTTTTAATTTAATTCATTTATTTATTCACAAACAGCTAAAATAATTATATTCATATTAGATTACTAGCTGGTGCCCGCAACTTTGTCTGCATAGTATTAGTACACATTTTTTTTCTCCAAGTTTTAATCAATCTCTATTGAATATACATACATACGAGTATCTATGTTGAATTTTTATATTCCTGAACTTGACAAGAGATTCTAGAAGAGGACTTCCCGGCAACAGCTAGTTCGACGGGTATGGAACGCTGACCAGCTCATCCGTCCCCATCCCCATTAATGGGGACACGGGTGATGGGGACAACGGGAGTACACCGTGCATAAACAATATCCCTTTCTTTCTATTGCCTTCCCGTCTTACCCACCTTAAAATATAGTCCCAATTTACCAATCTTAAATTCCCAAAGTGCCCGGTTGACAACAGTGGGCTTGCCCCCTATCAATCGATTCAATGAACAATTAGTGTTAAAGAATTTTGCCGTCCTCAGAGAATAAAATTAATTAATTCTTCATATACTCGATATAGTATTTATTCGAACTATTCTTTGTTCGACTATGATATCAGTTGTATGTCAAGCTTCTTTTTCACAGGAGCGCATGGACGTATCCACTTTAAATTATATTATCAAGAACGTATCAAATGTGTTCTAAGTAGTAAAACAGTTTTCAAAATTCATTTATATCCAAGCTAAGTTAACTATTTTTCAGCTATACATAATGCTCCCAAACTTTTACCATACCTTTCTGTAGCAATAAATTATACAAACAATAGCCAAAATCATTATAAAACATTTAACTTGTAATACTTTTTTTTTAATAAGGTTTTTCTATAAAAACGTACACAATGACGCTGGTACAAGTAGTTTATCTTTGTAACGTGTGTTAACACTGTGTATTTCATCAGCAGTCCCCCACAATAGAAAACCGTACATAGAGATATATTCTATAAAAATAGCCGCATCTTTTTTTAAGTAAGGCTGGTAAACTGTAGTTTACTAGCTTTTTCGCGTCTAACGCGATAACTGATCAATGTGTAGACCTCACTGAAGCTTTGAAAAATCTAAAGTGTAGCCTAAACATTTTGTGGTCATATTCATATTTTATTGTTTGTGGCTTTCATTTGATGTACGTTACTAGTTTTAAATAGGTTGAATAGAATACTTTCTTTGCAACCTACCTACCTACTGATGGGTAGGGTATATAGTTATGTAATATATATAGTAAGTAGAATTCAAGACAGAAGTAAATGATCGATATTTGTTTGCTGTCGTCGACGTCAGAAACCTTAGACCCCAGATCTCAGAGATCCGTTTCTAAGCCCTACTCAATTAACATATATGTATATGATATTTAGTGCAGTTTTCTTTGTAAAATAATGATGAAATTGCCTGTTCATGTCTGTATGATTGAATAAAAAAAAGCAATATGAAAGCAATAAACAATATATTTGATGGACATATCACTCCATATTATAAAACAAAGTGCCCCACCGCGTCTGTCTGGCTGTCTGTCTGTCTGTCTGTTCACGATAAACTGAGAAACTACTGAACGGATTTTCATGCGGTTTTCACTAATACACAGAGTGATTCATGAGGAAGGTTTAGGTGTATAATTTGTACCCGTGCGCAGCCGGGTCGGGTTACTAGTTAATGTATAAGACAAGGACTCATGAAAATTGATTAGATGTTTAATTTATATAATTGTTTAATTTTTCTATCCTGTCAGCGCAAGCAATGAATATGTCAAATGTGGCTTACAAAACCCTCCTGGCGGCCGTTGAACACACAGTAAACAAAGTATTTTTGTTTACTGTGTGTTCAGAATGTATGCATTGTTTTTTGATTGTATCTCACATGAAAGGTGTACAATAAAGAGATAAATAATAATAAATAATAATATTTGGAAATAAATTACCCAAATAATTATATCCGTATTTTTCTCATACAGGAAATGATCCAAAATTTATTAATTAATGATTACATTACATAAGAAACTATTTTTTCCGACTACAAATTTACTTTTTCAACTGCTTTAATTTTGTGTAGTACTAACCTTTGCCTGAACTTCAACGTATTATACTCACGGTTTCTAGTACGTATGAACTACCAACCATCTATTTATTAAATATTTACAGAGTCTTCAGGGAGCACGGGAACTCGCAATTGTTTGGTATTTCATCAAAAATAATTTGTTGAGATTGTCAAGCAAAAAATACACACAAACCTTAATCATTAGAGAACCTATAAAATAGAAAATTTCATATGGTACCAAAATAGGATACACTGGACAAATATCGTAAAATTGGACGGCGAATACTTATTTGGGGAAGCAAGTTTATTGGTTGTATCATGACATAGCTGATCCCTCATAAAAATATGTATCGGCATTGTAAGAAAAATATTACTTGAAACTTATGTTCACGACCTTAGGGTAGGCTACACGCGAATATGAACATTCAATTCTCACGTTTTATGGGGATGAAAGGAGCAATATGGCGTGCTGAGTCAGGGATATTGAAATACAAGACATTGTGTAAAGTACAGGTGTGTTCGAGGGTGTCATAATTTTGTTTGCTGGTCCGTTTTGGTGTCAGGAAGTCCAAGGGTCGCCCGGTCGGCTTGAATGTTCAATGGCATGTAAGTTCAAATAACCTTAGGTCAAGACGTCAAGTCTCAGCGATAAATATAAGGTCTGTATTATCTTAGCGATATATTGGCCTGTTTTGTTCCGAACCGAAATCAGCAGGAAACAGAAAATTGCTTTTAGTTAGGTTGAAAACTATCAAACAAGTAATTTGTTGTTTGCGGCATTTATATAAATTGTAGGTATTTTTATGGTTTGATAAGCTAAAATAGATTCACTGGAAGCTTCATGGTATTTCGGCAAAAAGTTGACTTTGTGACAATAATTTTTTAGGGTTCCGTTCCTCAAAAGGAAAAAAGAAACCCTTATATCACTTCTTTGTCCGACTGTCTGTCTGTCAAGACCCTTTTTCTCAAGAACTCGTTAACGTACCAAGTTGAAATTAATAGCAAATACTTATGTCTACGGTCACTTAAAGCTGTAAAAAAATAAAGCTTTTAAGTCAACGCAATCAAAAGATTTAAGCAATTTGAACATTTCGCAGGTAAATCAAAACCGGGTATAGGGTATTTAATTTGCCATTGACCTAGACTCGTGAAATTGAGTGTGGCGACTTCCACATACAGTAAAAAGAAATATACTCAACATCATCTACGACCTACTAATCCTGCATCGCGCTATGAGAGTTCTCGCGCCGATTAGTATATATACAACTTCCCAACATCAACCGTTGGGCCGCGGCCCGCCAGGCATGATCACCTCGCCTGGTCGGAGGATCCTCCCTTTGTGTTGGAGGGACATGACACCCGTTCCTCCACAGTGGTGACCCCGACGTGATTGGAAGCAGCCTTCATGAAGCAGATTAGCGCAGCATCATCATCGCCACCATCGTATACACTCCTACAGCAATGAGCGGTAATCAAGTCTCAGCCAGCCAGCATCCTTGGCCTCAACAGGGATACCACACGCCTGCAGCTTCCGCTCCAGCCTGGTTACCCCTCCGGCCTCATCAGCGTCTAGGCACAGCACACTGCACCTACGGTCCACGTAAGAAGAGCATCTCTCTCCCGTCTACGCAGCAGCCAGCCACTACGCAGCAACCGCCCCGACTCACTGGGGACTTCACTGCAGCACCGCACGCAGCACCGCACGCGGCCCCGACTCACTGGGACCAGCGGACTTCAGCCCCGACTCACTGGGACTAGCGGCATTCAGTTCCGACTCACTGGAACTAGCGGAATACAGTTCCGACTCACTGGAACTTGCGGCACTCAGTTCCGACTCACCGGAACTACTCACTACTGGCCCTGGCACGCTCCTTAATAGAGCATAGACAGCTGACTCATCAAGATATCGACCTCCGGTCTTGGAGGGGAGTGATGTGGCGACTTCCACATACAGTAAAAAGAAATATACTCAACATCATCTACGACCTACTAATCCTGCATCGCGCTATGAGAGTTCTCGCGCCGATTAGTATATATACAACTTCCCAACATCAACCGTTGGGCCGCGGCCCGCCAGGCTAGGTGTAGCCTGGTCGGAGGATCCTCCCTTTGTGTAGGAGGAACATAACACCCGTTCCTCCACAGATAGAGTAAAGAACAAGGACTTACATCACAAAATAAAGGTAAAAATCAGAAAATTGTTAATTTGTTGTTATATTACATAAAAAAAATAGATTTTGTGATTACAATTCTGCGGTTGGAAAACTGACTTCATAAATCAATGTATGGGAGAGTATTAAGTTTGTCTTTCGGAAAAGACGGGCAAAAATCTTCGAGAATTGATTCCCAAGATGAACGCACTATTTACATACAACTTTGTTTGCTTACGGAACCCTCGGTGCGCGAGTCAGACTCGACGCCTTAGACATTACACTGCGACTGCTTAGTTCTTATTTTTTAAGAATACTTGGTGTAAATTTCAACAATGATGTCATTCAATAGTCAAGTAATGCAAGTACGTTTTAACTTACTAAGACCACATAAAAGAAAGAAAATAAAAGGAAAGCGCTCATACACATTTTTTGTTTTATTTTTTATTTTCTTTAAGAAAGAAGGTATTTTAAATAAACCATTTTTGAACTGTGGACTTAAAACGCTCATTATTTATTAACAGTCTACTCGAATAAATATGATTCAGAATTTATAGTTCACAAATTTCCGCCTCCGGTTACAACGTGTGGTTTTTGGGTAGAAGCATCTCGCTTACTCCCATGGGCCTCCTAAAAATGACAGTGGTATTTGCAAATATATAGGCAATGGGGAGCACCGGCCACCTAGACGATTAAAAATGTAAAGTAACTTATACAGTTAAAATTTGTCATATTCGGTTGGTCATTT
The DNA here is from genome assembly GCA_949752705.1 of Callimorpha dominula. Taxonomy (NCBI): domain Eukaryota; kingdom Metazoa; phylum Arthropoda; class Insecta; order Lepidoptera; family Erebidae; genus Callimorpha; species Callimorpha dominula. The sequence goes on along the minus strand of OX456995.1, from coordinate 4,393,255 downwards.
CTGTCTTTAAATTTAAGAGCTACGCTCTTGTCGGTGGAGCAATCGCCACTCCTCTATATCCTCAGCAATCTTTTTGACCTTTTTCATATGTCTCGAATCCCACTTTCTCCTTCGCTTGTTGTATAAAACTTCTTCTAGGTTTTCCTCGTCTTTTTTCTAAATATATATTACTAATTTAACAACAAACATACACATTTAAGTGTACGCAAACCAGAGCGCAAGAGATGATGCCATAAAAATGCTGGGCAAAGTGCTGATCCTTGCTGATAAGTACTTGTGGTGGTCTTTAGATTATGCTTCACTTTATGAATTTTTACTTGTGTATTAGTTTTCATCTGACATGTATATCTATTTTTTGATATGTTTACTTATTGTTATTATTTACACTATTAATGTTACACAATATTGACATTATTTTATTCTCTGTACTACATTGTAGGTACTCGTATGATAGGACTTTTTGTATTTAATGTAAAAAAAATTAAATTGTACATGTGAAAACTATGTAGTCACTTACCAACTTATTTTTCTATATTACCTAGCAGTTCTGAGTATGTAAAGCTCGTCTAGGAGTTCTGCTGATAGTGGTGTGTGTGTTGAATCGTTCCGCTGAACGATGGCTCGCGGGCATCATGCTCGTATCTTATTAGTCGTATTCTGACTGCCTCCTACTCCTGATAATTCAAAATACCTACAACTGTTTGAATAATTGAAATAAGTGATTTTGATTTTGAAGGAATGCTCGAATGGGAGACGTTCGGATAGAATATGTATAATTCAATTTTTTTTTGGTATATTTACTGAAAAAAATAATAATTATTATTACTTAACACATATCTACTCCCAATTTTCCCATATTTCATTCCAAAGTACCCGGTTGACGGCAATAGGCTTACCCCCTATTATGTGAGTGGGGCCACATTATTTGTATCATGTTAGCTTTAAAAATACCTACTTGGAATTAAGTATTGAAATTCAGTGTAAAGATCCATAGGAGCTTCTGTTCTTTTTCACTATTCACAATACGAGTAGTAGTTTATAAACAAAAATATTTTTTTTGAAATATACAATAATAGTTATTGCAAAATAAGAATATGCATGGTCTAACAGAACGTGCAGGCTTGATAAAAATATATATTTATTTCAAATAGTTTGACACTGAATATATGTACATTTAATGAATAAAAAAGTTCACTTGCATCGCACAAAAAATGTATCCTTCCGGACGCGAACATGAAATTGTTAAAATATTCAAGTAATATGTAAAAATACTATAAATCTTTAGATTATTCAACTTTCAAAATTTGTAACTCCATACACAAATTCATGTATTTTTAATAAAGGTAGTTTGAATTACAGTAAAAATTATTATGTTTGTTTTCGTACTTTAAATGTAGGTACATTAGCAGTGTTATATTAAAAAATCTAGAGTGTGTGATGGTTACGCATAATGTAGACGTGATACTATTCTGAAAAAAGTACCCGAATTTTTTTAATAAAACGAAAACGTTTTAATTGTTATACGGTATTCATTTTATTCAATTCAAAGTAATCTTCATTGTAAGCAATACATTCCAACTCTTCCTCTAATGTTCAACACACTTTCCATAGGCCAATTGAGGAGTGTCTTCAGCACATTTTGCGAATACTCTTGTATCGTTTCCATCATCTCAAAACGCCGCGAAGTGGTAACTTGAGTCGCGGGAATATAAAAATTCACAAAGAGCCATGTCAGGTGAATACGCAGCTTGCTTGTTGAATAGATTGCGTCAAGTACCTAACAATCGAGGACTCGGGACTTAATCACGATAATATTTTGATCAAATTACAAAGATCGAATTTTAAAAAACAATAAAATAAAATAAAAAAAAACACACAGATTTCCGGCTACAACACAATTCAATGCAAAGTCATCCATTTTTTTTTTAAATATTAGTAGTTGTTATTCATATCCTAAAATGCAGTAACTTTGGTTCTATGTCTTTCAGCTGCGAGACGAAATATAAACACATTAAAAAGTATTGTGTCAAATTTTCAGCAACAATATTAGTAAGTTGTACAAATGCACTACCAACAGCTAAAAACACAATTTTTCAATGGACATCATAACACTTTGCATAATAGATTAAATTAAACATTCGATTCACACGTCAAGCCATTTGATGCAAACTTACAAAATATTCTACCAAAAGCAAACACTTGTCTCGGAAAGGAGAGTTGTAAATAATTCCAACAGTTTGGATTCGGTTCATACTCTAAACGGTTGGATTTCACGGGATTATATTGTGTTTCCAGTCGCTACAGCTGCACTGCTGTAGTTATTCCGGAAAGTAACCAGAGCGGGCAATAACAAATCTACTTTAAAGGAGTTTTGCTTTCTTACATTTTAACCTTAACAATGTCTCGGATTTTAATATATTTTTATTATGCTAAAGACACGGATTAACGTTATTGATGCTGCTTTTTATTTATGTACATGTTAGCTTCTTCTAGCGGCTCCGCGCGCGTAAGTAAAAGTTTTTTTTGTATTCCTCGGAAATAGTCATTTTTATGTTGATAATAATAACTTGAGACACCTCATAAACGGCCATCTAATCCCAAATTGGGCAAAGCCTGTACTATAGTAACCGGACTGCAAATAAACATACTTATATATTACTAAATAAATACAAAATTATTGAAAAATTACACCCAGACACAGAACAAAATGGTCGTGCTCATTGCTCATCACACAATCATTTGTTCGGGATGGGAATCGAAACCACGACCTCTGTCTCAGCAGTCAGGATCACTAAATACTAGACCAACAGGCCCGTCAGGATGAAAGTAATTTTTTTTTTATTAATTAATTAACAATTTTTTTAACCTAAATCCTTTTCTGTGCCCCTGTCAAGGTGTACGCAGAATATAAAGATGGCCGGTTGAGTAGTTAGAGCGTGAAAGTATAGGGTGTCTCAGTAAGAGTGCACTTTTTCATTTTAAAACAAAAACAAGTATTTTATGACAGAGTTGTGATATTTTTATTATATCGTAGAGAAGACAGATTAAGTATGGAATAAAATATCCGGCAAATGATCCCCACGGCTCCGATGGCAAGCCATTACTTTTTTAATGAAATTTTCCATGACTTTTGCACAGAGATGTGGCTGTATCTCACCGATGACGCGTTGGATTTCCGATTTGAGCTCAGGAATTGTTTTGGGACCGAGATTTCACAAAACCCCAAAGAAAAAAATCGCACGGCGTTAAATCGCACGATCTTGGTGGCTAGTTGAAATCAGAATTTCGTGAGATAATGTGTTCTGGAAATCGTTGCTGCAATAAGTCGATTGTTTCATGCGCGGTATGGCAGGTTGCGCCGTCCTGCTGAAACCACATATTGTCCAGATTCATGCCGTCCAGTTGAGGCCACTAGAAGTCCATTATCATATTCCTGTAACGAATGCCGAACGAATTTTCAAAAAGTAAGCCGCCTGACCAAAATCCGCACCATACAGTTACTCGTTGTGGGTGCATTTGTTTCTCATGGATTACATGACGATTTTCTGAGTCCCAAATTCGACAATGTTGCCGAATTGATGTTTAAAGGTTTTCGGCGACACTCTCGTTTACAGCAGCAATGTTTTCAAGAGACCGACCGGTACGTTGACGCAAAGGATTCTTATTATCCATAATCGACCCAGTTTCTTCAAATTTTTTGACCACTCTTCGAATGGTTGACACATTAGCTGCACTTTCTCGGCTGAAAATTTGTCGAAGTTTGAGAGTGGTTTCAGCGTAACTTTCCCCATTTTTTGTTATGAGTTTTCACAATTATAACGCGTTGTTCTTTCGAAAAGAGCTTCATTTTTAATAATCGGAATAAACAGAGGTGACAGCTGTCAAATTTCAGAGTTGCCACTTGCATGAAAAAAAATATTCCAATTTTAAAAGTGCACTCTTACTGAGACACCCTTTATATCAAATAAACAAAGTCACTTTAGCATTATACATTGTACATGGACTTCTCTGACGCGGTATACTGTTGGGTATAGGTACTGTAGCAGTTGAGCGGGTTCAATTTAATACAAACAGAAATCTCCCGTGCGTCTCCTGCGATCCTTATATGGATTCATATCTATTGACAATCTTAAACATTATAGAGAACTCTCAGTTAATCGGCAAATGGCTTCCCACACTATTGCTATCGTTTGTGCGTTGTCAAAGCACCTTCCTCCTTCTTAAGGCATTACACCTGCACCTGACTCAGCACCTCGATGCATTATAAATAACGTAGTGAATGGTGAAATCTAGTGATGCTTATTAGAATGAACCAGGGCTGTCACACTGCTTATGTAATATTTTGACGAGCAAATCGTACTAATCAAAATTCTTGTTGCGGGCATACCCCATAACACACAACCAGTATATTTTCGTATCGAACTATTTTCGTGAGGCGGTAGCGCGTCCGGCGGAGCATCCGGTAAATATTTGAGCAATCCACGTTTTACAATTTACGCCCATTTGGAGTATCTGGACGTTGTTTTATGTTCTATCAAATGCTATGGAATCTTTTAATTAGAAATGTGTAAGGATCTATAGATACATAGGACATAATAGCTATAAATAACAATTCTAAAATAATATCCTTAATAGTGATATAAATTGCATACCCATAATAGATCAATAGTGTCGGGTTATATCGGCCCAAGGGCTTGCTTTGGCTGTCAATTGTTTCAACTTTGTTTCCGTTACTCATTCATCTACCTGAGAAACAGTCGTCATCTACAAACTTCATGATCCTTAACTATACCTCGATGTGCAGGATATAGGCATATGTATAGACACATAATGGCTGGCTTGGCTTAATAAGCGATGTAGTTACCGAGTGCTAAAAATTGTTAGAATAGAATACCAATAACATATTTACCAGTTATCGGTGGTATATAGGTATTTCGTTTATAGACAATTCCCGTACAATACCGAGTTTTCTTGCAAAACCTAACAAATATACACAGAATGACTTGACCGTGGAGCGCCTTATGGAAGACGAGCATGTCATGTCGGTGTCTCTATGTGCCTCACGTGCAGTGTAAGCGCTTTAAGATATAAATAAATAGCGTTGTTGCGAGAATTACAGAGTGATGGCTGTCCTTGTAGAAAGCGCTTTCGCGTTTAGTCACTATACTTGAGCCAAATAAGATGTGGAATCTTTGTAAACAAACCATATGTCATCATCTTTAGGGTTGTCATAATTAGAATGCAGAAATATTGTAATTTTACCTCTATTTCTTAGTTATACTTTACGATTTTACTGTCATTGTGTTTACTGAAACTCAGTCTAACCATCAAATACGTAATATGTTAAAAAATACCTTAAAACAAGAATTAGCAAACAAAAAATACCAACTATACGCCTTACAATCCTATAACTCGACAACTTTCGCAGATCAACAACCATTTGGTTATTTATAATGAATTTTTATGGGAATATGCACAAGACTCCACAATACAATATTGAAAATCAGTTTCTCTATCCTTTTTAATAATAATAGGAACGTTTTATGACTACACATAAATGTTACATAAATCAATAAATAATTAAACACGGACTACGACGTCTTTGACGTCACAGAAAGAGCGCGCCGAAATGTCAGCGTTAAATTACACGAAACTGGATGTGGTTTTAATTTTTTTACTGTTGATTGATATTAGTGATGATGTGTTACTAACAATGCCATAATCGAAACTATTTTTGTTTGAATTATCAGTGATTCACGATTATATTATTGCGTAAAGTTATGTCTCACTATCCATGCAATTTTTAACCCTCTGTTCTGTGGCATTATATTTTCTAAACATTTGCCGATTCAAATGCGCCCTCTATAATATATTCACCGGAAAGGAACACAAGTGCCATGTACCGGCGTTACGCAGAGTCTAGGTGGAGTGCGGACGAACAAGTTCACTTTCAGTTACGCCACGGCCGAGTCAACATTAACCTAGGAACTGTACAGTTTTTCTGTGCGTGTTTACAATACATCAATGATTAAATATCAAAAGGGAGTTTTCTCATCACCCGTACCCACTTCGTGCGTTCTGAGATTTTGACATATACGAGTATATGACGGCGCGTGCTGTTTAGGCTGGTTGAATCTGAACATAATGTTGAATATTTTGCTTATGGTTGAATTAGCATTGCAAACTTTTTAAGACTTTTTGAGACATTTTTTTTATTTCTGTTTCAGGTGGGTTCTTTTACATACTACATTTCAATGATTTTTTAAAATAATTCTACTTTATGAATATTCCAACATTGTGGTACATCTACTTTGGGATGTTCTAAAATTTATATTGCATACTGGATGAGGTGCACTTTGGCTCAAGTACTTACCACTTACCAGTACCAGGTTGTCACCATAAAGGAGGCTTCATCAGAGCTTACCTTAGACGCAGAACCTTACCAGAGCTTACCTTATAGGTCGAGTATGCCTCGACGCTCTAGATGCTAGACGCTCTAGAAAGTTATTGGCGAGCCTCCTGCTTTAGTATTTTAGTATTATTCTTATCTATTAAACGTAAATAAATTAAGCTATGTAATCTAAACATACCAAATGAAACCCTGATTCCTCAAAAAAAATATTGAATGGCGAAAAGGCAAATGTTTAGGATATATTGAGGGCAATAGCCATTTATTGTTGTGAATAAGAAATACCTACAGGTTATATTGGCCACTAAATCTGTAGTGTTTTATTTAGAAAAAGAAAGTTCAAACTAATAATTTAATACATTGCTTACCATTTTTCTCTCAGGACTATAAATTGTTTTTTGGTATTTAACCACATAAAAATCTCACGAACTCAAAAAACAGACCACTCCACAGATAAGATAACACTTACTCCATAACAGACACATACATACTCATATACAAAAGCGAAAATACCTACGCCATAATAGCCTAACAAAATTAAATAATAATACCTAGCATTAGCTGCAACCAAAAATATATCGACTTGAGCACACTTATCGAAAGTTAAGAACACTTTGCCCACCGCTCGACGGGTGTGTTTGTGACTATTGTGCAGTAGCTGACACTCTATGATTGTAAAAAGGTAATAATAAATAATATAATTGTAATATAATATAACAAATCATTTAGTAATAACTTACATTTCTTTTTCGGTACTTAATCGTGATAATAATTACAAAGTACTATTTCAATATAGTGCAAGTCTTGGCAACTATCCGTACTCGCTCTTGAAGCTTTCGCGACTACACATATCATATGTGTAATCTAATATATATAGTCGCGAAAGTTTAAAAACAGTTATTAGTGCAATTTGTTTTTCCGCTTAATGACGAGGTTTTTCATTTTCCTGGTCAGACCATAACAATATTTTAAGGGTATGTAATTTGCAAACAGGTTATTAACAACTGCCTGTCAGAAAATGCTAAGCAACGCAATGTTAGTAAACATTCCACAGCTTATTTGGCTGAAGTATAGGTACACAGCGCACACATGACTTGTGCTTGCTATACGCTAGATTAGCGTACAGGAAAATTATCTTTCTAACCTTTTCTTTATACTAATAGTAAGTTTATGAAGTAACCCTTGAATAAAAATCCGTTAAAGTGATTTGATTCTTCATTGCTTGATTTTACTTAAAAATAACTACTATTTTTTTCAAATGATAGTTTGCAGAAAAAATATTTTTCTAATTTTCTAAACTCATGCCTATCTTACCGCATTTAAACCAGAAATTATTTTCATTCATAGATGTAGTTATAAAGATAGACCGCCTATTGTAGTATTAATCTAATGCCTGTATGAGAATAAGATGTGTTCTCAGCCCAGAAAAAAAATTATCATTAAGCAAGTGTCAAACATTCTCTACTTCTAATAGAAGTTATATCAAGAAAAAATACGTATTTTTTTTATTTTGTAAAAAAGACAAATCCCACACTTGGAATGACTTTTGTGTCGTGGGAGACTTTACACACATTCAAAAATGGACACTAAGAACACCCAGGCTCGAGTCAGTTTCCCAGAGCTATTTCATATGGATCACACTATTTTCTTTAAATTAATTATTAACTATCGGCGCGATGTAGTGAGAAGGCAACCACTTTAACCATTGCTTTATTCCTGTAGTCAGAAAATAGAGTCGTTTCATTTAAACATTGAAAAACTTTCTGCTCACCAAACTGTTTAGACCACATTCAACTTCAGAAGTTACTTAATATTATATCAATTTGTAGAATGTGAAATATAAAGCTTCTAGGTTTGTTGCAAGTTTAAACAATTTCCAAATAATAACATTGTTACGTTTGTAAATACTTAAAAAAAAATATTTTGAACAAACTAAAGGTCTGTGTATCTAATTATCTATCCTTAAATATATATTATTTACCGTAACTTGTACTTAAGTATATTTAAAATGTCATCAATGGAACTGAATCTGCTGGATAAAATAAAATAGCAGCAATAAATTTTTGTAAGCAACAAGATACGAGTATCAGAATAACAAATGTTCGAACTTCGAAAATTTTGCTAATTTATGCGTAAGCTTGAATTAATGTTGAAGAGATTATTTTATTGCCTAGTCACGTGTTTAACCGCTACAATGCGCAATGTTTGCCTATTAGTCAAAACTAACATGAAATTATGTTATTTTTATACGGTATTAATTATGATTTTATTGTGTTCTTTGATTTTTATTTCATGACTCATATTTTTTTTAGATTAGACTTATTGCATATAGCATTACATGGGACATTCAGTAAAGTTTAGAAATCTTAAAAAAAAAATTCTATAGACATATATATTTTTTGTTAAATTATTTTCAAATCACTCTCCACTATTCATGCTAAGTTTCATGCACCAAAATCAATTTTCAATACACTTTTTCCAATCCTCCTCAGACCCTTTCTCCACAGCCTGCTAGCAGATCTTCCAGCGATAAAAACTGTATACTTTTGAGTTGATTTTTCGTATCGATAAAACGAAGTCAAATCAGAGCTATAAGAAGGATGGCAGAAGTTTGACCAGGGTGTTGTCCAGGAAGTCCCTCATTTTGGGTGCTGAGTGCCGGGCGCATTATCGTGGTGAAGCACCAGCCCGCGTAGTCCCATATTGCAGTAAACACATCTGGCAAGCATCTATTCTGTTCTATCAGCATTAATCTTACTTTGATTACGTAAAGGTATTGACACCAGATATCGTATCTTAGTGAAAGAACTAGCGATCGATATCTTCCAATTTCGAATTTGTTGACTAACTGTTGTTAAAAAACAGCCAAACTGTTGACTGCCGGGTTGTTTCTGGATCACATTGATAAATTTGACATTTGTCATTCGCTACAATGTCGTAAACGCATCGAGAGAAACCTGAACCATAACTATCGTATAAAAATTATTCCACGTGAGCCTGCTTCTGGGCATTGGTGTGGTGGTGCGGAACCCCGCGTAAAACTATGCTCCTCCTTCGTCAATTCTCTTCTCTGAACTTTTTAATTTCTGAGACATTTTCTTCCGTAACAGCCGTCAAAAGGCCACCACATCTTTCCTTATCGGCCAAAGTTTACTGAAAAGTCGCAACACAGTTGCCTTTCGTCTACAAAAGCAATTAGAAGTTTTTCAAACGATTCCTTCAGTTTTAGGCAACATTTAAAATCTCTCGATATAGATTAATTTTACATTTACTTCGTAATAAAATTGGGAGGGAAATTTGCAGTTGCTACCTTTGTATTTTTTTACGTGAATGATCTAATTTTTAGGGTACAGTTCCATAAAAGAAAAAAAAAGGAACACAGGTCCGTCTGTATTATATGATTGCGTTGACTTAGAAGCTTGATTTTTTTTCAGACAGCTTCAGGGGATCACAGACATAAGTAATTAATATTAATTTTATGCTTCTAAAGGTTCCTGAGGAAAGGCGTCTTGACAGACACTGACATTCAGGTATAACAACAAATTAATCACACATCAGATTTTTCGGGTTATTTGCACTGTGAGACCTTATTTTTTGAAAATATTTCATGCTTGTAGGTCAATGGGAAGTACCTGCGCAATGTTCAAATTTGGTCAAAGCAAAGGCTTGGTCGTATCTTTTGATTGCGTTGACTTAGGACCTTAATTTTTTTACAGCTACTATGGACTACAAATATAAGTGTTTGGTATTTATTTCGTCTTTATACTTTAACGAGTTCCTGAGAAAAATGGTCTTTACAGACAGACCTCAGACTTTCATGAAATTTGTTAAGATGCAAAGTCTGACAGCACAAGTAAAGGAAAAAATCCGAAAGTCGTTAGTTTGTTGTTATATCACATAAAAATACTTTGCGGTTGGAAAGTTGACTTTTTCCACGTTCCAATAAACAAGAAACGATTCGTTTTGCTTACGGACGGTAACTTTTTTCTTTATTGGAACGCGGCATTAGTCGTTTATCGATGTATGGAAGAATAATTTTAGAACTTCAAAAGTTAAGTTTGTCTTTCGAAACAGATGGGCTAAATCTTTAAATAAATTGATTCCTGGAATGGATGTACAATCTACATACAAGTTTTTTGCTTACGGAACCCTCGGTGCGCCATTAAGAATCGCACTTGTCCGGTTTTTTGTGCCTCGTGGCATCTAATTCCTTTTTTTCAATCGTTGCATCGTATTTCTATGCTGCTGTCTATATCTATATATCAGCTTTGTACACCATATTTGTTCAGTCCACCTTTGTATGTATGTGAAAAAATAAAGAGGATTTTACCACAAAGTTCTGACAAGTTCTGAATGAGACTAATAAAAATAAGACCTTATTATCTGTTCATTACTGTGTCCATACTATAATAACAAAACAGTTATACCTTTAGTAGGATTTTTATTTCAACAAACACACAATTTGGAAAAAACTCAATGCGAGTTAATCTCAACTTCCATAGAAATGTTTGTTACTTAAAGACCTTTTACCGCTAAACTCATTTGGATTAAATACTACGGCATACATAGTTCATATCCTATATAAACACATAGAGAAATTATGACCCATGCGGGCGGAACCGCACATCTAATCTAGTTCATAATAAAAGTATATGATAGTGACGATTATTTTTCTGCTTGTAATAGTATTAGTTCTCAGAGCGACCCAACAATAGTTGAGACTCTCTTATCTCAGTTCTCTGACGTCCCCAGGAATCTTAACCTAGTGCACATTAATGCTCAAAGTATTCCGGCCCATTTCCCTGATATGCTGGCATGTTTTGACTGTACGAATTAACACGCTATACTTATCTCTGAATCGTGGCTTAAGCCTTGTTTACCCTCTACTGCATATTCCTTGCCAGGGTTCAATCTTATCAGGAATGATCGTGCTGCAGGTGGTGGGGGCGGCGTAGCCATCTATTTACGCTCTCATATTCCCTACTCCGTTATTAGTTTGTCCTCGCAGCCGCCTCCATCAGATGCGGGTGAACATCTTCTCCTGGAAGTTGAGCTCTCTCACTCTAAAATCCTTCTTGGTGTTTTTTATTGTCCATCCTTACGCATCGACTACTTCTCCACGTTTGAGCAACTTCTAGAAAAGTTTACTCCCTCGTACAGTCATACCATAATCATGGGTGATTTTAATACTTGTCTTCTTAAGAATGACTTTCGTTCCTCGACTCTTAATTCCATTATTCAATCTAGCAATTTATATATTCTTCCTTCAAGTGCAACGTATTACTTCCCACACTCTGTTCCTTCTCTTCCCGACCTAATGATTGTTTCTTCTCAGAGCCATGTAGCTAAGCATGGGCAGTGTTCAGCTGCTGATTTTTCCTATCACGACTTGCTATACCTATCCTATCGTCTTCGTCCTCCTAAACCTAAATCTAAGAAGATCCTGCAGCGGAACTTTAAGGGTATGGATCTTGATGCCTTAGGCAAGGATGCAGACAACATCGACTGGAAACCACTCTTCAGTTCCGAGTGTATTGATGAGAAGGTGACATGTTTTGTTACCAAATTGACCACTTTGTATAATATACATGCTCCAATCCAAAAACTCAAAGTGAAACGTCTCCCGTCACCCTGGCTAACCGATGACATCAAAGCCTTAACTCAGAAAAAAGCGGTAGCCAAATCCAAATACAAAAAAAATTCCAACTGAGACTAACCGGGATAAATACGTGTCCATCAGGAATCATTGCAGCAAGGTTTGTAGGAATGCGCAACGCCGATTTATCCATAGCTCTGTCGAAAACGGAGATCCAGCAAAAGTCTGGAAATTTCTAAAATCATTGAGAGTAGGCAAATCTGATAATGAGTCGATTCCGAAAAATTTAAACTTAAACTTACTAAATCAACATTTCTCTGCGTCGTCAAATTTTGATAAATTGACAAAAGAAACTACATTAAAACATCTTTCATCTGCGTCCGCTCCCAATTGTTCTCCCTTCTTCTTTAGCCATTTCTCTGATTGTGATGTTAGGAAGAGCATAGCATAGATTACTTCAAGTGCTGTCGGATCTGACTGTCTAAGCCGTAATATGATCCTCCCTCTCATCGATAAAATCCTTCCTGTAATTTGTCATATTTTAAACTATTCTATTACTTTTAGCGTGTTTCCTACGACTTGGAAAGACGCGGAAATTATTCCCATTCCCAAAAGAGAAACCCCATATCCTTTTCTGATTACCGCCCTATCTCTGTCCTGCCTTTTCTCTACAAGGTCCTTGAACGCCTTATTTACATTCAACTTACGAATTTTCTTTCCAAAAACTTGCTATTGAATCCCTTCCAATCTGGCTTTCGTCCCAGTCACAGTACCACCACTACCCTAGTTCATATTACGGAGGACAACAGATCAGCTATGGAAGACGGTGAGCTTACGGTTTTAACTCTTTTGGACTTCAGTAATGCTTTCAATACCGTGGACTTTGAGGTTTTACTGGGTATCTTGCGCTCTCTTAACATATCTCCAAAGGTGATTGACTGGTTTCATAGTTACCTGTTTGGTCGCCAGCAGCGCATTAGTATTGGAAACACTGTTTCTTCTTGGTGCAAAACTACTGCCGGTGTACCACAGGGTGGCGTGCTGTCTCCCCTACTCTTCTCTGTTTTTATAAACTATCACTAATGACCTGTCTTCTTCCTACCACCTTTATGCAGATGATCTCCAGATTTACTCTCGGGCTAAACCGGACAAACTTACAGAAGCTGCGAAGACTGTAAATGCTGACTTGGAAAACATCTGTAAGTGGAGCAACTCGTACGGTCTGAAGATAAATCCAAGCAAGACTCAAGTCATTGTAGTTGGAAGTCCGAGGATGATCTCTAAAATTGACTGGACAATTGTACCATAAGTCACTTGCAACGGTACACACATTCCATTAAGTGACAAGGTCAAAAATTTGGGGATTTATATCGATCATACCCTATCCTGGGGTCCACAGCTGCAAGTACTGAGTCGCAAAATGTTTGCCGCTGCAGGTTCCCTGCGCCGACTTCGCAATTTTCTTCCTACCACCACTAAGATTGCGCTTGCACAATCCCTTCTTTTTCCTATTCTTGATTATGCCGATGCCAGTTATCTAGATCTTACCGAAGACCAATTGAATAAGCTTGAGAGACTCCAAAATCTCTGTATAAGATTCATATTTAGACTACGCAAATATGATCATGTTTCTGATTATCGAAAAAAGCTCAAGTGGTTACCTATACGCCTTCGCCGGAATGCACATATTCTTTCGCTTTTATATAGCATTCTATTTAATCCCCTAACTCCTATTTACCTTAAAAAACGATTTAGCTTCTTACACGACACTCATTCCCGATCTTTGAGATCGTCGGAGAACCTGATATTAAAACTACCTGGACATTCTACGAAATTCGTCGACAATTCCTTCTCTGTCCAAGCCGTTCGTTTATGGAATAACCTACCTTTGACAGTAAGACGTGCACAGTCACTGCCTGCTTTTAAGAAACTGGTAAAAGAACATTACCTGGGTGATATCAACATATTATAAATGCCTAGTTATCTTCTTATTTGACTTAATGTAGTATAGTCCTATATTTGTATGTTTTATTCGATTTAAATGTGAATCTTTATACCTATGTTTGCTTATGTATTTATTTGTTTGTTGCTCTCTTGTATGTATATTCTTACACTATATGTAAGATACGTCATCTTTATTTAACTTATATTATATACCTACTGAGCGTACACCATACTGCCCTAAAATCGATATCCTATGTTCGCTCCATCCCATGGTTGCCTGTAAGAGATTGCCACAGTGCGATAAGGCCGCCAATTGTATCTACCACAAAACATTGCTGTGCTTCTACTCTTCAAAATCATTTTGGTGTACAATAAAGAGATATATTATTATTATTAGTATTATAATTGACTTTTTAGAAAACCTCTCATATATTAAACTTTATTCTAAAGATAAGGACTGTAAATTTTCAATTAACAAAATCCACATCGAAATAACCTTTAACACAACGACTACTAATAATGCTATTAAAAGGGATAGTGATTTACGTTAGGTGTCAACGATTAGCATCGAAGTAGCTACCCGGTCCGCTTTGCGCATTTCAATTACCATGCCTTGGGGTATGCCTCTGAATAATGCATAGCCACTTTGATTGAAACGTTCGATCCCGTGTTAGTCTTAATTCTGTGATGTTTACTCTTGTAAAGGTTTCAGTAGTATATTTAACATGGAAATGTTTTACAGGAACGTAGGGTATTTATGTAATATTTTAGTATGCATAAGACATTATACCAGGTGATACAGATATGACAAGTGTGGTTATATGTTGGGAATGATATGTAAATTTGTTATACTAAAAAATACCGGACAAGTGCAAACCTAAGTAGCGCACTAAGGGTGCTATACGTATTATAAGTTCGTCTGATCTCGGAAGTCGTTCGATTTTTGCCCGTCTTTTTTCGAGTATGTTTAAAGACAAACTTTACATTGCGTTTAAAAAATTATTCTCCCATACATTGATATAGGTAAAGTTTTTAAGCGTAAAAGCGGCAAAATGTAAGTTATTAAACTCAAAATAAAAACTGTTATATAACTACAAATTAACGACTTTTGTTTTTGTTTTCACTTGTGCTGTGAGACCTTGCTTACCACATTTCATGATTCTAGATCAATGAGAAGTACTTACCCTATGGGTTTTGATTTATCTTTGGAATGTTAAAATATAATGGCTTAGCTGGTTAGAAGTTTGATTTTTTATAGCTTCACGTAGGCATAAATATTTGATGTTAATTTCAACTTCATACCTAAACGCGTTCTTAAGAAAAAGGATCTTGACAGACAGCCAGACAGACGGACAACGAGGCGATCCTATAAGAGTTCTTATGTTTCCATTTGATGAACCAAACCATACTAAAAGATTAAATAACTTGGAATTTCTGTTTATTTTCTGTAACTTCACGGCTATTATAAAATCTTTTTATAAAACCTATGTTAATCACTCCTAACACCGCAGTCGACTGGTGGACATAGGTCTCTCTCAATTATTAAAAAAAACAAAAATGTGCCATGCGGGGTTTCACAAACATTAAAACAACGGACACAAGGAACACCCAGACTCAGGAAAACTATTTGTGGATCACACATTTTTTTTGTTCCCTGTTGAATTGAACCAACAACATTCGGCGCGGCGCGGCGGCAATAGGGAATATGCATGTATTTTTTTTTATCTTATATTGACTTGTTCCATCAGTCTACCCTAATAAAAAAAAAAAATAACCTTGGCAATGTTCAAATTAATTTTTAAAATAACATTGAAAACATCGATAAAATTTGATCTGTTTGAACGCCGTCATATTTCGCGGGCCTTGGATGACGTAACGTTCCACGCTCAGTGTTTGTTTCATAAACTTACTTGAAGTGTTACAGTAATTTTATACCGATTTCCAGTTGGAATTACTATTTATTGTAATTAATAGACGATGGATAAAGTTAAAAAACCATTTTGTAGGTATTGCCTTATCCCTAAGTGTAAAAACACCATAAGAAGTACACCCAATACAGTATTTTTTCCTGTACAAAATAATAATGTAAAATACGAAAACAATGATGTACATTAATGAGAAGAGATGAAGTATCTTCAATATCGTGTTTATATTGTTGTGAAGATCACTTTAATGTAAGCATATTACAATTTAATTGCTAGTATACTGTGAATTAGTCAGAAGTAATTTATGTTTGTTTTAAATATCAAGCAGAAGGCAACTTGCTTGTCTACTTAAACTAGGTAACAAAAGTCGAATGAAACTTCATGAGTATAACTAACTATACATATCTTACCTATCCTTTAGATTATATATAATATAACAAGTATTATAACAATTACCTTGCGGCTTTCACTGCTTTAACCTCAGCGGACGTAAAATCGTAGATTGTCCGATTGTGCTTTGACAAAAGTATATTCAGTCATTGTCCTAGATGATTTCTAATATCACTAGAATGCTTAAATTACACTAGCTAAAGCAAAAACCACAGGAACACCTATCATTCTCCGTAACACTACGAATATAGGCGCCGATAAATGACAGAACGTGGAATGTCACGTCATGTTTTGTTTCAACCAATGGTGAAGCGTTTTGCAAAGTTGAATTTCGCGGCCTTATTTTGCATATTTTAATTAATATTTTTTGCAATTAAACACGAACTAAATAAGAAAATAATTGTTTAGGCATAATATCTGGACAATAAAGATTCGAGGGAAAATTAATCAAGTAAATTTAAACAACATGCATATTCCTTATTGCTTTTCTGTAGGTACACCAAAAATATTTAAAAAAAATTTTTAGGTGTTTTAGAGGCAACCAATTGAAACCATTTTTGGAATTTATGTCAATTAATTTATCTGTTTAGTTGTGCATTCAACATGTAAAAAGTACAAAACAACCGTGGAAACCTTTTCTGCAAAACAAAAATATTGTACATAATTCCCTCTATTCATAGGAATATAAGCATTGAAAATGTTCCAGGAAATACATATCATTACAATACAGTTAATATTACCTTAGATTAGACCAATGGATGTCGATACATTCCGTTATTGGTCCAAATTAATGTGAACGAATAGAATAACTGCTATATTTTCTTAAACTTAAAATTATTTGTATGCGGTTACAAATAATAAATTCGTTCCGTTATGGCATATTTTCAATCTTAGGATAGCGTAGAGGAACGCAAAGCGTGGTTATCTGTATGGTGTATTGAAATAGGAAGATATTGGATGATAATATTGTGATACATATAATGTGTATATAATGTGATACATATAATATTGAAGTATTAAATATATAATAAACGTATACCGTGTCTAGTGAGTTAGAAGGATAGACAGGGTTTGCTTAGACAGAAATAGTGAGGATGATAAGTTAGTGTGCTACCAGATAGTGTGCCTTTTAAAATGTTTGAAAAATGTATATCGATTAAGCACGTCTTATACTAACAATTCATGTAGGAATGTAAAACGTTCTTTTAAATAGGACGGAGAATTAGAGAGGTTAAGGGTAATATTATATAAAAGAGAAAGGATATAGGCATTATACATAGAGTATTCATAAGCAATTCACAAATATATTTCAGAGTGTTAGTAGGAATATACATACAGTTATATATAGATTATAGAACAGTTATAAAACAAGAAGATCTTACACGACACACACTATCTCCAACAAAATTACATCTAAGCCGAAATTGTGTGGTGAGGTTCTTTTACATTTCTAGACCATTTATTTTTCGTTCGGTTACATAAGTATGAAATCTTATGTTACCCTGATACTATAAACAAAGCTCAGAGTCAAACATTTATTTGTTGCGGTGAACCTTAGTATTGGCTGGAAGTAATCTGTTAGGTATACCGATGACATACGGCGCTGGATGTACCATGGTAGGCATAACGTCGCAGTACCGACGGTCCACTCCTTGCAGGTGCTGTGAGGCATACCATGTTTTTTTCGTGGGTGTAAGTCTGATATACGGCCTCACCGGTGAGGTGAAATTCCACACGAAAAAAAATGAGTGTTTTTCCCACATATGTCGTTATTTCGCTTGTAAACCATCAAAACAATTTTATTTTGTACGCTCCAAGTTGTTTCATCACCACTAATTGTAAAAAATCCCCCCCATTCAGGAAGAGATGCTTCGCCTATTATAAGCGACATATTGTTGTTTTCAGACATAGACGCGAATGAAGTCGCGGGCAAAGCTAGTATACAATATATGTAGAATTTTGATAATTGTTCTAAAAGGCATACAAGAATAGCGTTTTAAATGACAGTTTTTTTTACGATGAAGCTGATCCTGCTGATCGCTTAGGCTGTACGGCCCGCAACGATTTGGAACAACTTTGTCCATATCGGAGCTACAAAGAATCTCTTTAGACTAGATGTGTGATATACTTTTTGGTTTAGTTGGTCAGACTTTGATACAAACCTTTCCCCGAGCCTTCACCGGGTTGTAAAGCGAGATTTAAATCATCATTTTTATTCAAAATTATGTAAAAACTAATTGGAATTAATTTTAAAGATGTGAGTTGAACAAACGAATGTACGCTTGTTCAAATACATATCCATATTTGTACATGCTGATCAAAATACATTAAAATAGTTAACAATTTTGAACAATAAATATTCGATATTGATTGTAACTGTTATAATGTTTGTATTGACTTTGAGCACAATAGCATCATAAGAATCATAACTTAAGAAAAATGTATTAATTAAATCTAATTCAATTCAAAAACGGCGGTAGCGCAACGGCTAAGGCATCGGACTTGCGATCAAGTGTATGCGGGTTCGAACCCCACCCAGTGCACTACCGACGTGAACCCACTCCTTTTTTTTTTTTTTTTGTTACGGTTTACGATGGGGCGGTGTGTCGGAATCGAACCGACTAAAACCACACGGTGTGCCGTACTGCGCCTTAAATAGGAGGGATCCGGGAACAGCTTTTATTAAGACATCCGGAACCCTCCTAGCGCCTGCCCGCAAAAGCGCGGGCACCACCTGCGGGTAAAAACCTCTCATTTAGGCGACGTCCAGGCACACGCGGACGCCGCCTCCTCGCGGGGGGCCACTATAGCGGGTGAAGGGGAAAACCCGTCCCGTCCACCTGTGGCCACACTCAGGGCGGCATGAGGCGCTGGTAAGCGCGCCTCCGCCGCCCGGTTCGCCGGCGGCGAATTAGGTCCGAGTGGAGGTCGTCCTCCCGGACCCTTTCCGCCGCCTCCTTCTGCGAGATGACTTCCTCACAGAAGGTTGCGACCGCGGTAAAATTCCTGTCGCTACCGGCCATGGAGCGAATGACAGCCGGTAGCGATAGATCCACTCCGATGACTGCAGTGAGGGCCCGACAATCCAGTCGAGTCAATTCCATTTTCTTAACGACTAAACAAGTTTGACAAAACCTTGTGATAAGACCGAGAATCTTTGGTAATGGTACTCGATTTTTAAAACCAAGGTGTTTTCAATTAAAAAGATTTTAATATGACAGAAACAGTGGAAATATTCCATTCCCGATACTTTTAGTGCAGCCTATGTATAAACAATTATTTATTTAAAACAAAGTGTACATCAATGTACTTTTGTTATTAACTTTATTTTTATTTTTACTAGTTTTTAAAAGTGTTTTATTATGATTTTTTTCACTGACTCGCTCACGGAGAATACAAAGTGATAGCTAAGTTGTGGCCTCATCATGGAGTGATCAATTCTAATATCTGGTCATTGTGATAAATCAAATACTAAATGTTACACCGAATTACACACAATGTTTGTGCATAATACGATACGACGATTTTACGTGAAGCAACCAAACAGACAAACTCCACGTCTACAGATTTATTACATATATAAATACAGAAAAAAGAAGATTACGTGACAATCTTCAAAGTTCTTAGCTCCTTTTTAAGAAAAAGAATGATTGCAATCGGACTACGTGTTAATGAATTACAGCTCAGTAAACATTTTTACTTTCATCCCCTCTTTTAAGGAAACTGTCCTGATTTTCTTTTCGTTTCGTTCGGGATAAAAAATATCCTATATCCTACGAGTATTATTTCAAATCATGCCAAGTTTCATTTGAATCCGTTCAGTAGTTTCAACGTGATGTGCGGCTGTAATACAGACAGACCGACAAAATTTAAAAAAATTATATTGTTTTGCCTTCAGTTTCGATTATAGTGCCCCCCGAAAAACTTGTGCAAGATATCTTGAAAGTACAGATTTACACCTGTTACAGTTTTATTATTAGTATAGATGTTTAACGACTTCTTTTAATAAGTGCAAGTGGGCTATAGAATTATACTATCTTATATCTTTGAAAATGATCACTCCCATTTCTACTAATTAAACTGCGAACAAGGTTTAGGGTATAAGACGTTGGCTTCTAATTGAGAGGTTGCGGAATCACACAACGTTCAGACTGACGTGAGACGTGAGACGTGATTACTAAGTAGCTCGAATACTCTTGTGTCAACGAGTGGGTAACAGGGTTACATAAAAATGTGATGAATGTAAACTAGGAAACTTTAAAGATGAGCTTTATTTTTTTCATTATGACTTAGTTACTAAATAGTTCGTCTTGGTTTCTTACCATAATAGTAAAATATTGTCTCTAAAGTTGCACCACTTTACACCTACAGAAGCCACAAATATTAGTTTCATAAATACTTTCTTTGCGTTATCTTGAACAAGACTGTTACTGACTGTTACTTGTTACCATTAACTAAAATAGATGTCAATCCATATCATAAATATGACTCAGCCATGGTAAGTCTTAAATACAATTGCTGCAAATAAAATAAGCATATATTTACGTCAAAGGAGGTGTTCGTGTCAAATGTTTCTTCTTTGTTAGATCGAGTTAAACGTAAATGTTTGTGTTTAGATTATGATCGAACTATTTCAATGTTATAAAAAGTAAAATTTAAAAATTACAGCACTATTTACTTCAAATATCACCATTATTTTGGTAGAATTGTAGGCATATCGTGATCTCGACGACAAAATATAATGGGTTGAACATAGTCCTTTTTGGTATCAGATGATTGACATCACATCTTATACAAAATTAAGATGATAAGATGATCTATAGTAAGACTGAAATACGCGTCTACAGAAAATAAAAAGATATTTAGTGTTTAAAAACTTTTCTCGTCTTATTTTTGCCCATGGCTATAAACACAGTGGTCTTACGAAGTAGATGGAGAGCTTTTTAAGTGAATAGATTCTCAACAAGACGCATTAGCAACTTTATTTATTGCCCACAGCTCCACCCTTATTGGCCACTGATATTCTGTTTCCTTACATATTAAAACACAGTGGACTAAATGTTGAGGAAATATTGAAGGAAATAAATAAGTTATAACATATTTAAATTAGAAATCTATTAATCAAAATTAACTTGAAGATCTTCAGACTTTCACTGACGAATGACGAACAATGAAGAAACTTAACTGTTTTTCTTTAATCATTTAAAACTAGAGATAACTTTATGTACTATTTTTATTGTTCAGGTTTAAACTAAAATACAATATTTAAAAACGTTACGTAGCAAGTACTAGCTAGAAGTTTACATAACTTTTCACTGATGTCTTTAGTGTTCCCAATTTATAAAATCCCTTTAGTAGTTTCCTCAAAGGCGTGATATGTCAGAGGAGAAATCACAAGGATTTGGTTCTCACAAATTTGAACTAATGTAAACCAGTTCTATGCTTTGTTAAGGTTAATTACCGTGTCACTACGAACAGAACGGGTTCGGTCAACTTCCAATTACACTGTGCGAATGTTTGCTAACAAACATGATCCACTTGTGAACCATTTTAGGCAGTGGCTTGTGAGGTCGAGCGATTATCCATTATATTCTGACGTGATAGCTTAACCCTAGATTGGTATTAGTATCACGTCAGGTTTTTTTACCACATACACTCACGCCCAGGCGTGACCCAAGGGTAGGCAAAAGCTTATTTATTAAACATCCACATTTTGCCAATATTGCCGTCAACCAGGAACGTTGGCTATTAATGATGGGACAGCTTGGTAAGAAGGGAAGACAAGGAAAGGAATAGAGTATGTGGATGAATTGGGCAGTGTAAGGAATAGCAGCCGAAAAGTCCGAGCCCTCTAACATAACGTTTGGTGACTTCAAACACATATTGTAAGACTTCGATTGGCTGGAGAGGATTCCAGGTTGTGGTGTCAATGTGAAGGTAGAAAGTCGAAAACACAACTAGAAGATAATATATTGAAACTGATCTATCTACAACAATAATATCGAAGTGGCTCTGCAACTTAACAACCGTCCACTATGTTTGCTCGCTCTCCTCTTCTGTCAGTTTTACATTTTTTAATAATTCGAATCGAATTCAGTACGGACTTCTCACACACCAGTACTTACGCATATAATACAGGTGTGATACACTACAATAAGATGACATTCGTGCGTATAAATCAAGGAGGTCACCACGAGAAATTCACTGTAGTCTCATTTGATAAGATCTAATTATTTTTCATCACTTGTGACTCTTAATCAGAGGTAGTTAGTTGCCGGCCTCTACAGTGAAAGTAGAAGAAGTGGGGGGAAAGGGGTAAGTGGGGAACAAGGGGAAAGAGGGGGAGATTAAAGGGTTAGGTCTTCCGGTAACCTCACTCACTCGGTGAAATACAACGCAATCATTGCTTCACTAACTTAACTTTGAAATATCACAATGTCACTACTTCATTTGAACTAGACAAAGTAGTTTGGTTTTGTATTAACCGTTTGGGATGCATTTGACGTTATTATACCTCTTTTATCTCTGACGTTACAGGTTAGATTTATATAACCATGCAAGAGACAGAACATGGTTCGGCTGGTTTTTAATCGACTTAAAAAAAGAACGAATATCTATTTGGATGTATGTATTTTTTTATGTATGTTTATGTATTTTAAAAATTCTTTATTTGTTTGAAAAGATAAGCTCCCACGGTGGTCCCACTGTTACCAATTCCGGTACTGATGATGGCATCTTAGTAAAAACGAGGGAAAACCGCAGAAATTAAGGGTACGTGACATGTACTAACTTTTTGTGTGTGTGTGTGTGTTTATAATTTATATGACAAGTTTATTAAGAACTTCGCATCTTGTCTATATAAATAAAAATGAAATGCTGTTCGTTGGTAAGTGCATTACTTACGAATCGCTCGAAGGATGAAGTTTTAAAATAAATGTAATATTACGAACTATTTTTATAGATAAATAAAAGTAGAAAGGTTTCCCAAAAAAGCAAAAATTAAAAAAAACTGCAAGTGCTGTTTTCTGTGGACTTAAAATGATTACAAAGAAAGTAATTAAAAAACGACTCTGTCGGGTTAGCTAGATTATAAACATATACGTCTAAGTATGTCGAAAAGTTAAAAAAGACGTTGAATATTTTGTTTCAATAATATTTGATTACTATTATGGTCGAATATTATTTGTCTTCGTGATAGCTATCACGCTAGCTTCACATTAAAATTTAATGTAATTTTATTTTCTATTAGTTACTTTTTTAAAGTTTCTGTAAACAAATCAAAAGAATTCATATTAATATACTTACTGTCGTAAATTTTGCTAACGTAGTATACGTTAATAAGGTCTGAAAAAAGTTCAACGTGATAAAGTTGAGAACAACGCCATCTTTTCAAAAAGCCGCGAACTCGCTACTCCGTTCTTTCAGTACATAGCTTACCTATATAATATGCTAAGTAGTTAGACAATTGTACTGATAGAGGTATCGCCATGTTCTGTTTAAACAGTGACTACAAAACTTTTCTTAGACGACGATGACTTCGACAAACGCATTCTTGTTAAGTCATGCATATTTTTTTTTTTCTTAGTAAAATAGGTTATCATAATGTTGTCAGATTTCATAATGCTTAATAGTGTCATTATCCACATCAGACGCACATTAAATCTGCATTAATCTTGTGTATGTCAATATAACAATAATCTTGTGTAAAGGCTTAGGAACGGGTGATAAGGCGTATATTGAAAGAGGCCTGTAATTTTCCAACAGTGGACTGCAATAGGCTGATTGACTGATGTAAATATATCTTGGTCTATCAATCTGTATTTTTGTTAATATTATTGTAAGTATAACAATTCCAGATTTGTATTACTACATATTATAAAACAAAGTCCCCCGCCGTGTCTGTCTGACTATACGACGATAAACTGAAAAAGTACTGAACGGATTTTCATGCGGGTTTCACTAATAGATAGAATGATTAATGAGGAAGGTTTATGTGTATAATTTGTTAAGATTTTGTGTAAATTGATTGAAATATGCTGGTGACTGTTAAGTATGTCTCTGCTACCCGCGCGAAGCCATCGCGGATTGATAGTGTAATAATAAATAGTATATAAGCATAATATGTAGGTATATAAAAAAAAAATAGTAATATAAGTGGTCCTATTTTAGTCAGCTGAAATTAAATTACATGTGTGGATATTGTCCCGTGGAGGCACCGAACTTATATCTACAGTCCCTTGAAGCTGTCAAAATCAATCTAAAGTAATCGAAAGACAAGGTTATTTAAGCCTTAGATAAGACCAAATTTGTTGTTACTTTTACACAAATAAAGGAAAAAATCCGGGAAAATAGGGTTTTAAAAAAAATTTTAAGTTTGCAAAATCTGCAGATTTAGGCATTGAATCTCTTCTCATACAAAAAGTTCCGTACTCGGCTTTGGCATAATGTTTAAAATAGGCTGATATTTAAATTAACTATTATAACAAACGGACTACGTAGATAATAAAAAGCGTACCTTTACAATTTTTTTGTGTTTTTACCTACCGAAGTACAAAAATACTGATATTTTAATTACCAATTAAATTTGAGCCCATATTGTTTGTATTATTTGGTATTTTTTTTCACTAATGTTTATATTGTCATTAGGTCTTTATAAATCAACGTGAATTTTCTGTATAAATGCTTGCTTGGTTCAAAATAAGGTGGGCCTCATGTTTCTATTGTTACCTGAGTGGCATAAAACATGTTTTCCTTGAAATCATGAATTAGCTTAAGACTTGATTGTAAATTTGTAATTTACACATCTTAATAATACGTCACACTTGTAAATGGGTTGACGGTGTAATATTGTGGTACGCAATATAGGCCCACGGCAAAGTTTGTCACGAAATTACCAAGTACTTGTAGCAATATTGTGAGTTAACAACTATGGCAACATCTGTTCACTACCTACATATTACTTCGACAGATACAGATATTTATTCGTGCGCTATGAATAGGTAAGGCTTTGGAAACAAGCTTCTCTGAGGTAATTCAAGCTTATGATTGCTTAGTCGCACTCTTAGAATGTTATAGAAATTGTTGTTTTTATTAAAGTAAATTTAAAGTATAAATTCGATTGTATGTATGTTTAAATGTATGCGTGTGTGCGATTACCCGATTAACTGATCAGGGTAAGACATGATGAGAACCAGGTAGAGTGTGCGAAAAGTATAAGGAGTTTGAAAAGATTAATATTTATATATACCAGGACGCTATAAAAATAAGGGCGAAACATTTCGAAGTTGTTCCACTGGCCGTAATACAGGTAGGTTTTATACGTGTCAACTACGTGCTGAATACATTCCTTCCCTATCAAAAGCATCTATAAGCTGCTCATCGCTCGAAAACTTGCGTCTCTTCAGTTGTTTTCTTACATACGGAAATAGTACAAAGTCGCATAGCGCTAAATCCTGACTATAAGAAGGCCGTCCCAGCTTTAGTTTTAACAGCTCGCTGTACAGGGGCGTTATCTCGATGCAGTAGCCAAGTATCGATTCTTGAGCTAGATCGTATATTTTTAAGTAAGATTTCTAAAACTTTTGTTTTTATGGTATAGGGGCAAACGAGCAGACGGATCACCTGATGGTAAATGACTACCGCCGCCCATGGGCACCTGCATCTCAAGAGCCACAAGTGCGTTGCCAGCGTTGCATGCTTTAGGTGGGAGTAGGGGAAGGGGGTGGGAAGCGTTAGGGCCTCCGGTAACCTCAGTCATTGGCGAAAAGCAATACATGCATTGCTTCACTGTCGGTTTTCTGTGAGGCCGTGGTATCACTCCGTTCGAGCCGGCTCTTATGTCTCGGAGCCTGGCTCTCCCACGTACAAACTTGATGTAACATTCCTCTTCTCCTTCAAGATGGACAAGTTTTCCTCAGTGCACTACTTATTTCCTCTACACATTTTTATTTAGTTGAGCGCTTAAAGTTATATACAACCTAATTAAACGAATGTCATAACGAGGGAAGCCTGCCAAATTAGTTTAGAAATTGAATTTGAATTCCAAATTTCTTTGTGCATAAAGTCGTATATCGAAAGAAGGAGAAACGAAAAAAAAACATTATAATATAACTGGAATCCATTTGAAAAATCCATTTTGACTACAATAACAAACTGAATTCAAATATCAAATAGCTATATTATTATCATGGCAAATCTACAAGTTGCCAACCAATAGTCCGTCCGACTTGATGTTTGCGAACATAATTATGGCTTCAGCTAGTTGTGATTGGACAAACTCTGCGTGAAATTGGTACACGGCACTTGGGAAGTCTAACTACGATGTCTTTGAACTTCAATCTTATTTTTTTTAACGTATTTATTAACAACAAAGTAACCATACCAACATAATTAACTATATTGTTTTCTATACAAAAAAGAAACTTTGTTTAAATTGGTCTTAGGTATGAACGTCGTCAATTTTATTGCAGTTTCAACTACGAGAGTGCTACAAAAGCTAAATAATTAATCTACACACGCATTTAAAATTTATTTCTATTGACATTACCTATTGATATACCTTCATGCTTCTAATGAACATTGGGCATTATGGATAAAGATAATCCGTTCTTCTCATTTTATGGAGATGGAATGAATGAATCATCTCAGCTCCCAGAATGTCAACTGCTGAACATGCACCTCTTTAAAATACTCTTAAAAAGAGCGATCTTCCGCTTGCTTCATTCAATGACTCTCTGCAACCTTGACCAAATTCAGGACCATCTGAGGTCCTTCC
This sequence comes from Callimorpha dominula, assembly GCA_949752705.1. NCBI lineage: Eukaryota > Metazoa > Arthropoda > Insecta > Lepidoptera > Erebidae > Callimorpha > Callimorpha dominula. Next base: position 4,366,217 of record OX456995.1, on the reverse strand, counting down.
GTCAAACGCAGTGTCTTCTGCTCTATAAATTTGTTTCCCAACAACTGTTTGTTCTCTAGCTGTAACATTATTGTATTCTACAATACAAAATTTTACTTCAAATCAGTTAGGAGTAAGAGTCAAGTGCGCTTAGCGTAAGTAAATTAAAAAATCATATTAAGCTTTATTTACCAACGACACAATGTACTCGAGTAACGTCAAATGAATTTCTTTTAAGATTCGGGAGCAGGTTAAATTACCGTAAGAAGTTGTCTCAGGAGGCAATCTGATTTTCCCGAGAACAGATGCTTTCAATGTTTCAAGGATAGCCATTATTTTATTTGCTTTTAACGATAAATAATTTTTGTTAGCTTATTAATGATAATTCGGATTCGGGAAAATTTTATGTGGTAGGTTGGGTATATTCGCATGAGTAGTTTTTTTAGCAATGCTCATATATGAAGAAGTTAAAGCTAAAGTAGACGCATTAACCTACTTCTAGTAAGTGGTTTTATTTTACATTATGATGAACATTTAAGACAGAGAGGAGGTGGCATTTATTCAAATGTTTCTTTACATAATTTGGTTTTTAATCCACACAAAACAGAGACTTTTTAAACATTGCCAGTGGCAGAAGTTTATTTAAAAAAATGCAGTTTAAGAGTTTTTAGATTTTTTATTTTTTCATATCAACTAACTGTATTCTGCAGTCTCACCAGAATTAAACGTAAAAGGTTATTACTCCGCTTTTATACAAAAATCAAATTATTTGTTATTAGCACGTTCAAACAAATAACAGAAAAAATCTTCATTGGTATGCTATTCTTATGAACATTTAAGAAAAATCTCTTCAATCTTATTAAAAAACGATTGCGTTCTATTATCTGTGGTTTTAGCAATCGCTCCATTCCTCTTTTCCATTGTATGTGAAGGACTACTTACCGATTAAACATAAGATCTAAATCAAACCATTACCGCTCCCATTGGTTGGTATTTTAATGCCTAACTTGTGAAGGTGTTTAATTGCAATATCACAATTTAGCATCATATCACCTTCTATTTGTATATTTAAAATAAGCAAGTTTAACGGAAATATTTAAAATTATATTAAGTTTCTAATATAGTCAACATTTTCTGCTGTGGCTAGTGACTACTATGTCTAATTTGTTAAAATAGACCCTAAAATGTTTTCGCTAAATCTGACAACCCCCTTATACACATCCATAAGCTACAGTGACCACTTTCAATCCCTGAAAAAAAGTTTGTGCCGTCTAAAGTATCTTCTTTTTGTGCCACAGTGACAATGTGCCGTCTAGAGTAAAGTATCTTCTTTTTGTGCCACAGTGACAATGTGCCATCTAAAGTAAAGTATATTCTTTTTGCGCCACAGTGACAATGGGCCGTCTAGAGTCAAGTATCTTCTTTTTGCGCCACAGTGACAATGTGCCGTCTAGAGTAAATTATCTTCTTTTTGTGCCACAGTGACAATGTGCCGTCTACAGTAAAGTATCTTCGTTTTGTGCCACAGTGACAATGCAGGGATTTTATTGAGCTATATCGATAATGTTTTGTAGGTCAGTATTTCTTACAATCCTACTAATGTTATAAACGTGAAAGTTTGTGAGGATGTATGGATGTATGGATGTATGGATGTATGGATGTGTGGATGTATGGATGTATGGATGTTTGTTACTCTTTCACGCAAAAACTACTGAACCGATTGCGATAAAACTTGGTATGTAGATAGCTGGAGATCTGGATTAACACATAGGCTACTTTTTATCCCGATATTCCCACGGCATCGGGACTTACGCATGTGAAACCGCGGGGTGCAGCTAGAGTAATATATTTTTGTTTATGGGCTACGTTACGCTTCTAACTATAAATGAGATAAAAGAATGTAAACACCTTAATAAAAATGATCAACCATTCAAATGTCAGCGGTGACATAATAAAGTGCCAGAGTTGTTTATTTTATATCCACAAAAAGTTTTTATAAAAAAAAACAAAGTAATAAAAATGTTAATTATAAATAATTTCCTAAGATCATCATCGTCAGAAGTTCATCGTGTATTCTTCAAATTACTATTGTTCCCAATGAAAAGAATATGTTTAAACGTAGGATGACCATAATACATTTTTCAAACAAGCCTTTTCTTAACTCCTTATTCAGAAGGTCAATAGCCATTTGTCGTTCAGTTTTATTTTACAACACACGTGTTATGGACAGATGTAGTCATCTGGTACTAATATTATAACTGATTAAATAATTCTGTCTGTCTGTAACGTTTCACGTCTTAACTACTCTACCGATCGTTATGAAATTTTGCGTACTCGTTGTCACACGGGTACTGTTCCCAAGGGATAAAAATAACTGTCAGTCGTGGGACTGCACATCAGAAGTGAAAATATATATACACACACATCTATACGTCATCATGACAACACTATGTCATTATGACAATATATGTCAACTGAGCGTGACGGTCACGCGAGTTTAGTGCTTTTTCACTTTAAAAATACTTAAACGTGACCGAACCCGCAAGCAAAAGCTTGTATTCGTAAAATGACCATAGTGTTCAACCCTGTTTACAACATGAAACGCTGACAATGTTACATAAAAATAGTAATTTTAAATTGACAACGGACACCTTATTTCTCTCTATCTTATCTCTTATCTTCTATCTAAATTTGAAAATATACCTTGAATGGTGACATGAATCAATCATAATAATAATAATAATATTAGGGATGTTGATGAAATATCCTTTTCATCTGGAAAAGACTAAATCTTTGAAAGGAAAATGATAATTCAACAAATCAAATTTCATTTTTTTTTGTTTTTTTTTTTGTTTCGAAATAATTTTTTTAGTACGTGACTCAACTTTTAGTTCATTTAGCGAGCGTTTAGTTCATACATAATTATTACCTAACGCATGAGTGATATCATCGCCATCTTATCATCTCTTGGAAGACAATTTCAGTAATTAGCATTTTAAAGTAGCTCTTTTTAGCTTTGTCCTCAATTCCGTAAATTCATGGCAATATAAGTTATCCAGCAGATACAGGTGGCGACCTCTATTGTAGAGCAAAAGCTTTTGTCTCGGTACAAAGGGTGAGCTATAAAATAAAGTCTAAAAATCAGCTTCGTTTAATTATCACAGACCCTTCGGCGAGGCATTGTTTGACGTCATTTAAATGTTTATCACGCTTTATTAATGAAATTGCTTAGATTTTATATCTAAATATTTATGAAGTTATTTTGTACTTGGTTTTAAGATCGCTGATTGCAAATCAGGAACGAAATGAAACCATGAAGGGCATTATTTTTAGGATTCTGTACCCAAAGGGTGAAAACGGGAACCTAGTGCCTTCGCTATCCACCTATCTATGGCTGTGTCTCATAAGCCGTAATAGATAGACGATTGAAATTTTTACATACCGTGTATTTCTATTACCGTTTTAACAAAAAAAAAAACAGTCATAACAAATAAAACAATCAAAACATAACTTCACAGTGTATTTGCATACATACACATACACACACATCTGTATATATATAATTAGGTTAAAAATAAAAAGTAGGTAATAAATAACATATCTAAATGTATACATAGGGTACCCTGGAAGTTCTGCGCTCCTGGCCGCTCATAAATGTTCGAATTTCGAATGTTATATTTTTTTTTAAATATAAGAAACTCGGCTCCGTCTCACGAATTTTCGATCAGGGTCACGTGTCCTGACGAGAGTAACATTTTTTACTCATCCCAAATAGTGCACAACGCCGCTAAAGAAGTGTCTACTTCAAAAAACTAATAAAATGAAAAATCTTCAATTTTTTATTATATTTATTGTTTTTACCCCATACAAGAAACACGATTTGCGCGTGACTCGCGCTTGGCCGGTTTTATTAAGCGTTTGTCAGTGTACTTTGTTTCTAGTAGCCGTGAATAGTTTTTAACTTGCTATTGAAAATATAATTTCTATTCTTACCTGAATTGAACGAAAATTTATCTTAGTATCTTTAGTACAGCATCTCTTGTAATATGAAACTAAACGATAAATACCATAATATAAATACTACTGTTTAAACCGATAAATTCGAAACAGTGATAATAGTAGTACACGATTCGACACTCACCACTAAGTAGATTTAATATTCACGTTCAGACAAGCATGGCATTGAAGACGCCGTAAAATCTTGTTGAGCTCTATTTGAAGAAACCTATATTGTAGTGCTTTAGAAAATCCGTATCAAAGAGGTTTTAGTACAACTCATCTGTGTTAGGACTAGAGTTCATACTATGGGAACATGCATGGATAAAGATACCAATGCAGATATTTCTGGCGATTAAAAGGAAATCAGTTATTATGCCAACCGTAGTATTTTTACAAAGATTGACTTTATTAAAGCTGTAATATAATATGTAGTAGATTTACTATATTCGCATACTTTTACTTAAACCACCGTTCCGCCAATTCTCTCAGAGCTATATCCGAATTAATTCCAAAGCGCCAAAGCCCCACTACAAAACGATCGTAAGGATCCCCTCGGTACGAGTACCTAGCACTTGATCCATCCGCACTCAAACCTGTTTTATGGCGTTATGAAATGGATTGACAGAATTCTCAGAGAACAAAGTCAGCAATATTTACCCTACATTAGCATTTATACAGTTTTTACTCATTATTTTTGTTTGTTTTTATTGTACCTTTCTTCAAGGGATAGGCAGAGCTCTGAACATCCATATTTTACCGTTTATATTTTTCGACCCATGTCAAAGGCGCGACACTGGTTATCGTAGCCTGTGGACATTTACAGCTCCAGAGGTCCATCCGTTGCTAACCATGTAAAAACCTTTTAATAACATTTTTAAAAAAGCTTAATACTGTAATTACATAGAAAAAGGATTGCAAGGATTCATTCTTAATGTGGGTCCTCATTACTTGTGCCATTTTTGAGCACCGATTTAACATCTATGGTATATATATATTATTATGATCGACGGCTATCATGACCATAGTAGCCTTTATCACGTCAGAGACAGTTTTGATTGCTTTTTTTCAGATGAATAGTCTATTTTTAAACCCAGGAGGGGAACAATAAACAGTAGTTTTACGAGTTTAGGAAAATCAATTAAAAATAATAAATACATAAAACTTGATATACTGCATATTTCACTGTCATATAACCAACACCTACCCACAGCATCAGAACCGACTGTATTTAATAGGTATTACTAATAATTTGAATTATACGTATCCAGCTTTAACTCCTAGCTTTGCTCGCGTGATTCAACGGATTATTAACAATGGTACAGGATACGTATATGTTTGTAGACTTTTCAGGACACGAATTTGTTAAGACCTCTCTCTAATCTTCTTTCAGCTCCGTTTCAGGGCAGTATTGTTGCTTTAAAGAAACATATACTAACAGACACACTTTTCCATTAACTATGTTTTTTAACGAATACAGGAAAGCTTAAGAAAATTACTAATACGAAATTAAGTACAGTTAAGAACTTAAATTAATACCACGCTTGTCGCTGACAGAGAACAAAATCTGAAATGAAGGACTTTCTGGCTTTATATTCTGTCAATGACTAAGTATTACGCTTTTCATTAAAGTTAATTCTTTATCATTTCAGTACTAAACTTGGGGTGTTCTATAATTCAGTGTTATGAAAAGGTTTATTCTCCGTAAATGAGATATTTACATCTACTTTCTTTTACATCAATAACTTAAAAAGATCTGTAAACTTTCATTTGATGTCATCTAAATCTTGAACTAGAAATAGATTTAATTTTGTCTGAATGTAATTATTATGGACTAGTTTTAAAAAGAGGTTATTCTTTATTTAAATTGAAAGAAAATCTTAAAATTCAAATGAACTGTAAAAATGTATTTCGCTATGCAGTTTGCATTTTGATAACAATATTTATAGTTGTATTATTAAACAACAACCCCGTTGCGAAATTTAATCTGGATACATTTTAATATTCAGTAAACCATTCTCTTGCGGTTTTGAAGCACAGCGAGGCCATTAGAAATATATAGATATATTTATGTAAGCTCATTTAAGTTTCAGGTTAATCCGACATAGTATCGTACCGTAAATACGTATGTACTCTTGGAGGTATATCGAGTACTTACGATCTCGCACGAAGAAATCGGAGTTTAGCGAAGTGGGTGAAACTGGATTAAAATTAAAAAAAGACGGATCTGCTCTTCTGATTTATTGTACCTACAATAAATTAGCCGTAACGTCTTTTTTTTCAATTTTAAAGGGGGTTTTATTGAGAGATCTTTACGAGTAGGTACTCGTCATAGCAAAGGCTGAGTACGGAATATTTGTACTAAGTTTTAAACATGTAAGATACAAAGTCTGTTTGTTCACTCATAACTAAAGAATCACTGATTATAAATAAAATACATTATCTGACAAGTTTTATACATTTTTGTTCTTAAATTTAATAATATTAATATGGTAGTTAAGCTCTAAGCAAAGAGCGCAAGTAATACTGAGCAGCACATCGCTGCTAAAACAGAAAGGTAAAAACCTTTCTTACTTTTGCCGTGCCACTGATACGCTCTCTAGAGATGAGAGATAAAAACTTACTCAATAAAGTGCTGTGTTTAATACGAAACACAATTTTAAGTAAGGGGACTCGGGGACTTTAATTCTTGCACCAAAAGTGAGTGCAGTATAAACTTTAACTTCAAACTGTGAAGTGAAGTAATCTCTAATAGATAACTTCTGACAGAAACGAGAGAGTGAAATTTTATTAACGCACCAGTAAGTATTTTTTTACTGTAAGACTCCTCTCCGTTGATTTATAATGAACCGATTTAGTATTTTGTAAACGAATAAGCAGTTTAAACCGTAGACAACAGTTACATATTAAAGATATATGTAAAGTTAAAAGGGTCACAAATTACATGTATAAAAACATGGGGAAAAAAATAATAGTAAAGGGTTTGATATTTTAAAATGTATTAGTGTTCATGACATCTATTACTGTATGTAACCTTTACTGTAATGGTTTCTTTCATGAAGAAAATCAGAAATGAGGAGTATATATTTATGTTTAGTCCACGCCTTTAAATATTCTCTAATAATCAAAGGCCATTAAGTCTTATGAAAATGGCAATTGAAAAATGCCATCAACCACTCCACACAGACTCCATTGGGGTCACACTCACGACAGAAGGTCTAACCTTGTCACCAAGTTCAATTATATCCTAACTAATATTATAAAATGTTAAAGTGAATTTGTTTGTTTGTAACGTTTCAACTACGAAACTGATCATCATGAAATTTTGTACACATGTTATCAGGGGTACAGAAAAAGACATAGGGTACCCAATTACAAACAGAAGACAGTTAAAAATTGACCGGTAGCTAAAGAAAATTTCAACCTTCTGACTCCATCGTTGTACTTCTATCACCAAATAAAATGTACACTACTTTTTTAAATAAGCAAAAAATAAGAGTGTTCAGGGCTTAGAAAACATGCTTACCGCTATGTGAAAAGGGCTCAGCTGTCTGGTTACATAACTGAACCGTAAACTTTCTTATTCATGGAAGCTTATTAAAAGCTTCTCAAAAGTTGGCTCAAGCATTGTTTTTCTCGCCGATCTTTTTGTCACGTGTCAAGACGGATAAGAAGTTCAGTAACTAAAACACGCTCTGATTCTTTTTTTAATAAAAAAATCCGTTTAAAGTTTTTCAGTGGGCATTACCATATTTTTAGTAGATACCAAATTATGTACGTCCTCATATTAAATTTATGGTTAAGAGATTCTCAATGACCTAAATATGGTACCTAGACTTTGGCAAGTGAGACGAATTTTAATTCTTTTTTGTAGTTAGGTACAAAATTATTTGCGATTGAATTATTAAATAACTAGCAACCCGCACCAGCTTCGCACGGGTAACAGATTCATCTTCAACAATCATCAGTATATTTCAATAAATTTACACAAAATCTTAACAAATTATACACCTGAACCTTCCTTATGAATGACTCTGTCTATTAGTGAAAACCGCATAAAAATCCGTTAAGTAGTTTATCAGTTTATCGCGTACAGACAGACTTGTTTTATAATATGTTGTGATGTTATGTGTGTGTAATGTTTATTTCTAGCAAAACTTAAACGATCTTGTTTACTTTAATATAAAACTAATATGTATGGATCTATGGACCCCTGTATAAAACTTATCTTCGGTGTCTTGAGAGTGAATGTACATGAAATAGCCACCATTTAATTTAAGCAATAGGTAAAGGTAAAATATAATTAAATAAAAGTTTAATAACTTAGGCGTTGGACATGCGATCAAACAGTTGCAGGTTCGAACCCCACACAGTTCACTATACATGGATATGGATAGAAACATGAATATTTAGAACATAAATTTTAGCAACGTTAGTGCGCCTATGTATTTTGCAAATCAAACAAACTGCACCCGAAATAATAGATACGGACACACCTAATAATAGTTTTCACGTAACCCGTAGAATCAATATGACGAAAACACGTGTTAACCATTAAAGCATTCGATTGTTTGGAAATAATAAGCTCGATCACCTCCATAATGCCTCTATTTACTAGCAATGCGAATTGCGATCGTCGTGAGTACAATCATTTAATCCTTACATTAATTAGTCAGCTCGTTAATAGATTATAAATTTACATTGGTATGTTATTGCACATGAATCGAACAAAATAATTAGGTTTATGGCTAGTACAAAATGACACAGTGTATGAAAATACCATATTCAAAATAAAAATAACTCAATGCATTTACCACACATTGAAACCAATTTAGTGCGAATACTAATTCAAATAACTAAGCAATAAACTGTCCTAAATCTAGTCTACTCTTTGATATTTTCAACGACATTGGTAGGAGTAAATTGCTTTCTTCCTAAGACCCAACTAGTAATGCTACCTGTAAACGGAAATAAGGTTTTTCACTCCATGAGCATCCCTCTTTTTGAGGCTGTGAGCTAGAAAACCTCTGTAAAATTAACAGATAATGGTGCCGATTCTATTGTACACTCGACTAAACCTAGTGTTCTTCGTAATTATGTATATTTGTTACTAGCATCCATTTCTCAGCGCCGCTAAATTTCACTAAAACCTGTCAACGTATACTCAACTTTATTCCCACGCAGCGAGAGTGTCCATTTATTCAAACGCTGTATGATTGCCGTATAAAAACTTGTTCAAAACGAACAAGGGTGACGTGTTTTTAATGTACACCTACGAAAACGCTTACTAAAAACACAGAACAGAAGAGATGGCATTCAACGGATAGCGGCTCTCGCTACGTGGTATTAAAGTTTATTTAGGCGTATCAGACTTTAGTCGACAAATAAATTGCTTATTTCGAAAGTGACATATGTTACCTACTTGTTTCAATTTGAAATAAGACCTTGGTTTGAAGTGTACAAGGTTTACATCTTATATGAAGAAAATTTAGTGAATTTTAATTTAGCGAGTGAAGTAACAGAATTTGCACCATTATGCCGGTAATGTGACAATCAACGGATGAGTAGCTGGCTTTTCCTTTTAATGGCACAGTTTTGTGTGTATGGTGATATCATTTCCATGTGCAGCTTTAAAAACGTGTCAATACTTAGCATATGTGCAATTTGCAACAATATTTAACGTAATTAACGTTAAATATTGTATTTAAAAATAAAAAAATAAAATCCGAGTTTGGACTAAACATGCTATGCGTTATTAGCACGATTCCCAATACTGAATGATACACTTTCTGCTCTAATTTTGTCTACAAAACCTTTGTATTTCATCTTAGGCTGTTGTGTAGTCATTTATGAAAGTAACATTGGTTATATACATAATTTTTATACGAGTATTTAAAACTTGGTTTAAGTCTTGTCTTCTGCTATTTGTAAGGGGACAATTAAAACAAAAAAATGTAAACAGTCATACAAACATCGTGAAAAGGTTCCTAGTAGTCATATAATTAATACTTATCATGTTTCGTCCGAGCGAAATATTATTTAACTTGGAGAAAATGTAACATACTTAGAGAGCTCTTTATTTTTATAAATTGTCTACAGTTTCAAGTGCTTGATACTGTTTCTTTTATTACATTTACATTTGTTTACAAATTTAATGGTGGGCTAACCGATTTTTTTTTGTACAAACTTTAAACAGTGATTACTTAACGGTTTGTGATTGTACCTAATATTGATTGTTCTAGTTGTTGCAAAATGTTCGGAAGTAAAAACGAAAAATATTTAAAATTTTATTTAATGCAAACAACTGTATTTTTTTATTTTAACGTAGCTTTCACTGTGAGGAGCTAATGAAAGACGTGTAAATCTAAAAATTCAAAATAAATGTTACATGAAAAAAAAGGGAGAAAATTTAAATGGCCTTTTTTTAGCCGCATTTAAGTCTACTAGCCTACTTTATAATAGATTCTATATTCACACTCTCGTTTTACTGCAATTATTCACAAACATAATAATTAATGTTTGAGTTCAAACTATCATAAGTTTTATTGAAATGTCACTTACATTGCGACGACTAATTTAGCATGGATATTAGCCACTTCCACTGATGACTTCAATTCTTCAAGTGGCACATTCTCTACAAATATGAGTATTAATACTGTTGTAATAATAATAACTTTTAGCTGTTTTTCTTCACAATGCGGTCAAAATGTCAGTTTAAAAATTCTATAACACAGGTCATCTATTTTTTTTTAAACAAAAATGTAGACAATGGCGCTACGCTCAGGTAAAATCAGCTACGCCGTAGCGTAGCACATTTGCTACATTTGATACAAACAGTACAAGTTACCGGTCGGTGAATTGCGTACGTAATTATGCGGTATTTGCTTGGTTTGTAATTAACGTACTTACTGAGTTTGCTGTTTCAGTGATCAAAGAAAGTCCTTTTGCTGTCCTCCGCCTTCTTTCGTAAGTTTATTCGTAATTTGAAAGTGTAATTTGCGCATAATAAAGGTCTCCTGATGTTTTTTTCTTATATTAATTGATGTTATACACATTGACGTCAGAGAAAAGACCGGAATGATGTCGACCTTAAATAAATTTTGAAGACTTCAAACTTACAACATTTTTAAAGAAGTAAGGGCATTTCAGATTTATGTTGTCAGCAACTGAACAGAGGAATTAATTTCACAGAAGTAGGTATGTAAGTAAGTACTACTAGTATTGTTCTTCTGATGAATTAATTAATTCCATCTAATTCTATCAACTAATCCCGCTAAATCCATCTGGTTTTTATTATAGTGTAAGTTCAAACGCACCACATCGCTTATATTTGTGAATTCAGTTCCATAAAAAGACCTAAATATAGAAGATTTTTGATAATGGCGGTATTGTTTAATAACATTTTCCTGTATTTTTTTTTTGTTTTCAAAACTCTTCTCAAACTTTTCATCAAATTCATATACTTATGTGAGATTTGCAATCCAAATTAACTGTCTCAACCATTACACTAGACTACATAATAATATTTTCTATAAAGCCCACTGGACATTTAGATTAAACACCGACTTACCATTTGATTAATCGACGATAGAAACGCTTAGAATTGATCGACGACTCGCCCAGTCAATGGTTGCAAGATAAATAGCTGGGCACGGCAAGCATTGAATACCTAACAAATGGTTATATCGTTTCGGCGTCCCTGTGATGCGGGACAAACGTTTTGTGCCAACCTGCATCACTAGCACAATGCCCTTAGATATCGACCTTTCTATTCCGTATAATGCTATTTTTTATTGATGGTCTGATGGCCTTCCTTTTGAAAAAAAAAGGTAATGTATTTTTAAATTTGAAGCACTCTTGTTATCTTTATTTTGTTATTCTATATTGTTGAACTCAAGAATAATTTCTTGAGTTTTTTTAGTTGAGACTTTTTGTAAAGTAGGAGTAAATGGCCTATTCCTGGACATATGTCTTTCTCAACCTGAAAACAAGAACTTCTTTAATGAAACAAGAAAACCCGACTACGTCAAAAATTCTAAATTCACTCGGGACAGACACTCGGGATGATGTAAAGATTCCTCCACACATCCAAATCTGTTCAGGCATTAAGAAGTTAGGGTGTAATAAAGAAACTCACATACATACATAAATGAACCCTGAAAACTTTACACTCCTTTTTTGAGCAGTCGTGTAACAAGTACACAACCCACCCGATGTGAAGCGGTTGTCGGTGCCTATATAATTGCTACACCAATGACGTTACTTGTGTGTTGCCGACCCTATTTCCACTCTACATGGTGCTCTAGTGACCCTACTTGACCCAACGTCACGTAGAATCACTGCGAGCTTTTGAAGATCATCCAATAACCCCATCTACTTTTTACAGGCTGTCATGTCCCCCGGTGTTGGTTACGCCTACGGGTGTCAGTTTCTTTCTTATACTCGTATGACCATCCATCCATAACTTTCTGAATTTGAATTTTCTCCTTACAATACCTGATACTAATCGGATTGGCTATGAAGTGCCGCGCTTTACCTACTATCTATGTTACTCATTTTCATGGACTTCTGACAATTTTGCAGCTAGAACAAAACAGTACGCCCTAAAGGCAAAGCAAAAAAGGGGTGTACTAACTTTTGAACGTAAGCAGATGGTGAAAAAAGTACATAGAATTACTATAACATAATTCACTTTATGAGGTTATGTGGCACATATTCGCCGTCACGGCACGTTTGTTGACCAAATTTTTGACGTGTAACGTTTTCTGGTGCATTCATTACTATTTTGAGCGTGTCATCAGCGGATGAACCAATAGAATCATTAGAAGAAAAAAATCATCATCGTGGAAAAGATAAATATAAAAATAATATGTTACTACTTTTATGTATCTAACGCGTTTGCAGATTCGAACTCAACCTGGGTTCAAGTTTGCAAATCCGTTATTCGAAGCATAAAAACAGTTATCATAAAACTATACAACATCGTAAATAAACAAAATAAAGAAAATTTAAGGTATTTCAGATCACAAGCTCTTAGGGTATATGTTAAAGAGCCTTTATGACAGTTTGACGTACAAAAACAAAGTTTGTAGACTGTTGTTGTAAACTTGAAACAAATTATTAAAGAAAGTGGGTAAACAAGAAATAACAAGATAATATAACAGTAACTCTGGCTCAATAAACTACGAAACATTGAAAATTACTTTAAAACAGAAAGTTAGGAGACAAATATATACAACATAAAAATTTAATAGGTATTTTGTTTTCACTCTTTTTTTTGTATTATAGGGACACAAAGGAGCAGACGGGACACCTGATGGTAAGTGACTACCCTTGGACACCTGTAACAAGATTCATAAGTGCTTTGCCAGCATTTGGGCTGGGAGTACGCTATTTTCTTGAAGGTTGTGCGAGCCAAAAGTTTCTGGAGAACCGCACAGTGATGGAGTGCCAAGACTTGGTAGGCGCCCGGATAAGAGGTCACAAAAAGGTCCAATAGTGAAAGCACATGGCTTCTACATCTGAGATTTACGTAGGCGTGTCAAGCCATATGTCAGGGCGAAGTCATTAACAGATCTCAACACATCATCGGTTTTGCGCTAGCTAAGCCATTCGACGTGGTGGACGTTAAAGTTGCCAAGTATTGCGATCTCGGTGGATGGGATACTGTAGTACAGAGTCTGTAGCCATTTGCACGTAGTCGATGAGTTGGTCAGTTTTGGCACCACCGCTATGGGACCTGTACAGGCATGTATAGTCGCGGGGGTGGTCGTCGCTGTTTACACGGAGCCATAAGATGGAGAAATATTTTTTTGGTACATTATTTAATGATCTGGAGTTTTCTTTCACAGTGGCAAAAGCACAGAACAAAATATTAGTACTACACAACGAATTTTATTACCAAGCAGAGTCCCTTCTTGAACTAGCTGCATTTTACTGTGTAGGTATTACGTACAGAAGAAGAGCGCAAAAATAACCTATTTTTAAATTCCTGGAGACCCCTAAAAAGCGCTGTACAATAAAATATCGAACAGATAGCCTTTTAAATACAGCAACTCGATTCACACGCATTTTTTTATTTCCAATAACGTGTTCGAGGTCCTTTTTGTTTGTTTGTACCCTCACGCCTCCCAAATACTCTCCGGTCTGATAGTATGTATATTTGTTTACGTATAACCTTAACGGAACAAATATCAAATATATTTGTTATTTTATAGAGAAAAAAAAACACAAAAAATGTTTTCCATTTATTTTATTGAGTCACATGTACTGAAAACTGCTTTTCGCATTATGATTCCTTCGGATAACCGAAAATTAAACATACCTCGTGACGCTGTACATAATAAATTCATTACATTTCATAAAATGAGCAAATTTTATTACATAAATACAACCAGTCCGTGAAGTTATATTATTTAGTAGATTATTTATTAATTATTTGATTGAATTGTTTTCATCAAATATAAGATAATATACATAAAATATAAGATTTTACATAATATCTTATTATGATATCAACCCACAACATTAATATTATTACAGTGTGCTGATACATGATACAATCATAATTAAGATTCATCTAATTGGAAGGTACCTGTGAAAAGGTATGTTTAACTATAGTAAAGAGTTCAGATAATATAAATTGTTCATACCTAAAGGGTTTTGCTATTAAAATTACTTATAAAAAATATCAAAAGACTCAATTAATATCTTGAGGACTGGTTAATTTAATGGTTTAAAACGAATCGTTTTTTTTTTTGTGAAACTATGTAATTCCAATGATTTATTTGCAATGATTACTTTCGAATAATCTATTAGTGCATTGCGAAAAGAAATTCCTTAAAGTGAATTCCGAAATATTTTTATTAATTTTTATTTACAATGATAAGTTACTTATCTATGTATTTTATTCTATAAAAGCTTAGAGCCTTCCGTCTTTTCTCTTAACTAGTATGTATCTAACTAATCATTAGAACAATTAACTTTATTAATTTCCTAGTAATATTACTTAATAATTGTTCATCAGTCATTGTCTTAATTTTTAACTGCTAGAACTCTTCATTACTTTACAAAACCAAAAAATAATATAAATTGCGTAATAGATATGACTGCCACAAAATACATTTAAACTTTTTAAAACAAAACGCTTTTCCTGACACTTGTTTGTGTAATATTTTTTTTTTTGTTTGATAAAAATATACAAAATACAACTAAAGTTATGTAAATTTATACACAGCTTTCTTGATGTGCTGCCAACAACGGTGTTCTGGTTGTGACGATTTCTCGATGAGATCTCATCACCCCGTTGATCATGCTACGACCAGAGTCATTCTGAAATAAAGAAACATTTTAATATTTGAACGACCGGCAGATGGTATCATGCTTATGCGAATTTAGAACCTTATTCTACATTTGTATATTTATACATAGAATAAGTAAAAAAAAAAAACTTTAGACATCTTTTTCCTTGATCAGGTTTGCTGCTTTGGTGAAAATATCTTTAAATATTTATAGTACGTGGTAGTGGTAGTAAATGGAGATAATTTGTTATAAAAGATTACTAGATGTGTAGAAAAAGTAATGCTCTAACCATGTGCAATAATAACATTGACACAAGTTTGATGGACTTGTCAGAAAATGTAAGTAGATATGAAAAAGGTTTCAGAATATATTTTCGCGTATCTGTACCTACAAGAAAAGTAAAAGAATTTCCACGTTATTTTGCCTGAAATTTATAACATTATTTCTGGAATTCTAAATAATTTTAAATTATATTTCAAAATGTAGTAAAATATAATAATTACTTGCTATCCTCGGACTTTAAAAACATGTACCTATAAGTTAAAGACAGCCCTTTCAATTTCGTAAAATAATTTTTTCAGGCCAATATAATATATTTTGTGTTTAACACATATCATACAAATAAATAACTTGTATTAAGCGTTGACTATATTTGGTGAGCAGTTAAACTGCGGCATGACTTTGCGTGTAATTGAATTGGGTACGTAGATATTATGTTTGCGGTTATTGTGCCGAAACCAGGAATTAAATTTCATGCCAGCCATGATGACTAAAAATGTATTCTATTCTGTAATTATTTTAAAAAGCTGTTAGTATAAATAAAAATGATAGCCTCTAGATACCGATATTTTATAGTTTTCTAATTCATGTGCGACTTGCTTGTCAGCGTTTAATATGGCAAGTAAACGCGAGTTATTAAAACGTTCCTAAAGCTATGTTGCGAAGCATTTGTTAGCCAACCTGCATGTCTGTATAGTGTGCGTGCGAAGAAATCGGCGTCACCGGTGTTTGGGTGCGTTGCAAACTGTGCGTACTGCTCGAGTTCTTTGGTGCAGCTATCGCTGAGTACAGCGGAGGGTCTGGAGGAGCTTCTGTTAACCCTAATGGAGGAAAAAAAATTGTTAGTGCATGCGATAATGCTGTTTGTTTCACATACATGTTGTGTTACGTTAGTAATGGGAAACATAAATGGGACTAGTAATAAAGTTGTGATGACATCCGCATACTGCGCCTTCTAGCGTAAAACAAGTCGAAGTACACAGTTGCTACTAATATTGTAGTGAGTAATTAAAGAGTAATAAGAGTTTTTTTTTTTTCTATATTTTCAGCAGATTAGCTAAACCGATTTTGATAGATTTTTTTTGTTTGTAAGTGACTTGACCGAAAGTGTTCCTAGCTATAATTAAAGAAAATCTATTCAGCTGTTCGAAGATCATAATCTCCTTTCTAATCGTTGAAGGGATTTTTGAGTTGGGAGTATTTTAATTTTCAACTAGTCGTCACGAGTCCTGTATATTACATACATAGAACAATTACGAGTATATGAATCTTATGAACTCATCAACATCGATCGATAGCATATTGTTATGCTATAGATCAATGTTGATGAGTTTGTTGTTGTCGATTGTTCGCTGTTACCTTCCTTCTCATTAAATCAATTGTACTACTTTTTTTTTTTTTTATATTCTTTTGTACCTAAGTTATTATTTTTATTTTTTAATTGTTGTATGCTGTGCTTCAACAAAATAAATCATTTTTCTTTCTTACTTGTCAACAAGCATCTCTAACAACAGTGGCCTCTTTAACTACTAGATATTTCTTTGTAGATAATTTAAACATATTGAATTAATCATAAATTTAAGCGAATTTAAGAACTAAAACTTTCAATTAGGTACGTTTTGTATCATTTCACAAATAGAAGCTATTTGCTTTTACTGTTTTATGAAGTTGACGTAAGATAATTAATTTTCAGTCAAATGTCACAATGAAACATTTTTAATAATCTAAAGTTTAGACACAAACGTACAATTGATGATGTAGTAACATCTACAAAGGACAATGACTAAATAAAATTATTTTAAGTAATAATAAATTAATCAGACTTACTTTTCGTTAAATTTATTTTTTTGTTTTTAATATATATCTGGTTGTGACAGACAATATAAGCGGTTTTGGTCTACGGTCTAATTAGCCGATTTTAGTTTTTTCTTCCTAATTCATATTGTAATGCATAATTTTTTCAAACAAGTACCACCTATTTTAAATTGACTGTGTACTTTTTTTTTAACGGACTGAAATAAGAGGGGGTTCCCAATTCAACTGTTTTTTTTAGTGTTTATTTAAACTTGAAGAAAACATTCCACCTCTATGGGTTGAAAATTAAGGCATGAAGACTGAAGGTTACAATTGATCATGACTCACGCGCATTGAATTCAGTCATACTATTTTTTTAAAACTTATACTCATAGAAATATAAAAATCTCTCTCCAACGTCCGTAATAACATTATACCATTCTATAATATCATAAATGGGAAAGTTTTCTGTATGGCTGTTACGTTTTCACGCCTTAACTACTTTGCTTTAAGCACTTTGGTTAATTCTTATATTGAGATAGATAGGACTTTGGAGAAAGACATAGGCTATTTTATGTCTCGACAATAAAACTTCAAGGAGGTGAAATACGGGATGAAGTCGAATCCGCGGACTCTAGCTAGCTAAAAAATACCACATACCAACATACATACTTTATAATCGAAAACCGATATAGTACAGTTCTCATACTATTATGATAACTGTACTGTCGATACAGTTATCGTAATACATACCGATGTTTTCAATACGACGTTTAGTCCACATAGCAAAAATTAAACGTAAATTACAGGCAATCAAAATTTAATTACTTCTGTGTGTAACCATTGATGTTAATCTAAACTTTTAACAGCCATATTGCGCATGACGTCATTTATACCTTTTAAAAGGTAATTGGAAAAATAATTTAGTTGAGTTTAATTGGGACTCGACTCCGTAGAGGTCATTGATTATGATCAATTCGAAGTAAAATACAAACAATAATGCAACGATTACTTTTGGTGATTTAAACTGTTAAAGATAATATATGTGTTAGAATTGTGGAAGATTATAATGTCCTTACATAACCTGAATAAATTAATCTCGCGAGCGCCTCTATTTCTGTATGTTTTGGATTGTCTCGAGGACAGAACGAATTCGCATATTTATTGTTTAAAACAAAGGGTTTATAACTTAACAGAACAAACACACAACAAAACAATGTTATAGTCAGTAGTGTAAAAGTAATGTAGTTTTTACTGGTTTTTACAATCGATAACTGTTGACAATAAAGGCTTTGCTGAATTTAGAAAAACAAAAACAACAACATTTTAATTGTTACATTATAGAGCTAGACTAGAAAAATGCGAGCTATCCAAGATGTCAGCACGTAAGTGAGTCGTATAAAAGGTCTCGGAATAGTTACGAAAGGGCCGTTACATATTCATTTAATTAATAAGTTATCCTCCCATTTAGGCTCGTCAGTGAATATGGTTATCCTTCGAGAATCTGACGATCGCAATCCCTGATGTTCGCCTTAAATTGCTTCGACTAGAGATTGAATATTTTATATACAGAGAAAATATAAAAAGGATTTTGGAATAATATCTCACAGTAAAGTGGAAAGAGGGTATGTATTGCACCGGGCGAGAAGGTTTTTTTTTCTATATTTTCAGCAGATTAGCAATTCTTTTTCCGGTAAGTAAAAATAACAGAGCTATCAAGGATTCAAGAAAAAATTACCATACTTATATTTATTTCTATTTCTATGTCTAAAAAGAGCCACTTGCAAAACGCAGAACATGTAAAGGCCTGCCTGCCTGCCCTTTTTTTGGGTACGCCACTTCAATCTCGTATTGATTAATAGTATGAGGTCCATTTTAAATAGAACTATAACTATATTTAATCATTAATATTCTTTATTAACAGATTTTTATCTACAGATACCCTCTGTAAAATAAAATAGAACATCATGCGAGCTGCAAAATGATGGGAAACAAAATCGTAAAAACTACAACATTGTAATAAAATTTATTCGATGCGCGTACAATATGTACGCACATCAAATGTATTTTGGTGCATGTCATGTTTTTTAATTCCTTTATTATATTTTTTCTCTTCTTACACTGTCAAAGGCAATTATAAAGTTTATAATGCTAAGATTTTTCAAATTTAATTTTTCATACATAAAAAATGCAATAATTTGCATTTTTTGCAAAAGCTAAAATAAAAAATGTGAAATCGAAAAAATCTATTAAAGAAGTTCGAAATTTGCTTGAAAATTTAACATCTCGTTTCGTTCAAATCATTTATATTGTTCAAATAAAGTACTTAAGATGATTGTTTTTTTTCATTATACATGCATAAGCAATAAATTTGTAGGTACATGTAGAAGATGTTAGTACAACAAACGTAATATATATTAAAGCGACCTTACTCTCAACAAATCTTAAAGGAATAGAGAAAAAAAGTGACAAAAAAGGACACGAGGTGTACTTTTTATGAATTAGGAAAAAGAAAGTAAATATAGCAGTACACAATCATGTCTCGTAAAACTACACAAAGTTATATTATTCACAACAGGACATACAGAGGCGTTATTTACTATTCATAATATACTCATTCTCATTTTATTTTCTTACCTAATTTCTGCAATAAGTTTATATCCAACTTAGAATTTAATTTATAAAGCACCAAATCTACGATCCTCTAAGAATGCTTCGACTTAGGTTCAGAGTGCGTTGCGTTAAAACAAAATACAATTAGCTCTTAAAGTAATTAATGAAGTTTTAATGAAAGAAACGTTCTCGGAAATAAAAATAAATGAACAATACACGAGCTTCTGAACTGAGCTAATACTTTTAGTGAAAAACGACGAAGGGAACGGATAGTTTGCTCGGCTAATAAGCAAAGTTGCAAAGTACTTCGTTCGTTTCAGTTTTAAGTTTTGCGTTACAGCGTTGGCTTGCTAGCTAATTTTAGCTTATCTAGCAATTTCTATTTGAACTTAGAAAGCCGTTAATGCGTAAGTTAACGGGTTAATCTAGTCGATTGCATTATTGTAGAGAGTTAAATTATGTTTTATAAAACAGGGTTAACACCACTTCCTTATGAACATAACTATATGTGGTTCAATATAGTGAGTGCATTTCTTTGACTAACTGAAAATTGGTACTGTAAAATGATAACAGAATACTTTTTTAGGAACTAATTTATGTTTTAACACGTGAAATTTGCGGGACGCAGGGTTGAAACACGGCCACAGTCATCTACGGCCCGTCTAAAACTTACTCATATTACACTGTGTCCCGGCCAGTCTATGCTACGGCTCAGCACCGGCCCGGTAGAACATGAATCATCCCTTACTTTAGTCATACAATATGTCACGCTTTACTTCGGTTTAGGGAGCAGGTGCTACTAAGTCGTGAAAAACTTCGATCATTACTGGACTATGTATCAACCAGTGGCTAAAGTTATGACAATATGCTGGGTAATATAAAGGATTAGGGGACGATGTTGAAAGTTAAATTATCTTTACGAGTATTTTATAATTAAACATAGTGAGGTATTAGATTTTTTCAGTCATTGAAAGAAGCTGTCTTTCAATGACTGTTTTTTTTATGTATAACAATTAAACTTCTTCATTTAGGTATTTAAATTGAGGTACAAAATTATCAAGTACCGACACGTGGTGAGTCCACCTGTCGAAACTGTTCTACAATTTACAAAATATGTAAATTTTTAATTACAATTATGTAAATTGTCACCTGTAAAGAGAAAAGGTCTATTAAACAGAAATATATAAAATTGTAGGTGCAATTTTACAATTTTGTCAGTTTTCCACCATAATAAATTTGTAAGCTTCAAATATTCAAGTCGTCGCAGGTGCATTATTTGTGCAACAAATAACAATGTTTTACAGTACAGGTTACAGCCGGACACAGCCTACCTACAAGACAAGCATCCCGGAAGTTTGGGGTTTATAGGGCTTGCGTTATTTGACGGAAGACCAGTGTTGCCAGCCATAAATACATTACCCAGTTTATCTTCATATAAGTAAATCATTATAATATATAAAAAATATATGTATATTTATTTATTTAAATGTGCGCCTACACGGTCACCGTTGAAAATCAGCAGCGCTGTTTGGCGCACAGCAACCTCCTTGCCGGCGCCATCAGCATCAATGCTGAGCGGTGACCAATTTCAATGAGTGACGTGCAAGTGCGTGTAAGGTAATTGTTGCTCTATTTTGTTTATTTTCTTTATTTTTATTTGTTTTTTTTATATTTTATATTATTATATATTGTAAAGTTTATTAAACAAGGCCCTACTTGAGCTATTGCTTACATTCCCGAATCCATTAGTATAAGCAATATTCCTTTTCTCCTATTGCCTTTTCTTCTTACCTGTCTTTCCCTTTCAATATACTCTCAATTTTCTCATCTTCAATTCCTTTGGGGGATGTTAAATACGGCTTTGCCTACCCTTTCGGGTATACATTAGATCGTTGTTAAGAAAGCGTTAGAGTAGTACTTTTATGTTATAATTTTAGGTTTCTTGTGGTAGGGTTTTTTTTATTTTTTATGGTATAGGGGGCAAACGAGCAAACAGATCACCTGATGATAAATGATTACCACCTGCAACTCAAGAGTCACAAGTGCGTTACCGGCCTTTAAGGTAGGGGAAGTGGGGAGAAGAGGGCGAGTGGGAAGAAGGGGGGAGCAGGTAACCTAACGATTGCCAAAATACGACCAAGATAGGAGTACAGGGTTGGCGAAGCGTAAGTCACATATCTGATATTGGGAATATTATGTATGAGCATCAGTAACTGTTTAAAATAAGGTGTTCCAAGGGCTTGTTAGTGAATACATATTTATAAACGCATACAGATAAAAATGCTATTTAAGTAAAAAAAAAAATCAGAAGGTAAACCAAATATTTGTACACCCGGATATACTTTCAGATTACTTATTCTTTGATCGCTTTAAGCTTTGATCTTTATAGGAAAAATCAGAAAACGATTGGCTGCCGAAATTTTCTTTTACCTACGCTTGATTTACTAAATTAAAGACAAGGAAGCAGTGATGGTAAATCAGTATTGACAGTTTTAAGACGGTGAATTTACCTTTAAAGCAATGTATGTCTAAATCAATTCATTGCTAATAATACGAAACTTTATATATGTTCAAAGGAAAACCTCGATTTTAATTTGTAATAAAATTAATTATAGAAAACGAAACCACGTCTCCAAAAGTATTATATACTTTCACGAAAATACTTGTTTTCAATTATGTTAAGCATTTTGAAAGCATTCCAGCCGCAAAATATATTTTCCGCAATGCGAAAACAGAGCCAGAGAGGTACCAATATATACTTAAATTAACATAAATATATAGGATGTTACAAAAAATCCCTGGTTAATTTACCTTTACTATTTACTTGTATAGGTACTTGAAACTAGTTTCATTTTTAAATAAAATCAATACTAATTTATATTAGTATTGTTTTTTTTTAAAAATGAAACTTTCACGTTTATAATATTAGTAGGATATTATTATCCTACTAATATTATAAACGTGA
This sequence comes from Callimorpha dominula, assembly GCA_949752705.1. NCBI lineage: Eukaryota > Metazoa > Arthropoda > Insecta > Lepidoptera > Erebidae > Callimorpha > Callimorpha dominula. Next base: position 4,343,290 of record OX456995.1, on the reverse strand, counting down.
AAGTTTGTGTGGATGTATGGATGTATGGATGTATAGATGTTTGTTACTCTTTCACGCCAAAACTACCGAAACGATTGCGATGAAATAGGAATAGGGAAAGTGGGGGCAAGAGGGGGAGTGGCGAGAAGGAGGGAACCGGCAACCTCACTCAATCGACGAAATACAAGGCAAGCATTGCTTCACTGCCAGTGTGGTGGTTGTTGTACTATACTCAGAATTATGTGTCAGCATTAAACCACCACACCGGTTTTCTGTGAGGCTGTGGTATCACTCCCGTCAAGCCGGCCCATACGTGTCAAAGCATGGCTCTCCCACTGCTAACTGCTCTCCGATCATCATGAAAATTTGCATAAACGTTGTCTGGTGTGCAGAAATGGACACAGGGTTCGTTTTATCCAGAAAAAAGGAAGGAAAAAAAAAGAAAAACCACTGCAAGCAAAGTCGCGGGCAAAAGCTTACAATAAACCTTAATAAGAAGTAAGCATAGAATTTGTCAATATTATAATTTTTATAAAGAATTTATAATATTTATAAAATGTTTAGTCGACAAGATAATGTTTGATGCGAAACATTCTTAACTTTAAATATGATGTGAATTGTTGAAATGTTTAACGATGTAGTGAAAGGAAATTTCTCGGAATGGAGGAATATCAATCTGACAAACCACTAATCAAATTAAGTTGTTGGTTTGCAAATAGTTCAATTGATGTGGCAAATCCGTTGATCTTGTTGGGTAGCCAATTATTTCAATAAAATTACCAATTAAGTTAGATAAATTTATACACTGTCATGAGTTGGTACGTAGCCGTAGTAATTTTCAATTGTTTTCATTTCCTTCTTTAAACTTCACCGATAACAATTGGAAACTTGAAATAAGTGCACGGGAATTTCTTTAGGCACTTAAAAAAAAACCATATAAAAAAGTATTTGATATCATTTTAATTATTTTTTTTCTCAGTGGTATATTAAAAATTACTTTTAATTATTTTTTTAAAGTCGAAATCTGAAGTTTTGTCCAAGATATCTGCCTCGATGCTTGCAGTAGCTGCACGAATAACGTTCTTCAGCTCATCCAGCGTTTTCGGACGATTGGTATACCGACTTTGTAAGATGATATTACAGATGAAAATGTGCCTCAACACTAAAGAATATAAGAGCAACATGAGGCAGGTTTTGCAGATCTTTTAGAGGATTTCAAAACGACCTACTTAACTCTACCCTGCTCTTTCGACGTTTCTAAGATCCTAGTGGTTTTAGTGGGTCCTTGCGTTTTAGTACACTATACCAGTGTCCAACTACTAAACAATTGACTTCCTATCATGACAAGAACAAGAAAATTGTATTCTGTATGCATACTGAGTTGCAATAATTGAATGGAGGTTACAAAAATAAATTTGCACGGGGAACGCGTGCTCCTCTTTCGTCCACTGCATGGTCGTTATTAGAATATTCAGACAAGAAATGATAGGCTGCTCGAAATGATAGGCTGCTCTCTTTCGAATGCAAGCATCCTCAATCAACTCTTGGCCAACTAATAGTTGCGGTGTGGCACGCAATTCAAATCAGGAAGTTCCCGCGCCGCAACCCGTATTATCTAAAGTGGTAGTAGCAGAATTGTACCTAAAAATATTGCTTTATGTTTGTTATATTTTCACCTTATTAGTTACAGTGAATTTTATCTAAGCATTATGTATCTGTAAAGAAATGCCGGTCCGACGTATCATTTATTGACAAATATCTATTAATGAAAATAAAATAATGATAAAAAACATACAAGTATAGAGTGTAAAGACACGTACCTTTACTTCAGTGTTTATGAATTTATTCGATTTCTGAAACACTAATTTTATAAAACGCACCTAAACCTAAATGAAGATACGATTACCGTGTCGATTTTTATTAACTTCTGTTTTTTTTTTACATCTAGATAAAGTGCATTGCGGTGAGTTTAGAGCTTTAGCTGTAATGTTTACAAAGTATGGAAAGATGGACAGACAGAGTTACTATATAATCACACATTTATTATATTAGTTCAGATGACACTTTTAATATGAATCCGAGAACTCGTACAACACAAGTTTGCTTTAGTTCGCGGTTGAGCGGACATTAGAATATTGACCTATCTCGCGTATGTTGTTTTGTTATTTTAGTATAATTTACTAGTTGATTGATAAAAACTATAATAAAATAAATAATATTTTACTCACATACATTTTTATATGCTTTACATCCCTTGAAAAAATACTTAAAGCATATAAAAATGTGTGTGAGTAAAATATTATTTATTTTAGATTAACAAACATTCATAAAATCACCCATCCTCACAAACCTAAAAAAAATAAAATTGACTTAATATTATCTACGTATTTACGGGATTTAACGCGATCACGAAAAGGTATTACATACCTCTGAATTACCTGACTCTTGTTAAATCGAACGCGAAAGTTTAAAAGTTAGTATAAAATTGACTTAATATTATCTACGTATTTACGGGAGTTAACGCGATCACGAAAAGGTATTACATACCTCTGAATTCCCTGACTCTCGTTAATTCAAACGCGAAAGTTTAAAAGTTAGTATAAAATTGACTTTTTTTTTTTTTTTTTTTTTTTTTTATCGTGTATTATCTACGTATTTACAGGAATTAACGCGATCACGAAAAGGTATTACATACATCTGAATTACCTGACTCTCGTTAATTCAAACGCGAAAGTTTAAAAGTTAGTATAAAATTTACTTAATATTATCTACGTATTTACGGGAGTTAACGCGATCACGAAAAGGTATTACATACCTCTGAATTACCTGACTCTCGTTAAATCGAACGCGAAAGTTTAAAATTTAGTATAAAATTTACTTAATACTATCTACGTATTTATGGGAGTTAACGCGGTCACGAAAAGGTATTACGTACCTCTGAATTACCTGACTCTCGTTAAATCGAACGCGAAAGTTTAAAAGTTAGTATAAAATTTACTTAATATTATCTACGTATTTACGGGAGTTAACGCGATCACGAAAAGGTATTACATACCTCTGAATTCCCTGACTCTCGATAAATCGAACGCGAAAGTTTAAAAGTTAGTATAAAATTGACTTAATATTATCTACGTATTTACGGGAGTTTACGCGATCACGAAAAGGTATTACGTACCTCTGAATTGCCTGACTCCTGTTAATTCGAACGCGAAAGTTTAAAAGTTAATATAAAATTGACTTGATGATCTTATGATGAAAAAAATGTTTTCACTTTTTCACAAGAAATAATCGGGTTAAATTTGTATAACTGTATTTAAAATGTCCGTTGATTAGTGAAGCATTTATTAGCAAGGGTAAAGTCCCCTTTTTAGAAGCTTTTAACGGATGGATAAGTATAACGAACATTGTCACCGCAACAATTGTAACCCTCGGGCTCAAAGCATTAAAAATGGTAATCTATTCGTAATAAAAATCACAAAAAAGGTGAAAAGAATTTATCAAAGATATTTTCATTAAAACAGTGTCCGTACTCGAATTGTAAATGTTTAGCTTAACCTTCTATTCAAAGTGCTAAAACTAGAGACAGAGGTGTCTATAAATATGATAATATCAATATACCTTTGCTTAGTGGAATGAGATCCGGATTCTTGTCATCAGCGCCTTGTGGGGAGCTTCGTTTCTGTACAACAACCATTTGATTCTTCAGTGTAGGAAGTGTCACTGCAATGCATTGTTATTATTTAATTTATTGATTATTTAAACTTTTTTCCATTTTTTTTATTGTAACTGCATGCGATATTTCAGTGATTTAAGTAATAAGTGTTCCTTTTTCAAATACACCCTGCATATTTTAACTTAAACGAAATATATATAATATTCCATATGCTACATTCAATAATGAATCTTATAAGAGTATAGCATTGCCACATTTGAGTATCTAGTAACATTTTTATATATTAACTCTACTATAACTATACATGGAGCTAAAATGTCTAGTGTTAAAAGTTTAATCCACGAAAATTTTAGCACTTAAATAACTTTTCCAGTGATTAGAAGATTAGAAGTTTTCTGGCACTAAAATGAAAGTTGTGTTGCTACTTAATTTAATAATGCAGTCACTCTTCTTATAAGCACCATAACCCTTTAGAGTATTTAAATCAATTATATTATTTACTAGCAGCGATCCGCGGTTTCACCCGCGTAAGTCCCGATCCCGTAAGAATATCGGGATAAAAAGTAGCCTATATGTTAATCCAGGTATCCAGCCATCTGCATACCAAGTTTCATTCCAATCGGTTCTGTAGTTTCGGCGTGAAAGAGTAACAAACATCCATACATCCATACATCCACACATCCATACATCCTCACAAACTTTCACGTTTATAAATGGAGACGGCTAGATTATTTATTGATAAAATTGTTGACTGTTCTAGTATATCCTATTAATAGTATATCCTACTAATAGTACTAGTTATAGGATATACTAGAACATTTTGGCGCCATCTTGAGATCAGTCAACAATTTTATCAATAAATAATCTAGCCGTCTCCATTTTGAATAAAATTTCGTTACAGGAGCTCAACTGAAAGATGTTCTCTTTATTATTACCGAAAGTAATAACAAAAAATCTAAGTTAAAATATATTATTATATATCTATCCACGTTGTTGTAATTTACGGGTATCAGCTATAATCGTTTCACTTATAGATATGTCATTTATTTACTTACCTTCATAGTCTCTGGATCTACTCCGTACCTTTGTTGCAATAAGGGCGAGACACAGTATAAGAGCGATAGTCAACGCTGCGCCCAGGAATACGCCAAGGGCCCAATTTACCTCCCATGCCTCTTGTGGTTCTAAAAATTAAAAAAAATATATTTCGATGTAAATCCTAATAAGGCATTATCTTAACTGAAAAGTTTTCTAATAACAAACTACATTTTTAGTTTTAGTTGGTGAGTCGGTGCCTGTGAACACTTGAACACCAATAGCGTTTTGTTATTTAACTTCTGCCTAGAATAAGCAGGCATAATCTACAAAGAAAATGGTCTACCAGTATTGACAAAAACTTCTGTGTAATTATAATAGCAATAAGGTTGAACCTATCTAATAATAAACTGTCAAAATATTATTGCACGGGAAAATCAATTTCTCTCTTCCTCTCCCTCTCCCTCTCGCTCTCACTCCCACTCCCACTCTCGCTCTCGCTCTCGCTCTCACTCTCGCTCTCGCTCTCGCTCTCCCTCTCCCTCTCCCTCTCCCTCTCGCTCTCGCTCTCGCTCTCGCTCTCCCTCTCCCTCTCCCTTTTCCTCTCCCTCTCCCTCTCCCTCTACGCTCTCCCTCTACGCTCTCTCTCACGCTGTACATATAAATATAACAAACTCGGCTCCGTCGCATGAAATTCCGATGGGGACGGACATTAGGGTCGGACATCAGTGTCTGACATCATGGTCACGTGTCCTGACACGAGTTTAAAAATTTTTACCCATCTAAAAGTGCACAACGCTGCTAAAGAAGTTTTCACTTTAAAAACTAGTACTTGTACGTATAGTACTCAATCAAACTAATGTATCTCATAGAAATGCATATTATACATAATATATTATATCTACAGAGATTTATTGACGGAATCATCAGAATAACACTTTACAAGTGTCTTTATCATTTATGTTTTTGTACTTATATATATATACACCTGCCACACACAGTTCTGCATCACCCAAAGGTTGACTGAAAGAAAATGCCTACAGTATTTGCAGAAAGTATTAATAAATAAAAAATATCCCTATTAAACCTCAATTTCAACTTGAGTATACTAACCTGACCTAGGCAACAGTCTGAAAGCAGTTTCTACTTTAAGTGTTACGTGTTCCGACCTTCCTCTAGCATTGGCCGCATACACTATCAGCTTCAATTGCCTGTTAGCTCCCAATCTTCTAAGATTCCACAATGCAACACCGTTACTTGCATTAACTACTAAACCTTCAGTAGCCCACACCTCGACTACGTATATACATTGGAGTCCTCCTTCGTAACCTAGAAAGAAATCTTCTATGAACTACTATAACAAATATCCTATGTTACTGATCTTCTTGTCTCTGCATTACCCAAAGGATGACTGGTAGAGAATGCCTTAACCTTTGGTCTCTTGATCATAACGCACAACGCTGCGGTATGCGGTATGCGGTGTCGGACACATAATCGTAAGAAAAACGTCTAGAATGGTCTCTTGTTCTCTTGTGAAGAGGGAGAACGTGATGTTGCGTAGACCCGCTTACCGCAGCGTTGTGCGTTAATATCAGGAGACCAAAGCTTGAGGTAAATAAAAAAAATGCACAAAGTTGAAATTAATGAAACAAAAAGTTTCTCGTTTTACCGATGTCTAGAAGGGCCATGGAGGTCGTATACGTTTTTTAAATTATAATTAGAATATTTTACACGCCAGGAAAATTGCATCACAAATATTTGTTTATTAAACTGTTATTTGTGAAATATACACATAATAAAAACGTTTTAACAAAAAAAATTAAACCGACAAAAGAAGAAAAAGTGAAAAATAATTTGTTAGCCTAACTAAACTCCTATACTAATATGTATAGGAGTTAGTTATTATTAATTTTTTGTTTGTAGGTTAAATAGAAAATTATGCGTGGTCAAACATAAAAAAAAATATACGGGTCAACTTGAGAACCTCCTCCGATTTTCTTCGGTTAAAAATACGGTTATATGTTGCAATTATGGTCGTTTCTTAATAGTTTTTGCAATATCTTCATGAGAAAGTTAGTGTTTGGAATGGTATGTGGTCTACAAAAATGTAACCACGGCATTTGTACTTTTACAAACAAATACTTATACATTTTATATTTATGTCCATAAACATTAAAATAATATATAAATACATTTTTTTTCATTAGCAAAGTATTACATAATGTTACAGCTACACATTGAACGAGAAAGGCTTAGTTTTATCCTTCTATAAAATTAGTAATATGCACTAGCATTTCAGACGCATATTCTTTAACACGTCAAGACCTTTGTTTATAGTAGTTTTGAGCGTAGTTTTTGCGTATATTTTGTGATACTCGTAACCTTTCTGAATAAACTAGTCTAAAACAATGTGAATCTTAAAAAATTCAGTCTGAGTTTAGACGAGGGTCACTTATAGAAAACATGATTACATTTACAACTTTTTACACTTATAGTGATTAGCACCTGGACTGCTTACTTCGCTGATAATTATAACTGTTGGACATGAACAGTAGGGTTTTTGTATTAATACGGAAGCAGGGTAGGATTAGGTAGGGCCCAGCGGATTATTTTTGCTACTGCTTTAGATCTGTTTTAAAAAGAAACTGCTGCAAACAAGGACATCAGTAGTGCAATTGGTGTACTGTGTTATGTTCTACAGGCGAGTAGAATCTATTGATTTTATACATATAGTACAATAGTAATATTTAAGTTATAATAATAATTACGAGTATATAGTAAAACAGCCACTTAAGACGGGGTTAGCAACACGCTTTTGGAAATATTTATAAGCCCCTGATAAATAACTATTATTTACCATAAAGGCAAGTGAAGACTTGTTTACCGACTTAATTGATATAGTATTCTCCATAGTATTGCTATTTCTTAGTTTATTGTTGCCTAAAAAACCAGTTTCGTTTCTGGCTACTTTAATATAAAATTAATTTTGATGCATACTTTTGTGAGGCCTGGATATATAACTTATTCTGTTTTTGTAGGCAAGGGTTATACCATATGTGCCCTACCTCTCTCATATGAATGCTTGAAAGGCGAAAGGGGATAAGCTTTTCGTGAAATTCAGTTATATTTTACATTGCTGGAATCGTCAAATATGTCCGCATCGAATGGTCTGGGTTTGATGTTTCTACGAAGGCTTTTTTGTCGGTTATACCAATGGGTGTTTTTAAGTCCAGCAATGTGTTATTTTTTACTAACCGACCTCATTTTAAACATATTAAGACAAGGTAAGGGTTAGACCTTTTTGACTTTATCTAGTTTGGAGTTGGCGTATTAAAATATCGTATGTCCGTTATTTACTTCAAGTTCAAATAACCGGTTATGTTGGTTATCAATATTTACCTGATTAGATACCTACCTAGATATCCTGCAACGACATACAAAAACCTAAGTGTAGAAGAAATGCAGTATTAAACTTCACATGTTAGCCGGCAAAATTTAAACTCGACAATTGTTAGTAACATTAGCAGTTTTCTAGCAATATTGGATGCACCGTTTTTCTTATAGAAAAATCTGTAAGGATTTATAACTTGTGCCCTTTTTCCCTGAAAGAATATTATGAAATTGTTTTAGGTGAGACCCTTTTTCCTGTCTTAAAAGAGAGTCATAATCAAAATTAAAGACATTGATTTTATTTTGATACGCTGAGTAGAAGCCCTGGCTTTCTAAATTCAAAAATTTACGAAATTACTTCGTTCTAAAATGGACTTATAACACATACATCTAACCAACTCTCTCTGTCATATTACATGCTCAATTATGTATGTATCTTGTACTCGAAGCTGACGTTTCACTAAGTAATATTCTCGGCGACGTCAAATATGTCTTTACTTAAGCAGATGACTTAGGCACGGTGCGCAACGAGCACACCGAAATAAGTACCGTCTCAGCACTTCGGTATACAACTCGAATCACGGACGGGAATTCAGCGTAAATTGGAGTATATTTTATGAGCCCCAAAAATGTTGAGCTGGAATTAACTTAAGGACAAAATTAAGCTTATTTATTACCCTATATTATGTTAAAGGCCGCGTAAATGTCACATTTTGAGTTGTTGCTATAGAATTGATAGGTCCGGTCGTTATCTATCACTGCCAAACTCCGCCTTATTTGTGTAACTTTTTATTTTATTACTAGAGTAGAATAATATTAATGGGTAATAAATATATATTTCTTTAGAACCTGACTACCTGACTGGGCGTAAATAAAGAATTGATTATGTTTTTTTTATGATTTTCTGACAATATTACATACCTGCATGCCCAGAATTTTATTAAGCATCCTGTTAGGCTATATTGATTAATAATCAATAGGGTAGCCAGGAAATAAAAGCCTTCATTTCGGTAAAATAGAAAATTAAAAATGCATAAAGTTAAAAGTTATCAGTAAAAAGTAAATTAAAAGTATCGGAAGATCCAGCCGTGAATACAAACTTTGCAACGATACCACATATGACTACGTGTTGATTGTAATAAGGTTCACTATTGCGTGTTTATAACTGAGAGAAACAAATGCACGTGTGTTTCGATTGCAAGTTTATTGGCGACTGTATTGAGACAAAATTAAATGTGAATCTACACAAAATAACAACGTATAGGTAAGTAGGTAGGTATAATAAGTAGCTTCTAGCTACGGAGACAGTTTATGAATCAACATACCGCCCACCAAAAGGATTGTTAGTCCTTTTATCATGATTACAATTAAGAAAATCAAAGTGCTAATAAATAATAACATTAACAACATCTCAGTCTTGATCAATAGGTAATAAACATAGCTTGGTAACAGTTCTTTTTGTTATTGTATTTCCACTCTTCACACTGTATACCCTTGTGTGGCCATCAGCACCGGGGGTGCTTATCGGTGATTCGTCCCAATGACCATTTTCCAGGTGGTAGATTTTCCATTTTGATTAAGACAATATCTCCGATTGCCAATTCCTTTTCTCTCTTCTTCCACTTAGGACGCTGCTGAAGTTTTGTCAAATATTCATCCTGCCAACGCCGCCAGAAATCACTTAAAAGTTTTTGTGTATGTTGCCAGCGTGACAAATTATGAACGTTTTCAGTTTTCATAAGGGGTGATGGAACAGTTATGGGTGCTTCTCCTATCAAAAAATGACCAGGGGTCAATGGATTTAAAACTTCCGGGTCAGTATCATCTATTACACATAATGGACGTGAATTGAGACAGGCTTCGATTTGGCAGAGTATTGTAGTCATCTCTTCGAAGGTAAGGTTGGTTGTTAATATTCGTTTAAGGTGGGTTTTAACAGATTTAACACCTGCCTCCCACAATCCTCCAAAATTAGGGCTATAAGCTGGGATGAAGTGGAATTGTGTACCATCTGTTGCTAAAGTTGTTTGGACTGGACCTGTGAGATGAAGATTTGCTTCAGTCCAAGCCTCTTGTAGCTCTCTGTCTGCACCCACAAAGTTTCTACCGCGATCACTCCACAGATGACTACATTTACCTCTTCTTGCTACAAAACGTCTAAAAGCGCCTATAAATGCTTCCGAAGTTAGATCTCCTACCAGTTGTAGGTGGATTGCTTTGGTCGACATGCATATGAAGATTGCTATGTATGTTTTTGTAGTTTTGTTCCCTCTCCCCTTAGCCATCAGTGTTTGTAAGGGTCCTGCAAAATCTACCCCACTGTGCAGAAAAGGTCTTGCTGGATTTACTCTCTCGGGTAGGTCTCCCATGATTTGTGTTTTACTAGTTGCTCTTGCTCTGGCGCACTTGATGCACTTGTGCACTTGTTTCTTCACAAGCGACTTGGCTCTAATTATCCAGTACTTGAAACGTAAGTAACACAGCATTAGTTGTACTCCACCATGAAGTGTTTTATCATGTGCATCAGCGATTATTAATGACGTTAAAGTGTTTCTAGTTCCTAATATGATAGGATTCTTTCTTTCTTGAGGTAAGTTAGCATGCCGGAGGCGACCGCCCACCCTGAGTATATTTTGGTCATCAAGGTAAGGGTTAAGGGACCTTAGATGGCTCCTTTTCTTTACTTGTTTATTTGACTTCAGTAGTTCTATTTCTTCTTTATATTCTTCCTCTTGAATTAATTTAATGCAAATATTTAGGGACTCTTCTAATTCTTGTGTCGACAAATAGTTAGTTGTATTTTTTTTGTATTGTAGAAATCTTCTGCAGTAAGTAACAGTTTTTATTAATTCCGTTAGGGTTGCGAAACCTTCAAATTGTGAAATAATACTCCCTTCGGAAACTTCTACATCTCTATTAACGTAAGTATTAATTTTTGTTATTTTCAATTCTATATCTGTGTCTAAAACTGCTGGCTTACTAAGGTTTAAATGTTTTTCAGATAACCAGCTCGGTCCTTGCCACCACAACCTGCAGTCCTTCAGTACAGATAGAAACATGCCTCGCGACGCCAAATCAGCTGGATTATGACGTGATTCCACATGGTGCCAGTGTTTATTGTTTATGTTTTCAACGATTTCCACCACACGGTTCGCCACGAAGGTTTTCCATCGGTTGGGATTGCCACAGAGCCATGCAATAACTATAGAAGAATCTGTCCACGCATACATTTGTGAAGTAGGTATCCTCATTGCTTGTCCGACTTGTTTCATGAGCTTAGACAGTATTAAAGCTCCACAAAGCTCAAGACGGGGTAATGAGATAGCTTTTAAGGGAGCCACTCTGGTTTTGGCTGCAATCAATTTTGTTTCTACCTTATTGCTTGTGGTTTCAACTCTTAAGTAAACAGCTGCTGCATAAGCTCGCATTGAAGCATCGCTGAAACCATGAAGTTGTATGTTATGTTTTTGAACGCTTAACGTCTCAAGCCATCTCTCTATTTCTATTTCATTAACGTTAGCAAAATCATCTCTGATTTGTATCCATTCTTGTTCTAAATCGTTGCTAACCTTGTCATCCCAATTTACCTTTTCTAGCCATAGTTTTTGAATTAAAATCTTAGCCATAATTATACTTGGTGCTATCCAGCCAAGAGGATCGAAAAGTTTTTGTATTTCACTCAAAATGCTTCGTTTTGTTATAGTATGAATTGCAGGTGAAAAGTCTAATTTATATCGAAATCTATCTGTGCTTAGGTTCCATACAATTCCAAGCGCCTTTATGGTACCATCAAGATTCAGATTAATGTGAACATTAGCTGATCTTTCACTTTTGTCTACAGACTTCATAAAATCGATGCTGTTAGAAGCCCACTTGGTAAGTTGGAAACCGCCTCTTTTCAAAGTATGTGATACGGCTTTAGAAAGTGATATAGCATTTGCCGCCGAATCCGCGCCCGAAAGCAAATCATCCATAAAGAACTCTGTCATTATTGTCTGCGCCACGAGCGTATTTTCTTTAGCCTCATCCTTAGCAACTTGTTGAAGCGTTTTGACAGCTAAATAAGGTGCAGGAGCGGTTCCAAAGGTGACCCGTAACAATCGATATTCTTCAAGGGGATCAGATTCGTGACATCTCCAGAGGATACGTTGATACTCTGCATCATCTTGGGTTATTAATATTTGACGGTACATCTGTTGAATATCAGCCATAAAGCAGACCCTGTGCATTCGCCATCTCATCAAAAGATTTCTTAAGTCCTCTTGCAACTGAGGACCTACTAATAATTCGTCGTTCAAGGAAACATTATTTGATCCTTTACATGAAGCATCGAAGACAACGCGCGTTTTAGTAGACTCTTTGTCTACTCGAACAACTGCGTGATGAGGAAAGTAGACACATCTATTATTTATTTCCTTTTCAGGTACTGTTTCTATGTGTCCTTGTTCTATGTAATCGTTAATAACCTTGATGTATTCTTTTTTCAGATCTGGCGATTTTCTGAACCTCCTCTCCAATTGCATAAATCTCTGAGTAGATACCTTCTTGGTGTTTCCTTTAGAACATAGTGGATCGTTTGTTTTAAATGGTAACTTTACTATGTATCTCCCTTCTTTGTTTCTAGTAGTAGTTTTCTGATAAAGTTCTTCGTACAGTTGTTCATCTTTTGTCAAGTGTCTTTTTGCATCTACATCTACTTCCCATATTGATTTCAGCATATCCTCCAAGTCGACTGTATGGTGCATGACAAAATGTGATTCTTGAGGTTGTTCTGTGTGAATTTCTCCAAACAGTATCCACCCTAGGCACGTCTTTTGAGCGCTAGGTGTTCCTGAAGGGCCCTTTATGAATTTATTTTGTAGAATTTCAGCGTATTCTCTCACACCCAAGAGCAGATCTATTTCACCTGGCTTGAAGTAAGTTGAATCAGCCAAATTGAGCCCGTGAATGTGAGGCCAATGCTGTGTATTTATTGTTTTGATGGGAATCCTTGTCGTCAGTTCTCTAGACATTACGTACGCTTTGATTGGTAAGCAGAAACCCTTGTCCCATAGTGATCTCACTTGCAGCTGTACCTCATGTTTTATTTCAATCTTTGTAGATCCCACCCCAACAACGTTGCCCTTGACTGGTTGTCGCTTGAGCTTTAATAGTTGAGCCGCCTTCTCGCTTATAAATGCTGCTTCGGAACCTTGATCTATTAGCGCCCGTAACACAATAGTGTGTCCATGCTCACTTGTTGCTTCCACTACTGCAGTTGCTAACAGTGCTTGCTTCTGCTTAGCATTGAAATGGGATGCCATCATTGTATTGACCTTTACGTCTTGCTCTTCTTCTACATGTGTCACAACTGGGTGTGAAGTAACTGATGAATTCCCAGGTTGTGAGGTCTCCCTTTCATGCAGAAGAGAATGATGGCGTCTCTTGCATATGCGACAGGACATAGGTACTTAACACTTAAATACCGAATGACCTGATACTAAACAGTTGAAACATAAATGCTTATTTTTGACAAACTCACTTCTTTGAGCTGGTTCCATTTTGCTGAACTCCTTGCAATGACTTAATGTATGGTTATCCGCGCACATAGCACAACTCTTCTCTTTAATTGGTGTGGCAATATGAAAAGAACGTTCCTTAACTAATTTACTGTCTTTCGTGCTTGTTTGCTGTGTTAATTCTAAGGTGCGAAACTTTACCTCCATAAACTTCTTAAGATCATTCCAAGAAGGTAAAATGTCTTCTTCTTTATGAGCGTACTCTTCCCAATTCTTGTGGGTCTCTGGGTCCATCTTCTGTACCAGAAGATATATAATGATTGGGTCCCAAGAGGCCGTAGACACGTTTAAATTGGCTAGGGTATTTAAACATTCAGCTGTTGTATCTAACAAACTCTTTAATTGAACAGCGGATTGAGTAGTCATTTTCTTTAGATTAAATAACCTTTTCATGATTGAATTCACAGTTAAACGTTTGTTGCCATACCTTTGTTTCAGAATATTAATATATATTCATGCATATAAATAATTATCAGCGGTAACCATTACATGCTTCAACAGCGACTCAGCTTCTTGTGTAACACTTAACTTCAAGTAGTGAAGTTTTTGTACATCACTCAACGAGCTGTTATTGTGTACCAACGACGTAAACAAGTCTTGAAATGTTTGCCACGAATCATAACTTCCAGAGAATTTTCGTAGGTGAATTTTAGGTAAATGTACAATAGCATTTTGCATATCAACAGATCTTGAATCTATATTTGATTTATTAGATAATTGTGTAATCATATCTTTTAAGTCTCCCTGTAGAACATTGTATAAATCTTCGTAAATGTAAAACTCCTCATTTAAAAAGTACGTCATTGTTCCTTTCTGTTCTTTAGGCGTAATCTTTACTAATTCCTGATGCGTACTTTTAAAGGTATTCCAGTAATCGTCTATGATATTCAGACGGGCTTCTATATATCCCTTTGTTAAGCGAGCCTTCGGGCATTTTCTTAGGTTAGTCTGTGCTTTCTGGAATAGACGGGCAGTATCTTCTAACACGGAAAGAAGTTGTTGTTGTTCATTTGTAGTTGTAGTCGTCGTCATTTTGATGTAAAACTATTGAAATAACTTATAATTCTTGGTGAGCGATGTAAACAAAAAAAGGGTTCGGCTTATCGCTATTGTGGAATGTTGTCTTTTGTTCTCTCGACTCGTAACCGCAGGTAGTCAATCCGGCTCGATTTCGACCATATATTGATTGTAATAAGGTTCACTATTGCGTGTTTATAACTGAGAGAAACAAATGCACGTGTGTTTCGATTGCAAGTTTATTGGCGACTGTATTGAGACAAAATTAAATGTGAATCTACACAAAATAACAACGTATAGGTAAGTAGGTAGGTATAATAAGTAGCTTCTAGCTACGGAGACAGTTTATGAATCAACACTACGATTATCAAACAGCTTGAACAAGAAAATTGCAAGATGAGTTTCGCGAAAGAGAAAGGAGCTCGCTTCGCTCCCTAAAGATAGTGAAAACAAGATATAAAATGTAAGAAGATAAAAAGGCATTTAGCAAATATGATTTAACAATTACAGTTCAACTTACTTTATATTATATATAACATTAGCTGATCCGCGCAACTTCATTCGCGTTTGTAAGTTTACCCCGTTTTTGCAACACTTTTCATTGATGCTTCGCTCCTATTGGTTGTGGCGTGATCTTATATAGCCTATAGCCTTCCTCGGTAAATGGACTATCCAATACTAAAATAATTTTTCAAATTGAACCAGTAGTTTCTGTGATACAATATTTGAGGATAGTACCACCGGTATTTGTACGTGCTCCGTCGTGTTACGCAGAATACTGCGATTATTTTTTTTTCCACTGTTACGTTTACCTCATTACTATTACTTTATGTTACGCTGGCCATTTTTAGAGTTCAGTGCCTCAAAAGGAAACACGGTACCATATATAGTTCACTTTGTTGTCGTGTCTGTCTGTCAATTTTTTTTCTTACAAAAACGAGTAGGTATTCAAATGATATAGAAATCCAATACGGCCCTGAACCATTTGCATCTTAAAAGAAACAGTAATTTATGCCAAATCCTTTTCGTACTACTACTGCACTCGTAAATAAATTAAAATATATAGGCTGCGTTACCTCCTACAGTTATGAACTTTGAATAGAAGCAGTATGTCAGAACAAGCAAAGGAAAAACCTATAATCATAGATAATTATATAGTAATCTCAAACCACGAGAATGAACAACTAAATTTAAATAACAAATTGAAGGAAGTACTCAATAAAGTTGTTGACCTCTCTACTATATCATTTTTTAAAGCATAATGGGGCGTTTATATATATTTTAACCCTAGATACAAATCATATTCCAGATTTTACAAAACTACTAAACGCTTGTCTAAATTATTATAAAAATACATAACATGTATGAATCCTCTTTTTATAAAAAATATAATTTCTCAAGATAAAATTTGTTATGTAAAAAGGTGTAAATATTTTTAGTGAGTATATTAAATACATTAACAACGAGAAAAACACAAACAAGCTGATTTAACCACCGTGATCCAAAAAACTACTAACGCCTTCAAGATAATGCTAAATAAAATAACAAACAATTTTTGAATTTGTAACACCTAACATTTTAATTATTCACAGAAAACATGTTGTATTCAACCAAACACTTTGGGTGTATGGTTAAAACTACATAAATGAGAACAAAATAATTATAGAGTGATTTCACTTAACTTATAACACTCCATTAGTTCCCCAGGTTAGCATAAGCATGATGTCATATAACATACGAAAAGTTCGAGGTATAGCATCTACATGAGAGTTGCCGTTGGATTTGAAAATTTGGATACATTTGTTACCTGGTCCTTAAATAAATACTATAAACTTGCCTTCTACAGGCTTATGTTGTTGAAAATTTGTAAATAAGTTAAACAATGTTAATGGCAGAATCTATTAAACCTAGTAATATAATAGATATGTAAGGGGTTCGATCAAGGCTGTACGTATATTAGTGGCAATATGCACGCCGGTATAGACAGCCTTTATTCTAAAACACGGAAAGGAGACTACGCTTAATTCCAATAAGATGCAAAGAACATACTAGTTGGAGCCAGATTTCTAAGACGCCCTTTATTAATCTAAATAAAGAAATGTTGGGTCAGAAAATTATAATTAATGAAATGTATTATACTATCGACGTTTATGATTGTAAGAGTGAGCTGCAACAATATTGCTGTTTATGAGATTTGTTGAGGACACAAAGTGATTAATGTTGTTGTGTGTAGAATGTAGTTACCTTGTTACTACAGAAAGATTTCAATACTTTACTTAACTTCATTCAGTATAGGTAGTATAGTTCAAATTGACTGTGTGTAGAGTGGTGCTTTTATTTCTACATGTTATCCTTAAACAGACACACTAAGGCTAAAATATTATTATATCAACAAAATTTTAAATTTGTCATCTACAGACAAAACATAAGCTGGTAAAAAATGTGATTATGTTTCTAAGGAACGATAGTAACAAAAACATACCTGGTATGCACAGCAAATCCAGTGAATCGTCAGTGAGATTATATACTGTGCAATTAGTAGGCAGGTCTGGTCTCGTCGCTGGGAGCAGAGTATAAACACACGGTGTAACTTGCTGCCCAGCTAAGTTCATTGCCCTACATGATAAGCTGCCATAGTCCACATCAGAAACGGGCGTGTAGGTTAAGAGTGACTTGCCTTCTTTTGCGTCCACTGTGAAGCGATCCTGTAGAAAATCGATTTTAATTAATTAAGGATGATAATGCCTATTTGGAATTTGTGTATTTTGGCCATCTTGGTTTGAAATGTTTGAGTGTATTTGATGTAAAAGCCATCATATATAATATATCTATTAAGATCGTGCATTGGCTTTTATATGGGAGAGGGTCATTATATGAAAAAGTATAACTTATTGCAGTGTGCTACGTTTTCAGGATTTTTTTATCCCTCAAGTATTCTCAAAATCTTTAATTTTGTAATCCAACAAAATATATTAGAGAATTCCTGTACTTATTAATCTTACAAGGCAAAAAAAAATCACACGTTGTAGAATATAAAATTGCGAAGAATTTATTACGATAGCTGAGGAATTTATCAAAAATAATATAATACTACAGCGTGTCGCGTTTACACTAATTTCTCAAGAGAATCTCACCATTTCCCAAAGAGAGGCGCTGGATTAAAATTTACGCAAACCAATTTCGCAAGTATAAACATTTTATCAATTTTTATTGAATTATAACTGGCAGCCAAGAGGATAAGAGTTAGAAACAATTAAACTTTGATAATATTTTATACACGGAAGTATGTTTGGGCATGTTTTAAAGATTAGATTTGTCGTATTTTTACACATCATCACTTTAGCAAAATATTTTGATTACAAATTGTTTTTTTTTTTATGGGAAAATGTACATTCACTGTGGAATTACTTTTTAGGTTCGATTTACATTCCTAGTTTGGCCGATTTATGTCAGGGGGTTCTCTTCTATAGCATTATGAAGTTTGGGCATATTGCCGGTAGAGAGAGGCTTGCCCTCAATTAGTATGACTAAAAAAAATACTCACGGACTGTGGGTGGTATGCAAGTAGATATTACGCCTCCCCGCCAAGAGATAAATGTGATTGGAAGATCTCATAGGTTTTTCAAAATAACGAATATTATTATAAACGTTAAGTGGTAGGTATGTTAATTAATATTTGTCGATAATCTGCAGAACATTTGTTGCATTATCTAAATTAGTGAACATAAAATAACTATTCTTCTCATGAAGTAACTAGATCAGTGCTAATTATTTATTTTTGGTAAAAAATAATAATAACATGAAAACAGGTAAAATAATTTAAAGTCAAGTCCAGTTACGAGAGTGAAATGGGGTGAACTTTTAGGGATGAAACATGGTTTTCCACATTTTCCTGTTGGCGCAACCAATATATTTTATTCCTGTTCCAACAGTTTTTATGACGTTATTAATTTCTATGTTGTTTTTCCTTATTAAAAGGTGTATGCATTGGCCTTAACATGGTACTGCCATACATATAAAAATATATATGCAGTGGCATCGTCACAATGTAGTTTATCATAATGTCTAACTTTAGTGTTTTACTCACTGCAACTTTATTACTTTTACATAGAACCATAAGAGTGCAGATGCCGCTAAAATGTAGTAAATTATAATTTAGATATAAGAGAAAAGTTAGGAGTTCTTTGTTTTGCGGTTCCGCTTAAGTGATTATAAGGAAAAATTAAGGAGCACAGTACAAAGCTGTTAGTACATAAAGATAATATTATATGTACATAGACTATGTGGTAAGTTATTTACTTCTTGTATTTTGCTCTCGTACTTCGGTTTATGATGGATGTTAATGTTTGTGAAAACAAAATGTATGTTAACTGAATACTAATAATGCACACAGAAGCATTATTTGAGATTAAATATACTACTTGACTGGTTCACTCTTGCGACCAGAAGATGTTCACTTTTCGCACTTTGTTAATGGTAGTCACAACATTGAGTTTCTTGAGGAACTAGAGCTTTTGAATTCGAAGCGCAGGGGTTAGCGAAGATTACAAGCGACCCAAGAATAAGTAAAATTTGTCCTTTCTATAACACTGTTAAAACTGCGATACCCATTATGTTTTCGTCAATAATAATTTCAATTTAATTTCGTAATCATAATGTAACCTTAGTGTATCTAAATTTCATACAGCATGGTTGCTACGACTAATTTATGGAAAGGCTACCACATGACAATTCTGGAGAATTCCAAAACTTTACAGAATAAAGAGTGACTAGTTCTGTGTCTCTAACTGTCTTTACTGTAAATCTGCTTGGATATAGTACAAGATGAACATGAACAGTATAAGATTACATTCAATGGGATATTTTAAAATCTTATTGAAAATAAACTAAAAATACGTGTCTTCTGAGTTCTATGAGAACATTTACTTTAACTGAATAGCTATCTTATATTTCGATTAATTCTAGAGCGCAAATGCTGAAGAACCATACATTTTGCCTTTCACATCTTTTATGCTAAATAACTTAATTGTTATGTGTATATACATATACACATAACAATATCTTATGTGTTTTTGAAAGACCTCTGACTATGTTTATTCAATGTTTCGTTTAATTTTACTTACAGCAGTACAACACTGTACAACTTACGTCACGTTCAAATATCAAAAGCATTCAAATTAGAGTTTTCTTTCATTGCATATCGTTGGAAACTGAAAAGGCTTTGCTGGTAAATGAAAGTGCGCTTTCTGGACTTCGACCGGAGCGGAACGAAGGCGCTTCGTCGTAACTAATCTTAACTAGAGGTTACAAGTAGGTGAGTTTTATGAATTCTTCAGAAATAAATACCTAAACGACTTAACTGGACATCAACAAAGAAAATATAGCGCGAGGTTCTTGTGTTTTTCAGAATCCTTATTAAAAGTTAACCCTGTTTTAAACATTTATAGCCGACATCGAAAAGGGGGGGGGGGTTTATCAATTCGACTATTTTGTTTCGATATGTTACAACATATCTTAGCCATTTGTGAACCGTTTTCAACAATTCTTCTTTTAAATTTAAAGACAATATTTCACCTCTAAGATTGATTGCCAATTGCCCAAGATCGGGATAGTTGACGCCTTGAATGCGCCTAAAGCATGAAAAATGTAATAAGCTGTATTCTTCAACTCTTGATTTTCCACCCTTAGAATCATCATCATCAAGCCAGACTGGTCTGGACGCCGCATCGAGGTCTCTAGGTTGTTGAGGAAAACCTCGAAGTCGCTGAGACTCCGGTTGGGGGAGAAGTAGACACCATATAAGGTGATCCCCCCCCATTCGGCAGCAACATATCCAATACCCTTGTCTCTTAGCGACGAGGACGGGGAATGAGCCGCCGTGAAGGGTTAGGGCCTCCGGTACGCTCACTCATGCGGCGAAAAGCCATGCAAGCATTGGTTCACTGCCGGTTTTCTGTGAGGTTGTGGTATCAAGCGGAGTCGAGCCCATACGTGCCGAAGCATGGCTCTCCGACATTATATCCCTATTTATTATTATATTCACATTATGTTGTATCCCTTCTCTCAGGAACTACCAGTTTAATTTCAAGAACATTTTAAAATTACGCATTAGCAGCAATCAGTTAACAGCTTACTACTGTAAGTTTTTATACATCTGAGCTGGCAAACAGTTTACAGTAACATTAACAAAGTACGAAAAGCAAACATTTCTAATCACAAGAGTGAACCGGTTATGCAGCATGTTCCAGTATGTGTAATGGCCAAATTATACGAACACTGAAGCAATCTCAAATAATGCTCCTGAGTCCATCATTAGAATCCAGCTATCATAAGCTTTCTTTTCACAAATATTAATATACAGACCTGTTGGTCTAGTCGTTAGTGACCTTGACTGCTGAGCCAGAGGTCGTGGGTTCGATTCCCACCCAGGACAAATAATTGTGTGAAGAGCATGATCATTCAATTTGTTATGTGTCTGGGTGTAATTTATCTATAATATGTATGTATTTAAAAATAAATGTGTTTATCAGCAGTCTGGTTACCATAGAATAGGCTCTGCCTAGCCGTGTGTGAGGTGGGTCAAGTTATTATTATTATTTTTGTATTAATGTAGTGAAAGCTATGTTAAAACTCGTTTGTTTTTCTCTAGAGTCACTGAAGCTAAACCACAAAACAGAGAACTCCTAACTTTTCTCCTATATCTAAATTAAATTATAATTTACTACATTTTAGCGGCATTTGCACTCTTATGGTTCTAAGTAAAAGTAATAAAGTTGCAGTGAGTAAAACACTAAAGTTAGACATTATGATAAACAACATTGTGACGATGCCACCGCATATATATTTTTATATGTATGGCAGTACCATGTTAAGACCAGTGCAGACACCTTTTAATAAGGCAAAGCATCATAAAAATTAATAACGTCATAAAAACTGTTGGAACGGGAATAACATATATAGCAACAGGAAAAATAAATTTAAGTCAATCCCAGTTAAGAGGGTGAAATGGGGTGAACTTTTAGAAGTGGAACATAGTTTTTCACGGAGCGCAACAAAACCTCCTATCGAAAAAGTTTTGCACCAAATTTTGTGACAAAATGTTTTTTTTTTTATGGAAGATAACAATGAAAATGCGAATTTTTTTTTTTGTATTTTTGATGATTCTCATGGTTGTCCTCCGCCCTTGGGGGAGGCGAAGGGGTCTGTCGGACTCTTACCGACTAAAAACCACCCCGATGTTCTTCTGCTTGCCCATGATCAGGCGAGCGAGAATCGCCATTGCATTCTTCCGCAACCCCTGAGTTCCGTCACCCGGTGCGACCATCACCCATCGGTCGCACTCCTCTGAGAAACGCGCGCGGAACACTGCGCTCTGTATCTGTTCGGACGACGACTTCCCCAAAAGTTCGTCGCCTGCAGGCTGGTTCCTACGGTGGCCGGAGATCATTGAATGCCCTCCGGCGCCCGGTGCGTTAACTGCGGGCAGAGAGAGTTGTGCTTCGCTCTCTCTCCCGTTCGGCCGCCTCTTTTGCGGACATCATCCTCCGATGAGAATTCCACAAGAGTCATTCTAAACAATCGTGATGGAATCTATACGTAATCATATCTAATATGGCACATGAGAGGACAGGAACACAATGAGACAAGCTAATCTATGCATATTAATGGACCCGCATCTTTAATAATTTATCTCAAATCTGAATTGATTGGTTCATACAGCGATTGTCGTCATGCACACTAGTAATTAAAGCCTTACAATTCAGTTGACTATTGCTAAACGTGACTCATTCCCAATGATAACACTTAGATCTGCCGGACGTCTTCAGTTGTCAATCAGTGGGTGTTGTCCGGTATCTGTGTTATTATGACATCATTTTCAAATGACATTCTTATACAAATAAATCATTTTTTTTATGGTATAAGGGGCAAACGAGCAGACGGGTCACCTGATGGTTAATAACTACCGCCGCCCATCGGCACCTGCAACTCAAGAGTCATAAGTGCGTGGCCGGCCTTTAAGGCGTGTCCTAACACATAATAACTAACTATAGGTGTTTTTCAAACTACTTCAAAATCCGAGGTTCCCAATTTGTCTGAAAATTTTTATTAGAAAGGGTCAGCGGCAATTTAAGTTAAAATAAATTGTTTCACAGTACTCAGGAAATTAAGTGCTATGTAAGGCTAACCAAACGTTAATTATTTGACACTAGAATAGAATAGAAGAGTAGAATAGAATAGAATAAACTTTATTGTACACCATTACAAGATAGGTTACAGTGATAGTAGTTATAGTTACGGTTACATACAGAATGTACAAAGGGTTGCCTTATCGCTAAATGCAATTTTTTCCAGGCAAAGGTATGACGCCTTAAATCATTGTTACATACAAGATTCTAAAGAAACGTATCATTCTGACGTTTAATAAAGAATAACTTGTTTAAGTTGAGTCTACTACCGTCTTTATCTCGTTATCAGATTTGCAAAGCGTGAAATCGAAAAAAGATTTTGAGGATTATAAGGATTCCTTTTACATGACAGTTAAAGAGAAGCCGGTGCAAATCTATTGTTAAATAGTAACTGAGGCGGATGGAAATCCCACCACTGACCCTCAGTTAGTGAACCTAAATCATGATGATAAAAACCGGAGAAGTGCGAGTCTGACTCGCGCTTGTTCGAGGGTTCCGTAAGCATACAAATTTGTATGTAGATAGTACGTCCACCTTAATCAATTCTTGATTTTTCTTTTAAAGACAAACTTAAGTTTGCAGTTCTAAAAATACTTTTCCCTACATCCATTTATGACAAAGTCACTTTTCTAATCACAAAACATAAGTTTTCTATGTGATATTTTTTTTAACATTTTTTCAACGGGGAGCGACTCGAATCATCGATTGCCAGGATATTTCAGATCGGCTTGACCCCTTGGTGTTGCGTAGAGATGTAGCCTCACTCTGCATTCTATATCGCATGTATCATGGGGAGTGCTCCGAGGAATTGTTCGGACTTATACCGGCCGCAACTTTTCGCCATCGTTCAACGCGATAAAACTTTCATCCCCACCACCTGGATAATTGGCAATCCACCACTGTGCGGTTTCCCAGAATTTTTTTGCCTCGCACAACCAATATTTGGAACAAATTGTCGCCTGCGGTATTTCCGGACCGATACGACCTTCAAACCTTCAATACAAGAGCGTACTCCTGTCTCAAAGGCCGGCAACGCACTTGTGACTCTTGAGTTGCAGGTGTCCATGGGCAACGGTACTTGCTTCTCACCCAATTACATGATTCTAGATCAATGGGAAGTATCCTATAGGTTTTGGTTTACCTGCGAAATGTTCAAATTTGTTAAAATCTAAGGCTTCATGGCTGTATCTTTTAATTGCGTTGACTTAGAATCTTGATTTTTTAGTCTCATGGGACCACTGACATAAGACCGTTGAGATGATTAATTTCAACTTGATGTCTTCAAGGTTTCCTGAGAATAAGGGTCTTGACAGACTATGTGTCTGTCACGACCCTTATTATAACCTCATAAATATCACAATAAATTAACGACTTTTGGATTTTTTCCTTTACTTGTGCTGTAAGACCTTGCTTTTACCAAATTTCATTATTCTAAGTCAATGGGAAGTACCCTATAGGTTTTGATTTACATGTGTTCAAATTTGGTCAAATCTAAAGCTTAAATGGCCTTAGATTTGACCTCACTCATACTGAACTCACTCAACCTCAACAATAATAATAATAATAACTTGACACATCTCACACACGGCCGTCTGATCCTAAACTAAGTAGAGCCTGTACTATGGTAACCAGACAGCTGATAAACATACTTATATATTTCTATATACATACATACTATGGATAAATTACACCCAGACACAGAACTAAGTTAGTCAAGGTTAGTCACCACTAGACCAACAGGGCAGCCAATGACCTGCTAACTAGGTGTGACATCAATTTTTTTTTTTAGTTAGCTACTTTATCCTTGGCTGTTGCCATCGTTTGGGCTTATAGAATAACTGTCTAAAAATAGCTACGTAAGGTTTCGATTGCTTAAGAACATTACAATGAAATATGAAAAACATTTATATGAAATCTTTAAAATATCACTACGTTTCAAACTGAATAATGGAAAGCAAAATTTATTATCACTAGCTGTCCCGCGCAAATTCGTCTGCGTTTGTAAATTTTTCTCGTTTTTGCAATATTTTTCATTGATGCTCCGCTCCTATTGGTTGTAGCGTGATGTTATATAGCCTATAGCCTTCCTCGATAAATGGGCTATCCAACACTAAATTATTTTTTAAATTCATACCAGGATTTCCTGAGATTAGAGCTTTATAAAATTAGTATAGATTTAATGTCTTCAATAACTAAGGTGTAGTAGTAGAAGTATTTGTATAAGTTATTCTATGCAATTGGCAGATTGTCTAAAACCAATTAAAGTTTACAGGACGCCAATGTCTTGAGAATTTTGAATCGTTACGACAACATATCATACTTAAATAAGATCTTATAATAATATCCAGGGCCATATCATCGCTATATAAACCCCAAATTAAGCAGAGCTTAGACTAGGGATTCTAGATCACGGATAAACACACTTACTTAAACACATTTTACATACATGTTGTACATAGAAACAAAGCAAATATACATATTCATGCATAGAAATATTTGTATTGAGCAGGAATCGAACCGTGGTGGTCGTGGTAGCCTAATGCACTACCGCCGCACCAGAGAATCTTTTCAGGTGACTAGATGTGACTGAGACTTTACAACGATAGAAAAAAATCTGAGAAGTAAAAACAGATACACGAATCTTAGCAAATACATAAGTGTTATTGTACTGTAATTAAAATTTTTACACTTTTTTTTCCAAGTAGTTTAACTATTTTAAAAGTTGAAAAAAATGAACAAAAACAATCCAATATGTTCAATTAAAGCGGCGGTAGCGTAATGGCTAAGGCGTCGGACTTGCGATCAAGTGGTTGCGGGTGCGAACCCCACCCAGAAAAAAAAAATTATTTGTTAAACAGATCTTTGAACATATTGGAGTAGAGGACGCGCCGCCGCCGCACGTCGCGCGTCGTCACCACGCGACTGCATTACTTTCTCAAATTTAAAGCGTAGTTGCCAAAAAATATAATTTAAATTAGTTATAAATTAAATAGTAGTGAAAGTTTAATTTTCTTTGGTAAAACAACTTCGTCTCAAATAAAAACGCCCTGATGGTTGGATTCGTTTTAAATCGGTATTAAACTGATTATTGGTGATTCATATCGTATCCGATTCATTATATTGACCCAACAAACCATCTTCTAATATAAGAAGTAAAAAAGGTAGGTAAAACAAGATCCTATTATCAAAAAATATTATGCTATTGTTAGGCAGAATCATCTTTTATATCGAAGAATACTACAATACGCATACTTACTGGATCGACTTTGATAGAACCCGCAGAGTTATTAAGTGTCCATTCAAACGTTTCTGGCGGTGGATACGCTTCAACTTCACATGTCACCGTAGTAGGTTCTTGTAACGCTGCACCCATGATTTTTATATCCTTATTCTTGCATAGCGGTCTGTCTGTGTAATAAAAAAAAAAAATTTAAAAAATATATTTATAATTGCTTTCTGACCATTAGATAACATATATATGTTTGCGATCACAAATAAATAAATAAATTCAACCAAAATTATATTTTGCACTCATAGTATATGTGATATCCGAAAGCATCGTAGTCTTGAAACATTCAACTGCATCTTGCAACGATATTTATTGACAAAACAATACAACTCCTGAGGGAAATACCTAGAGTTTTATGTGTTTACAAACTGTACTGTCAATAAATTGTACTAGATGTTTGTCAACCATCGTAGTGGCATTTACAAAACTTGTTC
Organism: Callimorpha dominula; assembly: GCA_949752705.1. NCBI lineage: Eukaryota > Metazoa > Arthropoda > Insecta > Lepidoptera > Erebidae > Callimorpha > Callimorpha dominula. The sequence goes on along the minus strand of OX456995.1, from coordinate 4,316,729 downwards.
GTGTAACAAAGTCATCAAAGTCAGTTTGTTTGTTACGCTTTCACGTCTTAACTACTTTTACCACCAATCATCATGAAATTTCGAACCTTTATCCAAAAAAGTACTATGCTAGACGGATACCTGAGTTGTTTGAAAAACTCTACAGTAACGCGAGCGAAGCTAGTATGTCATAGTTAACAATCATGTTGACTAAAAGTTTTTATACACAAATATAATGTTTTGTACACAAAAATGCCATTAAAATATTAAATGCATCCAAAGAAAACAGCTTCAAATGTTGAATAATGTATTATTTATAAATACGCACATCATTTCAATAATATAATCCTTATTGACAGGGCTTTTTGTGTACCAGACGTATTCTGGCTCCGATTGATATATATATATATATACGCCCTGTCAAAGAGATAATTATGGATATAGCTTAAGCCCTACTAATAATGTTTATTGCTCTCTGAATTAATTTATTATCAATGCCAGTACAGATTAACGATATAATTCGTTCTTTTTTTATCAATATATTCATACTTTTAAAAGGGAATCATTTTCATATTCCATCTATAGATGTTTGAAATTACTTGCAAGCTTTCTTCATTTAAGACCGTCCATGATGAAATAATTCTAATGTTAGCTGATGTAACGATACGTCTTACCATCACTTAGCATTAGTTCGATACCGTAACTGACCGAGCAGGCGAACATGAAAGTGGGAAAGTACATCCAATCTACAAATTAATGATCAAAGTTGAACTGCAACTCTATCACTGTGTCTAGATTCACCATTCATGAAGGTAAAAACCTTCGTTCATCTTTACCACTCTCTTCAAGTGTGTCAAATATAGGCGAACTTATTTAAATGATGATGATGATGTTGTGTGATGTTAATTTGTTGTGTATACGCATTTGTTTTTGTTACTATGTTCCTCAAAATAACCTTTAAATTCATACTAAACTCAATCCACGATGGAAACTTTCTTGCTGGTCACATAATACATTATTTTGTCTACTACGTATATACATGTTCGACCAACATGGATGTAACCTTTTCAGGAACCTAACAATAAAGCTTCGACTGATGTTGGTCATAACAATAAAAGGTTTTACTTTTGCTCTCCCAAGGCAACAAGAATAAAAACAATAAAAATAAAGTAAACAGGTCTCTAGAATCGTTGAAAAGAGACATCGAATGAGCACTTTAGTAGGTACTATTACGTTTGTGGTGAACGTTAGAAAGGGCCTCTGTCACAAGAAAACATAAACTAGGTTATAGAGGCAGAACTAATAAATAAAGAGCCATTTGTATGGAACGATAAAACTTTAGTTTCGGTTGATTATTATTCAACATGAAAAACATTTACACTTATTACATGCTATAAAAAACGTAGTCTTAAAACACAAATACCTAGAAATAATTGTGCATTGCTAAGCACCTAGTGGCAAATATTTGTTGAATTATACATACATGTATCGGTATATTTGTAGGTATACACCCTTGGATTACCAAAAATACTGAAGACGAGAGAGAGAGAAAATACTGAGACGCGAAAGCGAAAGAGGTAAGGGTCTATCGACTCCTGATAACAACTATACTTATAAAACAACTGTAACTAGTCCAATTCTGTACATTGAAGATATTAAAACTTAAAAACTACTAAATGGATTTTCATGCAGTTTTCACCAATAGACACAGTCAGTCATGAGGAAGGTTTGGGTGTATAAATTGTTAACTAACGTTTTGTGTACGTTGCTTAAAATATGTTGATGATTGTTGAAGATGTCGCTACTACCCGCGCGAAGCCGGGGCGGATTGCTAGTTTATAATAAATCTGTAGACGTGGAGTTTGTCTGTTTGGTTGCTTGACGTAAAAAGAATAAAATAATCACGAAAACGTAATTTGCACAAGTATTGTGTGTAAGTCGGTGTCACATTTAGTATTTGATTTATCATATTATATAAGAGTTGCTACGCCTATTATAGGCGACATATTGTTGTTTTCCTACAAAAACGGATACGAAGTCGCGGCCACAGCTAGTAGAAATATATGTTTGAATATGGTATCTAACACAACAATAAGGTGAGCATATATGCACAATGCTAATATATTCTTCTGCCTAAAATAGTCATCCATCTAAAATATGAAAATGCAGTAAATAATATGAATTGGAAATTCAAGACTAGATATTATTTGTCTAAAAACAATTAACCTCAAAGCACTTAACAAGCCTTTCTGCTCTCCATTCAATTTAGGAGGGACCGTTAAAGCAATTACACTAAGTCATGTTTCCCTTCAGTTCTAAATATCTACCTATCAGTCCTCTTTAATCGACGGCACGGAATTCGCCACTCGTTTACTTTAAGTTCCTTCATCTTACGCGTTCAAGATTCTTAAATTTATTAGAAAGAGATTAGACATCCAGGTGCATTCTACAAGATTTTTCAACAATGCGTTTATTGGAACAGGTAGCTCGCCTGTGGCATGCTTAGCTTAATATGTTAATGGCAATACATTCAACAGGCGACCCTTTCTTCATCTTATAGAATATTGAATACATAAAAATAAGCATTTCCTGTAAGCACGTCCATACATAGTGGCCAACAGGCCATACTGGCCACTCCCTCGCACTCCAGGCCGTTTCCTCCGCGTTGAGACAGCCTCTGCATAGAGGACTGTCTGTCCCATTGATGGTGAATAGGTGTCGATTTAGGGCCAGATGGCCCGTAATGGTTCCTATCACTATTCTGATGTCAAGTCGGTTGAGACTGAGCAGTCTGCAAGTCAAACGTGGTGAGACCTTCGTCAGTACCAGTTTGGATTGTCTACAGCCGGGTGTGTCAGCCCAGCGGTTGTTGTGCGTTTTCCGAGTCCGTTGTCTTACCCATGAGCGGAGTTGACTAAAAGGGAGTGGTAGCAGTACCGTTGGGCCTGCTACTGGCGCTGCAGATCCCCTCCTAGCCAGCTCTCGGCGACATCGTTCCCGAGTGAGTCGCTATGCCCCTGGATCCATTGAAGGATTAGCCTGTTGTCAAAGGCTAGACGTTCCAGTGTCTGGTGGCATTCGTAAATAAGACCAGAGTTCATGGTGTTGCCCTCCAGGGCCTTTAGGACGGCCATACTGTCTGACAGTATGCGGATGTTGTAATCCTTTATACGTCTTGACATGACCGCGGTAGCGGCGTAGGTTATCGCAACGCACTCACATTGAAATATAGAACTGTGCTGCCCTAACGACAGTGATATTGTTATGTTCAAGTCTTTTAAGAAAATTCCGGCTCCGGTCCCTGACCCATCTTAGAACCGTCCGTGTATATTCGGACTTCATTTATGCCAGATTGATCTCGTTCATTTTCATATAGCTGTATTCGGTATCTCCTTTCGAAGATATGTTGTTTGGGGATCCTATCGCATGGGGCAGCTATTAGTGGTTGGTATTCCACTAGTTCATTCCATAGTTTGGAATGGGAACCCTCTCGGTTGTACCACAGACCCAGGTGTTTGAGTCTGATGGCTGCCACAGCTGCTTCCTGCTGTATGAATAGGTAGGTAGGGCTGTGGCTGTGTGCGGCAGCACATGCGAGTCTCTGGAATTGCTGCAACTTGTTACTGACGGTGCTAAGCTCTGTTCTCTGCCACCAGGCAGACCGTTTTGTACAGCCATAGCGTGATTTTTGGTGATAAGCCCCAGCTTTTGCCGATGAGTCGCTTGCATTGGCAGAAAATAATGCCGGCTTTGTTCAGTTTCGTGTCCAGGTGCCTGTTCCATAAGAGTTTACTGTCAAGTATTACTCCTAGATATTTGACCTCCTTAGTAAGAACTAGACGGGTGTTGAATAGTTTAGGTAGTCTTAGTTCCCCTAAACTACGTTTGTTTGTGACCATAATCAATTCCGTCTTTGTCGGGTTCACTGTTAGGTCGTGTTTCTCACACCACTGTTCAACGACCTTCAGTGCGGTTCTCATTAGGTCGCATACCACACTCTCAAAGGGGCCACTGATGAGGATGGTCAGGTCGTCTGCATAGCCCGTTGTTTGTATGTTTGTAAAGTCCCCCGCAACACAGGAGTAATTCCTAATGCGGGAGTTGTCTTTCTTTAAAAAAAAAAATAGCACAAAACGAATTTATCATGAATAAACCACTCATATTTCTTAACATTTTGAAAACTATATTTTTTTTCATTTCAGTGTTTTTACCTAAAATTATACACATACAGATAAAATAATCAACAATTTTGAAGGTGTCAAACTTAACAGTGTTTTAAGAATTTATAAAATACGCCCTTCAAGAAAAGAGCGTAGTCCCATCTCAGAGGCCGGCAACGCACTTGTGACTCTTGAGTTGCAGGTGGCTATAATATAGCAGCAGTAGTCACTTACCATCATTTGACCCGTTTGCTCGTTTGCCCGCTATACCATAAAAATATACATAACTAATTACAGTTACTCAAAAAAAATGGTTTTTACCATTCACACCTGTACGGTCTGTACTGCTTGATGAACACAAAAATCACTAATTTAATAAAACTAGAAATCGCCTGGCGGTCGAAATTCAACCATGGTTTTTTCATTGGCCAGTATAATTTGAGCTGTTATTGTAAAAACTTACTTACCATAACAAGTAAACACATATACTGTACGCGTGTAATTTCATTAAGCCGTTTTCACGTAATTTTGTTGTAAGACATATTGTTTAAAAATTTTACCTTTCAGCACTACGTCTATATATAAACCGTATATGTATATTCCAAAATTCACGCTACTTCGTTGGCAAAATTTTCTTAAAAATGGGTGCAAAGAATACTTTTCACGTATTAATATAAATTATTTTACTACTGGTCATTATTTTTCCATCCCAAGGTTGCCTGGAAGAAATTGCTTTTAGCGATAAGGCCGCCCTTTGTACATATCAAAATTGTAAAGTAACCTTAAGCAATATGTACTGGTGTACAATAAAGATTATTCTATTCTATTCTAATATAATGATATTAGTTAACTTTTTTTAACAAAAGTCAATAAAATATCTGAAAGATATTTATGTAGTTCACTGTTTACAAAACTATCTATATTATCAAAATAACAAAAGCACACGACACATAATTTGTTATTATTTTTGGTATTTGAATAGGTATTAAGACATTATTACGTAGATGTAGGTTTTGAATGTTGTACTAATTTAGTATTAGTAGACGTTCGGCTAGTATAGGCAAAGAAAATCATTTTATAGATAACTATGTATTAACGTATTTTAACGCAAATTTTAACGCATGTTTTAGACGTATTTACAGACGTCTTATACCTAATTAAATGTCGGTTATAGGCGTGACTATTTTGCGATAAGGCTACGTAACACTGACATAGTATTCTGTATGTAATACCATTTGATCGCGTTAATTCCCGTGTGAATACATAATAATATCATGGAAACCGAAAGTTTAAAAGTTACACGTATAGTCTGTCTTAAAATTTCTATACTATCTGACTCTGACTAAGTATCTGGGCAATTAATAATAAAACAGATGTAAAACTGTGACTTATACTGCATTAAATGTAATGTACCACGTCAGCAGATAAAGAAGTTGATAAAAAAAAACAACCCTAGCAGAGCCTGCCCGCAGGTGTGCCATTTTAGTTAAGTATCTGCAACTTACTTCCTTAGTTGTTTTATATGGTATTCTCTGAGCACAACGTAATAAAGTCCACTTAACCCACTTTTCTCCAACACCCTTAGCTCAATATTTACAGTGTAAATGAACGCGAGACAACTGGTTCTATACAAAGCTTATTCAGTTGAGTGTGAGAGCGAAGTTAAGAAAATACTTTTGACTTTAATATTTATTTATCTATACATAAATAGGTTAACACAAAACAATTTAGTACATTTTCGTCCTTTGTTTATTAGCTATTGATGAGTTTTAGTACATAAAATATTGAAACCGGTTTTTCCTAACTTTAGACGGAGCTCTATTGTTATCTACAATTAAACGAATTATGGCTGAATTTCCATCTCAGTGCAACTTAAATATTGCCTAATATTTTCATCCTCGCTGTTGAAATAAACTCACGTACTCAATACCAATTTACAACAAAAATAGGGTTCTCAATCAGCTTAACGACTTGGTAAACCTACATTTATCTAAATACAGACATGAAAATTACACAACAGCCCAGGTAGAACAAACGAATTACACGTCTTCACTAATTGTTAGTTAAGGCTTCAATAATAATTATCAGAAGCCGTTACAGCACTACTAATAAGATAGTCATGTTCAATGTTACTAAGTATATGTTAGTATGTTATATAAATAAGTATAGTTTGAAATATACACACATTTTATACTTGTTTGTTTTATGTGCTACGCGTTTCATTATTAGATTTTATTATACTATTTTCAGAAGCCATGCTTGCATTGCTTTTCGCCGAGTGAGTGAGGTTACCGGAGGCCCTAACACTTCCCTCCCCCTCCCTCTCCCCCTCTTCCAACCTTCCTCTACTCCCACCTTAAAGGCCGGCAACGCACTTGCAAGGGCGGCTGTAGTTATTTACCATCAGGTTGACACGTCTGCTCGTTTGCCCCCTATACTATAAAAAAAAAATTTTTTTATATTTTATGTTCACGTAGACGTCTCGCCACACGGCAAAAAAGTGTCATAATACAAAACCAGCTATTTCAAGAAAACACGACTCATATGCTATGCCATGCCGTATAAACCAATTTATACTTTAGAGATTTAAACTTGGATTCAGATTGGTTGTTTTACATATAAATTATATCAGTAACATCTAATAATAATAAGATTTGAATATGAGAATGCTCACTATTTTGATATCTGTAATTTTTATCGTCACCAACTCAGTAATCAAAATATTCCTTAATTATCTAAAAACGGGGCTCCTATGAGGTGACAGTTGTTAATTTAGTTTATTTGGACATGTAACAGAAAAACTCAACTTTAGAAATTATGTAAAAAATCGTATGTATGCATAATGCTCATATATTATGTAGGTATAATTCAATGGAACACTATGCGGGTGGAATGGAATTTCCATCCGAAGAATTTTCTATGTCCAGATTGTGTAACTACACCTTGTGATGGTTTGTTTACCAGAAGATTATTAAATTTTTAGGTTGATTATTTAGATTATAGTACGTATTGAATTCCTTAAAAAAGGCATAAACCGATTCATTTTATTATACAATATGTCGATAACACGTGGCTCAATAATCTAAACCCTACATGAATTTTATAAAAATACTTTTAAAACATAGTTTACAAATTGTAAAAAAAAAATAAAACATAGGCTAGTTTATTTTGGTCTGTGTTAAAATTAAACACTCCAAAATTTTTTATGGCATTTTTTATCATGAACTCCCTAAACTCCCTAACTCCCATAAACCTAGAGTAGGTTATGTTTATGCGAGAGTTCCCCTCTTTCCTTCTCGTGAAGCCAGAGCACTATGAGGAAAATAGCACCACGCTAGAACTGCTGTTCAACCAATTCTTAATTTCCCTTTCACTTTATCACTTAAAATAATAAAACACACCTGTTATTATACAACGCATATTCACTAAGCAATGTGTTCTACTTACAGACAACTTGCATATGCAAATACGGTGACTTGCCGTCCCCCTCGACGTTTGAGGCCGTGCACGTGTACTGGCCAGCTTGGTGTCGCGACACGTTCCGAAGAGCCAAGTTCGTGTTTCCCGTCACTATAACACCGTTGGATGGGTTGTGTTGCAGAAGAATACCCTGTAGGTTATTTATAAGGTTTTATTTACAAGAAAGTAGAATTTAAATAGATAGTGTTAGTATCCGAAAAGATATGTTAGAAACGAGACAAGAATTTCCTGTACGGTACTGTATTTTGTTAAGATGTTTATTACGTTGAAGGTGACGTTTTAGTTAAAATAAAACACGAACATACATTTATTAGTAACAAGTAGATAATAAATAATAGATCATAGATCAATATTTGATCATCACCGATTTGATCTTTGGTAGAAGCCCAGGAAAATGTTGTTTATCACCTCTGTACCACCAAACAGCTTTTTGTTGTATTGTTGACGATCTCAAACTCACTAACTCAGCCTCCCTATTTTTCTATTTAATTTTTATTTAAGAGGTCGTTATCAAAATGATGCCCTTCGCCGTTATTTATTTTTTCTTAAACTTTCCTTATTTGTTTTTTCTAAATTACAAATAATAAGCTTACTTCAAATAGGAATTAACCTTTTGTTTAAAATTCTTACAGGGGCAATTACATTTTTTTTTTCTTATCTATCTCTATCAATTTATTCCTTAATTTACTAGGTTATAGGAAAAACTTAGTAAAGTAAACTTCGTACCTTATTGATATTCTACGAAACTACGAAATTTCTAAAGTAGGATGAATGTAATACACCCACGCTTCATATGCCTTAGGATATCTAAAACTTGAAAGGAAAAGAAAATTAAGAAAACTCAATTTGTGAAACTTTTCCATAATATCTTTTTGGGAACCGTAACTTATGTCACAGACAGTTAATCTTGCAACTTCTTTCCTAATTTGTTTTACAAAGATTTTACTAAAATTAATTTTATTACTAAGTTTTCTATATTTCATATAATATATATTAATGTGTATTACGAAGTTGAGATACTTACTTGGAATCATGTCGAAATTAACTAATAAGTAAAAGAAAATGTTAATTAAGGATACGGTTTTACTTACGTGTATAATTCGGGGATGCTCGAATAGTTTTTGGGTATCGCTTTTATTTGGGGGTTAGGTGTTCTATTGCGTCGGTTGCAGGCGCCAGACTGCCACTGTGCAGGCGCCAAACTGACAACAGTCTGGCACCTGCAACCGACGCGGTAGGACACCTCACCCCTTGATAAAGGGCCCCTATTGGGTTCGAAACTAATTGGGCATCCCCCAAACGTGAGTAAAACCGTATTTTTTAAATCAATATGAATAATACTCACGAAAGTTTATATTGGAGAACAAAATATATTTTAAGAAGAAGTAAAGCAAACGAAAGTCTTAGCCAAGGAAAGTAATGATTAACATTTATTTATACATGAACAGGAAACAATAGTGTCAATATAAACGTCGAGATGCTTCACATATCAGGCTATCGCGCTAGTAACCTTTATTTACGCTAGTACCTCTGTCACAGATTACTAAGTAGTTAACTAGTTACTACCCTCTGTGGCGCGGCGGTAGGTAGTGTTTTTGACTGCCATGGCGTTGGACGTCGGCTCGTCTTGGCCGTGTGCACATGAATGTATAATTAAATATGTATTTACAAAAAAAAAGTGTATCTATCTATGTTTATCCGTTTTCTAGAACTAGTTTGGGTCTAGCTGTGTAATATGTTTCAGCAAATAATTATTATTTATTAACGCGTAATGTCTTAATTAGGACTGTTTTCATTTCAATATATAAGCATCAAAGCTATCGTCAAAGCTATCCAGTTCAAACAAATAAATAATAAAATTCAATAGATTATTGTGTTTCAATAGCTTAAATTCAGATACGTCACATCATTAGGCACAATCTCTTTTTATCGTAGCATTAATCCGGGACGGTGTCATGTGGGATGCGGGTTGTAATTGGAAATGATATGTTCAGATCCCAACCGATTGTTCCTCGTTTGATGAATTTTTCAAGAGATAATTTTCTAAATTCCCAGTATTAAAAGCTTTGATAGCCTAGTAAAAGGAAATGTTCACAATCTGGAACGTCATTTGCGTTATGTTAATGGCGTTTGCTTTATCTCAAACTTCAACCTGATTAAGACCTCATTTGCATTTATACGCTGATGTTTGACACAATACTTTTACTCAATTACTTGGCATATGTATCGATTCCTATATGACTGTTAGTGTGAATTGTAAGAAGACGATAGCATTTTTTTATATATTTTTTTTTTTTTTGGTATAAGAAAATTGACAAAGGTAATCGCTAAATTTCGTATTTATACCATGCAGTTATTAGATAAGATGTGACTTATGTCTCTACTGGTAGGTAATGGAAGATATAATTGTGTAATCAATAACAATCGAATTCACGCATTTTCACAGACCAGAGATTGTAATAGAGGACTGGAGAAAACAGAAAAATATCAATTTCTGTATTTACTTCTTACAACACAATACAAATGGTTTACTTGGCTTAACTAGTTTTTATAATAAATAATGATAATTAGTACATAATCTTCATCAAAATGTGAAACATTTAAATTCAAAAGTACTTTATTTTTATACCTAGGTACATATTATTAGCCCGAGTATCGAGCCTTTCCTGTATTCCACACATGGAACACGTGGTAGGCCACCGCACAATTACGCGTACGTACGCAATTACGAACAAAACGCCCAGTCTTGTCCTCAGATTTCTCTTGACTGTAATCAATAGATATTTGCTCAAGTTTAGTTATGGCTATTTACGTCACTCGCCAAAGTTGCTCATCGTTTACTTGTTTCTAGTTCAAGTCTCTTGGGAGACACGTAGGATCGGTAAACTTATTGCCTATCGCAAATCTAGGACAAAATTGATTTAGAACGTTTCAAAGTTGACCGGCATTATATATTTAGAGAATAGTTAAAGTCAAGTATCTATACAAATCCAGATCAGCCTATTATATATATCAGAATCAAAACCATATATTTAATGGGATTGCTTTCCCACACGTAATTTCAAAACGAAACTCACTAAGTTGACAGAGCTATTTATAAAGACTTTTTTGTCAGTTCAGAAATCACTGCTCTTTGTAGATTATAAAATTAACTGTTATAAAGTCAAATACGTTAAAGTTTTTCTTACAACAAGATTAACATTTGACCTGATGATAAGTTGTTACTGTTAGAGCCTAATCAATAATCGCAACACAAGTGGTCTCACTTATCTCCTACCAACCCCATTTCGCTGTGGATCTCTGTGACTTTTTGCAGGAGTAGAATAAAACAGGCAGTACACTAGTAGGGCTTTTATCAATATTAATCATACACAAAAAGTAAAAAGAAAGCAAAATGGAAAACGTAACGCACAGAACAATAAGAAAGATGTTAGCGGCTTCAACAATAGCTTCATATTTACAGCTGACTATGTGAATAAACTTGACGGAACTAATCAATTTCAAAATCAAGCAGTATTTTTTTATATTGTTTTTTTATAGGGTATTTGATACTTGACAAACAGTATTATTTTTTATTTTTTTAACACTTTTAGATAATTCATGTTATAGATTCTTAGTTTTTAAGTGTGTTTGTGTGTGTGAGTTTATATATTATTATTTTTATACCGTAACATCAATAACTAGAAACGAATTTATATTTGCACTCGTATTTGCAAAACAGAAAGATTGTAACCTGGATTAACACGCTAAGACATAATTATTATGTTTTTATTGTGTATTATTATTATATGTGAATTATAATGTATTACTATATAAATATCACCGCCAGTACATAAATATTATGTGGAAAAATATTTAAAAAACAATTTGCAACTTCAACTCAATATTATATATCAACACTTATGGCAAACAAAGTAAATAATGGTCCAAATAACATCATAAGAAATTCAAGGCATTAATTCCGAACACGTAAAAGAAATTCAAAGGAAAATATCAAGGATTTATAACTTACATTATGCTCCCATACAACTTTGTAGGCAGGCGGATTGGCATCAACTTTACAACCGAAGTAAACGTCATCACCCTCTTCAATGTCATTCGGGTTCATCTTGGCTCCAAGGTGAATTGTTGATTCTGGCATATCTGTAGACAAAACCCAATTTATTTTCATATCAAGTTTTTTTTTTATTGTGTTATATTATTTGCCTTGATATTTATATTTTCTGAAATAAAATCTGTATAAACAAAAATTAAATGCATTTCGTTGGTAAGTGCATCACTCGAAAATGACTGACAGATTTTTCGAAATTTGATTTTAAAGTAACCGTAATAGTACGAACTGCGGTTTTGGTAAACGAAAAAAAAAAAACCTTGATGATTTAAAAACTTGTGAAAAACAGTCAAAATACATTCTAGATCGTTCAATAAGTCCCGACACTAACTTGGAGACGGCGCATATTATTATTTTTTTTTGATATTTAGAAAGCACTGGCCATCAAATGTTATGCATATTTTTTTTTTAAATCGAACTTTAAAATATTGAGTTACAGATATTTATGTGACACTACTTTTGTAGTTTTGAAAATAATTTAAAAACGAGTTTCGTGTGTTGCTAAAAGCGGCTTATAAAATAGACACAACCGATGCTGAACACTCTCTCTCTCTCTCTACAAAAAAAACTAGGAAGGTAAAAAAAAGTGCGCGAGAGATAGTGAAGCTTTTAACTGGTAGTGTTTTGACTGTTTTACATCAAATGGGTGCCCCGTTTGTTAACAACTGCTCAAGAGCAACAATGTATCAATGATTTAGTGCTCTGTTTGGTACTGTTTAATGTGTTAACGTCGGTATGTGACAATTGATAAAACATGAAATCACCATTTCACTTCGGAATCAAATCGGCAGTCAGCAGAGTGGAGCAGCGGAAGCTTATTTTGAGGCCAAAGATAAATCGTTTTACACACATGGAATAGAAAAATTAAAAAAACGTTGGAGAGACTGTATCGCATCGCAAAGGAGAATACGTTAAAAAAACTTAGTTTTTAACTTAAATTCTGAAATGGCTGATGAGAAACAAAGAAAATAGTTCATGCCCTTATTTATATAAACCATAGGCGTTTAATGGTATAATTTGGAGATTGTCCAATACCAAAACCATGGGCATCCAACTATCAATAATATACTGACGGGTGATAGCTCGGACGTGTTGGATCGATCACTGTTCTACACGATGTATGAAAAATGGATACTATTCTTAAGACGGCATGTTTTGAGAAACGTGCCCCGTTCGAGGTATAAAACTTCTATGCATTAACATTCAACATGACATTCGTGTAATTTACCCTAAGGCACCAGCATGTGTCTTAGTGTTTAAGCAAGTTTGTGTCTTCCAAAGGCGTTCCCATTATTTTTTTCCAAGCACAGCACATCTTTTGTAGCTTATGACTATGTAAGTAATCATTAACGATATTTTTCTTTGTAAGGGTATTTAACCTAATTCACACAAAAACTAATGTTCTGTAATACAATAATTATTACTCAGCAGCCTATTAAAATGAACATTTTAGAAAAATATTTTGAATCTTGCAAATCTTAACCCGAGAATAACACATCACACCTAAGAGCTTTTATTTGTAATGCAAACCAATTTTTTAAATATGTAAAGGCCAAGACATTGTTATAAACGCCCTAATAATTTACGAGGAGCCATGAAACTATCTTACGTCTATTGAACCGTTCCAAATGCTCTCATAAATATTCGGCGAGGATTCTAAAACAGTTTGTTAAAACAATTTAAAATTTCCCTACCTATATAGAATATTTCTGAATAATGTTATAATATTAATGAATTGCATTCTTCTCGACCAGAGTTGCAAAGATAATTGAATGTAGGGAGTGGTTTTTCTGCATAAGTACACTCTGTTGAAGTATATGTATTAAATAATTGTTTTTTTTTACTAAATTTACTTGTTTAGGATTTCTTTTTCTTAAAAAGAATACTAGCAACGTGGGTCACACATTACTAGTATTCTTGTTAGCCCCTCCAGCTAAGCTAAATACTTGTGTTAGGAGTGGATTCACGTCGGGTGGGGTTCGAACCCGCAACCACTTGAGCCATTACGCTACCGCCGCTTAATTTATTAGACGATTTTTGAAAAGTAAAAATACAATCTCTCTCTCTTAAGCAATTCTGGCTGAACATTATGGGACTGGTTTTCGAAAATAGTTCCATTTTACATGATTATGTCATTTGGTCTTTCAATTTTTTTCAATGGTTTAATAATAATAACTAGTAATACCTTCTGAAAAGTGTTTTGTAGGATTATGGATTCCTGAAAGTGCGTAATACCTTGATGTAAGTGTTGTTATTCTAAGTATTAAACTTATTTACGTTTTGTTAATTGTTTATGAACTTGGGGCGGTGTGTACTTAGTTGTCGTATCCATCACTAACTTACTATGTTAGTTCGGTTTCTTAAACTTAAACTTAAAACAGTTTCTAAAGGCCATTATGAAAGTTGAACTATTTGAATATAATAATATTGTTCTGGTATTGACCATTTCCACACGTCTAACAAAATACATTTCGAAGTTTTGAATAAAATGTTAATTATCTAAGTGAAAATAAATATTAATTTCTATTAATTTTCAGTTCCAATTAATGTTAGAATTCAGAAGTTAATTTTGAGTAAGTAACTTTACTTTCTACAGCAAAATATCAAGTTTTGAATAATGGACGAGATAATAAAGTATTGAATTTCAAATTGATAATTTAATTCAATTTCGTTAGACTAATTACTGAATATCATTCGTTACACAACACAATATAATATTATCTCCTTTTGAATTTGAAAGCTACAAACAGTATTGCACTGACATTAAACGCGGATGACGGTTATATTATTATTTCTGGTAATTTTATAGAAATTTACACTCTAACATTGGTGCCGATTCTATTGTACACTCGACTAAACTAAAACCTGACTTAATTTCTTCATATGAAATCAACCTAGTGTTCTTCGTAACAAGGTCTATTTGTTACTAGCATCTATTTCTCAGCGCCGCTAAATTTCACTAAAACCTGTCAACGTATAGTATATATATATATAGGTACTCAACTTTATTTCCACGCAGCGAGAGTCTCCATTTATTCAAACTTTAATTCAAATTTTAATTTAGCGAGTGAAGTAACAGAATTGGGACCATTGTCAGTGTTAGAGTGATCATCAATCCACTTGATGTTCACATTTTCTGAACAATGTGCCTAAAGTCGACTAAAGAAATAAATTTCTTGTTATTAGATCTTTAGATATGTCATAAAATATCCAACAGCTACTGCCGGTTACCCGATTTCTACCGCAAATGCCAAAGAAAAAAATTGCGATAGTGAGATTCTCAGTAATCTTGCGGTAATTGCTTTCCATCGTAAACCTCATTAAATACTAGTGCGATAACAGCTAAAATTCTTAGTAAATGATACAAAATAAAACATCCAGTTGTATACGTATAGGGACCCATAGGTCGTTGTATTATATAACTTTGTATGGACATGTATTGTGTTATTTAAATTGTTTTTTTGAAGTGAAAACTTCTTTAGGCACATTTGTGCACTTTTGCTATGGGGAAAAAAGCACTGAACTCGTTACCGTCACGCTAATAATACATATATAAGTAGATCCACTAGAAAGCGCTAATCTAAATATTGAGTTTTGTCAGTTCCTTATTAATTAATCTTTTAAAAATGTGTTTTCACTTCTGGCGTGCACAGTCCTACGACTGACAGTTTTTTTTTGTTTTTATATTTTAATAGTTTTTGCCTCCGACTTTATTCGCGGAAAGGTATTTTTTTCAATCCTCGGGAATATTTTAATAAGTTTACTGATTTACAGAGTGGATGGTATCTACATGTACAGAACAGACTTTATTACGTGGGGCAGGGCAGAAGGTTTTGGTAATACAATGTAAATAACACAAAAATCCCTTTAGTACTTAAGGATATTTTACTTTATGTAACTGATCACAAATGTATATATGTATTTATAATGTAAAGCTAGAGGTATCTTCTCAAAATTTCTTGGAGATGTTATAGTACATATCGACTTTGTTCGCGTAGACAGAACACACACATACATATTTCAGTGTAGCATCAGTAATTTCGAAAGTTTGCACAAATACCGGCAGGGTAATGTTTTCGAGCGTATGTATGCATCTCATTCATTGATAAGCTTTACAGCCTGCTTGTTTGACACAATCCCACATATGAGGTGTCATTACTACGATTTTTATTTAATTTTATAATTTTTGTTATTCCTATGGCTCGCACTTTACAGTGGGACCAAATTGTAATTGACAAAATGTGGGTGTTTAATACCTCCTACCAGTCTACTAATTATAGGAGTGATTATATGTATGTGTGTTATTCCACTGTTTTGCATAAGTTTTCATCTAAACATACATAACCCTTATTTCATGTCGTATCACCAGTTCTAATTCTACTTTAACCTACCTTCCAGAATGGTTTTTGGGAATTTAAATAGTCCGAACACTACTTATTAATAAAAAAAAGGGACGAATAGATAAAACCATTACAAATTAGAGACGTTCTGAGGATCTAAGCTTCTGATATATCAAATAGAGCTGTTTAACAGTAATTAATTATTAAGGCTAATTGTATCGGGTTAGGTGCCTTGATTGCTGTCGTGTTCGCGTTTATAGGCGTTATTAATAAAGAACCGATTCGAGCACCCTACATAATTACGCTCTTGTAGTCAAATTAATGTGATGTTATATGTATAAACAGATCGTTATAAACGGTAAGTGATATTATAGAGTACGCTAGGCAAAGTTATACTCACACAATATTTATGATAATGTATATATTTTACTTCGTGTGGTATGCTTGGTATGTGCTATGATTGTAAGAAAAAGAAAAGCTTTGTGTAATTATTGTATCAAATGAAAAGAAATTTGTGTGACAATACCATTAGAGTATTATGCTTAAGTGTCGAAAATGTTCAAAGAAAAATCAGGAAGTTCAAAGTACTTACAATATACATTTAGTTTCAACAGGCTGTCAATACTAGAACGATTGAAGTTAGGATGTTCTGCTCTACACGTCAGAACTTTTTCGTTGTGTTCTTTCATCGGCATCCATTTTAGTAGTGATTCTGTTTCATTGTCATCCTCTGCACTCTGCAAAATAAACCTTTTAAAATGATGAAGTTTGTCAGCCCATTCAATTAACGGTCTTACAAAACCGAATGGTTCAAAACGGAAATCCATTGTTGTGGTAACACTGTTCATCCATTTACCCGTCTATCAGATGCTTCCAATTTCAAATCAAATTTAGAATTCCAGAAAATGGAACTTACTATGAAACGCAGATTAGAATAGGCTTACTGAAATGGAAGAGTGTTTTATAGTTGAAAATAAAATAGGACAAATTTTTACGAAAAGGAATTTAGAGTTAAATATTATTTTATTAATGTATTTGAGTCGAGTTGTAACCAAAGTAGGCTTAGTATTAGAACGGTTGCCATTTAGATCCCGGAACTGGAGATAACGATAGTAAATACTAACTTTTAAACTTTCGCGTTACATGTTATAATTATGTATTTAAACGGGAATTAACGCGATCACGACAACGTACGTACCCACACTTACGTACGTACTTAATTTGTTTAGTATTATTACCGATTCCTTAGTAATGGCTTCCAACTTCTTGCCTCCAAGCCACCACGTAATAGTTGCAGGAGGCCTCGCACCTGTCGTTTTGCACCACAGCTCCGATTGCCTCCCCACAGAGAGTGGTTGTTCTCGGGATATTATCTCTACTGTTAGTGGTTTTACTGAAACAAATGTCACATGTCAGAAATTAATGTTCAACACGATTTGTACGAGTTTAGTTGGCGACAATTTTCATTACATGATTATACAGCTGTAGAGCGATCATTATTAGAAAAGCATTGACGATAAAACAATATTGATAAACTTCGAACGATCAGTAGACAATTATACTTTTTACTAATGACTTTTGAAAAGTTGGTGGAACGTTGTTAACATCACAAAACAAATTATGGAGAAGTGGTGTCACTAAACTAGGTGTAATAAAACAAATGACATTGTCTATTGGCTATCGATCTGTCGATTCTCGTTTATGTCGCAGACATTTCATTTTATGGATGACTTCTAATGTTGAATGAATTTGTTGATTGGTATACGAGTATTGTGAGTTGTATTCTATGTTTTTTTGGCTTGGCGTAAGCCTGTCAATGAAGCAGTTCTAATAGCAATGTTTACGTAAACTCTTTATTTGTAATAAATTATGTTATTGTAGTTCTAGAAACGGTTAGATATTTTTTTAATTCATACAATTCAAATAAATTTTAATTGACTGTAAAATCAGTTTTAAACATTAATTCAATAGGTACATCTCAACTTAAAATAACAAAAAAATATTAAAAAAACAACTTCATAAACTTCGTGCATATGTTCAGGACATGACTTAAGCGTTTATTTTAAATAATACTGAATAAATTCTAAAGATATACTAAGCACCCTACCCTAGACTTGCCAGATTTGTTTTAACGGATGTTAGTAGAAACAAAGAAAACCAACTTTCAAGTATCATCAATTCATCAGGCTGTGGTTAAACACAGACTGATGATGTATTAAAACATTGATGTTTTAATATGCTTTACAATCCGTTTGTACTACACTACCGCAAATTTGTTGTGCATTATGTATCAGAAAAGTTTTAAATAGGTTATATGCCGGGACATAATGAATAGCGTTGTCTATACCCAAATTATCCATAGGCTGTTGTATGGGTTCCAAAACATAGATAAGCATAATTCTAAATTTTTAAGTACCTATATATTTATACATAGCAGCACCCAGAGTAATACAAATATTATGTATGTTTATTATGCATACATTTTTTTTATGGACCGTATCTCGTATCGTAATATTATATTAGGCTGGGATTTTTGTTAGAATGCAACTTGGCTAAATGTTTCGGTTATGAGTGGGTTTATGTAATTAGTGTACACGATTTAAACCCACAACAACTAGGTCGTAAGCCCGATGCCTTAGACAATACACCCCCATCGCTTCATGTGCACTAAACGGAAATTGAACTGGTGACCCCAGATATTACAAGCAAATGCTCGATGTCGCGCCACAAAGATCGTCAAACTATGTATATAATGACAAAATTAACGAAACACTTTATTTTACATTTGAGTTCTTGCTATTAGAATATTAGGCGTAGAGTCCCAAAGAGGTTTAAACTTAGCTAGTGTGTTATAATATTATGCCCTGGATAGAAATATGAATTATGATATTGTATATCGTGGAGCTGATAGGTATTTGTGGCGATGCAGCGCTGGCGATACTTGTTACTCGAACCGGTACTAACGGCCAGAACCAATTGAGTAAAGTAGTTTCTGTTATCTCAACTGAAATATTATATATCTTTTATAGATAAGCTACTATATTGCAAAAGTATTTTTGACATTTCAAAATAATAAAGTGAGGGAATAAATGTGAAAATAAATAAAAAATTTCATAAACGTTCAGAGCATTAGGTCCATGGCTATACAATAGCCGATTTATAATACTGGCTAGTGTAAAAGTATGTAGATATCTTTCATTTCATTTCGAATTCCAAATTCAAATTGATTGTATTTTTTTGTTTTATATCGCTGTTTAATATGTGATTATAAGAATACGTACAAGATATAGGTTGTATTAAAGAAATAGAAGTAAAAAGAAGAAAGTAAAAAGAAGACCAGGA
This sequence comes from Callimorpha dominula, assembly GCA_949752705.1. Taxonomy (NCBI): domain Eukaryota; kingdom Metazoa; phylum Arthropoda; class Insecta; order Lepidoptera; family Erebidae; genus Callimorpha; species Callimorpha dominula. Next base: position 4,297,317 of record OX456995.1, on the reverse strand, counting down.
AGTTTTGATTTCTGAAAGAAGCACCGTGGCAGACTTTCAAATTGAAAGATAAAAAAAATAAGGTAAGAAGGTAGTACGTATAAACTAACTGAACAACCAAAAAATTGCGTTGAAGCTTGCCTTAACTTGTTGAATAGGCACACAAATGAGGATATTCTGAACCAGAACGTCACTTGGGAAAAGTTGATGTAGAAGTAAACTAGTGTAGACGTATGGCGGTGGATAAACTTCGTTTTACTGGTAAGACTTCTGGGAGGCAGCTAAACCAAGTTTGTCCTTAATCAAAATTGAGTTAAAAAACGCTGCTTGTGAGTGTAAGGTGGACTTGTGACGGCATGGCTTGTCACAGTTTTTTTTAACCTAATAATAAAATATTGCATAAGTGTACTAAGAGGAATGATTGTCAAGGAATTAAGACTTTTCAATTGTTCGAGTCCATTCATTCTTTACGACAATACTCGTCGGATTAGCGAGCAACAGACCGTCTCAAAAGTACAGGAGTTTCGACTGCAAACTCTCCGTCACCAAAGATACTTACCAGAATATACTGTGATTTTGCTATTATTCGAAATTGGAATGCTTTTTTTACAGGAAAAATTTTAAATCTGAGGCGTTGCAAAATGTCTTTGAATAATACATTTCCGTCCTTGGAATATCTATTGTACGGGTAAAAAAATGAACTTGTGTTAAAATATAAAAGTGCATCTTCAATAATAGCCAATATACAGGTTCAGTAAATAATACTTTTCATTAAAGAATTAATAATGTAATAATAATAATAACTGGTTACATCTCACACACGGCCGTCTGGTCCCAAATTAGGCAGAGCTTGTATTATGGTAACCATACTGCTGATATAATTTTTATATATTTCTAAATACATACATATTATAGATAAATTACACCCAGATACAGAACAAATAATCGTGCTCATCACACAAATATTTGTCCTCTGCCTCAGCAGTCAGGATCACTAATCACTAGACCAGCAGGCCAGTCATTTGTTCTTATTTTCAAAGTTAGGTCCTAATATTATATACAGCTGATCAATGTTTACATAATATTACCTATGCCCTAGTATTTTACTTACAATATTACTACTTGTAAGCTAAAAATACAAAAGAAAATACAAACTATGAATCAACCATAATACTATAGCAGAAAGGTTGATGTACAAACGTAATAAGTATTTAAATGGATTGAACAAAAAGCAAGGCATTTGTATTCACAAATGAGTTCGTGTTGTTATAATTTTGATAAAATCTTTTACGACAAGGTTAACTTAAGCTACCAATCAAAAGTTTACCTAAAACTATACCTTCATAATGAACCTTTTAGTTAACGTTTCGTTTATGAATATTATTGTACGTCTGATTTGTTCTCTGTGGTTGTAATAAATTTTACAGCGATCCGCGCGACATCTGATATTCAATGAAAATAAACGAGATAAAGAGAATTGAATCTGGATCAATTAAAACAGAAAATGGTGTATCAGTAACGGTTGACGTACGATTGTGTTTTTAAAACAACGGTTTGTATAAATGAATGTAATTTATGATTCATGACCCATTTTAATGTACTAATATTCACAATGAATGCTAAACATAATGATTGATTATATCGGATCATAATAATATTATAAACGACAGACATAATTAACATTTATCATTCAGAAATATGAATTAGCTATTAAGCATCAATTTCTGAACTCTGGATTGATAAATTGCATTCACAAATTATAACAAATACTAATTTAATTAAATTTAATTGCTCCAAACTCGTAATCGTACCTACACCGAGGTGTATGATATTGGGAGTAATATAATTAACATGGCAATCAGAACTGATTTACTGTTACAACGTCAAATTAAAAATCTTTGTATAAAAATAGCGATTATAAATAACTTTGACTTAATCTTTGATCCGTGTATCTCTAAAATGTGGATGTATAATAATACACCACTGCCTTTGCAGAGGTACACATCTTAAAAGGCAGCGGAGGGTGGTGGCAAAAAGGTGGGTATACAGGTATTAAAATATACAACCACCTTTTGAAACTTATATTTTAAACTTTCGCGTTCCATAACATAACTACATAATTCCCGTTTATTTACATAATAATTATACCTATATTTCACTAGGTTTTAAACTTAGTAAATCCATTAGTTTTAATGTGGTGACAGTTTCTATTTTTACAAAATACTGTATATCTTCTGAATGTACATTATGCAATTTAAATTATCCAAAATTCGTATTCTTGTCAGATTTCAAGTCTGATTGACGTTTGATATTGAGAGCTGTCACTGAATAGTGAATAGAGTTTGTAATGCAAAGCTAGCAAAAAACTTTTGCTAGTCAATGTTTTTGAAAAGTTTACAGAAGATTTCACTGTATGGTCCAAAACGGTACGTTTGCTAACTTTGACAGAAGCCTTTCCTTTCTTTTTTTTAAACAAAACTTCGTGATTCCTTGGTTGAGCTGCCTTCGCATAAGCATGAAGTTGTCCAAGTTGCGAAACTTTTTACAGATGAAAGCACATGCTTTGCTAGTATTTGTAGTGTTCTGAAGTCGTATGTTTTTCTTTTGTAATTAGTCATTTATGACTATTATCTATAGGAATAATTATATACAGATATAATTATAGTTATTCCTTTTTAAACACCGTTAAAACAAACCGTTTATGACAAATAAAAAATAAGATGAAGCCGTAAACGTTGGCTTAGCTTGAAATTTGTGGCTTGAAAATGTTTAAAATAAATTCAGAACTGCAAAGTTAAGTATAATGAACTTAGTTAATTTAGATTATCTACACAAGTGCGAAAACCGGTTACCATTTTTATTCATATCTCGATGGGTATAACATTGCATTAGTAACGTATTGTGAGGCTATGTAGGCCTCCGAGCGGGTCCTTACCTTCATTCTCTCGAGCCCCGACTAAGAGGGCTTTTAGTGCTTGTATTGAGCGGGGCCAGTTCCCAAAAATGTGGAAGACGGGGAAATTGGTCCTCATCCAGAAAGAAAGACAATTGTGGTGGTAAACCCTATCATTGAGGATTGGTTTTAGAGACGACATGGCGCTCTCTTCTACCGGATGACGCAGGTGCTTACCAGACACGGCTGCTTTGGTAAGTACCTGGGTTAGATAGGCCGGGAGATAACGTCTGTGTGGCACTATTGCATGGGCTGCCACCAAGATACCGCACTCCACACTCTGAAGGAGTGCCCTGCGTGTGCGTGGCAACGTGCCTACCTCCCGATGGCCGATGGGTGTGGGTAGTCTCTCGCTCGTAACCATGGGGATGGCTATGGTCCAGCACGAGAGCGTATGGGATTCCACCACCTCGTTTTACGAGAAAGTGATGAGTGCCAAGGAGGCGGCGGAAAGGGAACGGGAGAGAACTAGTATTCTCACGTCCCGAAGAATCCGGAGAGAGCGAGACGATCTCCGGCCTACCCATCCTACCGGATAGGTTATCCGTTGCCCTAGCAGAAGCAGGCCCAAGACGGCGACGCGACGTATTCCGCGCCCGCCTCTTTAAATTACAGAGGGAAAAACCCCTGCACACCAGAGCCGGATCGCCTGTTATTCAACAGGCAGCCAAGTCTGCCGGGGTTCTTAGGAATTTTCTTTAGAGGGTACACCTGAGGCCCTGGCAATAAGAGTGTGGTTGAGTCCGACATACCACCTTACCGTTAGACCCTGTGAGGTAATGACGTGGAGGTTCCCACACGTAAAAAAGTCGGTATAGGCCTCGGTAAAATCCTTTTGCAATTGCCAAAAGTGGTAACCCCATCCTTTAAAAAAATAATTTAATATAAATGGATACCGTATATAGTAATGGTACCGTAGTTTCCTAACCTAAAAGTTTCAAATGAATACATGAAGAAATTACCTACCTAAGATGAAACTTATAAGAGAAGGAACCAGCCTAGCCTTTTCTTATCATAATTTCGCGCCTACTATTTACATAAATTACGAACACTTCGTATGAAGTCTTTTATACGTATGTATAAAACATAAAACTTCACGGAGAAGAACGCACAATATGAATAATACGTTATTTCTATTCTAAATATAATATAGTCTTCCCCAAAATAAGCAATACAAAGTCACATCCACACAAAATAATGGAAGACTTATGTCACATCGCGCTTATTTTTTTTTGCCAAATTTCGTACGAATATCACAATACAGTGAAAAGCTATTGCAAAGGTAAATAGAATTGCTAATACGACAAGTAAACCAATGAAATGTAATCTGACACCTGAGCTACTACGTGAGTAACAGTGAGAGTAATGGAAATGGAGGTGTTACATTTTTATTGGTAAACATTGAATCGATGATATTTTAACCAGGTCTGTATTTTTTTGCAGTTTACATGCTTACCGTCGGCTAGTATCATTGTCACAACAAATAAAGTATTTGTACATAATCATTTTGTGAGACCTAAGGCTTAAAATACAGGCTAAAATAAGAACATAAACAAATTTTATATTCAAGCATATCATGATGAACTGTACATGCTGACCTAATCAAAAAAAGTTTTATTAAATTTCATTGCTCAAATAATTATATAATAATAATAATAACTTAACACATCTCACACACGGCCTTCTGATCCCAAACTAGGCAGAGCTTGTACTATGGTAACCAGACTGCTGATAAACATACTTATATATTTCTAAATACATACATATTATAGATAAATTACACCCAGACACAGAACACATAATCGTGCTCATCACACAAATATTTGTCCTGGGTGGGAATCGAACCCACGACCCCTGGCTCAGCAGTCAGAATCACTAACCAATAGATATGTTAAGTGTTTTGATATTGAACCTAACGAGGTTCTTAATTCATTAGACGGGTATATTAATATTACTACTATTTTTAAAGCCAACGCATCGCTCCCGGACTGTATAAAATATTGGGTGCTAAAGATAATACATATTACTATCAGATAAAAACATAAATGTAAAAAGAGGTCTTTGCAAAAAGGAAACAAATCATATACCTACTTGTATAAGAAGGTATGAACATAATTATTAAACAACAAAACTCGTCAAGTTCACGTTAAACCATTCACAAGATTTACATTGTAACTTGACGCTAAACACTGATTTGTTTTGTAGTGCGAAACATTCACTTCTACGTTTCTGATGTGATTTCAGATTTGTTTGTCTACATTTTTATTCACTACTACTACGTTTGCACTACTTTTACAAATTAAGTCTGTGGACAGCTTGGTCACCAATTTTGGATTGGATTTTAAGATGTACCCTTCAACATTTTGGCAAACACTAACCCTGTATCAAAATTCATGTTTCTAGGTGGCCTAGAAGATGGGAAATAAATTTTTGATGATCTGTCAGTCAGTCAGTCACCCCCAAAATTTATGACTTGCAGACGTTAATTTCCCGTAAATTATTAAAGTTAAAGTTGGGAAACTTAGCATAAGGGATAATATGGAGGCACAAAAACCTACACAAATTTAATTTGAATAGCTTTATTGGATCCTGGAGTTAGAGGAAGTCTGAAAATAGCTTGAAATGGATCGTATAAATATAGCACTGGAGTGTTTTGAACTCGAGAACTTGCTCTCGCACACCCGCGTTCCTAAGAATACATAACATATGAATCTATTAATATAAAGACTCCTATTGTTCTACAAAGTTATGGATTCACCCTTTTTTGCCCGCGGCTTCGGTCGCGTAAAAGTATTTTTTTTTCTATCCCTCGGGAACAGTACTTTGTTTGTGGATGAAAGGTAAACGTTGTCTTTTTCTGTACCCCTGGCATCATGTATGCAAAACATCATGATGATTGGTTAATTAGTTAACGCGTGAAAGCGTAACAATTCAACAAACAAACTTAAATTTCAATTATAATGCCTATTAGTTAGGATAACAATGAAAACTGATTCAGTAGCCTTAGTTTGGTCTAAAAAATATTTGTCTAAGTCAAACCACTAATATTCTACGGATTAAATTGATAAACTTAGGCACAAAGAGCAGAGATATTCTGGATTATTTAGATAGTCTCTAGAAGCTTGATCCTAAAAACGATATTGGGTTAGAGCCAACGCGCTGAATAAACATTAATGAGTTTTAACAACATATCTGTTATTAAGGCAAATAAAATTGAAAACCCTGTTAAACCCTGTAAAGCCGTTGACTGCTTTTATTGTTTGATCTAAGAAAAGCAAAGTTAATTATTATTTTCACTATAGTCTTTCACTTTAATTCTTTTTTTACGCAAAATCGTTAAAGGTTTGTTTTGTAAGGTTTTGCATTCAGTTTAAGGTTCATTTAACGACTACAGATAAAAGTACTTACAGAACAAGTCAATTTTCACAGTTGTTTTCTGCGGTGGAGCCAACAAAGTGTTATCAGCAGTACAAGTGTACAGAGCTGACAAATGCGCTCTTGTCGCATTTCTTATAACTAAAGCCAGAGATCTCGTTGGTGCCATTATTTCACCGGCACTCAAAGTTGCCAACACAGTATCTCCTTGCAGCCACTGTATTCTAGGTGTAGGGAAACCTAAAACAAAAAACTCAATACAAGAGGGTGATAACAACTAATCAAGTTTACCCATAAGCTTATCTGAGTTTGACAAAGTAAAAAAAAAACCTTACACTAAAAACGATCTTCATGAATTTATACATGATATTATAGAGAACGAAAAACCTTTTCTTTTTTTAAAGACAAGACTGAAGGAGCGAAATTTTTAGCCGATTGCAGATCCTTGAAATATATCTCAAAAATGTTGATTGACATCAAAGAGTCCTGGGAAGATAAAACGTTCAAAAGCAGAGAAAAAAAGAGATACATTTCCATCAATTTCGATTGAGTGGATGTGATTTTGGTAAGATGGTTGAAGTGATTGTTTACTCTCGTTTCCGTTTCCTTGCGATTATATTGTGTTTTCAACGAGAAGTTTAGTATAATAAAGAAAAAAATTACATCTGATCAAGAATACTTGAATAACGTTGATATAATAGTAGTACCAAATCTCATACATATTTTATATCATCAAGTAAGTTTAGTTTAATAATAAAGTAAACACGAATTTTGATACTTCATAATTTGTGATCATGTATAAATACAATATAATACTCACCACCTGTTACGGAACAAATGAGTTTGAATTCGCCTCCTTCGTGATAAGGGCCAGCAGTACCTGAGATTTCTTTCCCGTACTCATCAAAAACGACAGGTTTACTCGGAAGTTCTGTAACAGGAAAAAAGTTATACAATAATGTTTCGGCCTGATTAGTTCCTTAGAGAGAAAAATCTGTTTTGGATAAGTAAATAGCTTTGCGAAATAAAGGCTCATTTTTTATAATTTCTGATATTACAAGCATGAATAAGTTTTTGGGTTCAATTAGACAATTTCAATATAATTTAGTACTTTGAAGCTCTTTAAAATATTTTAGAGATTATCAATCAATCAATCAAGGTTAAGGTAATGGGATACAATTAATTGACTTCGTTCTTAACTAAAAGACAAAATACACAAAATAAAGTAGGTTCTAATACTTCCTGCATTACTTGTTGCTTGGTAAGTAAACGTAACTTGGCGCTTATGTCTGCGTATGATTATTACGTTTTTTTTATGATTGATTATGGATTTTTTGTTATATAGATCGTGTAAGCAACTACATAGGATGCTTGTCAATCAAAAGCAGAATCATTTTGAAATATTGTTCATGTCCTGCATAAATATACCTCGCTAAAATTTATAACTACAAACAAAAACCATATATTTTTTTAAGTAAATACGAGAAGTAACAAGCGGCTCACTAAAATAGAGCAAATTTAGAAAGATCCCAGAGCCGCCAGATATTATTTATTTTCTAAAGAACAAAATGTGTCATATGTAGCAGGTAGTCTTAGTAGCAAATAACTTTTTAATGATATTATCTACCATATATAAAATTTAAGAAAAGTGATTTTATGTAAGTTTAGCACCTGGCAGCTGAAAATTGGCCTGAAAAACGGCCCAAGCTAGCAGATATGCATACCTTTAGAGTGTTTACTGATACTAATGAACAACCGATACGACACATTTTGTTACTCAGAAAATAACTAAGGTCTGGCGGCCTTGCACGGCCAGGATCTTGGTCTAATTTGGTCAATTTGATCAATCACGTATATTATGACATGTTAGAGATTTCATCCATGGCGACTTTTTGCACGCAAAACGGCTGCGTTAGCGATATTCCCAATGCTCTTTTCCAACTCGTCTCAACCTTTACCAACGTCCCCGGTTCTGTATTGCTACAATCTCGATATTCTCGCGCTTTAAAAGCGTTACAGGCGTATGCAAACGCGCAGCTACCGTGTCGCAACTGTACAGTGAACACCACAGTAGCTAGTCATAAAAAAAATCACGCGTTTGTTTTGGTACACCCATGCGTCAGTGGCGATGCTAAATCGGATTTGGTTCACGTTTGCATCGGTACTATGGCCTGTTGCAGATGCAGCGATCGACCAAAAGGAGCGATGCAGACGTGCGTTAATAAAACGCGCTACTAAATTGCTTTCAAAAGTCACTGTGACAGACCTCTCTAATGCTTCAATAACACTACGTTTCATAGCATTGTTATCATTAATTGTCATGTTCATGAATAAACGTTATTGATAACGTTTGTTCATTATTGATAATGTAGCCACGATTTTGTACAAAAACTGCATGTTCAAACTAAATCAATACCGAATCACTAACTAAATCAATTAAGTCCGAATAAATTTCTATTATGTACTAAAACAACAATGCTTCCAACGTTCATGCTGAAAATTTATTCACAATCAAAATGAAATCAGTACGCGGTGAATCGCAAAAGGCACCGAACGGACCGAAATATCCTCAAACTGAGGATAAACAAACTAGGAGAGCGTTCAAGTGTGGTCGAGGAAATGAAAATATTTTGCTTGAGTCGAAACAAAAGGTTTTGCGATGCGAATATTGGGACCGTTCCCAGCAATGATGCGAGGTTTTCATATCCGTACGGTATCGCTTACTAAAATGAGCATCTGCTCATTGTTTCGTATGTTACATTTAAGTGCGGATCGAGCGAAATGAACATTTTCCCAGCGCATTAGATGCAAAGAATAGCAAATATTCATCAATACTGAACACATTGTAACACATTTGAATTGAACCTTTTAGACTGCATAACGCTACTTTAAATAAAATAGAAACGGAAAATATTGAATAACCAGCTTTCTGTCTGCCGTTCCTCCGAAGCTCTGTATCGTAGCTTTGCTATGGTAAACTAAGACCTTGAAACGACTTAAAAAAAAGAGAAATTTGTCTCTTATACAGTGGCTATATAACAATTCGAAACCCAGAATTTTCCTAAACGTTTGTTAAATAATTACAAAAGGAACCAAACTTTAAATGTCAACATTATGAAACACCGTTAATTAGTATTACAAAACACAATAATTGTTAGTTATCCAGTTTGCTTAAACAATTTTATTTTACTGAAACAAAAAGGGAATACTTTTTTTAAGAGTTTTTTACAATTATGTATCCCGTATGTCCACATAGAGGTCTGGTGGTGCTAACGGTAAAAAAACACAATTATGCTAGTAGTGTTATTTAATAGCGGTTTCTCGTAACATATTGGTGACTGTAAATAACTCTTGGACAGAAATCTGTCAAAAGTGAGATATTGTGCCTCGTAGTTAATCAAAAACATAAATATAAAAATGGGAGCCAAGTTTGGTATTAAGAATATACGTGATTATCGACTTTGCCGGCAAAAGAAAACAAATCTAAATGGATGCCAAGTTTTGCAGATAATCCTGACATTTATTTAAAAGAACTAGCCAAGTCAAATCTTAAGCTTCAATTTATCGTAAGTTAGTTTTAATTTTAGTGCTATTTTATTAATTTTTCTTAAACATAAGAAATATAAGACCACATTGCCTGTTCATTCTGAACATTTTTCGACAACAGGAATTCAATTTGTAAATCACAGACTTTTACTATTTTCAAATAAAAGTAGCAAGATTGTGTCTTTTGTGTAAGAATGGTATTTATTTCCTAACACAATTGTTCGCAATGATGTCAAATCGCTGAGCCTGCACTGCCAGTTGCAATTTGTGTTATTATTGGTTGCCTAATTTCATAAATAATTCGTGGAATCTAATCTCTTGCGAAAGAAAAAGGCTAGGTATTAAAAAAAATTTATTGCTTTGAAAATACTTCAAATCGTAGTGATTCACTGTTTTCCGATTTTTTACGTATACACACAATTGCCGTTTTATTATTGTTATTTCTTACCAGTGGTTACGTTTATATAATAACAATAAGTTAAGACAACTTACACACGGTCCTTTTTATCGTAAACTAGGCAGAGCCTGTATGTACTATGTTAACCAGACTGCTGAGAAACATACATATATATTACTAAATATATACACATTATAGATAAATTATACCCAGACTAATGATCGTGATCATCACACAATTACTTGTCTTGGGTGAGAGTTGAAACCACAACCTGTGGCTTAGCAGGCAGAATTACTAACCACTAGACCATCAGGACCATAACATACATGTATAATTGTATTGCACTTGCACGTATAAATGTTTGAGATAGAAGTTCAAGTAATAAAGTGCCATGCATACTGATAAAAACCAGAACTGTTGGTTTTATTTTGGTTGAACTTAGTCTTTGAAATGCTAACTTTTAAACTTTCGCGTTCCATGATATAATTATAGACTAAAGGCATTCTAACTGTGACCACGGGCATTGCAACCTGGTCGAAACGTCAGGCAATTCAGAGGTATGTAATACCTTTTCGTGATTGCGTTAATTTCCGTGTAAATACATCATTATGATATGTTTGCGTACATGATAATTATATATAGTATAACGAGTATATAGTAACACACAAGAGGATATATTATGGTATCCTTCATCCAGAAAAATAGTATTGTTAACATTAGATAGCCAAATAACTTTCACGCGAGAGAAGTTGTGCGCTAAAGCTAATGTTACTTATCCAACTAATATTATAATCCCACTAATTCCACTAATATTATAAATGTGAAAGTTTGGATGGATGGATGGATGGATGGATGAATGGATGGATGTTTGTTACTCTGTCACGTTAAAACCACTGAACCGGTTGCGATGAAACTTGGTATGTAAATAGCTGGAGACTGGGGACATGGAATCGAGAAAACATGGGATCGGGACTTACGCGGGTGAAACGGCGGGGCTATTAATGTTATGGATGTTTGTTACTCTTCCACGCTAAAACTACTAAACGGATCTGGATGAAATTTTGGCACATAGATTATTATTATAGTCCGGAATAACACATAGGGTACTTTTTATCCCTGAAAAAAATTACTGTTCAAATGAGATAGATTTCACTAAATTGCCACGCGAATAAAGTCGCGGTTAACAGCTAATGTATTAAACTCTAATTTTAACACCTACTATTAAAAAAAAATACTAGAGTACTGGGTGGGGTTCGAACCTGCAACCACTTGATCGCAAGTCCGATGCCTTAGCCATTACGCTACCATGGCTAACGTCATGATAAAATAAAATTTTGTATGTACAATTAATAGGTATCTTGTTTAAATGCAGTAAATGAAAAAAAAATACGTTTTCTGACTTACTCTCAGACATACCTAATTTATTTAGACTTAATTAAATTATTACATCGCATGTTTCATGAACAAACGTTTAATATGATCTATGACTAGCCTTTCTGGATCCAGACTTCCACGCTACACAGAGATTAGGCACTATACAGAGGAAAATATCTAGGTCATGCTATTATTAATTTAAGTTCTAACTAGGTATATATCTGCCAAAAACCGTTAGCCATATTCTAATAACTTGTAAATTAATGGTCTAATAGCTTCCATGAGTGATATCCAAAGACAATAAAGATAAAGGGTAGTGCTCATGTGTGTTTCCCCCAATCCCCACTAATTTCGTTCCCGACACGGGTTCTGTATCAAGGAACAAAGCGACCTGTTACTGTCCCTGTGGCCCTTCTACCTATACTTAATTTAAAAGCACTAAGCCCCACTCAAATCTTTATTATTGATTTGCTCATTCAGTTACTTTGTAAATAGCTACCTGGAGGAAACAAATAACTTTTTCATACTTATTTTGATTACTTGCTCTCCCTTGAGCCTTGACGAATAATGTAATTAAGCAACATTGATATCAGACTGTAATCTGAACACGATTCAACTTAAGTTGAACAGAGCGCAAGTCGTGTAGCCATTAAAGGTTACATATTTTAATTATCTGTATGTATAATAATAGGTATGTATATATTTAAAGTGCATTATAATATCTACAAAATATAAATAAATAATTATTTTATAAGTTTGGAGTTATGTTTGACTATACTAGTTTGACTAAGTAAACTCGATCAAAACTAACAAGGACAGCTTGACCATTTCGCCGTCTCCATTTTATACATCACTAGCAACTCGCCCCGGCTTTGCACGGATACAAATTATACACCAAAATCTTCCTCATGAATCCCTCTGTCTATTAAATAAAACCGCATGAAAATCCGTTCAGTAGTTTTTCAGTTTGCCAGACAGACAGACAAACAGACGCGGCGGGGACTTTGTTTTATAAAATGTAGTGATTTGTTTAACGCAATATACATTTTTTTCTACATAAAACTTAAATATATAAACCTGCATGAAGCTAATTATACGACTGAGATCTCATTTAAATTTGACCAACTTATATTACCGGCCACAATATACTTCACCATGCTCGTAATTATGTGAAACTGTTGTAAATTATGATCGACAGCTACAAGAGCTGCACTTTATGGCAACGCGTGGTATTATCAAGCGATTATCCCAGCTGACACCGTAATTGGCTACTACATATATATGTACTATAATTGTCGTTTTAATTGTAAATGAATATTTTCAGTATTTTAAATATATCCTACCTCAAACTCATCTCTGAAGTTTTAATCTGTTACTAGCAACCCGCCCCGGCTTCGCACGGGTAGCAAAGCATGTATTGATTTTTCCAACATCTTTGACAATCATCGTCATATTTCAGCCGTTATACAAAACCTTAATGACCTATACACCTAAACCTTCCTCATGAATCACTCCAGTTATTGGTGAAAACCGTATAAAAATCAGTTCGGTAGTTATTGAAATTATCGCGAACAGACAGACAGACAGAAAGTCGAGGTGGGGGACTTTGTTTTAAATGTATATAAGGATTTTTAATTATCACTAAACGTTAATTGACTGTCAAGTCAAAGCAGTAACAGCCATATTAAAAACTTTGGCAAACGTCAAAACTATAGATTCCCCGCAGTTTCACCCGCGTGTATGGTCACTATTGCGCTTCTAAAGGTCCAAGCGTGATATAACATGACATATAACCTTCCTCAATGTATAATATGCGTCGTATGTGTCGAGTCCTTCGGATCCCTTTGATATTGAAGTGAAGTTGACAATGGCTGGCGCGTGCGTCATGCTCGTGAACGAGTGCCGTTGGTTGGGGCTGGTCATCTCCGAACTACTATTACTTACGTATACCTCTATATGTAATAGTTTGCGCGACTATTTAAAGTTTAGAACAATACGTTACATTGTCCTCACAATTAATTTGCGCATATAAGCAATGTAACCAAAGACTTGTAAAAAAACATGTTAAAAAAGAGAGTCCTTGGAGTTTCTTGCTTGTTCTTCTCCACAGGATCGACGAATTAGAACAGGCAACTAGCTTCACGACTGACATAGTCTGACTAACTGCTACTCGTGACTAAAATTCAAAAATACCTATAATGGGTTTAATTGAAATAAATGATTTTGATTTATTTGATTTGAATACTCTATCCAATACAGAATGATTTTTACAATCCCTTTTTTTATATTATAGGGGACAAACGAGCCGACGGGTCACCTGATGGTAAGTGACTACCGTCGCCCATGAACACCTGCAACTCAAGAGTCACAAGTGCGTTGCCGGCCTTTGAGATAGGAGTATGCTCTTTTCTTGAAGGTTTGAAGGTCGTATCGGTGCGGAAATACCGCAGGTGACAATTTGTTCCGTAGATTGGTTGTGCGAGGCAAAAAAAATTAATACTAGTTTAAATTAAAAATTTTCTCTATTTTAATTACACATATTAGCGTGTTTAAACGAACAAACTATTCAGCTTTATTATATTAGTATAGATAGGACATCTACCCTATCTGCACTAATATAATAATCATCTGACTGCAAGTCAAATCAGTAGGTATCTGTTTAATAAACTTCAAAACGGTAGGATCTTTATATTTTGAAATGAAATATCTAGGCATGACGTCACGCCTGACTGTTGTCCAATCATTCATGTTTAATGTTAATTTGACGATTATAAAATAAAATGAAAACGTTAAAGTAAAAGTGGACAAAAAAAATTACACCATTTTAAGTTACTATATTGCCCAACTTAGCGGAATAATTTATTTTGAAAATAGGATGCCTACTTTCCCCCACTCAATTTTGGACGTCATTCTTAACTATTGTTGAATCGATTACTTTCAGTTTCAGTCGAGGCGCTTCCTAAGATAGACCTTTCTCAGAATTTACTTATCTCTTAGGACTTTTTTAAGATTTCTCTTGTTTATAACATAACAGGAATTTAATAAGCAGTCAAATAACACGTAGTTTATGAGCTGCGGTTGTCAACTTTTTCTTTATGCTGGCCAATAAAAAGTTTTGGGTCCACAACAAAAAACTTTCAGCCATTCTGTGTCGAACTTTCATGTTGATTCCAACGTCGATAACGCCAAACGGGTAGGGATTCGCTTTTCTTTCATCTGATATCTTTGAGCCCCATTATATGTACACCGAATTTACTTAAGCAGAATACGTGAAGATTTCGCTTAATGGATTCTATTAACCCAGCAAAGAATCCTAAACCGACGTAATTAGTTAAATATTTCTGACCAGCCACACGTATTAATATAATACTGTGTAATAGTTCTGAAATGTGTTTTGTATCTCGAAATTAATGTGCATTTGAAAATGAGTACCGAAGGCTTTGAATGTTGCATTAACGTTGGTTCTTTGAATAACACAGGTTATATATATTTTATGACTTTGAAATAGTGTTTAAATTTTTGTAAACATCTTTCCTATAGGAAAGGTTCCTATAGGAGAGATGTTTACATAAATAAATAAGGAGTGACTAGACATAGAATGTATTCCTTGTCTAGTCACTCCTTATTTATATAATTATACATTATTGACTAGAATAATATATTGTCTTTTAAGGTATTTTTTTAATAGAAGAAAAAAGTTACATTAGATACACAAAATATACCTATGTACAATAACACTGTGACTGATGAAAAAATTGTATCAGCTAACACGGAGCTCAAATGTAACCGGTCGTGAGTATTTTACACTTTGAAAACACTATCGAAATCTGCACGGTAAAACGGAAAAAATTGTTACCAAAATTATGAGTAGTAAATTATGAGTTAACACATATAATCACTTTTATCATGATGTTTCCTTCAATGAGTTTTTGAAAATAGTTCTTGGCTGAGTCTCGATTCTTTTTAATTTTACTATAAAATAATAATAATTTTAATTTGTTTATTTCTCTCAATAAGGTTAGGTACATTGATTCACGACTATATGGTACAATAAATGACACCTTAGTGAGAGCTGGAGTTTGTGGTGGTTGTGTGTGTTTATGTGTGTGGGTGTGTGTGTGTGTGTGTGTGTGTGTGTGTGTGTGTGTGTATGTGTATGTGTGTGTGTGTGTATATGTGAGTAAGTGTGTGTGGGTGTATGTGTGTGTGTGTGTGTGTACTTACTTATTTTAAAGTGCAAATAAGCTTTTCGGTTTCATCATAATCTAAACTATTTAACCAGTTGGTAACTGCTTTTTTACATTCCAGTTTAGTCATTGGATACACATTTAAGACTTTGTTATATATATACCTACTAATCTATATATGTATCTATATTTTACATTATCTTTCGATGTAAGATGTATACAATAATCAATAAATATTAGGTTCCGCAGAATTTATTTCAGATTTTTCTTTGAATCATGCACAGAAAAAAATCATTCTTATTACTGGGGCGATGAGTTCTAGGAATGTGTGTTCCCCAGCAATTATATAATTTAGTAAAGGTTGTCATTTAAAAAATAATCTTGTTGATTTTTCTTAATTTAAAAAGAACGCACAAGTATAAGAAGTTTTATAAGGCTATATAAAAGCGAATATAAATACGCTTCAGGAAAAAGGCGAAGGCTAACCTCTCAGGTACGCAATTAAGCACGTCGTTATTATCTACGCTGAAGATCTCTTTAATTATTGTTACCTTCTTTTATCGCTTCTTAAGCTTAGGGTGAACTCGGAATTATTTCACTAAAGCCTTGAGTTTAAAATTCACTGCATGTTATTAAAACTTTCTTCTCTTTTTATCGACAAATAAGCAAGCTCACCTGATGGTCGGCACTTACCGTTGTTTTCAATCTATTTACAACTACTTGCCTACTACCTATCTGCCTACTGCCTACCTACCTGCCTGCCTGCCTACTGCCTACCTGCCAGCTGCAGTGGTCGGTTACTGCCATTAAAGAGAGTTTACCTCCAGCAAGAACTATGCGAACATATTTCAGAGTATGAATAAAAATGCAACTGCAGGTAACATAATATATGAAAAGGTAGCAAAGAGGACGACAGCAGATACCCCCCACTTTACTCCCGGAGAATCTATACTGTAGCCAGGAGTAATTGGATGATTTAAATATATGACGGACCGTGGGTTTACTTGCCATATATTAGGACAGTATGATAAAAAAATGAATTTAAAGTAAATATTTTCTGTTTAATAACTTTTAAACTTTCGCGTTCCATGATATAATTATTATTAAACATCAAGCAATTAAGAGGTATGTAATACCTTTTAGTGATTGCGTTAATTCCCGTGTGAATACATAATTTACCGTTTAGGTCAGAAGTACCTACATATATGTTTAAATTTACTAATAAACAAACAATAAAATTGACGATGAATTTTGATTGTACCTACAGTTATAAGGTATGTATTACCAGAATACCGGCCTATTTTATTCATACTAAAAAGCCTCGTGGCCAAGTGATAACCGAGTAGGCTAGCACATTGCAAGGTCAAATAATACTAGTCAGGTCAATCTTAGGATAGGTGACCATTCTTAACACATTGAGACCTCTCCATGCCTCAGAGAGCACGTTAAGCCGTCGGTCCCAGTTGTCATACAAACATCCGTGGCATTTGTTACGGGTAGTTGGAGCCCTAAAAAGTCAGTTTATGAAATTAATAATTAATTGAAATGAATTTCTATTTTAGTTTGTATAAACAACATTTTTGTAACTATCACAGTACTTTTGCTAACATACTGCAGCTAGATAAACTACACAAACCATTAGTATTATGAACACTCCCTTAGTATGGTCTTCAGAATATTTTGCTTCACTGGTACGTGCACATCAACTTTGATATACAAATCACCAGTGCGTGACCGGAGATCAGATTCAAATCGCCATTTTGCAGTTAATACAAAGAAATATATTATAAAAATAATATACTTACGACTATTTTTAAAGATAAAGATGTTTTAAGTTAGTTTATCTGACATTTGGATGAACTAACTTTAGTAAATTTAATCATTTTAAATGTAATATTTATGTCTCTAATTTATATATCTACACATTTTGTTATAAATGCGGGAACTCAGAATAGGGATTAAAAACTTTGTAGTCCGCGTTGTTCACAGTTCGAGGGTGAATTTTATTATTCACTCCTCACTAAGAAAAACGTTAATCCACTATTAATGAAACAAAATGTAGCTCTTAGTAAATATCGTAAAAACGTAAGGCGCTCGTTACATAAGCAGGTAATCTTTTTTACTCGTCTGCCTATCTCGATACACCTCCGAGATACGCTAAGTCCTCATAAAATTTTAATTTCTACTGACCCACATTTTTACTGTCAGTGTACGTCCGTAAATCATCCTAGGGCGTGTTTGGACTTTCCTTAAACTTTTTGTGTTGATTCGACCAGGATAAGGGAGGGTCAAGTTTACGATCGTACTAGTTTTTATCGAGATTGCCCCGCGGTACGACTCATAGCTTTTGTTGGGGCGCCATTTCAAGGTGAATTATTTTATTAAAACACAAAAAGGGGAGAACAGATACGGATGCGAGATTATGTGAGAATTTAAGAGTTTTGCCCATCTGCGCGACGATCCCATTGAGATAAAATAAATAGTTTCGTTGTAATGTTTTAATCTGTAATATATATCTAGGTGGTCCTTTTCTGAGATTAAATTTGTGAGCGATACTTTATGCTTATCTAGATTACTTAACTACGCTTCTTTATTAATGGTTTAATTAGTGGAATTTCTTATAATTAGTTGATAATGAATAAACTGACAACACATAAATAGAACGTTATATAACTTTTTTTATACTACGAATAGAGTAAGGCACACGGCCCGCCCTAAAGTAAGGGTTACAGTCCTAAAAAACACTGACTAAACTAATAGTGTCGCTAGAACATCGCCCACCACATTTTTTCGGTGCATGGAGTTTTACTGATTCTACTTAATATAAAAAATAAAACTCTACAGTCGTAGTTACAGTCAATTGAAATATTGTATAAGATAATTATAAAGAGTTCAGAGGCGGCATTCTGTAATCTACCTTAAAATTCAGATCATACCGTCTATTTAAGGCTTGGCGCACGCAGCGGGCTTGTACTTTTCCCGAGAACGTGTACTTGTGAAGATCCTTACTCCGAGATGTACAAACCCAGTGTTTAAAATAAGAGGGACTAGATAAAGTGGCTTACTTGAAGAACGTGCATTTTTGTTTAGTTCCGAGCAAAAGATTTGAAAAAAGAAGCTAAGTAGGAGATGCATCTCCTACTTACTTAGCTTCTTTTTCAAATCTCGACATTACATCGACATTCATCGACATTTATCGACTTTCATCGACATTCATTAACATCGTTTATCAGATATCACAAGGATGTCTCAACTCTGACAAATGGGTAACCGATTAGTATTGAAACAGAAACAATATCTGATCACGGTCATATGCACTAAGGCCGAATATGAATCAAATGCACTTATTAGAAGGTATTTATAACAAGAAGCTCTGCGCTTAGATTATATATATACTTGCGGAGGAACGGGAGTCATGTCCCTCCAACATAAAGGGAGGATCCTCCGACCAGGCGAGGTGATCATGCCTGGCGGTCCGCGGCCCAACGAATGATGTTGGGAAGTTGTATATATACTAATCGGTGCGAGAACTCTCATAGCGCGATGCAGGATTAGTAGGTTGTAGATGTTTCTTGTTGCTGTATGTGGAAGTCGCCACATCACTCCCCTCCAAGACCGGATGTCGATATCTTGATGAGTCAGCTGATTATGCTCTATTAAGGAGCGTGCCAGGGCCAGTAGTGAGTTGTTCCGGTGAGTCGGAACTGAGTGCTGCTAGTTCCAGTGAGTTGGAACTGAATGCCGCTAGTCCCAGTGAGTCGGAGCTGAAGTCCGCTGGTCCCACTGAGTCGGGGCCGCGTGCGGTGCTGCGTGCCTGCTCCACGCACAACGCACAGGTTATAAAAATTACTAAGTCCGGCACTTAGTAATGTTTATAACGTTAATACGTATAATGTTAATTTGAATGCTATATTTGCAATAACGCGTTTCTTCGACGGTTTTGTTTTATTCCGCAACGTTTCATTAAAGTTTTAGTTTACCGTAGGGCAACTTAAATACTTGCTTAGGTCTTTTTTACACAACTTCTATTTTAGAACTCGTTTGCCGGCTGTTTCATCTTGTCGGGAAAGTTTATAGTAGTTTAGTCTTGGTAGAGGTGCCTTCTTCCAATCTCGGCTCAAGGGGCCATGCGTGGGCTGCTCTAAAAGTTTTGAAAAGCTGTTACATAAATGTACACGAAAGAATTAATACAATCATTATATTTTAAGACTCACTGATCTAAACAGAATTATCACACAAACCTACAAGTAGTTATTTCATGGTATTAAAAATGATAAATTAATGTTAACTCAGCAAAATTGTAAAATCTTCGCTGATTTTATAATATCTGTATTTCCGATAAATACCTTTAAATTGTATTAGTTACATGAACATTTCTTCTTTTTTTTTTTTAAAAAGACAACTCGCGCATTAGGAATTACTCCTGTGTCGCGGGGAACTTTACAAACATACAAACAACGGACACAAAGAACACCCAGACTCAGGTGGGAATCGAACCCATGACCTCTGGCTCAGCAGTCAGGGTCACTAACCACTAAACCAACAGGCCAGTCAAAAGCGTATTTTCGAAAGCGTATTTGCTGTGCAATCAGTAGAAAGAAGCCCTACACTGAGCCCTGCGGTACATCACACGTCATCTCTCGCCACTCAAGTCACCTTGGGAAAATTACCGCTCTCTCTCTCTGATAACTATGCCTCAACAACGCCTCATGGCGGGGTTGAAGAGCCACTTCATGATATTCGAGTGGTCTTATGGAAATCTAGGGTAAGGTGTCAAAAGCTTTGCCAATGTCTAAAGACACTCTTAGTTTCCAGCATCTCCTCATATAAGAACACTGCTACTCCACCAAAGCATTGACGTGAATTATTGTACCTACCGTTATGTTCCCCCAGAGGAAACGAAGCTGAATAAACTTCAACCAACCAATACCTAACAGTTATCATTGTCAAATTAGTCGGACCACCATTATATCGATTTGTCTCGACAATTTTAAGAATAAACCGGTTATGTTCACATTAGTACCGTGAAGGACAGATAGACACGTGACCAATTATTTATAACAAATAACTTGTTACATTTGGGCTATTGAACACTAATTTGTGTGATAAGTGGACATATTTATAGAATTATCGTAGTTTTTCAATATGCGTTTTCAATTGTAGCAGTAACATTATCATTCAAGTAGATGTTGTTCAAAAGTGGGTTAATGTCGATGTGGAAAAGGCAATATATAAAAACCGAGTCTGCGAGTCTGACTCGCGAGGGTTCCGTAAGCAAATAAACTTGTATATAGAGGGTACGTTCACCTCGAGAATCAATTCTCTAAGATTTTTGCCAGTTTTTTAAGAAAGACAAACTTAACTTTGCATTTCTAAAAATCCTCTCCCTTACAGCGAAACACGACAAAGTATAAACAAAATATTAGTTTGTGATCACAAAAAAATATTTTGTTTTGTGTGAATAGCAACAAATTAACGATTTTAGGATTTTTCCTTTGCTTGCGCTATGAGACCTTGCTTCTTAGACATCTTCATGATTCTAGGTCGATGGGAAGGTCCCTATAGGTTTTGATTTAGCTGCGAAATGTTCAAATTTGTTAAAAAGTAAGAATTAAATGGCCGTATCTTTTTATTGCGTCGACTTAGAAGCTTGATTTTTGCAGCTTCAAGAGATCACAGACATAAATATTTGATGTTAATTTAAAATTAATACCTCTAAGAATTCCTGAGGAAAAGAGTCTTGACAGACAGACAGACTGATATTTTAACAACAATTACCGACATTCGGATTTTTTCCTTTACTTGTGTTGTGAGACTTGTTTCTTACCAAATTTCATAGCTCTAGGTCAATGGGCAGTAGAAAAAGGGTCTTGTCAGATAAACAGACAGACGAACGATAAACTGATCCTAAAAGGGTTCCTTTTGTTCCTCTTGAGGAACGGAACCCTAAAAATAGTAATTTTGCTGTGGATTGCAATTCTGAATATAAACTATCAAATAATCGTAACAGTTTTTTAGAGTAATAAAAAAATACAACTATTTGAGGATAATGGGTTACTACCATCAAATAATCGTAGTATTTTTCATATTTCTAATGTGTTATTAATTTCCATATTGTGACAATCATATGATTTGTCAATTGCTCTTGTCACCGCCAGCATTCCAGTCGTACGCAAACCCAATGGCCAGACCATTAGGTTTGCGTACCAGATAGACGAAGAGACCAGATGGTATGTCGTTACTGCCGTGGGAGATGGGTAGGCCTTTCTTTCATATTGCCATTCAATGCACGTGGCAATGCTGCCAGGCATTTGGGTACGATACCAGTAGGCGACGATGCGGAGGAATTTTATGACGCATGCATGTAAATAGTCCGTATAAATATACATTTACATGCATGTGTGTTTTTTTTTATTACTTTTAATATCCTAATTTGTTTTGAAATTACTTGAATGTTTATTGTCAACTGACATAAAAGTGAAAAATAATTTTCATAAAGTGTCAATTCTAAGTAACAATGGCAGACCTTTTTTGAATGTGGTGCGCTGTTCGACAATCTTCCTGGCAAATACATCAATTGTTTGTCACAAACAAGTAAATTTGTCACCTCTATTGAAAAGCATTTCTACACACAACGGGACTTGTTTGTTAAAATCTGATAGGTAGTCAGTTTGTCACGTTTCCTACATAGGTCCCTGTTTATTATTAGGACTAATAGCCGAGCCCACCTATCGCCATAAGGAAACCCGTGCCAACAAAAGATATTAAAGTTAATAATAAGTCTAGTTGTTTGTCTGGAGCATCTTGAATGTTGTGCTTCATGAAAGAGAATATGACATTTGACATGGATAATAATATAATATAATAACTTCACACATCTTACACACGGCATCCTTAACTAGGGAATGCCTGTACTATGGTAACCAGACTGCTAATAAACATACATATATATTTCTACATACTTACATATCACTACATATTATAAAATAAAGTCCCCCGCCCCGTCTGTCTGTCTGTCTGTTCACGATAAACTGAAAAACTACTGAACGGATTTTCATGCGGTTTTCACTAATAGACAGAGTGATTCATGAGAAAGGTTTAGGTGTATAATTTGTACCCGTGCGTAGGCGGGTTGCTAGTTATGGATAAATTACACTCAGACAAAAAACAAATAATCATGCTCACCACACCATTATTTGTGCTGGGTGGGAATAGAACACACGACCTCTAGTTTAGCAGCCAAGATCACGAACCACTAGACCAATTGGCCAGTCAGAATGCTTTATAATGTATTTTAAATTATTACGATGTTTTTTCTTCTGTTTCATAAATTAATAAATGCCTAGTGAATAGCGTAGATTATAGTAGTGAATATTTTTGACCTGTTGCTCCTTAATCCATTACTAATAAAAAACCAGGTAAATAGTTTATCTAACTTTTTCGAGTTTTTCTTATACCTTCTAGTTTTCTTTTTCCGTCTGTTATATTGCTCAAACGCACACGTAATTACATGCATGAAATACCGTTTCGTCTCTTAATAATGTAAGTAATTCCTTACACGCAAAAGGAAAGAAATTGTTTTGCATTTCTCACAAGTATTTTCTCTCAGTTTCGTCTTAACGGAATTCGATATAGCAGCATCAACAAGAAAACGAAATAAAACGTACGAATACACTTGCTTTTAAGTAACACTGTTACGATACAAATATTATAGCCGTTTTCACGTGATGAGGTTACAAAAAGAGAGACTCGGGTACTAAAAATGGTTGTTTTGTTCTGTTATATTGATAAACGTAGGTATTAGTTTAGGCAGCATTAATATTGACCAATGCTTTGGAGCATGTGCTAGTATTATTAGTATAATTATGTCCTTTGCTGAATCGCTGCCAAATAATCCTATGCAATTTTCATGATGATCGGATGAACTGTACGGCAGCGCATAAAATATGAACAAACAAACATTGGTTTTTATGTAAAAGAAGATGATGTTTTGAAGGTGCCTATGACAGTGTCTGTGTAGATGTGTACCTGTGTGTCAATACTGCTTCTAAATGTAGTTTTACATTCAGGATAATGGAATAGGCATTTGTGATTTCATATTTAATTGAGTTTAATAAATTGAAATATTTAACTGCAATAAATCTGAATATGTTTAGACATGTATTAACTACTAACCCGGTTAAATAACCGTAGGTAAAACTACTTTAGACATTTTATTTCTACACCTTAAACAATAAGGAAATATTGAACCATAAATAAGATAACTCGCACCTTAGTCATCTTATATTTTTTTTTTACTTGTACTCATTAATTATTATTGGTATAAGTAGTCACTTGTAAACTATTCTTCCTCTGCTGTTCTCGGTTTTCAGACCTAGCCATAGTCATTTTAGGTTGCATATGTACGAGTATGTACGGCCATGTTCAGATAACGGGCGCTAAGATCACATTTTATAATGCGTGTTATAGTCTAGTCAACAAGTGCTTTTGTGTTGAACTTTTTTCAGCAGTCTCGGGAAATATGCTTATTCATATTTTCCCGAGACTGCTGAAAAAAGTAGAACAAAAAAGCCCATGTCCGCTAAACTAATAACAAGTATACGAATTTTCTTCAAGTCGTTTAAACGCTAACGCGCGTTTTAAACACGACAACATGTGATTTTAATAAAAGGATTCGGCAATATAAATATTATGTGATATTTTTTCACACAGCATGAGTTCTGTGATACTTTATTTCATATATTTTACACAGTACATTTTATGTATAAATAAAATATATAATACAATAAATGATCCCAAATCGCTATATAAATAAAAATCTGTATTATTTTCTGTTTTCACTTCCATTTTAGGCGAACACAGAACTCAAACAGAACTGCAACAACACGCGTTCAACCCCCGTCATCTGAACATAGTTTATTTTACATTTATTTTATTTTAAAGGTTCCTAATGAGAGATTCAACGTTTAAAAATATATGGGCATAGTGCTATAGCCAATAAATATCACTGCCATGATACACCTGCTATGATAAATAAACACAAATTTATTCTGGAGGTGCCCACATGTTTGCTTAGTTGCAAAGACTTACCATTCTTTTGCTACTTCTTTTTCGTTACATCAGTGTTGCTTCTTATTGTTAATCTATAGCTTACCTACGACGTCCAAGGAAATCTTATAATTTCTAGTAGGTGAGACGTGAAAGTCCACTCGACATCTGTAAATGGCTCGGTCCCGTGCTTGAACGTCGTACAGGTGGAGGCCTGCAGTGGGCACGTTCTGCCAGTTCGCACGCCCCATGTAAGGGTCTTCGACCCAGTGAGCCGATGGGCCTGGTACTCGGGTGTCGTAACTGCAAAAGAAATATGAAGGTTAATATAATCTATAAATGCATCAAAAGTTGTGATGTAACATGTAAACATTTTTAATTGAATCTTGAATATCACATTAATTTTGTACTCCTGACTTCTAAGAAATGATAGATGAATTGTAGCGGAGGAGTTCAATTTATTCTTGTATTTTCTATCGAATGTGCAAAAGAATAAAACTTTGGAACATTAGATTGTATTGTCTCGTTTAACAACGTTCGGTAACCATACTCATACTGCAACAATGCACATATTTCCGCTGGTAGGCTTTTGTCCCTACCCAACATAAAAAAAATTGCAATACACTATTGATGTCTAAATGTACTCTTGTGCAAGATGAAGAAGAGAGAAGAGAACTGCTCCCGTTGGAAATCAATAAACCTTTTGTAACGTAAAGTATATATTAAGCGTTTATGTTTATGTTTACCATGACAAATCAAGGCTTCAATACACATTACGGTTGTACTCTTAAATTTTAATTACAGATACTTTTGAAAAGTCGTAAAGTAGATTGTAAAGGGTTACTTAAACGACTTTATAGGCTATAATATAACGTTTAATAATTGACTATAAAAATGTAATGGCATCACATTAAATGGGTTTTAGTTATATAAAAAATAAAATTAACACTATATGAATTGCGACAGTACCTACCTAGTTTCATACTCATATATATATACCACTCATTATTCTCTCTGATCCATTGTGATAAGTTGATTCCGAAGTTGGCTTGGACTCTAGGATTCGGCAATACTTAGTATTTACACGATATTTGATGTGCCTGGTAAGACGACTGTAGCGTCGTCTCCAGCGGGACACAGGCGTAAATATAATTTCTTCAAAACATGATATAATATACTAAATATTTGCAAGTATTATAAGTAGTTGGTATCCTCTGTGTTTTAAAATCATACTCTTATCATTAAATTAAGTTTTGTACTAGCTTTCTTTAAACAAACTTTAGACTTTCAAATGTAAATCGATTCAAATTAATAGCGGCCGCTCGTTACTGGATTGTGGTGTAGACCAAAGCTAAATGGAACTAAATCGCAGAACCGTTTAGGTACGGTACCCGTATTGACCGAAGGACGGGCTTAGATAGTTTATATCATTGAACGTCAATAGTCGTATAGTATAGGATCATGGTAAGAGCAAATATACCGTGTGATTGTTCTGAATTTTGGAACGTTGAGGTATTGATTATATTGCTTGGTGCACAGGTGAATTACTTTGGTATTGATTGCATGCCTTGGTGCCTTGCTTAAACACATGGTTGGGTTAATGCCTATTCCAAATGAATTTGTACTGTATTGTAAACTTCATAGCAATTGCAATGACATCGTGCGCGTTTGCTTACGAATGCGTATTTTCTCTCTCGGAACTCAGTGTTTGTTATTATTGTATTTTTTGTTAATGTATTTAATCTGTTTTAAGTAGTGTTTTAAGTTTTTTCTTTTGATTAAAGCATTAGGTTAAATACAGAATGGTTTGGATTAAGTCAGTACACTTAAACTTATCATACTAGCGTAAGTATATTAAGTTTATTTTTGAACATGTTTGCGGAGGTTTGAGGAGGGATCTATTATTTTAAATTGAATATTACAAAAATAGGTAACAGATGAAAAAAAAAAGCAAATATGTAAAAATAATAATACTTTTATGAACGAATTTTTTAACACTTTATTATACTGGTTTAGCCTAAGATTTTTATCGTAATAGAAGTAAATAGAATATAATATATATCGGTAGTACAGGTGGCGGTGTTATTACTCTCGGCGATTCCATCAAGAGAATATTGTTTACAAAGACAAGACTACGTGCCAAACGAAAGGCGCTTTGATCTTCAGATGTAATAAGAAACATCACGTCAACGCAATGTGCCGTAACCCACAATTTAACACAAATTGATTCTGCTAAAGTTATAAATAAAAATCAACGACCTACATTTATTTTATTTTCGTAAGTAAACGCTTGAAACGCCAGAAAGTATTTTTAATAGTCCCGTTTGCTTCAATTAGAGCTGGTTTTCCAGATACATGCATAAAAAATAAATATCGCACTGTCGACGTCATCTATATTAACACGTTCAAAATCAACGAAATTTGTAATATACATAATTACAAGAATGCACGTAAAATGCAGTCTCAATATGTAGTACTGGCATTACGTAGTAAAAATGACAAATGACAGAATAGAATATAAAAAAAAACTTCAAATGAAATTGGTAGGCCAATGATGATCATGATGTAATTACCAGTGAAAGGCGGACACAGCACGGGCGTGGCTCTTATACGGCCGGTCATAGACGATGTTATGTGGTATTTCATGATGGCTCGTAAGACTCAAGTTATATATAGACCTGAGTAAAGCTGTGTCAAGGACGCAGGTGCTTGCACGTTGCCTTTTGTTTGTTCTGGCCGAAAAATATACATCTCTGATACATACGAGAAACGGCGGGAACTTGCAACTATTGCCACTCGCATTAACTTAACGTCTTGTCTTGAAATATTTTTATTACTGAATCTAAACAAGGCTTCCTAAATTCGAACCGTTTTTAAAACACAGTACAGATGGATTCGATGCGACTTCGTCCGCGTTTGAGTAGTATTTTTAATTATTTAGGCCAATTGACGATACTTCCAGACAATTTTTCATCCCCACCTTTCAACCCCTTACACCCCTTTTTTCGCATTAAAAGCCTATCTCCTTTTTCAGGCTCTAGACTGTGTACCAAATTTCATTTACATCGGTTCAGTAGTTTTGGCGTGAAAGGGCGACAGACAGATAGACAGAGTTACTTTCGCATTTATTATAGTATTAAGTATTAAGGATTATAACAAAACAAGTGAGGTGACGTTAAAACATATAGGTAAGTTTACTTGATGTTGACGATCAAGTAAAATTTGGTCCGTTTCACATAATAGGTGCTATACCAATTCCCATCAACCGGGCACTTTTTGAATCAACGATGGGAAAATTGAGAGTGTACTGAAAGGGAAATGTAGGTAAGAAGTAAAGGCAACGGAAGGGAATTGATATTGCTCATACGGATGGATTGGGGTGTGTAAGCAATAGCTCGAGCAAGTCAGTGTTACATAACTGTAGTGGGAAGTCAGTGTTACATAACTGTAGTGGGAAGTCAGTGTTACATAACTGTAGTGGGAAGTCAGTGTTACATAACTGTAGTGGGAAGTCAGTGTTACATAACTGTAGTGGGAAGTCAGTGTTACATAACTATAGTGGGAAGTCAGTGTTACATAACTGTAGTGGGAAGTCAGTGTTACATAACTGTAGTGGGAAGTCAGTGTTACATAACTGTAGTGGGAAGTCAGTGTTACATAACTGTAGTGGGAAGTCAGTGTTACATAACTGTAGTGGGAAGTCACGTCCGTGCGTTTAGTGTAATTAGTAATTACTATCGTCAAGAGTACAGTCATTAAAAGAGGTAATGTGGGCTTTAATTTGGAATCGTTCCAGCGTAATTTCCAGAAAAATTTACAATACTGCTGGAGAGTCTGGTCTTCGTGAAGGAATAAAACATAATGGATTATTGTTTTCATTATACTGTTGAACTGTACTTACTACGAATGCCAAGTTTCCGTTGGCAAGGAGCTTTGCTAGAGCTCTCCTGGCAGATTGAGTAAAAAACAGGTTAGTGACACCGCTGGTGTTACTAGTGGTAATAAGTCGTGGTAATGGCTTGCCATCAGTATTGCCATATGTTTTTTGTCACTTTGAATATACATCGAATGAAATAGAAATAAAAAAAACAAGTTGTTGAACACCAATGACAATTTGCTTACTTGAAAATCAAAAAGAGTATATGTACAAAGGAGCTTGATCGTTAAAAGCCTATATTTTATATTTCTATAAACATGTTTATAGGAATAAAAAATATAACTATTACAAAATACGGTATTATGACGTCCACAGAGGATATCCAAGTATGAAATGTATTCCATTTATTACACTGAAATTGGAGTGAGTTTTAAAGAGCGGCTTTATAGTGAAATCAACTGTGCATATATAAGGTGATATTACCCGACTCAATGACCGTTCCATTCACCCTTCAATTTATTTTGCTTGAATAAAATTATAATTATTCAATGATTAAATGTCAATAGACGAACTGTTGAAAATTCAAAGTTAATTTTAATGTGGGTAAAATTGGATTGTAAGTTTTCGAAATGTCAAGGCTGGGTATTGAGTTTTTGTAAATAATGTAAAAAATCCGTTTTTGTGACACTTTTAACCGAAACCAGTGATTTGTAGTAGAAATATACACGTGAGTAAAACCGCATTCGTTTAAAATACACATTTTATAGCAACCTAGCAACCCGCCCCGGCTTCGCACGGGTGGCAGAGACATCTTCAACAATCATCATCATATTTCAACCAATTTACACAAAACCAATCCATTTTAATAAATTATATACCTAAACCCTCCTCATGAATCGCTCTATCTATTGGTAAAACTGCATGAAAATCCGTTCAGTAGTTTTTTATTTATAGCAAACAGACAGACGCGGCGGGGGACTTTGTTTTATAGTATGTAGAGATATATTTTTATGATAACATAAAAGAACGATTTATATGCCTTTCGGTAATTTTTGTGATTCATTATTGTTAAATTTAGTCTGTAAAACCGTAAAAAGAGTTTTTTTTTCTAGAATTAGAACCGCTAACTAAAGCCAAGAACTTTTTAACTACATTATTTGGAATCGTTTTATTAAATGTATTCACTGCATATATTTACATTAGTCATTGCTTTATAATTTTGAATAATAACTCGCACCTATAGGCTGACTATATTTTTAATGCTGTTCGATTCAATACAATTGTAAATATGGTCCGAGAGTAAACTTGCGTAATCGAGTGAAGGCATAACATTCAAAGTTATTTACATACAACACGAGCTGCCTTATAAACATTCAATATAATTACACAAATGAATTTTCCCGGCCCGCTACCAATGCCAACCCACCACAAGCATATTTCGGTGAACTTTACAGGAATATTATAATTAATTGCTTCGTATATTACACTAAAACACGTACCGTGTTTTGTATTTCAGCTAGCAGTTCAGGTGACATTGCGTAGCCCTGGAGTTCATAACTTTATAATAAAATTTACGCCAGTTCTCGTGTCTTCACAGGGAATCCAAGACTTTGGGATGGCAATTATGCAAAGTCTTTAGTAGAACTTCAAGCTCTTGTGACTTACTGTCACGGTTTGCGAATTTCCTAAGCGCAAAATTAATGCAGTCTTTATCTGATTACGCAGTGTATTGAATTTAATGAACAGAGATCTAGGGTAAGTGTAACTAACCAATACTTGTACAGCAATGTTTGCTCTTAGCTTTAGAGTGTTGTGAGATAAATTTACAAAAATTGTATGTACTCTATGCTGATTATCCAGGATAATATTCATTCGATTATACCTATGTATGTATTTTTTTATATATATCTTTGGATAGTGGGTTAAGTAAGTTATATTACAAAGTTTTTTAAAAGAACTCTAATGACTTTATTACGTTGATTACTTTAAGGTTTTGGTATGCTCGTAATAAAAACTTAATTTTTCTCTTTATATCAGTGGTGTATAATGTAAATTATGTTTGCTATTCAATTTAAAAATATGTAAGTTTGTCACAGAATTGAGACGATTACATTAAGTGAACCATAATTGATTGTAATCGATTTTATACAATCACATTATTTAAGCATGTTAATTCAATTAGGAGGATTAATGTGTAGGTACCTCCACCGTACAAACATCAATAGGTTGGCATATATAGATAGGGTTGGCCACTCACAAGTGACCCCATTGATGTTACGATTTACAAAACTGTAGCCGAAAAATAATGATATTTTGATTATACACCTTTGAGTTTTTACTTGATAGGTGTACAATAATTTTCACAATACATACATAATACAAACATTTGGATGTTATAATCGACGGTTTTATCACTCACGTCGACCTTTTAAAGACAACCTTCTTACGGATATAGTCAAGTAAAATTAATGTATGAAAACTTGTCATGTGTATAAATATATATAATTATTTATAGACATATTATGTATGTGACATATTATGTATACATCTATATATTTATAGGTAAAAAGATTTCTTTACAGGCATTTATAAGCAAATATCAAGCATTTCGAAATGTAAAATTTTAAATACCTTAAGTTGGGTTCAGAAAGCTGTGTTCCCGGATCCCTCCTAATTTAGGCGCAGTACGGTACACCGTGTGATTTTAGTCGGTTCGATTCCGACACACCGCCCCACCGAAAACCCCGGTGGGGTGACGGCCCGAGGGGGTTTCCACACGCACAAAAAAAAAGGGTTCAGAAAGCTAATATATTTAATAAATATAATTGTTATAAGTTTAAAAATTATATGTATGTTATAATACATAATAATTATGTATGTTGACCTGACATAATACGGCACATAGTACAAGTTATACTGGCTTATGATGTAAAACAAAACAGTTAAAACTTAATGAATTATACTATAGGTCTAATACAAGATACTAATAGAATGAATTACTTTATGGCACAAAACGGTCATTATGATTAAAATATGTCCCTCTGCGTTACGAAATTGAATGTCTTAATTTCCAGTTCGTTACATTCCACTCTGAAGCTCTAACTCAAGGTTACGTAACGGTAAAGTTATTCTATACTATAAT
This sequence comes from Callimorpha dominula, assembly GCA_949752705.1. Taxonomy (NCBI): domain Eukaryota; kingdom Metazoa; phylum Arthropoda; class Insecta; order Lepidoptera; family Erebidae; genus Callimorpha; species Callimorpha dominula. Next base: position 4,265,439 of record OX456995.1, on the reverse strand, counting down.
GCACGTAAAGAATACGAAATTTATAAATAAAACATATCAAAACACGGTCCAAATTACTCTTTCAATGTAGATGGATCGTATAACACCTCATTTGTCAAGACTGAATGAAGGGTTACGGGTAAAATGAGGAACTTCCACTTAAATGTTCCCTTTTAGAGTGTCTTTCCATTCCATTTGATTAACGACAGTATCGACATGATATATTATTTACTGTCTTTCTGGGTTAGGTTCAGCACAATCATAAAGTTAAACGATTATATTTTGAGCTTTTATTAAAAGAAAATTAAAAAAGATCCGAGTTGAATAGTTTATTTCTAATACCTATACCTTTAAATATCACCAAAAAACGTTAGGTAGAGAATTTACGGTCCATAATTCTCTTATTTGGCTTTCTAGATTTATCATTTATCGTATTCTTTCCAACGTAAGCCTTCGTGAGTAAGTAATTAAGTAGGTACTGTTTGTTGTATACCAAACCAAACACAGAAAAAGATATGGTATACCAGACAATGGTCGGCTTTATCGACAAAGCAATGTCTTTCAGGCAATCTTTGTAGACACAGAAGGGGCCAGTTCTGATGTTAAAACATCAAAGATGAAGATTAGGTTATTTATTATCAAGTTTAGTTTAGTTTTACGATTCAAACAGCGTTTAATCGTTACTAGTATAGTTTTGAGATCCAAAACTCTTACTAAGAAATCAACAAATCAAATATGACAGAGGTACTCATCTGATTGGATTGCAATAAATATTCTATAGCTTTTCATTGAATTCTATAAACGTCAATGTAAATGCAAAACCTTTTTATGGCAGTGTTCCAGCAACAAACTATAAATTAAAAATAATATTTTTGTATGAGGTACAACCATCGAGGCACACAGCCATTTATTTCCTTATCATCCTTTGCAAGTACGGGCCAAGTGTCTACTCAACTTTGGCTACATCCACAAAATTCAGCCCACAGTTGGAATGGGTATGTCACACCCAGCAGTTGCTTCAAGTACTTGGATTGACCCGAATACATAATTAGTGTATAACTCATGATATAATAGTAGATATTTTTTTTTAACAGATGGCAACTTAGAAGGTGATAATAGAAACAAAATATAGTAACTAATATTCTATGTCTGTTTGTTTGTTACGATTTCAAGCATTAACTAATCAACCAATCATTATGAAATTTGCGTACACATAGTGTATTCACAAAAATAAATTATGTTCCCGAGAGATTGAATTAATCGACAAAATATGTAATGTATGTGTTTTGAAAATAAAATATGGTCACACATTTTTTTTAAAGTCAACTTCCTGCATTACGAATATTGAGTTGCATTACGATGTTCTGTGCGTGAAGCCCCTTCACAAACATTTAAACAACGGACACAAAGAGCACCCAGATTCGGCACAATTATTTGTCGATCACACAAATTTTTGTCCCGTGTAGGATTTGAACCAAACAACCCTCGGCGTGCCGTAGTGATGAGGTGACCACTTAAACCATTGCGCCATCCGTGCAGTCATTACTTGTTAATTGTAACCTTCTTCAGTTATGTTGAATGCTTAAGTCAGGAGCAGGTTCACGTTGTGGATACTGTACTGGGTTCGGTATAAACCCACAAACACTCTATCGCCTAAGAACGCCCTAGCCATTACCGTACCGTTTATTGATAACCAATGACGTATGTACGATGCATAGATTTTTACACAGAACACCGTTTTGTTAGTGACATCCATAGTTAATGAAAACATATGGACGTACCCACGTACAAGTTTTGATAAAGGCAAAGTTAGATAGCTGACTAATAAAGTGCTAATAAATTCTTGTCCATTTTTTCCTTATTAGTATTGTAAGCAGTATTTTATTAATATCATCATAAGAACTTGTGTTTTAATACCCGAATGTGTCACACTCCACATTACAAGCTCGACCTACTTACTCTAAATCAGTTTCGACGTTCGTTAGCACCAATAATATAATAATAATATGTAATTTTCTGTTAGTAATATATTTTCTTATTTTATGTAATATGTAGTGTTAATAATATGTAGTTAGTTTTATATTGCTTTGGCTTATGAGCTGACAGAGTCGGAATAAAGAAAATATTTTCTCCTGCTATAAGGCCCACTGTGCAGAAGTACGGTCGATCAGCAAGCGATCACACCAAGGACGGTGTCTACTGATCTAGTGGCCATGATTTTCAGGGGTTCTCTACGGCTTTTTTTGTAGGGTATACCCCTGCAATACCCTGCAATTGACTCACTTGTGACAGAACACCGTGTGGTTTTACTCGGTTGGATTCCAAAGTACTACTTTAACGTTACCTCTGGTAAATATAATGATGATGGTGGAGTCAAAGAATATTTCAAATTTACCAAAAGACAAACTCATCTTCTTCTTTTTTTAGGTATTATCAAACCGCTAAGGTCCTTCAGTTTATTCCATCTTTCTCAGTCTTGACCAGATTCTAACCACTATTACCGCCAGTCTTTTGATGTCATCATTCCAGCATATCTGTGGCCTTCGACGTTCTGTGTGATTATAAAAATCATTTAGTATATGAAGTTTATAATAAAAATAAAAAAAAATAAAAATACAGAGTGCTTAATGAGGACCACAGACTATTGTATGTTTTTATCTTTAAAATAATATTTTTTAGTTGTTGTCTGTGTTGTGGCACCATAGATAAGGCTCATGTTTTTTATTTGTTAGGTATTTTCTTGTGCACATTGACGTGACGATTTTTTGTTCTTTCTTTTTCTTTTTCTAATTTCAAAGCATTTAAGCTTATTTCAGATGTCACTATGACCGCAAGCCCTATTATTGAGTAGAAGTTAATTATTCCATGTTTGCAATACCAAAATCAACTAATGGCTCGTAAACTGACATATCTAATGGGATTGTTTCAAGTTAAATATTAGAAGCTTCTCAGCCTGCCATTATTTGCAAACGTTCGCCGCAATGTTAAATATGAACCGAACTTCCGTGCCGCGTTAATTTCACTAACTAAAGTACTAACCACATCCCCGAACAAGTTATATAAATAAACAATAGAAGCTATTAGTAGTATACGCTGATCGAAATTTTGAATTGTGTAGTCCTGTTGTGCGACTGCCTGTGTTGCCTGCTATTATGGTATATCATTAATGTAATTATGTCGTATACACGGGAATTAACGCGATATGTCTGACGTTTCAACCAGGTTGCACTGGCCTCGGTCACAGGCTGACTATATCAATGCTGAACTGGTATCCTAACTAATATTCCAAAATATAAATGCGAGTTTTTTTGATACGTACGTGAAAAGGATATGGGAACCTTTTAACCAGAAAAAAAAAAAACTGTTTTCAAGTGATTTTCCATTCAAGATTGATTTCCAAAATCACAGTGTCACTGATGCATGTTCTGCAGACTCTGCAAATCACTACAATTTTATAAAACAAAGTCCCTCACCGCGTCTGTCTGTCAACAGACAGGCAGACGCGGCGAGGGACTAAACCTTCAGTAATGTGATGTATAATGAAAATCCGTTCAGTAGTTTTTGAGTTTATCACGAACACGTGATAAACTCAAAAACTACTGAACATACATGAACATACATGACATTTTCATGTTGAAATATGATGATGATTGTTGAAGATGTCTCTGCTACCCGTGCGAAGCCGGGGTGGGTTGCTAGTATAGAATAAAAACTATAGACACAGGTACAATGACAGTGTCTAGTTAAATAATACCACGCATACAATGCGATATTGCCAGCTTTTACATAAAATGTTTATAAATAGGTGCGCGCTACTGCGCCGAACACCCCGGTGTACATGTCTTGCCTACACTACATCACTGAAGCAGAAGAGGTCGGCAAGTACATGTGCCAGAAGCTGAATTACGCGCCGAGAGCTGCAACGTCGACTTCAATGCGTTCCTTGTGCGAGTACCCAACTGTTATCTGCACCAGGTGTTAGATAAAAGCTTTTGGCCGCAAGGTGTGGTATTCCGTCGCTTCCGCGTTAAAGTACCACACAAAGACTTACTGCAGCTGAAGTGTTACTAACTTAGTTTTAAGTTATTTACTATCGTTTAACTATTATGTAACGTTTTAGTGTATATATTTAGATTAAGGTATTTATCTATCGGCGTATGCAGCCTGAATGACTATTAATATTGTTATTAATGGGCTTGTTCATTTGCAAAGTTGATTAGTACTATGACATTTTCGTCAGTGTCATTCTGATATTGAATAATATTTATAAATTTTATTACAGAAAATAACCTTATATCCAGAAAAGAAGCACTGTTCATGAGAGATAGAAAAATACTTTAACCTGGGCAAAGCCGTGAGCAAAAGCTAGTTAAATATAATATATAAACAAACATTCGTTTTAACAGAATGGTGTGCTTGGCAAGAAATCCTCAAGACCTGCCCACAACTGATGTTTTACTGCAGTGAGAGAGATCCCAAGAGACGCCCGACATCTGATTAGTAGATACAGTGAAGAAAAAGCACGGTGTCCACCGTTTCGAATTCTCTCCATCCTTCTGGGCCATCCCTAAAGGGCAGCGCACAGAAGATTTAGTTCATTAGGGATTAGTTTACACGTTTTATTTACCTTGGTATCAATTAAGAGTACAAGATTTTACAAAATATCGCCTAAATATATTTTTTACTAGTAGTTCCCGCGCGGCTTCACTCGCGTGTACATATCTATAACCCTAATTCTTTTTCCAAAATAAATTAAGCCTAAGTTACTCGTTATAACGCCAGCTATCTGCCAGTAAAAGTCCCGTGCAAATCAGTCCATCCGTTCCGACGATTAACCGGAACAAACAGACAGACAGACGGACAGACAAAAATTAAAAAATAACTTCAATTTTATTTATTTATTTATTCTCAACATCACTATCATTACCTTACCTTACCCTAATGTGACAGTGTGGTCCTTAATTACTATAACAAACAGGGTTTTTTTGTGAATTCATTCAGAGAACATTTTATTTGTCTGATGGGGTAAGTTGGGGATAAGTCTTTCAACTCACCTGACTGAAAGTGATCATGAAGACGAAGTTGGAACACGTCTAAATAAGAGAAACCTATTCACTCTACTCTTAAATTCTAAAGAAACAAGAAAGTTTCAAGTATTCAATTTCTTTTCTTCCTTCTTTTTACTACTTCACCTAATAGAAACAGGTTGTCCAATTCCTACTTTTGTCTATTAGCACTTTCTTTATTTTGTTTTCTATTAACAGTTGCAACACTAGTGGTATCTCTTGTAATTTGGCATTATTTTCACAAAATTCTGAAACGTTAAATTTACTGTTTTTATTGAATGTACATGATATTCTCTCTTACTTTACTCACGTCGTCATTCAAATTACAAATATCTATTGAAAGAGGTAACCGATTTTAATCCAATAAAGACTAATGTTACTTTAGGATATGCTTTACGATTTTTTTGGTTAATTTCGTACATAAAATCAGTTCTTTATCAGTGATACATGCTTAACCGAAACGAAAGACAGACATTTAATTTTCTAATAATGATAGCTAACCTCCTGTTGGGTGCAAATGGTTAGTTAATAGAGCCGCTCTGTATGTTAAACGGACCTGCTATGAATTACCTTCTAGTTAAAGAGTGATAGATATAATTTGTAAATTAAATAATTCAAGTAAAAATACAAATACTCAAACATAATGACAATACCGTGTACCCGGAGTCCTAAAAAAATTATTAAAAGCTTTGAAATTCCAAAGACATTAGCTGCTATTAACGGATTATAATATGGACTTATGAAAGAAAAACGATGATGTATACTTTATTGATGTATAAAATAAAATCTTCTGCTTTCTTTCCATAGTATAACCAAGCAGCAGATCCTCCAACAATTCTGAAGTTTAGCACCTCTTTGATAAGTCTTTTTGTGTGAAGCTTTCAGTCTGTGCATTTCAATTATAGCAAATTTGTGTGTAATATTATTAATAAATTGAAATATGGTACTTCTAATGAATTTATAAAATAACGTCTATGTTTTGTACCCATTTAATTAATCTCAGTCATGTAAAAATAACAAATCTACGTGAAATTTTAATCGAAATTTCAATATTTGTGAAGTAATATTTGAAAGTAACTATCTCCAATAAATATTTTTGCTCTCTAATAGTTTTGTTTGATGAACTCTATAACCGTTTTGATAGTTACTAATTGACTTGTATTTTAGTTTGAAATATTCGTGAATATAACATTTATAGCAAAATATATATCCAATCATAATCAATAATAACAAAGTTCATCAAACTGCCAAACACACAAACCAAGTCGCCAATTTGAGTTCACTTTTACCCAGTCAAACCTTAACCACTCTGTCGAAGGCAGACAGGCCTGAATAAACACTAATAATGAAACGGAATTAAATTTGGTGGACTGTTTGTATGTTTCGTTAACCGACGTTCGCAAAATTAGAGGCGCCGGTATTAGGTTTAGTTTCTCAATTTGGAATCCACAAAAGACAATTTGTAGTGTCCTCAAATATAGAAAACACTAATTTGATATTTTGGTTACACAATAATAATATTCTATTAATATTATAAACGTGAAACTTTGTAAGGATGTATTGATGTTTGTTGCTCTTTCACGCTAAAACTGCTGAATGGTATGTATTAAACGCGCGTGTTATAGCACTAGTCTGTTTGGTGATCTAAAAACACCAGTAACAGTTTCCTATTGGTTGTTCCTATTGATTGCCTGGTGGTCTAGTAGTTAATGATCCTGACTGCTGGCTGAGCCAGGGGTTGGATTCCCAGCCAGGACAAAAATTTGTCAGTGTGAGATGTGTCAAGTTATTATAATTAGGTATTATAATCAGGCCGGGCGCGGACGTGTGCTTGTAAGACAACTTAATTGCATAAAAGAATCGTCACAATCCGATTACTAGTTTCGAGAACGTGGACATACATACAAATACTTATCTACTTACAAAAATACATATATACAAAAATACACCTTATTTTTTATATTAATTGTTTGGAAGCCCTAATAGATTGCCGTATGTGAATATATTGCCGGTCCAATAATATTACATACACACGTGTCGAATTAATGATCTTCTTTTTTTTTTTTTATGGAAATTTCGTTACAAGTCATTGTATTAACATCCTTGGTATTTATTAGGTATAGTTTGGTTCGTGTCATGTTCAAATTTTCAAGTACTACTAACAGGTTGAAAAAAAATTTCTTACCAGGGTTTACATTACTATATTATGACTACACCTTTCTGTAATACATTGTGAACCGCTGTTGTCGTGTAAATACATTTTAAGTTAACATCATCCTTTAATAACTAATATCGTCATATGTACGTCGAACACACTGATTTACTAATTTTAGCATCACTACCAAGCATCAAAGTTCGTGACGTGAATATGTGATAAGGAAATTGCAAACATTCTATTTTCACAAGGGATTGGGCTGCTTCGGGTCTAGAAACCAGTGGCATAGAAAATGCGTGTCAGTGAAAAGGAAACGAGAAAGATTGTACAGTTTCCACGTTCAAATATTAGGACAGTTGTCTATATTTGTAATAATATTAAGGTAATGTTGTCTCTATTAATATTTATTTAAACTTTTTAACGAATTGTCTGTTGTATTTTAAACCAATTGTAAAATAATTATAAATAGACCAAAATTAATAAGTTTTGAAAACTTTGCAAAATGATTTCTAATGTCATATTGGAAACGTCAGTAAACAATTTTGATTTCTCGCCAAACAACTAAATGAATTAGTAGGTAAATGACATTTCAAGTACAGAACAGTTTTTTCTTTTATTAAAAAGTGTTAGTTAACGACGACTCAAAATCAGTTACTAACTTTATTGTGGAAGCCTCGTTATCAAGACTTACAGAATGCAGAAGAGGATTGAATGCTCTGTCTGAGTTCTGACTAGTTCCATAACTTGTTTAAAGACATAAACGCTTGTAATATAAATCAATAATCAATGATTTCAGAAAAAAACCACTTATGGATGGCCCGTTCACTCTACAGACCAAAGAACCGTGATGAACACAGTGCTTTGCTAATGACATGGTTCACCGTACCTCCATGCGAAAAGGAGATAGGGCAACGTATATGTGATGCTATTGGTGTCGAAACTATTTAAGATGCCGCTTACAATCATACAAAGTGCCTATTACACACTTAGTCATATAAAAAAAGTCTATGAACTGTTTTATTTTTCACTTCTCTTGTTAGATAACTCGACAAATACGAATATGAAATAAATGTTCAAATAATCTTCATTATGAAATGATATAATTTATCACATTATTATGAATGTTAATATGAATGCGCTTAGTCAAATAGTGTTTCTATGAAGACTTAAGAGTAATACATAATATATTATTTTTAGAAATGAAGAGTAAATTGTTAGATAAAGATTGTACATTTTAAATACAACCTAATTTGGCAGTGATAGAAAATGCACGGAAAGCGTGGTAGTGCACATCGCTATAAATAACTAAAGCTTTCTCATTGCGGGCAATCTGTCCGTAGGAAAAAAATGTACATCAGGGTCGTATATTGACCAGACGAGATAGAAACTGTCATTTTTAGTATAAATATTACTTATTTTTCTTTTTTTACTATCCCTTATTTATTGCCACTGTACTCAAATTCTCAAAAGGTTTGCCTCTCCTGTCTTAACATACTTTTGACACTTCGCAATATTGGCAAGTGAAATATGTTTGCGGAATGACTTCAAAATCTGAAGTTCATTTTGGAATTTCCATGTAGTGGATAAGTTCGGAAATTGTTCAAGTTTGCATTTTCGTGCTATGGAAACTTGTGTACAGCGCTCAGTTTCGAATGCTCGGCGTTGCGGTGTTGTCACAATATTTGCCGGCTGTGCCGCAATGCGCCGCGTCACACAGAAATTTTTCGTAGCTTTATGTAAAATTTAGATATGCCGCGCATGTGCAAGTAGGTCAAAGGCGAGTGTGGGACATTTTTCGGAAGCGGATTGTGGGAACTGCCACATTGTTGTACAAAAGTTGACTTCAGTTTGTTTGTCATGATGAATGTTAGAAACCCTTTTGCTTTTTCACATACGTACTTGCGGTTCACATTTCATAAGGTTTATCTTTTACCGTCACCAGCCGACAGTAAATACATGAGATATTTTTTTTTTATTTGTATCAAGTTTAAAGACATAAACGATGTTAGTTTATTTCAGGAATTTTGGAGATAGTAAACTAAGTATTGTGGTGCCACTTGGTTTTGTAACTCAGTATTAGACAGACAACCTTGGCATCTATAAATATTCACATGATATGTATTATGGAATGTTAAAATAAAATTTAGAACATAAATATAGAACGTAACCCGCAATTGGCATGTGATATTGAGATGAATCTTAAAGCAAAGAAGAGTTTAAATGAGAATCGTTTAATATTTAACATATAAATGAATATGTAAATTTACTTATTTATACTTACAATAAAACACCAAATATCATTATAGCCAGGTAGACAAAATAGGCGGCCTTAGTCTATGCATTTCATACAATGCAATTATCTAGTGTGGCGACTCCAAGTCCACCAGAAATCTACTGTACCTTACTTCATTGGTAAACGTAGGTATAATTGATAGGTAGGTGAAGACATTATCATAAGACTGTCATACAATAGCTTGAAGATCGATAAACCTGTGCACAGAGTTCAATGCTATGAAAAAAGTGTGTATGAATGTTGTGAAATACCTACATATGTTCAAATAAAGAACCGAATTCAAAAAGCAGCAAAGGATTTGACATCGATTGACTGCATTACACCGCCTAAGTCCTTAAAAGTTCAGCTGAATGGAAACGTACTGTTTTTTATAAAAAATCTAGTCCAGTCGTTCCCTCTGATATACTTTGGCACAACTTGTTCAAAGGTTTTAAAAACGTTCAACTGATATTCATTTCGGTTTTGGCACAAAACCTTTTGATACGTGAACAGAGAAGCACATTGCAAATAAAAGGAAAATGAGGAATTTTATTTAAAATAAAATATGAGGTAAAATGTATGTTGTATTGAATAATATAGTCGGCTTTTTAGTAGGAACATTTTATGATTTATACTTTATTCTATAGTAGTTTATCATAATTATAGATTTGTGGAACAACAGCTTAGCCGTTCAATGACTCATCTATTGCAGATTATATTATTGTCTATACAAATAAATAAAACTGAAGTGTCTGTTTGTAATGTTATAATAACAACATGTTACTAAATGCATCGTAATGTTTACACGGTATATTTTAAATTTTTTATCTACCTGTCTGGATGTTTGTTCTGGCTAATCTAAGGAACGGGTGGACCGATTTGCACGGGACTTTCATAGGTTGATAGATAGCTTGTGTTAGGAAGTGTTAGCAGGAGGTATGAGGAGGCTGGTGTTAGTAGGAATAACTTAAGGTACTTTTATTTTGAAAAAATAAGTAGGATTCCTCGCAAAATATATAAATATTTACACGCGAGCGAAGGCGCGCTGGGAACAGCTAGTAATAATAATTTGTTTTTTAAGCTGCAATTATCGCTCCAAGCCGTAATTGCAGCAGTTTTTGGTAGAAATAAAAACTATACGTTAATGTTACATGCTTTTGCACTAGACATCTTGAAAGTCTTTAATCAGCGGGGTATGGCGTGTTTGTTGTAATAATTCTGTTGCGCTGTAATAATACTAAATATACATAATTATCTTAATCGTATATATAGTGCAAAGCCTCTTTAACTCAAAATACTTAAATTAAAGTATACTCTAAAGGCAATTATCAAAATGTCTATTGAATTAATATTTCATGCAAGAGTATTATAAACAAATAGGTTAATATAAATAATTTAATGACAACCGAATAAATAGTAGAAACCTTAATTAATTATATACCTAATTAAAAGTAATAAATTTTGAAAATACAGCTTTACATTATTTAGAATACAAGAGAACATAGAATTAAAAAGCATTTTTTACTAGACTTAATATAAGGTAATGCGACACTAAATCTGTAACCATCCTTCCCGCAAATAAACATTCTTATTCTTATCATTTTAACAATAAGCCCCCTCTTACTCTCTCCTAACCACCCACTACTGTGCCCGACAGGGTCCACAATGATACATATTTTTAAGTTAACCATCTCCAACTACACATTGTAGAATAGGAATAAATATTAAGTATTGAGTATTGTAGTAATCTTGAGGCAATGACATCCTTATATTTTAAGTCCAAAACAAAAATAGCTAGCGTGTAGTCGACTCATAATAACTCAAGAAACTAACGACAAGCATTTTGGCTGAGTATCACTTATTTTATTTTGTTCAAGTTAGTATGCACTTTATTAAAGAAAGAAAGTCTTTATTTATTCGAGTGTCTGCAACTGTTTTATATACAGAAGTACATTCATCTATTTTGTGTTATTTGATTGAACCAATTCCTTTACTTCTGGAGATTAAAGTAGAAATTAAACTATTCGAGAACTAACGAAATAGAACGAACTTCTCAACAAACTTATTTGTATTATCCAAAATGGAGGACACATCTAGATCAGCACACCCCATTTTTTTCATCACTGTAAACACATATACCTACATTTAAATTAGCGAATGACTGATGCCTGATGTAAATTTATGCAACTGCACTGTTTTGTTCCATAGTGAAAGGTAAAAAATTGTAAGTTACCCAATTTTTTACAGAATAAAACTACATTAGTATATTACCATGATATACAACAAAACTGAAGTTATAAATGCCAGAGTTTGTTTCATTTATAACGTGTGTGTCTGTGTTTTTCAATTCTACAGGCATGTATTTCTGATATAGATAGATACAAGCATACTGGATCCAAAATATTAAACGCGGTTGAAAGCTAGTTTGTACGTAAAGTGTTTCGTAACACAAAAGTAAATTAGGCTAATGTAAAAATAAAAGAACATGGTTTTCCCAGCTCTCTATCAACTTACCCGATTAGTACAGAAATGTCATTACCGAGCACGTCAATAAAATATGTGCTAGTGACGTGTTTCCATATTCCATTTCGTTTCTAGCAATATAATGCGAACTGTGAACCGCAGCAAATAACACGATCGTAAAAGTTACTACACCGATAGAATCATAATGTTTCGTACAAGTATTTCAGACTTAAATATGATCGCCTTATGTATTTAAGAATTTAACAGGTGGTTTCAAAATTAAGGGACTTTCGCTGTCAGTAAAAAATAAGAAACAACTCATCCCCAGAATATTGGTGTATGTTGTATACAGCAATAATCTGGGCTTGGTGTTGTTCAGAAATATGACCGATTTGTGTGATTTTCGTGTGAGTAATGTGTTGGTTTTTCTATAATACTGTGAGGTTCTCGGTTAGCTTCCCATATCAGTCAAATTGTAATTGGGTTTGTCTGTACGTACATTCATAGGTAAACTACAATAGGCTTTTCGGATGAAGACGAATTGTAATTATATATAAAGTAATTAATGTAATAAATAGTCCTTAATTAACTCAACGTCAACACTCATTTATGTCCATCTTAAGGTTTCCTGTTACAAATTACTCGAGGTGATATTAGCTGTCGTGATAAATTACTGTATTATTGTTATTTAAGAAAAAATATATCCATTTATCTATTTGCAGCTGAGAAAACAATAACTCTACAGAAAGCCTATTACATATGTGTGTGCATGTGTACGTGAGAGATCCATTCACTCCATCTAAAGTCATACATCATCCTCCTGAGTTATCGGTTACCACTTAGCCACAAGCCCCTCTTAGATATCTATGTATGTTGTATCTATAGTCATACTAATACTTATATTTAAATCTAATCTTTTTTATTCACCTTCTCATGCATTAGGCATTCAGAAAAGCTTTTGCTTCATGGTGAGTTATGTGGCGCTTCTGAAGTACATTCGCCTGCAACATTAGAGCGCGCCGGTTCGATTCCCAGTCAGTGCAAAATTTATGTATCTTTTTTTTATGTATATTAGTTAGGCGGGAGAGCCATGCTTCGGCACGTATCGGCCGGCTTGACCGGAGTGATACCACGGCCTTACAGAAAACCGGCAGTGAAGCAATGCTTGCATTGCTTTCGCCGCGTGAGTGAGGTTACCGGAGGCCCTAACCCTTCCCTCTTTCCTATTCCCTTCCTTCCCCTCTCCCCTTTTCCCCTCTTCTCCCACCTTAAAGGGCGGCAACGCACTTGTGCCTCTTGAGTTACAGGTGCCCATGGGCGGCGGTAGTCATTTACCATCAGGTGACCCGTCTGCTCGTTTGCCCCCTATACTATAAAAAAAAAAAAAATTGGCACCACTGCCTCCTTAATTTGGTTGTGCATGCTGTGACTCCTTTAAAAGTTTTGCATCTTGTACCAATTACCATATTGTATTCAATTTATAAAATACATTTATAATATCATCTAGTTACAATAACTTTTAACTAATACAGACTGGTGGGGCGGAATAGATTCCTACTCGAATTGATGCCACCCGACTAGGCTAAAAGCGTCACATTACAAGAAAACACGACTAAACAACACTACTCAACAGAAGTTCATGAAAAGGGGTTGGATGGAGATCCATAGGTTTGGTAAAGTACAAGTAAAATTACCGGTCGTGCGATGAACTGCGCACCATTAATTTATACATATGTATAACTTTTAACTTATGTAGTCTATAGATTTTTACTCGACTTGATGTCGTCTAACTTAGCAAAAACCACCACCTTATAAGAAAACGCGACTGCTCTCTAGGTGGTAAGTACAAGTAATATTACTGGTCATGCGATAAATTGCGCAACGTTCATTTGTGCCGTGAATTTGTTTTATAGACAAATTTTGTCTACAATAACGCGAGTGACGCCGGTATATCATTCAGTTTATCGTACTTCCACATCCCCACCTCCTGGCCTCACTATCAAACCATCATGCATCGTTAATAAGCACAATCTGTTTCGTTAAAGGGATTACTAGTAGCCACTGAAGAGTTCCACTATCCAACTTCTGGTTCCATCATCAGATCAGCTTTAAGATGCTAAATTATATATTGGTCCCAATTCTGTTACTTCACTCGCTAAATTAAAATTCACAAAATTTTCTTCATATAAGATGTAAATCTTGTAAACTTCGAAACAAGGTCTTATTTCAAATTAAAACAAGTAGGTAACATATGTCGCTATCGAAATAAGCAATTTATTTGTCGACTAAAGTCTGGTACGCTTAAATAAACTTTAATACCACGTAGCGAGAGCCGCTATCCGTTGAACGCCATCTCTTTTGCATTGTGTTTTTAGTAAGCGTCTTCGTAGGTGTCGATTAAAATAACGTCATCTTAGTTCGTTTTGAACAAGTTTTTATACAGCATTTGAATAAAGTGTGGAAATAAAGTTGAGTATACGTTGACAGGTTTTAGTGAAATTTGGTGGCGCTGAGAAATAGATGCCAGTAACAAATAGTCCTTATTATTAAAAACACAAGGTTGATTTCATATGAAGAAATTAAGCCAGATTTTAGTTTAGTCGAGTGTACAATAGAATCGGCACCAATGTCTTCCAAACTAGATATACAAACAAAGTTTCATTTAGATACGACAATTAGAGGTAGGTTAAAACTGATTTCCAAGATTTGTTTACATAGTTACAACTGAAAATCGTGTTAAAAATATATAAATCAACAATATGCGCCGTAGTAGTAATAAAAGACAATTGTTTATATCGTATCGTTGATTTTTATATTTTAATTCTACATTGATAATACAAAGCAATTTAAAGTCAATAAAAAGCCTTACAATTGTTATTTTAAAATGAATAACTTTAGCTCTATAGCAAAAACAACTCAAGACTGACTGAAAAGTAAAGATTCAGAATTGTTATTCTGAAAAGTAACTTTACAATTTACTCTTAAGTCTGCCTTGTGAGAATTTGGATAAATAGTAATCTAGAAGTGTGTATAAAAGAAGTTGAGTCGTCACCAGTTGAAATGTTTTGTGTTTCTATAAAATTTAGAGCCTTATCTATACCTATTTCTACCAGTGGTCTTTTCTGTATTACAAAGAGCCTTTTTTTATTGTTAAGAAATAAAACCACTTTTTGTCGCTTATTTGTTTTCCTCTATAATGGATATCAGGAACTGCTTACTAAGTTAAATTTCCTATGTTGCTTGGCAGTTCTGAGTATATCATGCTCGCCTAGAAGTCCTACCGATGGTGGCGTATATGTCGGGTCGTTCGGTTCTCTTCAATATGGTTTATCTCTACGACGGCTGGCGTGTGCGTCATGCTCGTGAACGGGTGCCGTTGGTCGGGACTGGTCATCTCCGGACTGCTATTACTTAAATATGTATAGTAGTGATTAGCGCGTCTACTTATATTTTAGAATAATAGGTGTAAATAGGTGTAAATGTTACATTGTCCTCACATTTCATTTACGCTTATAAGCAATGTAACCAGAAATTTGTAAAAAACATATTGAAAAAGAGTGTCCTTGGAGTTTCTTGCCTGTTCTTCTCCATACTATCTACGTATTGGAACAGGCAACTAGCTTCACGACTGACTTAGTCTGACTGACTCCTACTCCTGACAATTTAAAAAACCTATTATTGGTTTAATTAAAATAAATGGTTTTGATTGATTGATTGACATTAAACACAAATTATGGGAAAAATCACAATAATGATTTTCTATATAAATTATCAAAAACTACACTTACTCATCTTCCAACTTTGCAATGGTGGTGTAATAGCGAGCAAAGCAATCATATTTTAGGAGTAGAGTAGTTTACTCACAAATACCTGGGATTCGAATTGCGCTCGATAAATGGCTATTGGCTTGCCCGTTGTCATTTTGAAAGCCTGTACAGAATCTGCCAGCTGCAAAATGGTCGGTCCACGAGGGATTTTAACCGATAATTTTAACTGTAACTGTATGATATTTGACTGAAAAGAATCGTTCTATATGTACGACAACAAGAAGATCAATCAGAACCCCTTCTATCATTTTACAATAAATAGGTTACTTTTAATATTTTAAAACACAATATAAACCTACCGTGGTTGAAACTGTGGCGGAAATTCTGTGCTTAAAACTATTGGTACTTTTATAAACATAAATAGAAAGATTTTCATTGATTTATATTTTAATCAGAAGCGTAGTCAAAAATAGCCTCACGATATGGGCTTACTATCGCCCTTAAGCCCACATTGACGCCTGGATATATTCTTTTAATATATTTAATATATATATTAATTATATTCGTCTTATCACACGGGCTCCTTTACCGTCAAACAGGCTTTCAGGTTTATGGTGCTACGCCCCTTCCCTTTTGTCTTAATATCTCGACTTGGCTTTTACAATTTTACAGTAAGAGCCTCAAGTTAAACCATTTTAGCAAACCTCACATTGTGAGAATTAGTAAAGTTTAAAACAATAGTGTTTTAAGAAATTTGGCTATAGATATAATGTCCAGTCCAGAAGTTAGAGCCCGGCTAAATGAGTCCGGTAATTATATTAAGGTTGCTTTTCTATTTGTATTCTGTATAACCTAGCTATCTTATTCCAAAACAGGTTTGTGAACTTATTATTGTCATAGTAGTAGGTCAAAGTTTTATATAATGGTAATTTGGGGTAGCAAACATACCATTCTAAAATGTCTATCCTCCCACACACGATAAAATATCAGCTGGTTGTCATTGTTCAGATGCGCGGAATTTTTATCTTTTATGGAAGATTTTTGATAATAATTGAGTGGTACAAAAATAGTACGTCAAGTAATGTACTTAAAATTTTGTTACGCTTCAACGGCGTATGTCATTTATTAGCGTGTAGCAAAAGTTTAGGCTCACTTAAAATGTCTGGTTGTTCAGTAGGTATTCCGTAAAACAAATATGATAGCTCGCATCCTCTTGTAAAATAGCTCAATCTTTTAGGTAGATTTCGAAGAAAAGTCTTCTTATTGGTTATGTGCTAGTTGTTGAGTTTTCAAAAAAATTCTTCACAGGAGGTCTAGTTATGATCCCTAGATCCCAAAACAACCGCCAGTTAAAAAGTTTATTTGTATATATATATGTGTATATATGGATGTACTTCAATTTTGCACGATAGAGGTCGCAATTATGCACCGATTGCTTTCAAACTTGGACGACAAATCAACAGGGCAAAAATGAAGGTTAAGTCCGTGAATGGGGGATATTCCCCCAAAGGGGGGACTGGGGGGCAGATTTTCAAAAGTTCAATTTATACATTTTTAGATAGACAGTAATCTGAACATTTTACCAATATTTTTGGCATTAATACATATTTCAAGTCGATCCTCTCGCTAACTAAATATATATTTATAGGTAATTTTAAAGCATATTGAGTTTCAAAATAATGTGTATGTAATTAATAATGCTCATATGCTTTTGCAAATACTGAATTAAAATGCGCTTTCCGCCACTTACTGAGTTTTATATTTATACTTGACTCACTTTTGCACATTCTCGGGAACAGTACTTTTTATGGATGAAATATATCCTATAATCCTTTCGCTACTTCTGGCAACGTGTATACACATCATGATGATTGGTTGAGTAGTTAAGATGTCAAACCGTAACAAATAAACACAAAAAAGAGCCATGCTTCCGCACGTATTGGCCGGCTCGACCGAAATAATACCACGGCCTCACAGAAAACCGGCAGTGAAGCAAAAAACTTTCATGAGTAGTATTCATATTAATTAAGGATATACAATTTTACTCACGTGTATATTGCGGGGATGCTCGACTAGTTTCTGACCCGATGGGGGCCCTTTATCAAGTGGTGAGATCGGTCGGTTGCAGGCGCATACATACATATACTAAAAAAAATCATAACCCTTCCTTTTGGGTTTGCCTTAGTCGAGTAAAAATAATTGGAATTTTTAATTACAGAGTCGTTTGTTCTCGGACTAAAGACTAAAGTTTTAACTTCCATTCTGTTGGTGACTTACTCAATTCATTCTCTAAAAGTGCTTGAACTTTAGTTTACTGCTAATGCACTGGATAATTGAACTTTGGGTCTAGTTTAACTGTGGAGTGAATTTTGTAGTTGAGCATATTAACTTATTAATAGTAGGTACGTTATGCTAAGGGAGTCAGTTATTATTATGTTTATAAGAGTAGTAGTTGTCATTGTTTTGTAAATTGAAGAAGCAAGAAAAACTGGACAAGTACGAGTCTGACTCGCACACCGCGGGTTCCGTAAGCAAACAAACTTGTATTTAAATAGTACGTATATCTAGGGAATTAATTCTCAAAGATTTTTGCCCGTCTTTTCCGTAAGGCAAACTTAACTTTGAAGTCCTAAAAGTACTCCCCATAGACCGATGTACGACTAAGTCACCTTTCCAACCGCAAAATAAAAGTTTGTAATAACAACAACATATTTTTATGTGATATAGCAACAAATTTATGAATTTCATTGTTTCCTTTACTTATCCTATCAGGCCTTGCTTCTTACCAAACTTCATAATTCTAGATCAATGAAAAGTACCCCATAGGGTTTGGTTTGCCTGCGAAATGTTCAAATTTGGTCAAATTTAAAGCTTAAATAACTGTATGTTTTGATTGCGCTAACTTAGAAGCTAGATTAGGTAGTATTTGGTATTAATATTTCAACATGATGCGCCTACGGTTCCTGAGAGAAAAGCTCTTGACAGACAGACAGACAGACGGACAACAAAAGTGACCCTATTGAGGAACGGAACCCTAAAAATAGCAATTTAGATCAATAGATGAAAACAAAACATATAAATAAACCACAAAGTTACAAAAAGTAATAAAATAAAATACTTCAATCAAAGATTTCTAGAATCTATACTCCCACTTATCACAAATAACGTTTTAAACTGCTTCACGCCACGTATACACAATCTATTGGGTCACTTGCAAACTTTAGTTATTCAGATAAATACTTACAAGTTATCTCCTACTATCTTTTAAACTTACGCTTTCCAATAAATATAATGATGTGAATGGAAAATAACGCGTTCACGTTTTACATACCTTAGAATTGCCTGACGGTCCGACCAGGTTGCACTGGCCGCGATCACAGGCTATCCCTTGTCGATTTTACAGTACCTGGGAGACCAAGCTTCGGTCGGTAGCTTTTTGTAACATCAGCTTTTTTTAATATTTTTTTTTTTGTAAAATTGCATTTTTAAAGGAAAATACAAAATGCAGTTGAACTATAAATGCAAAATTTGATCTCTATACAAAATTTCACCAAAATCGTCAGAGCCGTTTCCGAGATACTCGAAATATAAATACATACATACATACAAGCATACAAAGATTAGGTGTAGGAAAACCACTGTCCACAAAACAAAAATAAAACATTTCAGGGGCAAATAAAACTTATAAACAACAATACTAGGTGTTTATTGTCCGCACGGCAATGCCAGTAGCCAGAGCTACTAAAAAAAAACCCTGACCAGCAAAATTCACGCCAACTCTTTGCTCAAATTAATGCATTCAGTCGTTAAGATTATGGTCATTAAGGCAGATTACAAGTAGCACCCGCTCACCAATATAACGTAAACATAAGCCATTGCAATTGTTGCCGTTTCTGAGGTAAAGTAATTCGATTCACGAGCAACCACGGGCAAGTACATTAACGTAGAGACGTAATATAACAAGCTGACCCGTAGCTTCGTGATTTTCCTTCCTTGTACAATAATTCAAAATACTTTTATTCTGCTTCGACTTTATACTTGGAATTTTATAGCTTGTACACTCGTACATAAAATATAATTCTAACAAAACCATTAGGAGATATTGAGGTAGAATTCTCATAACCTAAAAATACAGTGCATTTATTACGAACATAAAATACACGGCATGCAATATTATTAATTTTAATTACGTTCTTATAACCTAACAAGGCCGAGGCATGCAATTCTTCGTAAACACCCGCTAATTTCGGGAATTGCTAAGTGAATTTTATACAGCTCCTGTTATCCAAGGATAATCACCCTTTATGTATTTATAGCAGTACACGCTACTCGTAACTACATGGGCTTGATCACTTTGAAACTGTTAATTTGCGTTCAGAAAACTCACTTCAGCTTACATTGCATTTTTATTAAAGTACGATTATATGCCATAGGAGACACGGTCGTGTTTAAATCAAACTTTAAAATCTTTATTAAAAACTAGCTTTTGCCCATGGCTTCACTAGCATTAATGTGGGTTTTGTCAAGCTGGACGAGTGTCCTCCAGTCTTGTGTCCGTCAATTTCCATACATACAATTCTCAACACCACATTTTGCCCATCCTTCCGCATCACATGTCCATACCATGGTAATCTGTTGTTTCTCAAATTGTCATCCAGTATCAAGCTCCCTCTGATGTATTTATGCCTCACCTTGTCTATCCTAGTCACACCACACATCCATTTTAACTCTTTTACAATTCAGCTATATTCTCTTTGTTGGCCAACATTCAGATCCGTGCAGGACGGCAGGTCTGATGATCGTCTTATAACTTGGTCTTTTTAGGTTGATAGGGAACCTGATATCGCATTCCTGTTACTATGATAGAAATATCATTGATATTTTAAAATGGAACAGAACAGTTTGCAGAAATAAGGGTCGACCTATTTAGCATGGCCCTAAAACATTCAACTAGAACGTCAGTGCTAAATCATTTTAAAGAAAAAAAACAGAGGGAACAGACAGAAACAGAGAAGAACAGAAAGAACACCTCATGTGTACACCATTGTTATAATGGAAGTATACATTACATCATACATACATAGATGTGTAGTAAATATAATGTATAGTTAACTTTTTTTAAAAGCATCATGGTCTTCAGTGCGTCTAAATTATAATTAATTGTATAAAAGCTGCATTTTTTATCTCTTACCTTGCCACCCTTGGAGGTGGAATATTTTCTTTAACTTTAAATGGATGGTTCCTTCTTTAACTTTAAATCTTGAGTAGAAAAAATATTGAAATCGGTTCACAAATAACGAAGATATCACGTAACATAGGCACAAAAAAAAGTAGAATTGAAAATCTTCTCTTTTTAAGTCGGTTAACAAAGGTTATTGAAAACAATATGTTCCAGCTATCCTTAGGTTCCAGCAACATGATTCTAAGAAAGATTGGTACTTGATTGTGTATCTACGAGTAATTATACTTATCTGTATTCTATAACTCATAGCATAACCTACGCTTAATTTGGAATAGCACTGTGTAGTATGAGTGATACAGCTCCAGTGCACAGAATATTACATTATTATTCTAATAAAAGCGATCTTTACATTTTACCAAATAGACTAAAGCAAATATTTAGTTTGAATTAGGGGAAAGGTGTACGAGAAAATCCCTTGAGTAAAGCTGATTGAATATATGAACGTGTTTTCTTAAGTAATAATATGTTACTCTTAAACACATTGCTGCATGAATGAACTAGTAACGGCGTTACGGATAATTAGTTTATTTTTAAACAAAAAAAAAATGTGTGCAGACTTTATTGAAGGTAATTTAATACAATAACTGATGTAGCACCAATAGAAAACCTATTTGACAGATTTATAAACCAACTATTAAAAAGTTCGAACTTCTGTCGCCCTTTACTTTTGTTCTCTGGCCCATACCGCTAAGGAGAAAGCACATCTTTTTACTAATCTCTTCAAAAGTAAATGCCCAACTTAGTTACCTCCGTTCAGCCCCAAAATGATACCCGTTAATATCCACCAAAAAGTTTAACTTAAATGTTTGTTGTATCTAGAATAAGACCAGCAGACTAAATGGCATTCCCGCTGTGATTCTAAAGCAGTGCGCAGCCGGTTGTCTTCTGTTCTGACAGGCCTCTATCGATTCTTACTATTTGTTACTTACCTACCTACTTAGGTATTTTATAGGATTCACTTCGGTAAATTCCAGTGTTTTTTTTTTCATATGTCTAGATTTTAGTTTTATATTACCTCGTTTATGTAATTTAATTTAAGTATTTTTACTGCCTGTACTTATTTAAAATGTTTGTTACTTACCGTGTTGTGGTCTCTAGTAATTGAGAGAACATGAGGCTAACTACATTTGTACTAGATATTTAATATTGTATCATGTATTTCTCGTTAGATATCCTATTTAAATAAATAAAATAAAGTGTGCGAAAGCTCTCTTCGAATTGTTCGAACCTTCAAATTCCTTCAGCGGACTACTAGACGCAGATAGAAGTTCCATCCTTTTGTTACGGAAGGTAATCAACGAAATTTTACCGTCCGTAAGCAAAATGAATCATTTCTTGGTCATAGAAACGCGGCATTAATGTATTGATAGCTGAATATTTCTACACCTACTTAGTAAATAATATTACTTTAAGAAATCAATATCACCAAAGCTAATAGAAAATGTTTCTTCATTGAAATTTAAATTCTATTTTATTCAATAAGAAGTAAACATGTAGCTGACAGTCAATTATGGAATAATATACACTTACGTTCTTCAACACATAAATTTCATTCCAAGTATTTATATATGAATATACAAAAGCTGACGATTTATTTAAATAATAAATGGAATAATAACTTTGTGAAGTAATTAAGTCGCTGTAGTAAACTTTGTAAGTTCAATTGTTGGAAAAGTAATCTTAAGGTAAGGTACCTGAGGATAGTAAGGCCTATGTATGGGTATAGCTGTCTATATACATATGTCCAAGTTCATTATAAGGTCTCAAAAATATTACTTATGTTCAGCTCCTATAAAATATAAACGAGAAATTGTAACTGGTACCATAAACATTACAAGTCAAACAATATTAGAAAATCCAGTAAGTTTCATTCAGTCATGATGAAATTATCCCTACTATTTTAAAATAGGTATCTAAAATTAAAAATTGAATAACAGAAGATATTAGATCATTCTTCTTCTTTTGTTTCTTATCATATCATTCACTCATGCACTGTACGATACGTATATGCTGCCAGCTATAATTCTCTACACTGCGAAGAGACCAGCTTTTGTGCAATAAAACTGTATCTTTGAAAGACCCTTTTCTTTATTTTTCTAGCAAGATGTAGTTTGCTGTATTGCTTTTTGATTTGGAAACGATTTTATAAGGTAGTTTTCTGAACACTATCCTGGGTATGAAAGTTTCAGGAAACAATCACTATCAAATACATTTTGTAATCAAACCTTCTGCTGAATAATCGGTGGCTGGAATAGCTGCGGCCCGTAGTTTCACCCGCGTAGGTCCCGATGCCGTGCATGCAGTTCATACCAAGTTTCATCGCAATCGGTTTTAGTAGTTATGGCGTAAAAGAGTAACAAACATCCATCCATCCATCCACCCAAACTTTCACATTTATAATATTAGTGGGATGAAAAAAGCAACTGGTTGGATGATGAAAGAAACATGTTTATTTTAGCCGCTAATTGTTATGCTACACTGCAATCTCATAGGTAAGTAGTACATAAGTAGGAAACAAATTGTCAGAATGCAATAAATATCATACTAAAATAGTACCTTATAATAGACCTACTGGCTGATGGTAGACTTGATAGTGTTCGTTCTTAATTTCAGTATTTGAGGTCATTGACATCAATGTCGCTCATCTGAATACATCGTGTAGTTAGACTCAAAAATGTAGTTTAAATATAAACGCAAAATGCACCCGTCTTGCCTTTTAAAGGATAACGTTATTTTATTCCGAGAACATCGAGATGGTAACAATTTTTTAACTTCCCGGATCAAAAACGAGATTGTTTTAGAGAACGTTTTAATCTGTTGTTATGTCATATATATATTTTTTTATTACACACTTATTAACAAGAATTGAAAATTGACTGTGATGGGATGTATGACCAATTTTTTTCAAGAATCGATTCCCGGGATGGACGATACTATCTACATACGTACACGTTTTTACGGCAACTTCAGTGTTCGAGTCGGACACGCACTTGTTCGGTTTTAACCGACTTCAAAAAAGGAGGAGGTTCTATGTTCCACTTGTAACATATTTTTTTTATGTAATTTTGTTCACTAATTACTTAAAGACGCCTGGACCGATTTAAAAAAATCTTAGTTTGTTTGAAAGAGTATACTTCCCAGTTGGTCCCATGGTCATCAGGTCAGGATCTGATGATGGGATCCTCGAGAAATCGAGGGAACTCTTCAAGTTTTTTAGGCACACTTGAAGCGATTTGGGTATTTTGAGGCGCATTGAAGTCGGTAATCCTTTTTTTAAAGATAATTATTGTTAATTACTTACAACTAACTTTTTGATTCAATAGCATCAAAGTGAATATTTAAGTAATCTATAAGTATTTATTTAGGTCACAAGGTAACACTTGTAAACTCCGAAAACATTTACTGCTAGATTAACCTACAAAGCCATAAATAGAGCCTCTGCGATAAAACTTGGCAGTAAAAACTCGAATCCACTTTCGGCTGCCTTTAATTGCAATATTCATGATAACAAAATTGTTGCTAAAATGCTTCAATTATTTCAATATAAAAATAACGGCTTATAAAGCTGTTTAAGTTAACTGTATATTAATATGTGAAGATAATTCTTCGAACGCATTTTAATTTTAACAATATGTGTAACAAATTTTAACAATATGTGTAACAAATTTTAACAATATGTGTAACAAATTTTAACAATATGTGTAACAAATTTCAAAATTACGTGAAAACGACTACATCAAACTACACGCGTCCAGTATATATATTAATCTGTCATGGTACGTAAGTCAAAGCTAATGACATAAACCAAAAATAAATTATGATTTATGTGCTACTCCCAGGCGATCTCTAGATACTAAGCCTTTAGATATTTTTGTATAAAAAAGTCCGAAACAGGTTAGAAGCTTTCCATCACTTAAATATATATCCACTTCATAAAAATTAACCATTCAGAGGCTTGATCACACAATTGTTATATTTAACACACACACAAAGAAAGAAACATATTTATTTTGCGCTCATACAAAGGCACAAGAGATTCAAGGAAGAGTGTTTTAACAAATATAAATAAAAAGCACCTCTGCATGAACAAAAAATAGTCGTTAACTTAGCATTGTGTTGCTTCATAAGAAGCAGCGGTGGTATTATGCTAACACCTAGAATGATATTTACGGATAGTGACCCATCGTCAAGTACGCCATCGCGAGAGAGAAATAGATAAATATCTAATATCTGATAATAGTAATGATAAGACAGCAATTTTATGTTCATATATTATATATACTAATTCAGCAGAATTTGTGAATATTTAATAAACGTGTTTGATGAAATAAAAGGTTAAAAATATATAAATGACACTTTCGTGTGGTGCAAGCATAGAAAATAAACGTTCCGGTTGCGCTAGTAGCCGTTTCATGTTTTGTAATTGGTGTAGACAATTATTATCTACAACTCATTTATAGGTAAATCGCTGTTATTTCGATTTTACATTTTACACTTCTAACCATTTGTATTTGCATTAAGATCTACTTACAACGGGTACAGATGGATTATTTTATTGCGTTTCATATTTCTAACGGTAGTGGAATGCTAATGGAAAAGGTATTAACCTCGAAATATGGATGTGGCTCGAACTCCGCCCTCTGCACTACCCATGTTAGCCCCTATCAGAACAAATTAGCCTATGTAGTTGAAAGGGTGAGTATTAGCAAAAATTTTTTTTATAGAACACTAAAAAACATGTCGCGGTCCACGTAAATTAATTAGGGACGCATAACATTTTCATGATTATTATTACAAATCCGAAAGTTTTGTTTTTAACTTTATAAAGCTATTTCAAAATGAGGATTTGTTATATAGAAGCACACAAGGTACTGTTATGAGTATATGGCAGAATAGTTCGAAAGCCTTCATAAAGAAAAATAAGATTTGTAAGTCTAATATAGTGCGTTTATAAATTTTGTTGTATATGGATACAAAGAAATCGCAAAAATCGGTGAATGTAGGTGGGACGCCCCCCAGCCAGATGGACTGACGACCTGAAGGAGGTATGGACTGGTTGTGGCATCCACGGGACCGGGTGCTATTGGGCACATTGGAAGAGGCCCATGTCCAGCAGTGGATTACAATAGGCTGATTGACCTGAATTATAATACATATAATCGTGGGAGACCCATGCTTCGGCACGTATGGGCCGGCTCGACCGGAGTGATATCACGGCCTCACAGAAAACCAGCAGTGAAGCAATGCTTACATTGTTTTTCGCCAAGTGAGTGGGGGTTACCAGAGGCCCTAACCCTTTCCTCCTCCCCCCCCTCCCCTCTTCCACTCTCCACTATTCCCACCTTAAAGGTCGGCAACGCACTTGTCACCCTTGAATTGCAGGTGCCCATGGACGGCGGTAGTCATAAATTATAATCAGGGTCACTTGCTCCTTTGCCCCCTATACCATAAAAAAAAATTATGAATTACAGTTACAAGGATTAGTTTTTTCGAAAATATATTTCTAAGAATTTCTAATAAAGACTAATCATTGGTATCTTTTATTATATATGCTTAAAACTAGTTGATGCTTGTGACTTTGCTAGCTTAGATTTTCCTTTGAGTTGCAGTTTATTAACTAAATCTTAACGATGGCGTTAACAGCAACTTTACAAAGTTTTAACGCTTTGACTTAGTTACATAGAAATCCTTAACTACACACAGAAAAGTTCAAACAAGTAAACTTACGTTTTATGATATTTATTTATATTATGTAACTGTTATCAAAGTCACGATTTAGGGACAGGCCTTGTTAGTAGTGTAATAGAAATAGAATACCTGTTAACTGCTTACTTACGTTCTGCCAACGGTTACAGTAAGTCAGAATAAGTCAGAATAAAAATACAATCGCTCAAAATCTGTCGGGTCTCATAAACTCGACATCACCAGCAAAGGGTTTCATGGCTTTTACCTGTATCACAAAAAATATAGGAAACGAAAAGCTTATAGCGAGCAAATACACAACGCGTAACGGAAATATGTGCAAAGAAAAAATATATAGAAAAGTATTTGGTTCTAAATGGCTCCGATTATAAACATTGACAATTGCTACAGCGATTATTGTATGAACACTACTCTCGATCCCCCTGTGACCGTTGCTTTGATGTATAAAGTCTGTCGATGCAAGCAATTTCATTAAACCTTACTTTCTCATATTTATTTCTCCCTTGCACGCTCTGGGTTCTCATTAACCGATGTGTAGTTTATGAGGACTAAAAGCGTATTAGATCAAAAGTTTACTCGTACAAAATAGTCTTTCTCCTAATCTGAAGTTAAGGTTTTAGGCATTGCTAAAATGTCCTCTGTATCTATTAACATTAAAAAAATCCTGTCGGACATATTTTAATCGCATTATGTCCGATAAAAAGAATAGATCTGATTACATTTGACCGATTTTCAATCTTTTGTGAATATTTATGTTCAATCTTTTATGAAAAATGTATTATAGGTTAATCTTGTATGTATTTGTTAAACGGAAAAATCCTTTATGGATTAAACCCATCCGTAGTTCGCTGTAAATATTGTCTAAAATTTTGCCAGTGGCTAAGGAAATATGCGAGATAAAGCAATCCGTTTATCCTTAGTTACTTTCATTTTATTTTTTAGCTTAGCATCGAAGTGAGTCTTCTTTCAGGAATTAAGTTGGTGGTAAGATGGTACAAGATAAAAACATTAACAACATACATATTCAAAATATATGTTGTATATCTATATTTTTTAATCTAAACAAACCTCTACAGTTGTTATGTATTCATTTAATTGATAGTTTTTTCAACTTAAACATTTACGAAAAGTTATTTCGTAAAATTAAAGATTAAGAGTATTTCTACGATTGAAATTAGATGATTGAAGAGAGGATGTAACAAAATACTTACATTTTTATCATCTTAATGCGTTACTTTTTTCTTGAATTTTTTTTATATTAAATTAGAATTTACATGCTTCCTCTGAGTTTTAGTAATGGCCTGTTCGTCTAGTGGTTAGTGACCCTGACTGCTGAGCCAGAGGTCGTTTGATTCCCACCCAAGACAAATACCTACTTGCATGATAAACATGATCATTTTTTCTGTATGTGTGTGGGCGTAGTTTATCTATAATATATATTTATTTAGAAATACATAAGTATGTTTATCTGCAGTCTTGTGATTGGCCTAGTTTGGGATCAGACGGTCGTGTGTGAGATGTTTCAAGTTCATATTATTATAAAAAAACGTAGTATATCTGTTTAGGTTTATGTAAGTGTGGCTTACTATGTATTGAGATGCCTCAGCCACAAATCGTGGTCTATTAGCTCTTAGTACCACATATATTCTACGAGTATGTTAAACTCACTAAAAGATTTAAACTTAGAAATTCAAGTAAGAAACTCCTTTCTCAAGCACTGACTTCGTAGAGTAAAAAGCACTAAATATTCTTCCAAAACCCTTACGCAGATTAAGCTGTGAACAAAAGGTATTAAATATTAATATTTACTCATAAAACGTATCAGATTTAACACCAAGATTCCCCTCAGTGTCGAGTTCATTTTATCACATCATTAAAATATTTTTTATGTTAGTGATTTTTTAAAATAAGAGAACATCTAGCTGTTTCAAGGCTTTACAAAAATGTATTACTACATGATATTATTTAAATAATTACGACTTACATGACTTTTGTCACGAACAAGGAACTTAAACAAACATTACTAAGCCTATTTTGATTTATATGAGAAGTGGTAAACTACTTTAAGATCATTACATAAAAGTAATATTAATGGATTTGGCAAAAGCTCCTAAGTCAATAACCAAGATTTTGAGGATGAAAACCTCTGACGTGAAACTCTTAACACGATTTAGCTGCATATAATGTAAGGTTAGAAACAGCGGTAGCGTACATAATTCTATTGTAAACAAAGTTTTAAACAAGATTTTGCGGGTTCACCTCTCACTCAATTTATTAAAAAAAAACATTTAGCTCGGTTAACAAGTATAACAGTGATGAACAACCCAAGTAGAGATATCATTGTAGTTGTACGAGTATATATTTTCTCCTCTTTGGTAAGCTAAAGCTTTTAAATTGAACCACCCGAAGCTTGTGTTACAACAAACATTACAAAAACATGTATCAGTATAAAAACAAACAAAATATTTTAATCGAATAACAGTCTGTGTTCAAACTTCTTAGTAAAACAAAACCAAAACGCCGTTTCATTTCCTTTCACCAGCAGCTATGTAAAGTTAACAGTCACGAACAGAAGTTACTTCATTGATTTGCGAATTTATAGTAACTTTCTTTCCTTACCGATATCAGTTTTGAGAAGTTAAAACTTTGTGCAAGGAAACCTTGTCTTACTCAGTTCAGTTATATTACCCGCTGTTATAACGATCCTTGTCTCTGCAAGTGCTATTCCGCTTTAAACTTTCTAATGTGGCTATAGACAATTTAACTATGGTATTTATTTTCTTATTTTATTTTAACTATGGGTAATTTATTTTAATAATTACTAGCGCGTGGTTTTACCCACGTAAGTCCCAATCCCGTGGACATATCAGAATAAAAGTAGCTTATGCGTTAATCCAGGTCTCCAGCTATCTACATACGAAGTTTCATTCCAATCGGTTAAGTGGTTTTTGCGTGAAAGAGTAACAAACATTCATCCATCCATCCGGATGGATAACTTTCACATTTAAAATATAAGTGGGATTAGTAATTAGTAATCTGTGACAAATTACTAGTATTCTTGGTAACTCTTCCATCTAAGTCAGTTTTGGGTGAGGTCTGAACCCGTAACCACTACATCGCAAATCCATTGCTTTACATTAATGTTCAAATAAATAGTTTCTTACAACAGTACATCCGACTTTAATGCGCCGAAATCTTTAGACTTAAATTTATTTTGTAGTTTTTTTGGCACTTGGAATATAACTTAACCACTAACCCTGCACCACCCACCATCCACCCTGGACTAAAATCAGTGTCATTATAAAAACACTAGCAAATTAATGAAATACGAGTAGTGCGCGTTTGCTGTTATTCGGGTCTTTTGCCTGTTTGCCACCATTATATTATAAAGAAACTCTAAAAATATATGTTATAAAATAAGATTATAATGTTTTATAATATAAAGGCGCCTTAAGATAGATGCACGATAAATACAGTAGGTACACAGTAGCGCATAAAATGTATTTTAATATTTTATGAAAAAAAAGTGCTCAGATTTTATGTTTACAAGATTCCACCAACTGACTTCAAAAAGGAAAAAAGGCAGCCTATTACGAATCCTGACAAAATGAAATTACAATTTTTACCTCAAACATGATAGCCGTGTCTAAAGTTAGGACAAGGACGTAAAATGTCTCATTGTAAGCTCGAAACAGAACTGAGAGTTGCCGTACAAAACTTGTATGGAAAAAAATGTTTAAATATATTTTTATAAGATGATCATTTCAATATTTAGAAAATACATTCTTGCATGATAAAATCATGATATCATCAATACAAATAAATAAAATTGTTTGTCTGTTTGTAATGTCAAAATTTTTAAGCTCATACAGTTATTTGCACAACACATATGCCTGTCTGTCTGTCAGATGTCTATCTGTCTGTTTGTTCCGGGCTAATCTCCGGAACGGGTGGACCGATATCCACGGGATTTTGACTGACAGATAGCTGGTGTTATAAGGAGTAACTTAGGCTACTTTTATTTTGGAAAAATAATTAGGGTTCCACGCAAAATATATAAATATGTATACGCGAGCGAAGCGAACTGCTGGTAATATCCAACTAATATTATAAACGTGACAGTTTGTGAGGATGTATCAATGTATGGATGTTTGTTACTCTTTCACGCAATAGCTACAGAGCCGATTGCGATGAAACTTGGTATTTAGATAGCTGGAGACCTGGATTAACACATAGGTCACTTTTTATCTCGATATTCTTACGGCATAGGAACTTACGTGGGTAAACCCGCGGGGCGTAGCTAGTATAAAAAAGTTTTTGATTCATCTCATTTATAGTACTTATTTAACAATTTATAAAAACAAACAACAGAAGCTGGATTCCAATTAGTTTTTATATAATAACTCTTTAATTATTTATAGGTCTAGATACCTCGCTTTGAAAAACCATTACTTTTGGTTCTTATTATTGGTAACTATCTTTTGCGTAATTAACCTATCCCTCGAGAATAGTACTTTTGTTCTGAACGAAAGGTTCCTTGTTTTATTTTCTGTTTCTATTCTTTTTGCATACACTTTGCCAAAGGTACATCCCTTGGCAAAGTGTATGCAAAAGTTCCCAACGATCGGTTGAGTAGTTAATTCTCAAAAGCGTAACAACAAGCGAACTCACTCATATTTAAGTAGTTGAGATTAGGATTCATGTACGCATTGTAATACCTTTACTCACGTCAACTGAATTATTTATATGAGTTTATAGGTACGCCAAAGGACAATATCGTAAACAACACAGATTCTGAAAAACTTAAGTGCGAGCATTAAAGCTTGTGATAATCAGGCAGTACAACCATCCCAGAGTTGACAGTACCTTGAAAAGATAGTTTTCTCACACTACATGTGAACAAGTTTAAAAAACGCATAGAAACCTATTTTTTATATTTCTAGTGCAGTACGGGTGAAAGTAATCATAAACAATGTTTGACCTTATTAAAGCTGTTTGCGGTAAGACTAAAAATTAAAAAAATAGACATTACACACAAACTAATTTTTTACTAGGTTTACTAGGTGTGTCGCTGTGGACCATGGTTTTATCCATGGTCCACAGCGAGAGCGCATGGGATTCCGTCTCCTCATTCTGCGAGGAGGTGATGCATACCAAAGAGGCGGAGGAGAGGGAACGGGAGAGAATTAGTACTCTCCCAACGTCCATCCGATCGATCCTTCTAAGGCATATC
This sequence comes from Callimorpha dominula, assembly GCA_949752705.1. Lineage (NCBI taxonomy): Eukaryota > Metazoa > Arthropoda > Insecta > Lepidoptera > Erebidae > Callimorpha > Callimorpha dominula. The sequence goes on along the minus strand of OX456995.1, from coordinate 4,233,559 downwards.
TCAACTCCCGACTATAGGCTTAAATTTCGTAAACCATGTGGTTTTAGTCGGTTCGAGTCCGACATAACCACGACATCGTGCAATCGGTGAAGTGGTACCTGTGGGGGTTTCCACACGTAAAAAAGGTTGAAAGTGGCAATAACCAATATATTTTACTGAAACCTTAAAAAACGGACTGTAATTAAATCAATTTAAGAACATGATCTCACACCAGATAAAAAATGTTAAGATCTTACCACTACTTTCAAATGAATTAACAAATTTTTTTAATTTCAATATGTCTTTTTTTTTTTTTTATCGTGTGGAAACCCCCACGGGTCATCACCTCACCGGCGCTGGCGGTGAAGTGGTATGTCGGAATCGAACCAACTAAAACCACACGGTGTTCCGACATAAGTGGGTCTATTGCAAGGGACTCGGGTATACCCTAGGAAGGAAGTCCCCGAGAACCCCGGCAGACCTTGGCCGCCTGTTTAATAGGCAGCCACACCAAAGTATACGGCAAAGTATACTGCTTACATAATACCGTTATCTATATAGAGCAATATATATTTTTTACAGAATAGTTTCTTTTTTTTTTTAAAGACAACTCCCGCATTAGGAATTACTCCTGTGTCCCGGGGGACTTAACAAACATATAAACAACGGACACAAAGAACACCCAGACTCGGGTAGGAAACAAACCAACGACCTATGGCATAGCAGTCAGGGTCACTAACCACTAGGCCAACAGGCCAATCAAAATACTAGTACATTTACCAATTTGGCTTTAACACTTTTTTTAAATACCTGTGTCTTATAGATTTCTATTTTTAATTTAGTTGGTAGGCAGTTGAATAGTTACACACTTTGATATCGCGCACAATGCTTTGCTATGTTTAAGAATTTAAGGTACAAAATAAATTCTCAAACTTTTTCTTTGAGTACTTTCTCTGATTAACCTTTTATCCGGAGTTTCAAAATCAGTAATGTATTTTAACAGTTGGCTAAATACAGACAGGATATAAAAACAAGGTATGGTACCGTAAGATAATACTTTATTATTTAAATAGTAAATGACTTAGTCCATACTTCACTTAAAGCATGCTTTTAACTATTACCATTGATTTAGTTTTGTAAAAATAAAGAATGATTTATTTGATAATAGCTGCGCCCCGCGGTTTCACCCGCGTAAGTCACGGTGCCTTGAAAATATCGGGATAAAAAATAGCCTATGTGTTAATCCTAGTCTCCAGCTATCTACATACCAAGTTTCATCGCAATCGCTTCAGTAGTTTTTGCGTGAAGAGTAACAAACATCCATACATCCATAAATCCTCACAAACTTTCACTTTTATAATAATAGTAGAATGTAAATATTCTTATAAAAATGAATTTATTTTTTGAGTTTTTTATTCAGTGGCCATCACTTCTTTTGATAGAGAAACGGTGGAATGAACATTTCTTCTTAAAAAAACAAGCAGTTTTCCTGTGAACAGTTCCCGCGGGATCTTGCGATCCACAGTCTTGTTTACAAAATAAGATTTTTCTTAACACAAAACATATTCTTTAGTTACAGACTCGCTTTAGACGATGGATGTAAAATAAAAGGTTTCAGAAAAAATCCTTTGTAAATCCTTCTCTAAATAATTATGACTTGACGTTATTAAGGAAATAAATCAAATTGAACAGTAAATTATGCTGTTAGATAGCTTACGAACCAACGTATAATAAGGTACTTCAATCATTAATTAGATGGTGAATTATAAATGAGAGTAACATAATATATAAAAATATTATAACATAATATTTTAAAAATGTTTTCTCTCTCATTGAATGTACCTGACTATTTTTTTTTATTTTTTGAAGTGAAAACTTCTTTAGGCACGTAGGGCACTTTTAGTATGGAAAAAAAGCACTGAACTCGCGTGACCGTCACGCTCAGTATCTATATGTATACAGATGTGTGTGTGTTCCACTTCTAACGTGCGGTCTTACGACCGACAGTTTTTATGTACTAATTTCATACGTCATACAAATCGTTTGGTGAATCTGGTAAACTATATTGACCTGGTTATGTAGACTTTTGTAGACTTTATATAACAGTAATGTCCTTCAAGTGTTGCTAATGCAGTTTCCGACCTACATCCCTGTGTACTCACCATTGTGCTAGTATTAATGAAGTTGGTAGATTTTTGCTTTTTAAGATACAGAATCACTATTCTTACCTAAAAAAGGAAGTTTTGAAATAAATGTAGGTAAGTTTTTTTTTACACTTTATTACAATTTAGTTTTTAAACGTTGGGCACTTTTGGTATGATGAAAAAACACCGTCAGTGACCGTCACGGTCAAATAAATGTGTGTACGTAAGCTATGTTTTCACTTCTGACGTACAGTCCTACGACTGACACTGACTTTTTTTTGGAAAAGAAGTAGGTAGGTACATTTGTACTAATTAATAATTTTGCTGTGACTCTAGCATTAAATACAGAACCTAAATTATCTATTCAAGAAAGGCAAAATATTTCCGTAACTTTTTCTCCTGTTTGCCAAACGATTTTCTGTTTTGTTTCTGAAAGGCTGATCAATGCAAAAATTAACTAATCGTATGTCAAATCTCTTGTCAAGTATATATTTAGTTATTGAAAGCATGATTAGGCACTTTGATTTGATCATCGGATCAGTTAACAGAGGTGCCTATTCTGTGATAAGACAGGTTGTTAGAGGATGTGCTCTATTCCAAAACATAAAACCATCGATGAAAGTTTTCTAGGTATAATCTTCTGGTGGATGCATTTAAGCAACTACCGGACTACAACTAGGGCCTCCACACTACAGATATTCCACACACGAGCACTGCTAAGAATGAAACTTCTGACCGGATCGTATGTATTTTCTAATAACTGTAATTCGAGTATGTTCAAGTAACGATAAGGTACTTTCTAACAAAATGTGGTCGTCTGTCATGAGTTCATGTGTTACTGTGGGGAAATAAAAAAATATATATATTGACAGTTTTAAAGTCTCAAATGACATGGCTTTTTCTGTATCTGTAAACACACTAAATAATAATATACTACAACAATTAATAACAATAAAATTGTCTGAGATCGTTTGGGTTTCATACCTACTCCAAATTATTTTGTTTCAGTTTTCAATAAAGACTAACTTTCATCGTTCCACAAATTTACCGCAGCAATCCGAGTAGTTCAAATACAGTGGTGTGTATGAGTGACATTCAATTTACTTCTAGTGAATGACTGGGACGACTTTGGAATATTGGGTGTTTGTAATTGAAGTCAACAACTTATTTGTATCAGACGGTATTAATATGGAAACTTGGATAGAGGTTAATACGAATATGTATCGTATCTAAACGTATCTAAGATACAATACGGTGCTTTTTCATATATATTTTTTTTTTATTTAGGATCAAAAAACAGTTACATAAATTGGTAAATCTAAGTATACATAACAAGATTTAATAATTATGAAACCAACAACGTTGACCACAGATAAAATAAAGAATGGAAAGCTATCTGAAAATAAATCTAATGTATAAAATTCTCGTGTCGCGGTGTTTGTAATTAAACTCCTCCGAAACAGCTTCACCGATTCTCATGAAATTTTGTGAGCATATTAGGTAGGTCTGAGAATCGGACAACATCTATTTTTCATCCCCCTAAATGTTAAGGGTAGTCCACCCCTAATTTTTTTTTTAATTTTTAGATAATTTTTATTTTTTTTATTGTTTTATGATTAGAAACACAGCATTAGAAAATAAATACAACCCTGAATTTTCAACTCTCTACGACCAACCCCTGTTTTTTAATAGCGATATTAGTATTTTTACTTTCATTGGTAAATTTTTTTTAAAGTATTTACCATTTACCCAGTGAAAATAGAAAGTGCAATTGTTATAATCGATTGTAATAATCGATTGCCGTCAAGTCGATGTCAAACTTTTTTTTATGGAATAGAGGGTTAACGAGCAAACGGGTCACCTAATGGTAAGAGACTACCGCCGCCCATGGGCGCCTGCAACTCGAGAGTCACAAGTGCCTTGCCGGCCTTTAAGGTGGGAGTAGGAAAGGAGGGGAGAAGGAGAGATAGGGAGGAAGATAGAGAGAGGGAAGGGTTAGGGCCACCGGTAACCTCACTCGCTTGGCGAAGTACAACAAAGCATTGCTTCACTGCCGGTTTTCTGTTAGGCCATGATATCACTCCTTTCAAGCCGGCCCATACGTGCCGAAGCATGGCTCTCCCACTGTTAAACTTTAAATATGTCAGTTAAGTTAATGAAGTACTTTGAATTAAGAAAATGAATGGTTGGTGTTTTGTTATTTTTATAGGCCGTCAATAGACCACAGCGCTCCATTTTTCTTTCAGTCATAGACCCCATCCCTACGATATGTTAGTTATTTTTAATTTGACTACCAAAATATTCAATAGAAATAATTAATATGGCAAAACAACGTGTGCCGGGTCAGCTAAAATTATATAACAATAATGCTACTAATTTAAAAACAAAACAAAAAAGGCGACAGTTTTCTACTTAGTTAAAAAGTGGTAGAAATCTCTAACGTGCTATTGAAAAAAATGTAGCTAAGGTATGAGTGATGATTTAAATATGCGTCCTAAGTACCTTCTCGACTAGATAACGTAAATAACTCTAAGTAAAAAGAAAAAAAAAGTGTTCTAAACTCAAACCAAAAACTCCTAACACCTGCAGTAAGCTATATAATTATGCTTATTTTATAAATAATATCCTGCAATATCAATATCCTCAACTTCTGCGGCGGTAGATTAAGCTTAGCTGGTGGGGTTAACAAGAATAGTAATAATGTGTGACCCACGTTACTAATAGTATTAAAAAAAATGGGTGCGTGAGAAGTTATACGTCTTTGGCATCATTAAAAAAGTATTTAAGCACAATTTTTTTCACTAATATTTACGAATAGTAAATAATATTAATCAAAATATTCAATTGAAATCACTACTGAATATAATTTATTAGTACATATATAATTCGCACTTGTATAAAACTAAAACACGTGTTGTGAATGTAGAAACTAGAAACATGTGGATAAATGTTATAAATATGAAAACAGTGATCAGAGGCGACGAGCGTGCCAACATGCGCGACTAATAGAGGTTCTATTTCTATTTTGTTGGTAGCTTTTTTCGAGACATAATGAGCGGTTTAGCGGACAACTTCTTAAACTCATAATTTTTCATAACGCGCCTAAAGAATTATACCTTCAAAAAACTAAAAAGAAATGCCCTGAAGGAAAGGCTAAAGAAACAACGAACAAACGAACAAATAAATTATTCAACCTTTTTCGAACATTTTTTACATAATCACATTCCAATATAATCGTATCGTATTAAGTAAATATTAGATGTTATATGGGGCGCCTGCTATAAAACTCTAATAGTAGTTACTATCTACAGATAAACACAACAGAAATAGCAATTACGATTTTTTTTATTCACGGACTGCTATTAATTTTGTCCTATTTAGCTTGATATTAGCAGTTCTTTGTACTATCATCCAACTCTGGTAGTGTCTTTTTTCACGACCTATTTATAAAAAGAACACCATCACAGAATGCCTTAAAAGCCCTTTTCACTAGGAAAAGAACTTGCTTTATGAATTATACAGTAGTCAGTTTTTTACTTAGTCAGAAATAATAAAATTCACTAACCTGTACACGGGATTATCATCCCTGTACCAAACAACGAGTAGCAGGCTGTCGTTGTGCATCGGTGGTCGAGTGTCACAAGGCAAATTCACTTCGCCGCCGACGATTGCTGGTACTCGAGTCACAGTAGCCGCTACAGGAGAAGTTACTACTCCTCCTGTAAAAGAAGATAATCTAAAATTAATAAAAAATATATACTTACACGTAACATGTGTTTTTACCACATATTACAAAGCAATACAATCCTATTCCGTATTTGTTTGTTATTTTCTTCCTTATAAAATTTATATTTCATTTTTATTTTATTTATTACTACCAACCCGCTCTAGCTTCGCACGGGTAGTAGAGTCATCTTCAACAATCATCATCATATTTCAACCAATTTACGCAAAAAGTTAACAAATTATACACCTAAACCTTCCTCATGAATCACTCTGTCCATTGGTGAAAACCGCATGAAAATCCGTTCAGTAGTTTTTCAGTTTATCGCGAACAGACAGACAGACGCGACGGGGGACTTTATTTTATAATATGTAGTGATTTAAAGTAAGTGAATTTATAAGTGTTTATAACTTCACTTACTTTTGCCAGCAGCTTCGCTAGCGTTAATGTAGATTTTGTAGTCCCTCGGGAACAGTTTTTTTCTGAATGAAAGGTATTCTATGTCCTTGTCTTAACCCTGATAACGTGTAGGGAATATAACATGATGATCGATTGAGTAGTTTGGTGTGAAAGCGGTACAAACGAATAACCACAAACTAACAAACTCACTAGCGCATGGCTACGTAGAACTGCTAATGCAACCGCTATTTTTCTCATACACAAACTGCACGCTCACTTATTTTCCAGTAAATATTTCATTACCATGTTAAGGTTAGAGTGACTTCTAAAAATCAGCAGTATCATCTGTTAAGCTGTCCATAATGATTCTAAGAGGGGCCAAATTATCGGCATATATATTGCTTTAAAATAATAATCTTGGATGACTATATATATATCGGTTTTCATAAAAATATTTTCTTGAGAATTTTAATCATAACTATTTAGGTTACGTTGCGTTCTAGAAAAACAACGCACAGATTTTCCACCGTACATATACCAAGAGTTTGGTTAATATCAGTAATACCGCCGGCATGTTTCGTAAAAACATTCCAGTCAAAATATCATTTTCAGGCCAACCCCAATGAAGCTCTGTGTTTATCTCCTTAAAGCTTATATGAAACAGTGTAACATTGTAAGCGCACAAAATCCTTAAACGTGAGAGGTATGTTTTCAAGTTATAGGCTTAAGCGGGTGAAAGAAAAAATAAATATAAAAACATGCTGCTAAACGATATTCAACTCTAGTATAGTGTAATATCAGTGTCATATAGTGTGGTACCAAAGCCGTGTTAAGTTTCATTACTAACAAAATAATACAAAACTTTTTTTTTTTTTACCACACAATATGTATATAATAATCATCTGTAGTTTCATTGGTTATTGTTCATAATACCCACATATTATATTAGTGTAGGAAGCGAACCACAGAAAATAACAATAGATCTAAGCATAGCTGCTTAGATTAATGATTATTAAATAGAGATTTCATGAGTAAAAATTATAGTTTAAAAATTAAATTTAATAGTGAAAAAGAGTTCCATTATTCAGCTCCTGGCTCCATCATTAGACCAAAGTTACTAATTTCAATCTGTTGGACTTGTCAAAATAAATCATATGACTGACATGTTGGTCTAGTGGTTAGTGACCCTAACTGCTAAGCCAGAGGTCGTGGGTTCGATTCCCACCCAGGGCCAAATGATTGTGTAATGAGCACGATAATTTGTTCTGTGTCTGGGTGTAATTTATCTATAATATGTATGTATTTAGTAATATATAAGTATGTTTATCAGCAGCCTGATTACCATAGTACAGGCTCTGCCTGATTTGGGATCAGACGGCCGTGTGTGAGATGTGTCAAATTATTATTATTATATGAGCCAAAACTCAAGGGTACTAGTAGCCTATGAAGAGATCCACTATTCACCTCCTGACTTCATCATAAGATTATCTCCAAGATGGCAAATTATAGTTTTGTCATTGGAAATATATACACATACAAAGTTACGTTTCGATACAACCATTTTATTAGAAGTAGGTTAATAAATGTATATATGGATATATTGTTGTCGCCACATCAAAAACTCTTATTTATATTATTAAAAATAGGGCCAAACTATAATAGATGATAAAAGAGTTCACTATTTAATAAAAATAATTTAATAGACATTATTTTGACTGGTTATACCGGTAACGCAATACTATTGGTCGATTGATAAATATTAATGAATAGTGGGATTATAAAAGGGTAGAAATAAGTGGAGATCTATTGACTTGAGTGCGAATAGAGGTACGAACAACTTGGCAGTTACTGTTAGTGATTTTCATAGTTTATATCAGTGGTTGTGAGACTGTTTCTTACATGATTACGATTATAATGATTATGATTATGAAGTTGACTTTCAATATTTGTTTACTTTGACACGACATAACACAAAATTGAAGCTGAAAAAAAACTGGGTAAAGGTATTTTAATATTTGTTAATTTCTCTACTTATACTATAATTTTTCTACATCACATCAAGGTTGACTGGTAGGGAATGCCCTGGGCATTAAGTCTTTGTACAAATTGTGCATTAAGTTTTAAACAAATAAATAAGTTTCAATTCGTGCTGATATTTTATGCCCTACTAACTTTAAAGGTGATGGATTCAAGCGCGCTTTTACTGCAGCTGCTGCTTTTTTTTCGGACAGTGTTGTTATTTTTTTCGGACAGTGTTGTTATTTTTTTCGGACAGTGTTGTTATTTTTTTCGGACAGTGTTGTTATTTTTTTCGGACAGTGTTGTTATGCTGGCTTTTAAAATCAACAAATACTTCGTTTGCTTATAAACAATTTGTAAGTAAACACATTTGAAACGCTTTCTTCCTTCTTCTCTTTACACCACAACCCACAAGGTTCAAAAACAAGAAAATGACATTTCGTAGGTATATATATATGCGTTCTGCCGAGCTAAACCGGACAATGTTGTGGTCGACACGCACACCTGCTTAACTAAAAACCTTTTTGGTATTCGGTACGGTACGGTATAAAGAAAAGGATAGTACAACCGTCAGGTAACAAAAAAACTGTTGAGCTCTTGGCGGTAATGTTAAATATTTTTTTATTAAAAGGGTGTGTGTATCCGTATAAAGCTTAAGAGACTAATACCATTTAAATCTATATAATTATTAAAATGTGAGGAGATTTCTTTGGACGCATTTTTAAGCAAATTCCGCGCACTTAGAAGTTATAAATTAAAAAATTAAGCGAACGCGGCTATATATTGACTGCACGGATGGCGTAATTGTTAACGTGATTACCTCGCCACTACACCGTGTTTGGTGTTGTTGGGTTCGATTCCCGCACAGAACAAAAATTTGTGTGATCCACAAATGGTCGTCCCGAGTCTGGGTGTTCTTTGTGTCCGTTGTTTGTATGTTTGTAAAGTCCCCCGCGATACAGGCGTCATTCCTAATTAGGGTTTTGTCTTTTTAAAAGAACTACAGAATATAATGTTGACCAGTCATGGTCCAAAAAGTCTGTACAATGACAATTCAAGTTACACTGACCAATGATGTAAAACAAAATAGTTAAAACTTAATATTCGATCTCTAGTACCTATTACTTAAGCGACGTGACGTTTGTTTGGAACCTAGTGAGACCGGAATATGTTCAATTAATTTACACAAATATTTGATTTACATAATAAATTATATCGGGGCTGAATCACGATTCACGATATTCATAAAATACGTTACATTTTTAATTATTTGATATTTCGATGAAATTACACAGATAATATATTCACGTTTGTTAGCAGGAATACTTTTTACCATTTCTTATCTTTGAATCAGTCTAAATTTAAATCATTGAAATACTGTTTTCAATAAGTGTTTTTACTTATCTGTGATAAGCAGTGCACTGCAGATTAATTTGCTCAAATTGAAGCCTCCCGATGTGAATAGTAATTATTTTTGATATTTCCTGACTGACCGAGTGGTAGGTAGTAGGATAGAGCTATATAGGGATCGGTAACTGATTGCCAAGGAGTCTGCTTATTTATCAACTCAGTCATATAAAAAAATAATATGACAATATTAACTTTAATGTACGTATACTGTATCACAGTGACGTGTATGTGCACGTGACGTGTATGTACTGTATCACAGTAACAGTCTTGATGAGTATGTTAAATGTTTAAATTATAATATAAACTTAACACAAAGGCTTTACAAAATCAGACAATCCGCTTTCCTTGGCACGGTGTCGTAGCGTCAACTTCCTGATCCGGCGTCTTGCATATTAAACATCCTAATGACGTGTGCGAGAATTTGTACTGGTATTGTTTAATAATTAAGAAATAGAAGATAATGAGATGGGAGAAGGCGCAGAAACCTTAACTGGCAAATCACCTACACCTTAAGTTCAAATGTTCAGAAGGGAATTTGTTATTATGCGTAATAAGTACTAGAGATCGCGTGGTGGTCGAATTTCAACCATGGTTTTTTCAGGGCCAGTATAAATTGAGCTGTCATTATATAGACTTACTTACCATGACAGGTAATCACATGTACTGGACGCGTGTAATTTTATTCAGCCAATTTCACGTTATTTTTAAAGTTGTAAGACATATTTGTTAATTTTTTTTATCTATCTGTATTTCTTCTATGTATAAGCTAAAGTGTTCCAAAATTCATGTTACTACGTTTGCGATTTTTTCTTAAAAAGTGGTACAAAGAATTCTCTTCGCGTATTAATATAATGATAAGTTGACAGTAACGAAATTTAGCGTAAATAATAAAAAGGTAAAATACATATACACACGCTACACGCAAAGAATCACAAAATAGTAGGTACCCAAAATCATGAGTTTATTAAAAACCTTAATTAAAAATAAGATTTTGATTTTTGGGCAACAGTCATATAACAACAAAGCAGACAATAGAACTAGGAGGAATATGCTATTATGTAATCAATCTCAATTTATTACTGCCGTTATTACGTTGGTAACTGATTGAACAATAATTTTCAATTTGATAGTAGGTACGGTGTTTATTAATTGTATTTAATCAATTTTAATATCAACATTATTCAGTTGAAAACGATACCCTTTCAATAAGCAAATGTGAGGTAGAGAGACAGGGTTGGGCGTTGGCCGATGGTACATTGGTAGTAGTGTTGATTGTAAAGTAGGTAGGTCAAGATAAATGTATACGCAATATGAAAAGAAAAAGATAAAATTGTAAGATGTTAAGCAATTCTGAAATATCTAGTGATTAGATTATTTTTAAAATCTATTATTAAAATAACTAATATGTGGATGGATATCATGCAATACAAAAAGTGAGAACTGAAAGCTTAAATCCAAGAAAAATAAACTGCATTCACGCTATTAACCAAATAAACTAACAAAGTCAATAATTATTTGCAAAATAGATCCCGTTGTAAATCACTGTTCGTTGACGATGTATTGTCTGGACAAACTACAAGGGAGCCTGTCGGCATTTATCGAGAACAGTAGCTGTATACCACTGAGAAATGTTCCACAGGCCAAGCTCTTAGACACGCAAGGTATGCTGCGTTTGCAAGTACTGAATGGATAAGATTTATCTTCTGTGTCTGTGGGTATTCCTTTCTTGTTCCAGTTTGTTACTTTAAGTAGGTATTACATTTTCGATGGATTTGTTTTTAGATGTTTGAGGGAGTGAATTTAATATAAAAATAATATCTTAATGAGTAGGAGATTTGTGTGAAATAGAAAACGAGTGAAGCCAAGACTAGTGGAAAACTTTAACTTACAAAAAATATAACCTAAAAATCGAAATGAAATTGGCGTATTTCGAGTCTGGCATGACTGCATGAGAGGGCTGCGTGCGTGAGGGCTCAGAACTGTCCCACTTTTGGTTAAGCGTACCTACCTACTTATTGAGGTTTGTTTATTTCAAAATATTAAACTTCTCCATAATTTCTTATTTAACTTAAGTTCCGCATCCACAAACATGTGTGACGGTGAAGAATTAAGCGGCAATCTGCCATATCTCGCGACATATATTTATTTTATTCACATAGCTATACTATTACGACTATTTCTTGATTACTATGAATCCTATCTCTTTTTGCTTTTTTCTTATTACTGAAAATAGAATGTATTTAAATTTAGACGTAAGTAGAAAAAACCTTCGGCTCTCTATCACTGACAGTCTGCGAGTAAAATCGTTTTGACTGACCCTAACGGACGGAACCCCGAAAAAAGATAGCCTTTGCTTCCGTTACCACACGAGGCAACGGCAGTTTGTCAAAGCCTTTGTAATACAAAGAGGTAAATTTATTTTAAAATTATTATTTTATGACACAAGGTTGCCACAACATATACAGCGTGTTTTGAGATCATATTTACCAGTTTCAATAATAATAGGTATTGTTTATGTGTTGTTCTCGTCACCGGCATGTGCTGTTACTGTTATTATTAATAATCATAATAAAACAATTAGTTTCAATTATCGTTACAACGCGGTCTATGTGATGTTTATTAATTACCACCAAAATTAGTATGTTGTTGTTCGATCGATTCGTTTGTCGTGTTACTCTGTGCATTCTTACTCTTCACAGTTCCAGCCACGTAGCTATATCTGTCGAGGTGATATGACATATTATGTCAATTTTAGCAAACACTTGCTAGGAAACTATTGGTGGATCGAGTGTTTATAGAGTAGTCTCTATATACACTCGATCCACCAATAGTGTAGTGTAGTTTATGCTGTCGTTAAGCGTGAAGCTATCCCTTTTTATAAGAAGCAGTGACAACCCTAATCTCCAAATTACACAATGCCACACAAAAGCATACTCGCAGATAAATAATTATCGTTTTATATATGTGATGTGATGGAGATTTAATAGTATTTAGGCGCCTCCTAATTTTGTACAGAAATGTTATATGATATGATGATGTTTTAAAGTAATGTCTCTGTCATATATATATATACATATATATATTTTTTAAGCAATTATTGTGACAAGCTGACTTACAGTTTGCCCGTAGAAAGCGATAACCGTAGTTAGTCTACATGTTCAGCATAACAGAGAACCTTGTAAAAACCTATTTTAAGTATGTATAATTTCGTGATATATATTACATGTTTATGCATACTGGGCTTTAAAAGCAGAAATAATAGAGTTACATCTGAATAGTGTGAATGAGATAAAGCGAAGGTCGGGTATAGTAGTTGTCTCAATTTGAGTAAATAGAAAACAATAAACTATTTGAACTGACGCCTGTTAAACTGGTCTAAACTTTTTTTTCTTTATTATAAAGAATACTAGTAACGTGGGTCACATTACTAGTGTTCATGACAGCTAAGCTAAGTGCTTGTGTTAGGAGTGGGTTCACGACGGTAGTGCACTGGGTGGGGTACGAATCCGAACTGCAAGCCTGATGCCTTAATAAAAAAAAAATGATCATCGCCAGCTTAATGCATTAATTAAAGTACCAAAAATCTTTTAACCTTTTTAAAACTTGGTAAATATACAAAAAAGCAGTGTTTTTAGAGACTAAAGAAAAAAATAAAAATCACTATGTATCTTCTATTTTCTTAATAAAATTATTTTAGTGATACATTTTTTTTTTGTGAAATATATAGTATTTATAAGCGTTTGTCTTCAACTCATCTAATGTAAAGTAACCTAACCTATGCACACCTATTCACCCATTCTACACTTGAACGTTCCAGGATAATAATTGACTACAAAAATAGACGTAGGTAGATTATGACATTCTATAAAATATATTATGATATAAGTGCTTATCATGAGGTATCAAATATTTTTGGTATTTGAATGCGTTTCGTGTTATATTTTACCGAGAAACACTGATAGTTTTTTCTCATAAAATCTACATGAATACTTTGATTATTCAAAACTTAAATTAATGTTCTACTTATAAAATTTGCTACTGTATAACAGCGTAATGTAAAACTTTACCCATTGCTGCACAAGCTAGGTGTGAATACTGTTCCTCAAACTAACACGCAGTGCACAACTTAACAAATTACTGCTATCACGCTATATGTTTTTCTAATAATGAATGTATGAACACTTATCTAATTATATTAAAGAAAAATATTTAAGACATACAACACAGACTTTTCAGCTTTTTTGTTTTTTTTGTATGTTTTTTAGTAAATATTGACGAGCTCTAATGTTAGGCATTAATAAAAAAAATAAAAACTGTTTCTGTCTCTACGAAGGGACCTTTTTTTCTAATTTTGACCTTAGGGCGACCATTGGTATATTAAATATACATAATACCTAGAATAATAAACTCAAGAGAGACTGGCCTATTGGTTAGCGACCATGACTGCTATGCTACAGTTTGTGGGTTCGATTCCCAACCTGAGTCCGGGTGTTCTTTGTGTCCGTTGTTTGTATGTTTATAAAGTCCCCTGCGACACAAGAGTCATTCCTAATGTGAGAGTTGTCTTTTTTAATAAAAAAAAAGAGACAAATTGACGTAAAACATGGAACTTACTAGCCACAAGGCGAAAGGGATTAAGAAACTCTTTAATATTAATCTATTACGTGGTTCTATCGTTCAATAAAACTTATTATACAAATAGAATATGGAACACCTAAAAAAACTCACTTTAATTGCCAAATACCTGCTTCAAACTACCCCCTACTACTGAACACATTATATTACTATTTCATTCAATTTATTAGAAATTTCATTCTATTAGAAATAGTTGTTTTACAGGAAAATGTTGTAAAATTCTTCGCATTGTATAAATCCTTAATAGAAGCTTATATTGAGCAGTCCTCTTATGGTTTAGATGATGATGACGACTAGCTGCAAGATAGGCTTTATAAAAAAAACACAAACATCCAACTACTCACAGATTTCTATCTAAAAAAAAATGATTCTTTACCCTACTTCTAAACTCAAATAATTGTAACAAGTAAGATACCTAGGTAGTGAAGTAACCAACCAGATAATCTTCAAATAATTTATACAACGTAAGGTTTACTGAAATTCAAAGTTAAAAAATAAACATAATAAAGTGAAATTCAAAAGTAAACAATATTAAAAATTTTGAGGTTTTTACTGAGAATTCTCGTGCGTCGAAATAATATTATGTTGAACATTATCCCACATATGTAAACTTGGGTTGGTGCGTGGAACATCTCGTTAATATAACAGCCGTTACTCTGACACAATAGCTATAATTGAACATCGCCCTCACATTCCGACCGACCTGCGATGTTACAATAGGGATAATAATTATCAACGTGATAAATTAATGACAATATTATAATGTGGGGTAAAGTAATTGTTACAATTTGTAATATATATCAGTAAGGATTTATTAACGGGAAATTGCATTTGAATACGTACCATTATTATTAATGATTTCATTGTTTTAATTGTATTGAGAACTGTGGTAGAGAAATGGTGTAAAAATGTTATCCTAACGAAATGAACATAATCTATTCATATGGTTTACAAAAACATCATCATGAAAGTCAGAAGCCTGCTAATAAAGGCGGTAAAAAAAGATATTTTTTTTTTAATACAAGCAATGATGTGGCAATAACTATAAATTAATTTGTTAGAACTTCTAGCCATCTCCACCCACTAATAGTCTGTTGAGTATTTGTTTAAATTAAAATAATAATCTAATATATAATTATCATAATAACAATAACTTGATACCCCACACCACCACAGACACACAATAAATAATATTAAAGTCAATGTTTATTTGTTCGTATTTTATGCGCTACTATTTATCTGATCATCATGAAATTTATCATTCACGTTGCTAGGGATACAGTAAAAGAAGGGAACGCGAGCGAAACTGCGGTCAAAAGCTAGTAGGCAAAGAAATATTAAGAAAGATTTAGCAAAGAGAGCACCCACTTACTTATTAATAATAAGAAGGGATAAATAAGGTTATCAACCACCCCTTTGACGCTGACTTTTACCATCGAATGAGCCTTGGCGGTTTCATTGAAATGTGTACCTACTGTTTATTCTTCCACTTTATTCGTCTATACTTATATCTCTTTGCTCTAAATTTCATATTATTTTACCTATTTGAAATCTTAACTTGAAGCTTTGAAACTGAAACCGTATGGCACTCATCCCAACTAGTAACTAATAAAGATTCTAAAGTTAAAGGTGTCGAGTTACCTTACGAGAGTGTTTAATCTCCTTCAATCCTTTGTGTTCGATTTCTTTGATATCCGCTCCATAAGTCACTTTGTAAACATGTACCCAACAAAGGTGAAGTTAATAATCAAGAAACAGACTCAAGGCCGTTTGGGTACGTGAGAAATATCTCAGACAATTTATCAACCACACTTGATACGTGACGCTCTCGATAACACTGAAACACGTGTATTGTATTTGGCAGTATAAATTTTGTTAGAGTTAAGAATTTGCGAATTGTATTTTAATATCCAAAGTTATAATAGCAAAATTGTTCTTAAACTTTGAACAGATTGAAAATATTAAAAGGTAAGATTTGTGTGTACGGCATTTTAAACACATGATAAATACTTTTATATTTAATTAAATTAGTAACGTGACGGAAATCCATCGCGAAAATAATTGAGGAAAACCCAAAGGGAAGTTTGTAAATCATCTTTGGTTTGCATACCCCAACGATGAGCTTAATGAATTGCCGTAGACAGGGAATGCGAACCAAAATCCGTCAACTGAAAAGCTTACGGCTTTTGTAATCTTCCGGTGATACAAAGTGATTTTGATACGTGTTTCGATCCTACACGAGATATTTAAGAGCATTCTTTGTAATAATTTTTCACTTATGTCGATAATTTCAATATACCTGCGTCACCATACTGTCGACCTCGAAGAACCTAAGCGGTAATCTGTAACTCAGAAAATTTTGTAAGCAAAAAAGTTCAGTTCCCAAAGGATTTTTAAACTGTCTTTACCATAGCACAAATGCAAACTTTTGGGCTTTTCTCATCAATCAATTGCTTGTACAGCTAACAAAATGGAATTAAGACACACCTTCGTAATAATGCCTTAAAAATAATCAAAGTAGAAATATTTTAGTTTGCGTAATAATACAGAGCTTCTTTACTATCCTCTCTTCACTCGAAAGGGTTTTCTGGACGGAAACTCAACTCTGGGTTAAGCAAGCTGGGTTTATACATGCTATTTTGCTTCCTTTATACGATACGCTATTTTTATGTACAATAAAGAATATGAACTAATGACTTATGCCGCGTTCCAATAAACAAAAAACGATTCGTTTTGCTTACGGACGGTAAAATTTTTGTTGAAAATTGAACTAAATTTTACCGTAAGTAAGCAAAACGAATCGTTTCTTGTTTATTGGAACGCGGCATTAGTTGAGAAGTTTATAAAAGTGTGGCCACTCAGTATCTATTGAAAAATACATGTCAAAGATAATAGGGACGTCGTACGACTGAAATAAATTAAATACTGTCATGATTTTATTTTGAAAACGGGTAATTTTTTTTTGTTATCACTTGTAATATTCAGAGGATTTATTCATTGACACGGTTTGATGTATGATACTGGTAGAGATATATATATATATATATAACAGCTGTGGTGTGGTAATGAAACTTTTTAATAATACCTTCGAAGAGATATATGACACACATTTCGCGTCTATTTTAATTTATCGTTGAAGTGGTTGGATATATTTCGTACTCCTGCATATTCTGTGCTGCTACAGTATACTGTTATAGGTAAGCTAAGAGCTATTTACTAATTCTGGAAATTGAATCTAAAGCCACGCGCTCGTGCGCATACCAGTGCAAAGTTATGCCCCTGTTAACATAACAACATTTTATGGTAAACTACATACATGAATTTATTTTATAATAAAGATCATTGGTTTACCAATGATCAAGCCTATAGATTTTACAGCTATATATTTTGGAAGAATTGTGTTTTCTTCTAGCTTATAACATCGTACTCACAATCACACCCAAATCACTATCAAAGACATTGCACTCCCAATAAAATCCATGTCTAGAAGGAAATCTCTTAGCCACGATGGACTCAGTACAGAGCATTTAAATTGCCCGCATTTGTCTAGAGTTTTATTTATGGCTTAAAATTTTTGTGTGGGTTATGGCCACCTACCGGACAAGTTATTGCAGACCGTGGTGGTGCAAATAGTAAAAAATAAAACAGGGGATCTCTCGGATATGACTAACCATAGGCCTACCTCACTGGCAATGGTAATATGTAAAGTGTTTAATAGCGTGCTTAATGTACAGCTAAATAAGTATGTCAAACATCACGATAACCAATTGGGGTTCAGACAGGGCATGTCTACTGAGTTAGCTGTTCTGTCTCTTAAGCACCTTCAATCCGTTTATGGAATGCATTAGATGTAAAAACTAGACGAGCTCAAACCTTAAGCTCTTTTAAAACACTTGTAAAAGAACACTAGAAAGTACACCACTTAGTGTTAGATATACTTTAAGTGGTGTACAACTCTGTCGCGTTGTGCAATAGACTGTAAATTATGTAACTTTTTTTTTTTTTTAGGAATACTAGTAACGTGGGTCACACATTACTAGTATTCTTGTTATTCTTGTTAACTTGTTAAAAATTATGTAACTCTAATAAAGTGTCTTACTAATAATTATATTTATTTCACTGTATATATGTATGTTTAATATATATATATTATATACTTTACGTACTTTCAGATAAGTCGTAAAATCATAAGCAAAGCTAGTCGTGCAACAAAGCATAGAAAGTTACCTTACAGCAACCTAAACATACAACACGCCCCAGCACTGTCAAAATGTGTGAATTCGCCTAACATAACAATACCTGTGTTTCACCTCCAAAAGCCCTGCAGAGATTAACGATTAGCAGAGTTCCCCGACATTATACACCTGCCTCTTGATGTTAGATGTAAATGAAGAACATGACATGTTTGGTGGAGCATAGATGTTACCTTGGTTACTTTAGATACAATACTCTTCACGTAACAATATCTTTTCGGAGATTTCACTCACAAAAATAGGTACTTCACAAATAGTGACCTTGAGTAGACTCGCTTTTAGAAGCCTTTAGATAAGGAATTGAAGATTGTTAGAGTACTCGGAATGCCTGGCAACAGCCAGTCCGAATTATAGATATGCGACCTTGACCTGGGAAAGTTTCCGGTTGACGGCAATAGGCTTGGCCTCTACTACTTGAGTGGGACCAAAATTTTGTTGCCAAAATGTGGGCGTTTTATACCACTATACCTATCCTTTCGAGGATACAGGAGTGAGTGTATGTATGTATATATAAGGGATTGAATACTATACTCTTTCTACTTGTTTTTTTTTCTGAAATTTTAAAAAGAAGTCAAGTAGTGATGTCCTAACATGTTTTCGATTCGATTAAAAAAAACAATCGTTTTTATTTAAGTGGAAGTTCTAATTTATTAAAAAAAAAATACAGTAAAAAGTTGATTCATGAAGCCATCAATGAATAAAAGAAAAACCGGCAGTCACCGCTATGTTGATTACATAAAAGCATAGTTGGAATCACTGACTCAACGTGTCAAAATAAACCAGATAAAATACCTGGACTTCGGTTAAAATAATCTTAAAAAAAAAATAGAATAAAGAAGTGTATTTACTCGTAAACATAATAAAAGAAATGATGATTAATATTACCGAAGATTCGTGTGATGAATCTAGTGTATAATTATCATCTTTCGTTTGTTAATTAGTTTAAGTTTCACTTTGAATTTCAACATTTTCAGGTTATTTATTATTGCAATACAACATTCAAGACTATATAAGAAAGGGTTTTTATACTGATTTTCTAATTTATACCCCAAGAAATTTTCTAAAAGTTATACCTGTATTACTAGCTCTGACCTACCCTTGACCTACCCGCAAGTAATAGCACAACACTGTACTAATAATTCTATTGAAGCATAATTTCCTGTATGATGAAAAGTACTTCCCACGTCGACAGTTTTCAATTTAACCAGAGATCTGCTAAGTTCCACATTCTACTAGAATAAATAATAAAATAAGAATTTATTGAATTGAAAATAGAAAACTGACAAAGTTTTGTTGAACTACATCCACAGAGTTTTATGTCAAATTGAACCTTAGATTTCGCATGAAATTGAATGTTTGACTGACGTTCATAAACTCTGGCGGTATTAGACCAATATCCATGAAAAGTCACTTTTATGTTTCTGAGAAAGGTTTTTAATTTAATTTTGATTCTATCACGCGTGGCTACGTGCGGATGTTAGTATTTATAAGGGTTTCATTCAGTTTTATGCAAAACTTTCGATTTTAATTTAGTAAACATATTATCATATTCTATTCACAATTTATAACACATTATCATATTAATAAAACCTTCCGACAATGTGGTATTACAGTACAAATTATTTTTTATTATGGGTGAAATTTGCCTTAGCCTTGCCTAATATCATCAATAATACTACTAAATGGTGTTCGGGGTGTGTTTCGACTATGTTTAAGGTAACACTCATTAATTTCTTTACGGCATGCGATGTACGTTGTTTGGGGAAAACGGGTAAGGATTTTTGTTTAAAGGTTTGAGGTTTATATAAAGTGTTATATTATTTTGATGTGTTGTGTGTAACGTAACAATGGTGTAATTTTTTGTAAAATAAAATTATTTATTTCATCTTCCACAAAAATAACATAAAAAAAATATTCTTAAACAGTCGGCTTCATACGTACTTTTTACGTTACTTACTACATAACTTGAGTGCCAATAGAGGTATGAAAAACATAGTAGTTACTGTTATTTAGTGATTTTGATAGTTTATAGCAATAGTGGCGAGATTGTTGCTGCCACTTAACACTTGAGTCGTATATGAATGAAAAGTCTCAGGAAGAAATGAAGACGGGCTGTCGTAACGTATTTCATCAATATTGTAAATTATTTGTACAGAGTTAAGCATTATATTGGAGAAATGTTAGGTTATGAAGAGTCCTCAAAGAAACACCTGATAAATAACCTGGTTCTCGTCTCGTTTTGTCCGTATACTGAGGCATACCGCGTGGAATTGTTTAGGCAACTTATACATATGTGCTTCACTATAGTGATACTGTAAATAAAATTACTTAGGCACCCAACTCACACGGAAGGTTGGCGTGTGTGTTGTTGTTCAACTTGATTACACACGAAGACTCTATGTGTTGTTATTAACTCAATCAATGAATTAGGTAGGTTTACTTAAATAAGTTCAATAAAATGAAATTCAGGTGGCATCCTGTTTACCTCTCGTGTAACACTAACACTATTGTACCTGAAGATCTGACTTTTAAAAAGAGTGGCCATGAGTTCCTTTGCCAGTATTCTTCTCATAAGGCCCTACGCATTTTGGAAACTGGAAGTTATAGATCGACACAAACAGGCAGTAGATTTTGGTGTTTTTCACCTAATTTACCTTGACAATCCAGTACATGCTGTGGCGTCTGTTTGTGCCGATCTATAATTTTAACTCTAGCTTCAATTTAACGTTCATAAATGTCACTTAGTGTCTTAATTGAATAAATGATTTTGAATTTGAATTTTGAATTTGAATTTGAATACTCTATTTCGCAATTCCTTACAGTCCCCTAAGCTTCGTAAGCAGCGATAGTGAATGAACAGTTATATAAATAGGGGTATAGGTATTATGTATTTGGCTTTTCAGTGCTTTGTAGCGATAATTACAACTGGTTCTCTCCCATACATAGTTATTGCAAAACTGTATTACATATACATAAATGACATGTGTGTAGATATGTTAGATGGCGCGGACTTTCCAGCACTAGACAATTCCCGATGGTATGTGATCCAGACCGGCTCGAACTATTGCTCTCCTCAATCTATCTATGTATGAAATGTCCTCATCCTTTCATTACCCCATTCCCTTCTTACCTGTCTTTCAATTTCCATATAGGTACTTAAAATTTTCCCATCTATAATTCAAAAAGTGCCCGGTACGGCAATACGCTTGGCCACTATTATCTTTCTATGCCCCTTTAGGAACCAAATATTTTTTTGGCAAAATATAGGTGTTTAATACGCCTCTGGCTACCCCGGGATACACGCGAGAGTGTATCTATGGATGTATATTAATTACTTTGTATATGTATAGTAAAATCATCGTATTTTATATTTACTTTTCAACTAATCACTATCAACATTAAAGTTTTAATTGAATTGAAATTGGTTGAATATGAAGATGGTTATGCTATCAGTAATTTTTTTTTATGGTATAGGGGCAGAAGAGCTGACGGGTCATCTGATGGTAAATGACTACCGCCGCCAAGAGTCTCAAGTGCGTTGCCGCCCTTTAAGGTGGGAATAGGGGAAGAGGGGTAGAGGGGGAAGAGCGGGAAGATGAGAGGGGAATTAGAGGGGAGGAGAGAGGGAGGGGAAGAATGGGAATAGAGGAGAGGGAAGGTTTAGGGTTAGGGTCACAGCACAAGTAAAGAAAAAAATCCGAAAGTTGTTAATTTGTTGTTATATCACATAAGAAAAATAGTTTTTGGGATTAACTAATATCTTGCGGTATGAAAGTTGACTTTGTCGTACATTGATGTATGGGAGAGTAGTTGTAGAACCTCAAAGATAAGTTTGTCTTACGGAAAAGACGGGTAAAAATTTTTGACAATTGATTCCCGAGATCGACGTACTACCTACAAACAAGTTTGTTTGCTTACGGAACCCTCAGTGCTCGAGTTCCTTGTCTGGTTTTTATTTTTATATAATTTGGCAGTTATAAGGAAAAATAACCAGAAAAAATCCCTTATTGGTATACATATTATTTTAAATCAATCTTTGCTATGACCTTCCATCATGATTAACCAACGCCGTATTTATCAAAGTACAAATAAATAAAAACAAGTATGGATAGTTACAAAAACTTTGCATTCAACAGAGTATTTACTACGATCTCATCAGTGCACTCTACTCGTGACATGATCGATGCAATGTACCTGTATCACAACGGAGTTGGGACCCTTGAGGTTTGCCCTATAAAGACTAAGCGTCGAGGCCCGAGTGAATGGCGGCAGAGCGGTAGCGGGGCAATTATTTGCATCACGGGCTACTTCAGTAGCCCGTGATGCAATTAAATTGACAGTGTGATAATTGTGCTCAATAATATTTAAACGGATGACTGGTGTGTTATATTTACTTTGAAACAGGACTTTTGTACAGGAAATCAAATTGACTTTCGACTAAACGCGTTTACAAATACTTAATTTCATAAATGATTTTGTGCATTTGTGCATGAAATACAGATAAAGTTATTCTGGATTCTTATGTCAGTTAAAATAATAATGTGATTCGAACTTAATAATTGGTTTGTATATTTAATGAGACCATTTTGGCTTTTGATCTATAATATAGTTTATATAACAAGTTCGTCTTGTTCTTTAGTAATAATATATTAATAATAATAATGTAATAATGTATTAAAGTAGTTTAATTTAAAATAAAAAAATAGGTTTGAATTTAAAATATGTAAATTTATTAAAACAGAAAGAAAACGCATTTGAAAATACAAATTTGCTTCTAAAAGTACTTGTGTATTTAGCGGTCTATTTGTGGCTCAACCTTTTATTTTATTTTTTTAAACAAAAGTTCAAGTAAAATAGTAAAATTATTTTATCAAAACAACTTCCAAACTCGAAAGGGGACACTGTCCTTTATGGTGCAGGCAAGGTTACAAACATACAAATAACAAAAACATACCCTTTCTCAGAATGATGATCTGTAAATCACTCAAATAATTTTCCTTCGCTCTGCAGGGAAAATAGTCATCAAAAACGTTAACATTTAAAAAAATGGTAAACAAATATTGAGATATATAGTTTATACAATTTTATAAACTATAATTATGAGTAAATTATAACTTGTTTGTCGTTGTACAATATTCAACATAAGTACCGTTCTAACAATCGTTTACTACGATAATACAGATACAAATCCAATATAAATATAATAAGAAAATGACAATGTAAACATGAATTCTTAATATTATGTACACCATTTTAATTGAACTCAAGTGTGACATTGAGTACCTATTCGATTAACAATAAACCCAGGTTCCTGAAGGTTCAATCAAACGTTGAATCAGGATAATTTCAATCCTTTGAGAAACGTATTTCCTAAAAATTATAGTGCATTAATCTCAAAGGTTCCAGCTGTGTTTATTCTTAATTTAATTATTATAAAACTTATTAATATACACATTTGAGAAAATAATGATTGAATTGGCTCTAAAGAAAATTGGCAACAATTCAGTAATTGTAAATACCAAAGGAACTATTGTGATTGCCCGAAGACTTATTAATTTCGTTTGTTTTAATTCTTAAAACGACGTGATCCCCATATAACTCTTAAAACGGCGCGAGAAACTATATACAGAGTAACTGGTAACGTTGAACATGTCCGTTTAGAATGGCCTGGGTAGGTCATGTTCTGTTGTTAGACTGTTAAATAAATATAATAAATAAAAAATAAAAATATATGTTGTTCAATATGAGGACTGAGGACTCAAAGATGATGACTAAAATTCGTACAGAATAAATTTACCTCTTTGTTTTAGCGAATATGATTTGACATTTCCTTTATATTAATTCACTTTACATATTTATAAAGACAAACAATGCTATTTATATTTATCGATCTTTTGAATTACTGAACATGACTTCTCACAAATTCCAAGTTATGCACAATTAAGTATGTAAGCGGCTACTTGGCTCTAATTGACTCATTAGCTAGTTAACTAATGAGTTTCCCGTGACCTGGTTTGCTTAATCTGACTGAAGCAATTTGCCAGTGATGCTAAATTTACTTCTTATTTCCATTTAGTTTTTAAAACTTAATTTTTACGATTTTTTAGAACGTTGTTCTGGAGATGAGTTAGTGTTTTGTTTATGGAAGTGAAACCACTGGTGTTGTTCATGTTCACGTGGACTGATAACCGCTTACCATCAAACGGGACCTGGGATTCTATCGTATATGAGTTGTGAGTAAAATTGTGGTTCAGTATGTATTTTTTATGATTAAATGGCTAAGATTAATTAATTATTATGGCCTTTTTAACAAGGCCTTTAAAATTAGACCTTCCCTTCCATAGGCACACTTGCCAAAGCAATAGTAATTGACCCCACTGTATCATTTGACCTTTTCTTGAAAATAACAACATAAAATTTTCTGTCAAACCATCAGATTTATTTTTGACGATTTGTATTTAGTAACGAAACTTCCACTTACAAATGATGTTCCTTTTCTTGATATAGTTTCGAGACGATCACTTAAAACTTATATTAGACGTAAGTTACGTCAATCACTTTATTTAATGCTCCAAATATATATATATTTTTTTTGAGAAAGCATAATAAAGGATCAAATTCCCTGAAACATTTGACCGTAACACAAAATTAATGAGAGCGATAAAACTACCCTTTAGCCAGGACTGACCTGAAACTGCTAAAGCGAAACCTTGTCTTTGAACACCTGAGCACAGACATGCGCCAGTCAGCAAAATAAAACGTAAAAAGACTCACTTTATTCTGAAACTATCAAAGAGTAGCTATGTATTTGTATCTGAGAGATGTTACTTTTCTGTTTCTTAAGGCTTTCGGTTTAAACTTCAATGAATTTCGTTTATTAAGTCTTATATATAAAAATAAAATCATTAACATGTTTTTTTTTTATTGGAGTTTACTCCTTAAGAATCGATTTGCATATAAGGCGCCCGGTATGGAAAAAATATGAAGAGTAAAATTTAGTGATCGGAGGGCAGCGTAACGCTTTAACGCTTTGTTGTGCTTTTTATGCTTTATTGGAGTTTACTCCTTATTCTCGACGCATGTAAGTAGATATGTGTGTACCTTTATGTTATATATATGTGTAAATATATACAGAATATATAGAGGGAGGGAGGGAGGGAGGGAGAGAGAGAAATAGAGAGAGAGAGAGACAGAGAGAGAGAGAGACTCCAGTAAATTGTAAACTCCAGTCGTGCGTCGGAGCTGACACACACATTTTTTCTTTAAAACTGATGTATTTAAGAAATAAACATCCATTTTTTGTGCATCCGAATAATGGCCTCAAATAGCTACAAAAATCCATTAATGTATCTTTTGTCATGAAATATTATATTTTAGACGTAATGCAATTTCTCTTTTCTTTAATGCCACAATGTTTATACTGGTGATAAGAAAGGCTTAAACAAAGGCAGTAGACCTCTATAACGACTACAGTATTAATATAACCCATAACTAATATGCACATATTATAACGGCTTCTATAACAACTTTTACGTTCATCGTTTGCATAATCCAAACATCCTTAAACGTGGCTACTCAAACAAAACCCATTCTCACTGATACTACAAACGATAATTAGCTTCATTGATCGCCCTTTGTCCGCATAGTAAACTACAACCACATAACTAAGCCAAACTTCATACGGCTATAGCTTGTTAGCGATTGCTGGCGCGTAGGGGTACTACAGAGTATCACTAACATCGAAGTCTATCCTCAAATACCTATGCAAATTCCTGCTACCGATACGGATGTTGTTCCGCCGCAATGTTCGGTGTGTCGAAATACTATGATTTAGTCTGTGCAATGGGTAAGAAATACCAAAACATCTATTCAGAACAATTGTACTTGGGTATCTATAAAAAAAAATTAAATCCTTACCGCGGAGGCTTAATCTTAGAATTTCTAAATTAATAACGTAGTGGCTGATTAGGTACTAAGAACTGTGGTTTAACGTGTGGAAACCTCTGAGTATCTTCAACAACACACAACAATACAACGGCACAACTCCAAGTCCTGGCAATCGTTTTTGAAAACTTCGTCTTCACAAACAAACGTGAAAACCGAGCACACTGCCTTCTCCGATTGGGTAAAATACCTTTATTTCGAAGTTGTCTCCTGGCAGCTCTTTATAGATCCCATTCCTGTTCGTTTCGGTCAAGTTTACGGCTTGATCGTGCCAAGTTCAGTCTGTCCCCTCGCCGTTTCTTCATTGGACTCTTAACTACAGAGAAATAACAAAGACTGGCCTATAATATAACCGACCTTATTTACTAGTGATGTGATGTCATTCGTATTACAAGCAATCAGCTTAGTTGGGAGACTTGTTTCTAGCATAGGAAAAATAATAATGAGATCGTATAAGCTTTAGCAATTTCAGTAAAGACCGCTTTACATTGTCTCATTTGCAGGGTGCTAAATTAGCGCATTAGCTAGAGCAAACGCGGTAGGGCTCATTCAATCGCCCTAAATTGTAATTCTAGCTGCCACACTGACATTGCACAATACAAAATTAGCACACTAAGTTACTTAGCGCTCTGCGAATAGCATTATGTAAAGCAGCCTTAAAACTCCTTCAACATTGTAGTAAATATTTAAACAGGTCTTGTTAGAAATTTTTCGTCACGTAGTGAAAATATAATGTACAAGGAGGAAAAGAAAAAGCTGAAGAAAAATTAAAAAGGAAGCAGATTTTATGAAAAAATTTTTTAGTGAATCTTATTCTTATAGTGGCTAAGAGTTTTTAGCCACTATAAGCACTTTCTACTATTAATATGTATACATACACATGTTAATAGTAGATGCTAAAAAGAGTAATTAAATAGATATATACTATCTATAAATAGCTATACGTTACTGCGGAAAAATATTTAAAATTACTAAAACCGTAATTAGACTAATTTTAAAAGAATAATCCTCAACTAATAGTTCAACTAAGTTCAAGTAACTAACTTTCACCCATGTCTATTTTACCTGTAACCTACCTCAAAATTTGGGTATATCAAATACAAAAACTAGTTTTCAAATTTGGCTGCTAATTGATTCAAGAAATTAACGCATTCAACCAAAATACAAACTTCAGCTTTCTTACTATTATTATTATAGATTTCTATAATATACTTTTAAGGTAATACATATTATTAGCTTAAAATATAAAACTAAGCTAAAATAGAATGACAAAACTACCATAAGCACACTAAACTTGAACCAAACACTGTACGCTGATCGGGACCAGGAACTAACAAGCAGTTAACGATATCCACAATTTACGTGATTGCATAAAAGAGACTACATACATGTATACATATACTTATAGCTTGCTGTTGTCAAGTAGGTACCTTGATTTTCTTTCGGATTTTCATGCGGTTTTCACTAATAGACAGAGTGATTCATGAGGAAGTTTTAGGTGTATAATTTATACCCGTCCGAAGATGGGGCGGGTTGCATGAAAATCCGTTCAGTAGTTTTTCAGTTTATCGCGAACAGACAGACAACAGACGCGGCGGGAGACTTTGTTTTATAATATGTAGATTGACACACTTATAGGCATAAAAAAATTAAACTGTTTATGGGTTCAGGTCAACTAAATAGTTTAAGCGTCGTCATATTAAGTAATAAAAAGTAACATGATCATAGCTAAGCCCCGCCATTACATGTAGTAATTTCGTAACATAAACATACCAGTCGTAAAAAGTTACGAGGATACGGTTTAGGTTATAAAGATACGAAAATGTGTACAGGTTCTTTAAAGACTTAAGATGTAAGTAATACTGCTTTGAAGTTAAATTGAGGCAACATTGCAGTATACTTTTTCATAACTTTAACCTCAGAGGAATAATTACTATAGAGGGAACATTTTAAGTAAGAGCACAAAACATCTACAGTTACGTTCTCACTAAGGCATCAAGTCCATAACACAAAGTAAGATAGCAATAGATGTCTTGCGTCAGTTTCAAATGCAACGCCCGTTTGTTGAACATCTTTCAACCAGCTGGATGTTTGGACGTGTTGAGTGTTTTTCGTAAAAAATATTGCTGAAACCTATTGTGTGGTTTATTGTATGTGCTCAAGTTGAAAGAAAATGACAATATTTTGCGCGGTTACCGGCTACAGAAGCCGGATGGGCGTTTTGACCGAATGCGGTCCAGAAACATCCTTCCATCGGTAAGTCACACTCAGTAAATTGATGATTATCAGCCAAATACCGTTTTATTAGGATTTGTAAAGCATGCCAAACTGTAACTGATCGTTATGTTCAACAATTACACACCTATTCATTCTGTTAATTACTACTGAAAATTACTTTGAAAAGAATTTAGATAAAAATAGATCGCGACAGACGTTTTATGTACCCATATAGTGTTGGAACTTAGATCACGTTAACATATCGATTTCTGAAAGGGTACTTACTTATCAATATGTATTATATACCCAAAGGGAACGTCTAAATGTTTTTGTGTTTGAAAAAATAAAAATCTTCTACAATATTAACACTTCCCGTCCCCGGTCCCGCCAGGCCTACCACCTAGCCTGGTCGGAGGATCCTCCCTTTGTGTTGGAGGGACACGACACCCATGCCTCTACAATATTATTTATGTGATCCAATATCATTAAAACCAATTATAAGATAAATGCATTTTTATTTATATCTACATGATAATTACATGATCAGAAAAGGTTCTCCTAATGTAAGTATATATACACCTAGTAGGGTAGTTCATCTAGAACTGAGTCTTCTAGATTTCACGACTTTTTCACATTTTATCTAATAAGCTATGAAGCCTAAAATAAGAAACAATGTTTTAATGTAGAAATAGAACCCTTAAACCCTAGAATAGTTCCAATTTGAATTGATTGTCTCCCATTTAAATTGTTATCCCCCTTTTAGAGTCTTTACATTCTCAAGATCTCAATAACTCCCCTAACAGATTTCACCACATACGGTTTTTTTAATGAATTATTTTTACTATTAGTTTGCGCTGCGTACATAATAGAATGGCGGCGGATCGTTAATCAAACGCAGTGTTTTAACGTTTTATCGTCTTTGACACCAGATTTTAGGTTTTTATTTATTCTGTCTTTTTATTTTGCTTAAAACATTCCTTCTATAGTAATTATTGTTCTTGGACTGGAATCTAAATACAAAGTCACGTAACCTGTCAACTGTCAAAATAACATTAATAAATGATGATTAGCTTGCCAAGTTAACTCACTTGCTGATCCATCGCAACTGTGTTTTTAGCTCGTTCGCCTCCGTTTATCTATATAACCAGCTCACTCAAATTACCCACTGCTGGAAATTTTCGAAATCTAGTTTACGACATATTATTTTAAAATAACCTCAATGTTGTTTAAAATGTCACCATCGCACATTAAAGCTCGGATATCACAGAATATGTCCGCATGAAAAAAAACTAAATAATTGACATCGACATGAAAATTGATAATGTTTAGTGAACAAAAGTACGCCTATAGCAGAAAAAGCTTGTTTTTTTTATTTTATTTTTTTCTTAAATCCAACTCCACTATTTATTGGCTATACATAATCATCCTAAAATATAGTTACATCTTCAATACCGTTACGGAAGCATTAATTGACTCGCGGGCGCCATCTATTCATGACTACCGGGAACTAAATTGAGACGCACGATGTCATCTTTTGATGAATAACGAAATCTGTCTGTCAATAAGAATATTTTACTGAGTTCTAAAAGTTCCAACAGCGGTCGAGTGAAATAGATATTGCGAAATGTTTCAGGAAAGTTCACAAACTTTCTATGAGATGTTTTTATTACTATATAAGGAATTTGAATTGCGGTATGGGAAATTAGTTCTAGTTAAGTGATACTCAGAGTTAACAAGTGCGAAGTATAGCGAATAGTACAAGTGAACAATGAGTGGAAATAGTGAGAATTGCAATTGTGTTAATTGTTAATTATTTATATAAATTGTGTTTATTTCGTTTTGAATTGGTGGATATTCTAATCCGGAACCTCGGCTCGTAGCAATACTTTGTTTGAACGAAAGTAAGGCACAATCTCCCTTAGTCATAACAATTTTTAAGGCGAAGCCGCTGCCAAAGTTAGTTCTACTAATCATTATATTAATACGTGAAGAGAATTCTTTGTACCTTTGTAGTAAAGTGAATTTTGGAATATGTACAGTTATATATATATAGAAGAAGTGCAGAAAGCTTACTTTTTTAAACAAAATGTCTTACAACTTTAAAAATTACGTGAAAACGGCTTAATGAAATTACACGCTTCCAGTATATGTGATTACCTATCATGGTAAATAAGTCTATACAATGACACCTCAAGTTATACTGGCCAATGAAAAAATCATCAATTTCGACCACCACGCGTTCTCTAGTAAGGGTAAATAATATAAAAATACGCATACCATTTTTTTATAAATTAAGATGAACGCATTCCTTTCCATAAATATAGTCGTTTACTGTTTTCATTGACGTTTAGAGCACCATTTATTTATCCGTTAATAACATTCTAAATACAAAAAGAACAAAGCTTGTTGTACACAAATAACCGTTTCTGCTACGTTATTAGTACATCGTCTCTAGAAGCTATGGAGAATTTTCTTATCACAGAAACGCGGTTTTGTATTGAGTTTGTAAGAGGTAAAAGTTAGTCTACATTTCTAATGGCTCTTATCAGTAACATCTTATTGCGAGTTCTTGTAAGCATCGTTACACATTTACTATAGAGCGGTACGTGAGCTTGATTGTCATCTGAGAATTTCTTACATGAGAATAATAGCTTCGATGACTGATACACATAGTTACTTAAGGGTACATAACGCTGTGAATGGTTATGGGCCTAACGGAGACCCTTAATCAAAGAAAAAAGGAACCTATCACGTCGGTGTAGATTATGGCGACGGAGAATAATGCGACACGTCGCTTGCTATAACATACACGTGACTATCTTACAAAGGGTGTTAAAGTCAAAAAAGTAAGATACCTTACCATAAATTACCTGATAAATTACCATAGGAGGTAAATAATACAACTACCTTTATAAGGCAAAATTTCCTAACTAAATGTATATATCACTATGATTTGACTGATTCGATCAATGAAACAAATTGAAAAAGATGAACAATATAAACAACACATATTATAGAAACTAAGCGGCGGTAGCGTAATGGCTAAGGCGTCGGACTTCGATCAAGTGGTTGCGGGTTCGAATCCCATCCAGTGCACTACCGACGTGAACCCACTCCTAACACAAGCATTTTAGCTTAGCTGGAGGGTTTAACAAGAATACTAGTAATGTGTGACCCACGTTGCTAGTATTCTATAAAAAAAAAAACTGAACTAAAATATGAGACTTATTATTTTCAAAATACTAAATTCTAAAGGTAACTTATAATACAGCTGGATATAACCTAATTGACTAAAAAAGGAAAAGAAAATCAAAACCAAAATAGTTTCTGAAATGTAAATTGCTTGTTACCGGCTCTATTCGATAGTCAATTATGTTCATAGAAATACAACTAACAAAAAAAGACGAACAGAAGCAGGTTCATGTATTATTCAATGGTATTATCTATTCGAACTTTTTGTTTGATAAAGAATAGGAGCGTCATTTAACAACTGCGTAGCATGCGTAGCTGCGTAGGCATCTACGTAGCTAGCTGTAGCTTGTGATACACGGTCATAACGACCTTTATACAGGAGGGGCAAAGCAATCATAGTGGGCGTGGGTGCTTAAATTTTTCTGTAGGCGTGATATGAAATAACTTCAGCCAAAATAATGTAGTTGCAAAAATACATATTAATATGAGAAAAAATATATGGTTTTGATATTCTGGATGACAAAAAAACTCTTTTTGTGCTTTATATTAACTGAAGCTCGATTCAGTATTGAGTAGTTATAATGTTGAAAGTTTCATTGTTCCGTTTCTAACCTTTGTATAATCTTTTATTAGAATTTGGCGAAAAATAATAACAAAAAACACTCTTTATTGTACACGAAAAAATAAGAAACACAAATATACAGAAAGAGATATAATACACATAAAATGCACAATGGGCCGCCTTATCGCAAAAAGCAATGTCTTCCAGGCAACCTTTGGTTCGACAGGAATGGAATGAACGTTTGTTGTTTTGGTGTTAAAGTTCAAAAAAGATGTTTATAGGGTTTCTGCAGCCTGACAGATAATTGTATTATAAATTATATCAATATTGATATATGTCTTCATACATAAACAAATACACTTAATATACACATAAATATGAACATACACATACATATAAGTACATTATAATGATTTATTCAAAATAAGCACTTTAAACGTAATTAGCTAAGATACTTATCCTTCTAAGTTTAAAGTATTTTTTGTAAGCGGCTTTTTACGTTAATTTAGAAAAAAAATCATAAAAAAAAACAACACCTACGTTTTTTTATTTTTTTTGACAACTATTCATCATTAAGTGGAAGCAATTCTAATTTTAGTTTTTACCCGCGGTTTCATGCGCGTTAATACTGTTTCCCTTTCTTTAGAAAACAGTTATTTTTTTTTGATAAAAGGTATCCTTTGTCCTTTTTTCTGTGTATGCCACGTGTATTTCATAACTATTGGTTGAGTAGTTTAGACGTAAAAGTGTAAGAAACAAATAAATTCACTTTTGTATTTATAATATTATTTAAGGTTGTGTTTTGTTCCCATGTTTAGTAGGGATTACAAAGGTACTTAAGCCAATTAATAAACAAGAAATAATCGTTTATTTTTCTTTACTTAAAAAATATTACTTTATTACAAGGTTTATTATCAAAGTGTTACTAACTCTGTCTTAATAGTTCGCGGCCTTGTTTTAGGATAAATATGTTTATTTACCTTTTCTAAATTGTACAAGAAACTTGCTAGTTAATTGCTTTTATGATTAATTTAAAATAGACTGCTTTTAAGGTACTTTAAGAAAGACGATTATTAATGTATGGGCGTGACAATCAAACGTACAGATAATGGAGAAAAAACCTAGTCTCAGAACCTTTTTTTTACGAAAGAAAAATAATTCACACTAATCTCTTCTAATATTATAAATGTGAATGCGACAACAAGCCAAGCCGGTTTCATGCCCAAATCACTGAACTAATTTTGTTTTTTTATTTTCATAAAGATAGACAAGACCTTGTAGCCTATTCCATTCTCCAAACAAGGAAATATGCTCCTTTTTGCTAAGGAAATAAAAGGTAGTGAAATATGGTGGAGATGAAAATGTCTATGAAAGAGATTCTACGCCGACAAATTTTAATAAAACGCCGTATTTTAATGAAACTAGACATTTCAACAAGTATTTAGTTTATTTAAAACCACAGGGAATTTATAATGGCATCCAGTCCAATTATACACCTCATATAATGTCACATTATTCACCTCATTATTCTATAATGTTGACTAAGAGAGGTTTCATGTTTTTGCGAGCTACTAATAACTTTTGCGCAATATTCACATGTCACGTAATTTTTAATGGAGACTGTTGCAGTCTTTTACCCCAAGTTCACTGCGGGGCAGTTGACAACTATTAGTTCTGAGCATGCCAGCCTGCAGTCCGTAGGAGTATGGTTGAGACGAGGGTATCTCTCAGCCTAGAACAAGATTATATCTTTGAAGAGCAAAAGCATTGACGAATAAAGATGATTTATAAGGAAATAAATATTAAATATGTCTTTGAAAAGTAGCAGGGGAAAATCACGTAAGAATGTTACATTATCTTTGCTGCATTTACAAAGTACTTTTTTCTAATATGGCAAACTACAGTAATTTTTGTCAGT
The DNA here is from genome assembly GCA_949752705.1 of Callimorpha dominula. Taxonomy (NCBI): domain Eukaryota; kingdom Metazoa; phylum Arthropoda; class Insecta; order Lepidoptera; family Erebidae; genus Callimorpha; species Callimorpha dominula. The sequence goes on along the minus strand of OX456995.1, from coordinate 4,199,163 downwards.
GGTATTCATATCACGTGTGTATTTCGGGGAAGCTCGACTAGTATCGGGCTCGTAGAAGACCCTTTATCAAAGGGTAAATCGATCTACCGCGTAGGTGTCAGATGCCACATTCTTACAATCAGCGTCCGTCACACCTTGTAAGAGCAAACCCGTACATTTATAGTAGTTAACGAAATTAGCTTGCGTCCACGTATTCGTATTGCACTCATATTACATAGATTCTAACTTTGCATACTTATTTTTTGTACATAAAACTACATCTACATAAATGGTCTTTCGAGCTGGATGATGATTTTATTGCTACTAAATCATTTTATTTTAGATAAATTACACCCAGACACTGAACAAATGATCGTTCTCATCACACAATCATTTGTCCTAGGTGGGAATCGAACCCACGACCTCTGGCTCAGCAGTCATGATCACTAACCACTAGACCAACAGACTAACTATATTTAAGAAGCAATACTAATACGGAATACCATACCAAGAATGCATACAGGAACACTTCTGAATTTATATTCAATTTACCTATGCTATACTATATACGTGTAATTTGTTATAGTCTTCATGATTAATTACATAAGAACATAAATAAGTCCTGCTGTGGTAATCTATCACGAAGAGCAAAAGCAGCTTAGGCTATTTTTCGAGTGGTAACAGGTACGCGCTCCTTAGACCGCTAATTATATTATATATTATTCCTTCATAAGCGTAAGGTAAGGAGGGAAGTTAATAAATTGCCGAAAGTCTTTCTGTTGAACCTCCAACAAGAACACTGCTAAACACGTTAAAATGTTATCGTATAACTTTAAGCCTTAACACTTTGTGATAGGGGACTTTTTGGCGTAAAGAGAATCACATCTTTGAAGTGATTGCCATGCAAACTTCTCTCGGTTTTCACGGTATCATAAAATTCATTACTTGCTCAGTATGTCTAATAGCTTTATTACGTTTGGTGTGTAGCCTCACGAATAAACTTCAGCTGATGAACATTTATTTAATCGTCAAGTAACTCTTAAAAGCTTATTAAGTTTAAGAAATAATCTTCATTGTTGTATATCAATTTCTATAACATGTATAAGTATAATTAATTATCAAAGTTAATGTCGAATAATCATTATTTTATAAAATTCTTGAAAAAAAAATTGAAAACATTTTTTAACTAAATATTAAAAAATGATTGATCAACAGACTATCACTGCAACAATAGATTGCTTTGTGGAAAGTAAAACAAGTAATATACCTATAAAATTATAGTGAGATCGCTATCTGCCAATGTCGATCTATAGCCGCCCGTTTCAAAGTGGTTGAGCCTCGTGAGAAGAAGTTGAGCCTCGTGAGAAGAAGTTGGGCAATCAAACTACTACTACCACAAACTACTAAACTATCACATATTTTATTGCAATCGAGAATTTTCATCGGTCGTTTGTATTAAGTAAATAAGGCAAATTTTTATAAGAATAAATAAATGACTAAGGTACCTAGTTTGAAACAATAAAAATAAAAACTTAGTGCTGCTGGTTGGAAAGAATATATACCTAATAGAATGAATCTTAAGGAAAAATATCGTTTTATTATGTTCTTGTAATTTCTGTATCTGAAACAGTTGTAGTCAAAATCAAATCATTTATTTAAATTGAAACCATTATAAGTATTTTTGAATTGTCATGAGTAGTAGTCAGTCAGACTAAGTCAGTCGTGAAGCTAGTTGCCTGTTCCAATACGTAGATCCTGTGAAGAAGAACAGGCAAGGAACTCCAAGGACACTCTTTTTAAATATATATATTTTGCTTTTATTTATATATATATATATTATAAAGCTGAAGAGTTGGTTTGTTTGCTTGAACTCGTCAATATCAGGAAATACTGTTTCAAATTTAAAAATTATTTTAGTCTTGGATAGCCCATTTATCGAGGAAGGCTATAGGCTTAGATTATATATATATAGATTAGGAAAATTTACTAAAACGCAGACGAAGTTCCACGGGTCAGCTAGTTGCTTATATGCATTATTTCATATTATTATTACTACCAACGGCACTCGTTCACGAGCATAACGCACGCACCAGCCATCGTCCACTTCAACCATATTAAGTTCACATCCACCATATCAAGTCTTATGCTACTTCTGCATAAGTCCATAAAGACATATTATTGTATGCACTTTAAAGTAGTGTGCTGTTTTTCTAATAATTAAAGAATAAAATATAATTACATTTTTTGGGTCAGTATATTAGTACGAATATATTTACGATGTATTATATGCCTATATGTACTTAGTAAAGATTGCTGCTATATTTTTCACACAACCTTCAATTTATTTTCAACCTTACATAGCTTCATAGAGTCACATGTTCTATATCTGCACAGTGCAAATATACTAGCAACGCCACGCGTATTCACCCGCATAAGTCCCGATCCCGTAGGAATATCAGGATAAAATACTTTTTATCCCGATATTCCTACGCCTGTGCGTTAATCTAGGTCTCCAGCTGTCTACATTCCAAGTTTCATTGCAATCAATTCATTATTTTATTGCGTGAAAGAGTAACAAACATCTATCCATCCATCCAAACTTTCACATTTATAATATTAGTGGGATTATAATATTAGTGGGATTAGTGGGATTTGTACTGGTATGAGTACTTCTGTATATATATTTTTTTTATTAAATCATATTAAAGTTGAACAAGACGACCTGCAGTGACAAGCAATATCAACTAAAATGGAATTTCCAGAAAGTGAAAGTTCTTGTTGACTGATTTCTAACCACATTTATCATAATCGTTTTAAAGCCATTGTACCATGTAATTTAAACGTGTTTCGTAAGTTTTCAATTAATAATCTTTTTTTTTGTCATCAGTAATCTACGTTGTGTCTATTAGATACACAATCGCATAATAATAATTGGAAAATAATGAATAAATAATAATCTACTAAAACGTTACAGAAAATTTCAAAACAAATTTTAGTAGAATAAAGATATACCTAAAATATATTTAACAGATATTGAAGCAGTTTTTTGAAGCAGATTTTAGCTTAAATAATAAATTTGATATTATTTGTACACCTTTTGAAATATCTTTGTCTAATTTATCATTGTATTTAGATCTACCTCAAATAATATTTTGTTTATTTAAAGACATAGTATTACAGTATAATTTCAGTAGAAAAATAATTATGGCCAACAGAAATACTTTTTAGAAGCGCTGACTAAAACTCACATGCGATTATAAGTGCCATTACGTGTACATAACAATTGCTGAATATTCCTGAACAAAATTACCTTAAAAGTCTATTACAGATAAAAGCTATTATTATTATTCTCTTTATTCATTTAAATATACATAGAAATTGCATTTTTAAATATATTCAGATTATATCAAAAATACATTTAAAAATATAAAAAATAGTGCCCCACCGGTATCGGGTACAGAGACCAAGCTGCCGGTGGTTAGGGTTCCAGAGACAGAAACCTCCTCACAATACATGCCGTATCAAGAAGGACCGCCTTATGCATTAGGCCCTTAACCCAGCTGCCTAACGTGAGCCTCTGAAGGTGTTGGTCGAAGCTCTTTGCAATCAACCCATGGGCTGATATGACTATTTTCACAATGATTGCTGTATCCACATCCCACATGTCGACCACCTCGTGGGCCAAATCCAAATATTTCATTTGTTTTTCTTTTTCAGCCCTTAAGAGGTTGTCGTCATGGGGAGTGGTGATATCAATAATCATTGCTCGTTGCTCTAATCGGTCTATTACCACTATATCAGGCTTATAGCTTATATATATAGTCACAAGGTTATATTTAAGAGCAAGTTGCTGATGGACTATCCTGGCCACTTGGTAATGTCTATGCAAGAACTCGCATTTGGCAAGACGAGAACAACCGGAAATTATGTGCCTGAGGCTTTCTCTGGGACGATGACATGCCCGACAAATGTCAATCGTGTCGTCCTTCAGGATATGTTTCTGATAGTTATTCGTCATAACAACTTTATCAGTAATTGCACAGATAAAACCTTCAGTTTCCCCAAAGAGGTCACCGAAATGTAGCCAGACGCCAGACGATAATAGATCTACTTCGGGCCCATTTAAGGCCCGATAAAAACTTCTATGCAGCTCTTTGCTCTTCCATATCTCCATGCGATCTGTAATATTGAGCACTGCAGGTTTGCGCCAGTTCTCTCTACCTAGAGCAAGCGGAGTGAGTCCGTTGTCAACTACCACAACATCCCGATGCAACTCCACGTCAACAGAGAGGAAGTAATCTCTAAGGTTGCATACCTCGCGGTTATGTAGTGTCCTGGCATTTAAAAAACCACGACCCCCACATTTCCGCCGGATATACAATCTCATTACCGATGAACGTGGATGGTGCATTCGGTACGCGGTTAGTAATGTACGGACTCTTCTATCCAGGGCATCAAGTTCCGTCTGAGTCCATCTAAGTATGCCAAAGGAGTAGGTTAGGACTGGTATGACGCAATCGTTATAGGCCCGCACCTTATTACCACCTGACAAAAGACTTTTTAATACTTTTTTCAGGCGGCCGTAGAAGCGTTTCTGTAAGCGTTCTGCTTCATAGTCAATTCATAAACCTAACGCCTGTGACATTCCTAGATACTTGTAAGTATCGTTCGCGGAAAGACATCTAAGGTGTGTAGAATCTGAGAGTTCCATCCCTTCAGATTCCACAATCCTGCCTCTTTTTACATGCATGACTGCACATTTATCCACACCAAATTCCATCGTGATACATTTATTAAAGTTTTCAGTTTACCTCTAGTAATTTTATCAGTTGGAAATTACTTCAGGCAAAAAGTTTCAAATCATCCATGAAAAGGAGGTGGGATATAACCTGACCTCCTTCCCGCAAACGATAGCCTAGTCCTGAACCCTCCAACATAGTGCTGAGAGGATTTAAAGCTAGGCAGAACCACAAGTAACTCAAACTGTCACCCTGAAACATACCCCGCCTGATCTGTATATACTCGCCGTTACCCTGAGATTGTCAACATCCTGGATAGCAAATAACCGTTCTCCATTGCTGCATACATGCCTCCAAGAAAGTGCATAGAGTTGTATCAATCTTATACAACCCCATGACCATCAGGAGCCACGTATGCGGCACAGAGTCATAGGCTTTCTTATAATCTATCCAACATGTCGCCAAGTCTTTTCGGTCACGGCGAACTTGTTGGTTAATGGTCGTGTCAATAATAAGGAGCTCTTTAGTGCCACGAGCCCTACTTCTACATCCATTCTGAGAGTAAGACATAACAGAGTTGTTGGTAACATGAGATGATATCTTTACTCTCAGAATGGACGTCAGTAATTTATATACTGTTGGTAGACAGGTGATAGGTCTGTAGTTCTTGGGATCCGTGGCACAACCAGATTTATAGAGCAGGTGAGTCACGCCATAAAAGTTTGAAGCCAACCCGATTCTAAGCATAATTGAAATTGAGATGCCAAACATACATGTGAGCTACGGAGCCACTTTAACCAAAAGTTATGCAGCCCGTCCGGTCCCGATGATTTCCAATTCGGCAACGAACGAACTGCATAAGCTATATCGATGTTTGATATCAATACTGGCTCCATTCTATTAATTGACTCACATGAACGCTCGACATCTCGCATCCATTCACCCTCAGTGTGAGCCTCACGCCATTCGCGTACCTCTTTGGGCGGGGGCCCGACTGCCGCTTCCCGCCCGGAACTCAGCCGTTCGCCGATATACTTCGGCGAGCACTTCCGCCTCCAAATCCCACGGGGGAGTCCCGGCCAACGCGCACGCCGCCTCCGTCGACACGGTGCGGTATCCGCGTATGGCTCAAACCGCCATAACCCTCTGAGGGCGCCAGAGGCGCGCCCTATTCTGGGCGGTCAGAGCTCCCGCCCACACCGGTGCACCGTACAGTGCCATTGACCGGACAACCCCCGTGTACAACTGTCTTGTAGCGACGCTGGGTCCGTCCAAATTGGGCAAAAGTCGCCCAAGGGCGGACGCAGCGCCGACTAGCTTCGGAGCAAGCTGTCGGAAGTGCTCGTCGAAGAGCCACCTACCGTTGAGGATCAGGCCCAGATACCTTGTGTGGGCCCGAACCGGTACGAGAACCGAGTTGACTACGATGGATGCGCCAGGGGGTGGACCACGACGCGGCCCATGAAATAGAAGGGCCTCCGTCTTATCCAGGGCCACCCGCAGACCCAGCGCCTCGATGCGACCGACCACCAGAGAGACACCTCTGGTGGCCAAACGCGCCGCCTCTTGGAAGTTCGCCCCCCGGGCTGTGACCAGTGTGTCGTCGGCGTAACAGATTACGCCCAGCCCGGGTGGGGAAGTCACCACGAAGGGCCCAGTCGTACCCCATGTTCCACAGGAGTGGTCCAAGGACAGACCCCTGCGGAACACCGCATGACATGGGCCGATGACTCAAAACTCCGTCTCGGTCCTCGTAAATGACGGTACGCTCCACGAGATAGTCTGCCACTAGCCGCCTCAGGTACTGTGGCACCCTATGATAAAGGAGTGCTTCCCTAATGCAGCTGCATGGCAGACTATTGAATGCGTTGGCGATGTCCAACGACACCGCCAACAGCACGCTAGCAAGCTAAACCTTTTTTTTTTTTTGTGCGTGTGGAAACCCCCTCGGGCCGTCACCCCACCGGGGTTTTCGGTGGGGCGGTGTGTCGGAATCGAACCGACTAAAACCACACGGTGTGCCGTACTGCGCCTTAAGTAGGAGGGATCCGGGAACAGCTTTTATTAAGACATCCGGACCCCCCCTAGCGCCTGCCCGCAAAAGCGCGGGCACCACCTTCGGGTAAGAACCTCTCAATTAGGCAACGTCCAGGCACACGCGGACGCCGCCTCCTCGCGGGGGGCCACTATAGCGGGTGGAGGGGAAAAACCCGTCCCGTCCACCCGCGGCCACACTCAGGGCGGCATGAGGCGCTGGTAAGCGCGCCTCCGCCGCCCGGTTCGCCGGCGGCGAATTAGGTCCGAGTGGAGATCGTCCTCCCGGACCCTTTCCGCCGCCTCCTTCTGCGAGATGACGTCCTCACAGAAGGTGGCGACCGCGGTAAAATTCCTGTCGCTACCGGCCATGGAGCGTATGACGGCCGGTAGCGAGAGATCCCCTCCGATGACTGCAGTGAGGGCCCGACGCTGCGTCGCCCAGGCGGAGCAAACCGCCAGCGTGTGCTGAGCCGAGTCCTCACTACAGTCGCAGTGGTGACAGGCGGGACTCAATTCCCTCCTAGCGACCGAGTGCAGGTACTTCCCGAAGCAGCCGTGCCCGGAAAGAACCTGCGTCAGTCGGAAGGAAAGGGTCCCGTGCTGCCGCCCTGCCCACTCGACGATGACCGGCTGGAGCGCCTCCACGGTGGCAAAGCCAGCACGTGGAGCCTCCAGCCGGGACGACCAACGAGCCATCGTGGCTCGGCGAGCGGCCTCACGCCACTCGCGTACCTCTTCGGGCGGGGGCCGACTGCCGCTTCCCGCCCGGAACTCAGTCGTCCGCCGATAAACTTCGGCGAGCACTTCCGCCTCCAAATCCCACGGGGGAGTCCCGGCCAACGCGCACGCCGCCTCCGTCGACACGGTGCGGTAGCCGCGTATGGCTCTAACCGCCATAACCCTCTGAGGGCGCAAGAGGCGTGCCCTATTCTGGGCGGTCAGAGCCCCCGCCCACACCGGTGCACCGTAAAGTGCCATTGACCGGACAACCCCCGTGTACAGCCGTCTCGTAGCGACGCTGGGTCCACCCAAATTGGGCAAGAGTCGCCCAAGGGCGGACGCAGCGCCGACCAGCTTCGGAGCAAGCTGTCGGAAGTGCTCGTCGAAGAGCCACCTGCCGTCGAGGATCAGGCCCAGATACCTTATGTGGGCCCGAACCGGTACGAGGACCGAGTTGACCTCGATAGAGGCGCCAGGGGGTGGACCACGACGGGGCCCATGAAATAAAAGGGCCTCCGTCTTATCCAGGGCCACCCGCAAACCCAGCGCCTCGATGCGCCCGACCACCAGAGAGACTCCCCTGGTAGCCAAGCGCGCCGCCTCCTGAAAGTTCACCCCCCGGGCTGTGACCAACGTGTCATCGGCGTAACAGATTACGCCCAGCCCGGCGGGGAAGTCACCTCGAAGGGCCCAGTCGTACCCCATGTTCCACAGGAGTGGTCCAAGGACAGACCCCTGCGGAACACCGCACGACATGGGCCGACTACTTAAAACTTCATCTCGGTCCTCGTACATGACGGTACGCTCCTCTAAATAGTCTGCCACTAGCCGCCTCAGGTACTGTGGCACCCCATGATAGAGGAGTGCTTCCCTGATGCAACTGAATGGCAGACTATTGAATGCGTTGGCGATGTCCAACGACACCGCCAACAGCACGCCGCCACAGCTCACTACGTCTTCGGTCACAGCCCTCAGGCGCAACACAGCACCGACCGTCGAACGCCCCGCTCGAAAACCGAATTGAGCGTCCGACAAATCGGGGCCGACCTCGCCTAGGTGCCGAACGATGCGGGCAGAGAGGACCCTCTCAAACAATTTACCCGCCTCGTCCAGCAACACGATGGGCCTGTAGGCTGCGACCGAGTCAGTAGGCCGTCCCGGCTTCGTTAAAAGCACCAGCTTCCCGCTCTTCCAGCAGTCAGGGAAGCATCCGGACGCCAGGCTAGCGTCGAACACTTCCCTGAGGCGGTCCGACATGTGGTCGAGGGCGAGGGCCAGAGCTCGGGCAGGAATCCCGTCTGGCCCGGGGGCGGTGTTCTTGGAACGGATCCGTAGAACAGCCGCCCCTACCTCCGCCTCTGTGACGGGCGGAACGTCCTCACTTTCAACCTCCCCGTCGTGTCCGGCCAACAGGGCCATCGACGGGGGTGTGTGTCCCGCCCGTTGCGGGAAAAGGCCCTCAACCACATCCTGCAGGAAGCTGGGCTGGAGAGTCTCCGTAAGGGGGGGGCCCGACGCGCGGAGCCTTTGTTGTGCCGCGCGATATGGGCGACCCCAGGGGTCACGGTCGAGACCCTCCAGCATCTCCTTTCTTCTCTCCTCTTTGGCGCGGCTAATGGCCAGCTTCAGAGTTTTCCGCGCCTCTCGGTACTCCTCATGAAGCTGGTCCTCTTCGCCCTCCTCGCGGTGACGACGCCGGCTGCGGGTGTAGGACCTCCGGGCACGAGTACAGGCCGCACGGAGGTCCGCCAACTCCTGGGACCACCAGTAGACCTCCTTCCTTGGAGGCCGACGACCTCGGACGCGGGGCATGGCCGCATCGCAAATCTGCGTAATCGCATCGCGAAAGCGGCCTGCCCCCATGTCTACCTCCTCAGTCAGAGGCTGCGGAGACAGCCATGAGTAAATAATAGCTGCCTCCTCTAGTAGGTCCCTATCCATCTTCGTAACAGCCCACCGCGGGAAGCGAGAAGAACGCCGCGCCGTGTGACCCCTTCTGGGGTCCTGGGTCCGGGAGAGCTCAAATCGGATATACAGGTGATCCGAGAGCGTCTCAACCTCTTCCAAGACACGCCAGTTCCTTACTCGTGCGGCGAGAGCAGGGGTAGCGAACGAAAGGTCCACTATCGACCCCCCCTGCTGTCGCACACACGTATTGGTGGAGCCTCTGTTTAGGAGACAGAGGCCCACCGATGCCGCCCACTCCTCTACGGCATCACCCCGTGCGTCCGTCCTGGGGGAACCCCACGCAATAGACTTGGCGTTGAAGTCCCCCAGCACTAAGACGTGCCCAGACGCTAGTCGCCGGATCGAGGTCTCCAGGTTATTGAGGAAGACCTCGAAGTCGCTCAGACTCCGGTTGGGGGAGAAGTAGACACCATATATGGTGATCCCCCCCCATTCGGCAGCAACATATCCAGTACCCTTGTCTCTTAGCGACAAGGGCGGGGAATGAGCCGCCGTGGAGCTGACGACTGCCACGGAGCCATCCCAGTCACCCAGCCAATTTGGACGGGGAGGAACGTAATAGGGCTCCGCGGCTACGGCGACACCTATCGACCACTCCACCATGGTTTGCAGGAAAAGATCCTGCGCACCGGCAGAGTGGTTCAGGTTCGTCTGGACAAGGAGGTTGGAGACTTGGTCCATTACTGGACTGTCTCTACAACCTCCTCCATGGGCGACGACGACGACGCAGGATTGACAACGGAGGCAGCCTGGGTCGATTGGCTAGCCCCCGAAGTTTGTCGAGAAGTGCGGGGCGGCTTGCACGGAGCATTCCGCCGCCTTGTGCCCCGGTCGACCGCAGCGGAAACATAGTCCGCTGCAGTCAAAGCAGCTGGCGCACTTGACGCGGGTGTGTCCCGTGAAGAGGCATTTAAAGCACCTCATCGGTCTCGCCGCCAGGAGCGTGACTCTGGCGTTCACGAAACCGATGAGGATTCTTCCGGCGTCGCTCAAAATCTTGGCCGACGCCACGGGACAACTGGCCCACACCGCGCCAAGGCCCCCTGGACCGGGGCGGATGGTGCCGACCCTAATGTTGTCCGCGTTGCATCCCGCCTTCTCTCGAATTGCAACGCGGACATCCTCGACTGTCACTGAATCGTCCAGGCCCGAAATGCGCAGCTCCGCGCACTTGGTGGGCCTGGCGATCTTGACACCATCCGTGGAAGCGAATACCTCCCGCATCTTCTCGGCAAAGGTGTCCGCCGTCTTGGCGCCTTCAGCCCCAGGGAACTCAAGGACTCGAGCTCCCGTCTGGGCGAGGCGCATCCTGACACCTACTCCACTGAATTCACCGGCGAGACTGTCCCGGGCCTTCTTAAATACGGCTGCGTAGGATAGCCCGCCTTCAGTTGCCGCCGGTGATACGGAAACCACCACAGCCGCCGTTTTAGGTGTCGTCAGTTTCCGCGGCTTGTTCTTGGCGGTCACCGTCGGTGCCTGCGTTGGAGAAGGTATATCACCCTTCTTGTTCCTCTTCCGGGACCGCTTTTTGCCTCCCCCGACTTTCTGCCACCCGTCACTGGAAGCGGTAGTCGTGGAGGGGGCAGATGCGGACGGACCAGGCACGGGCTCAGCACCGGCGACAACAGCAGCCGCATTCATCCTCCTCGGTGCTGGAGTGGGAAGCGGAGGAAAATCTGCCGCCACTTTTTCCACGGCCTTCGGCGGCTGCCCACCCTTTGCTGCAGCCGCTTTGGTCACGGCTTTAGCCGATCGGCCAGCTTTTGGTGCCGCCGCAGGCGCCGGTGCTGACGTCGCCGCGGCATATGACAGAGTCACCCGGCCGCCCGAGACGGGAAGCGGCGTCGTGACTGCTGTGGCCGCAGCCTTGGCCGCAGCGAGTGGCGGCCGAATGATGGTCGCCGGAGGCAGCCTTGCCTCCAGGCCAGCGAGGCGCCCGTCCATCATGCGCCACACTGCGTCAATAACTTGACGCAAGTGGGCATCCGGAACGGGGGATGGGGAGGGGGCAGGTTGCCGGGCAACCGGGTCTGGCTGCTCAGGGCAATTCGCCTGTGCCCGAAATTGGGCGAACTGAGCGCTGAGCTCAGTGACCTGCCCCGTCAACACATCATTTGCGGCCTGGAGGCGCGCCACGTCCCCAATGAGGGTCTCGACGACCCCAGAGATGGCGGAAGAGGAGTCCTTAAGGGCCCTAACAAAGGAACCCTTAAGGTTCGTGGATTTGGTGGCCACTTTGTGGATAACGGCCACCGCCGCGTTCGCTCTCTCCTGCATGGTCAGTGGTGTTACGGGGACTGAACCCCCTACCACCGGCGCTTGAATTTTAAGCAGGAGATCTGAAATCTCCTCCTCCGCCACGTTCTCGCCCTCCGCTCGAACTCGGACATAGGCCTCCCTCCCAGAAAAGGCGGAGCCCGACGGAGTTGAGACCGGCGTGCGCGACCTCCCTCTATAGCTACTAGCTACTTTGGGAGGAAGCATCTCCTGGGACGTGTCGCTGTCCTGATCCAAGGAACGTCCGCGTTTACGACAGTCAGTGTTGGAAACCTCCACTGCCATCGACTCTTGGCTGTCTGCCATCGCACGGGAGTTTAACTCAGATGACAGGACAGACCTGGAACGCAGACGTTCCGAATGTCTTCTGCTGGGTCAACTCGACTGCCCAGGAGTCAACTCGACTCCTGGGAGCTCCTTCGAGATAGGCGTCTCCAGTAAAGCCTCCTCTTCTTTAGACGAGGTGTTCGCCTTCTTCTCCTTCTGCTTCTTAACTTCTAATTTCTCCGTCTTTTTTTCGTCATTTGTTTGATTTTTTAATTTATTTAGGTACTCCATAACTAAACCCACGAGACGGGGAGAACTAAAGGTCGACCCAGGCAGAGATCCCCAATACCTGGGCAAGCGAAAGTTTATACCCAACCGAGGGGTCCGCAGGTCCCACGGCTGGGAGTGCGCTTGCGACTGAACTACCCATCAGTCATGCATCCCCTGGTCACGCACCAGAACACGGGATTCGGGGTGATTTTTTAGAGAGGTTTTCTTCCTCGCGGTCCGGGCGGCTAAGCCAAGACCCTCGTCCCCGATCGGAGTCGCGAAACATGACCACGACTCCTTTCGGGATTACGATATGCCGACGGTGGCAAGGAAACTAAATCTTCCCATGCCTGCTCGGTGGCAGTGTGAGTGCACGCCGAGCCCGCCCTCTTTCTCCACTGATGACAGCGGAGAAACTACGACCCATGGAAGGGTCCCTCCTTCGTGATTTTTTACCGAGGTTTTCATCCTCTTAGCTCCGAAGAGCGAAGAGCCAACAGAGGTATCGACAGACACGCCCGCTCTGTTGGGCCAAGCCTCAACCAAGTGGCCGAAGAAAGGTGGCCTCCTCTTCATACTAGAATATTAGCCGTTGGCGATGACGCTGTCCTCAAAAACTGAGGAACAAAAGGCAGCGACATCGCCAACGTTTCCAGGGTGCACCACGTGGAGGTTTTCTAGACGGCACCCCTAGCAAGCTAAACCTAACCTAACCTAAGTCTATCTAGCCGTAATACTTGATGTTATTTTGACGCACACTCGACACATATTATGACGAGTCAGTAGAGAATTCGACTGCAAAGGCCAACAGAGGTTGTGGGTTGATTTCTTGCTCAGTGCAAATACTTGTATGCTTTAACAATTATGCGTGCTTGCGTTGATCTAGGTATTTCTATGTGGAGTGCCATCTAGAAAACCTCCACGTGGTGCACCCTGGAAACGTTGTCGATGACGCTGCCTTTTGTTCCTCAGTTTTGAGGACGGCGTCATCGCCAACGGCTAATAGTATGAAGAGGAGGCCATCTTTCTTCGGCCACTTGGTTGAGGCTTGGCCCAACAGAGCGGGCGTTTCTGCCGATTCCTCTCTTGGCTCTTCACTCTTCGGAGCTATGAGGATGAAAACCTCCGTAAAAAATCACGAAGGAGGGACCCTTCCATGGGTCGGAGTTTCTCCGCTGTCCTCAGTGGAGAAAGAAGACGGGCTCGGCGTGCACTGATACTGCCATCGAGCAGGCATGGGGAATTTAGCTTCCTGGCCACCGTCGGCATATCGTAATCCCGAATGGAGTCATGGTCATGTTTCGCGACTCCGATCGGGGACGAGGGTCTTGGCTTAGCCGCCCGGACTGCGAGGAAGAAAACCTCTCTAAAAAATCATCCCGAATCCCGCGTTCTGGTGCGTGACCAGGGGATGCATGGCTGATGGGTAGTTCAGTCACAAGCGCACTCCCAGCCGGGGCACCTGCGGACTCCTCGGTTGAGCATAAACCTTCGCGTGCCCGGGTATTGGGGATCTCTGCCCGGGTCGACCTTTATTTCTCCCCGTCTCGTGGGTTTAATTATGGAGTACTTAAATAAATTTAAAACAAACAAACAAATAAATGAGGAAAAAAAGACGGAGAAGGTAGAAAGTAAGAAGGAGAAGAAGGCGAATACTTCGTTTTAGGAAAAGGAGGTTTTACTGGAGACGCCTATCTTGAAGGAGCTCCCAGGAGAGAGCTCGACTCCTGGTAGCAGAAGACAATCGGAACGTCTGCGTTCCAGGTCTGTCCTCTGACATCTGGTCATCTGACGGAAACGCCGCTGCGATGGCAGACAGCCTAGAGTCGATGGAAGTGGAGGTTTCCAACACTGACTGTCGAAAACGCGGACGCTCCTTAGATCAGGACAGCGACACGTCCCAGGAGATGCTTCCTCCCAAAGTGGCTAGTAGCCATAGAGGGAGGTTGCGCACGCCGGTCTCAACTCCGTCGGGCTCCGCCTTCTCTGGGAGGAAGGCCTATGTCCGAGTTAGAGCGGAGGGCGAGAGCGTGGCGGAGGAGGAGATCCCAGATCTTCCGCTAAAAATTCAAGCGCCGGTGGTGGGGGGTTCTGTCCCTGTAACACCATTGACCATGCGGTGGCCGTTATCCACAAAGTGGCCACCAAGTCCACGAACCTTAAGGGTTCCTTTGTTAGGGCCCTTAAGGACTCCTCTTCCGCCATCTCTGGGGTCGTCGAGACCCTCATTGGGGACGAAGCGCGCCTCCAGGCCGCAAACGATTCGTTGACGGGGCAGGTCACTGAGCGCTCAGTTCGCCCAATTTCGGGCACAAGCGAATTGCCCTGAGCAGCCATCCCTATCTACTAGTCACCCGGAGTAGATAGGTTCGCAGCCGGAACTACGGGTCCTGATCCTGAGCCCTCTGATGGCGAAAGCTGTCAGATACCGGTTTTGGAGTTGGACTGGTGGGGGTATTGTGGTTAGCTGCAGAGAACGGGCACGTTCATCTGCTCCACTATTGTCGGTGAGAGCAGCGGAATTAACCGGTCTAAGGCGAAGGGCTCCTTGGTTTTCCGCTACGAGGTTTGGAGCGTCCTTTAACAGAGGTCCTGTCGGACCGATGCGGCTCGGGTACTTGCCTGCTTAGCAAGTAGAAAGGTGACTAGACACTGATCCGGACACCCGACCGTAGACCAGGGTAGACCTACACTTGATTGTAGATCGGGATGTGAGCGTGCTGACAGCTCCGGTACCAGCTGGATACTGGTAGTCGGTTTCTCTGACGAACTTAGCGGTGTTACCGCGAGCATATGCAAATATGCGGGAAGTGGGCGTGGCTTACAGCTCCGGTACCTATCTGGACAATAATGAGTGTGCTGGTTGCGAATGGGGGGTCGCTGCGAGTGTGGTTTCACGAGTGGCGATCTTCTGTAACCGATAGGCATACGGGTAACTAGCCTTAATTAGTACCAGCGCCATGGCGTTGGAGATAAGACCTGCCGTATAAAGGTCCCTGTGTCTCGGGACCTTGGTTTGGGGAACTTGATGCAGGTATACTGACCCTGCTCATATAAGTTGGGTGGGGTGGGGGCAGTATAAACAAATACGTAGTCGTGAGGAGGAGAGGGCCTGTCCTGAGCAGCCAAACCCGGTTGGTTGCCCGGACACCTACCCCCTACCCATCCCCCGTTCCGGATGCCCACTTGCGTCAAGTTATTGACGCAGTGTGGCGCATGATGGACGGGCGCCTCGCGAGCCTGGAGGCAAGGCTTCCTCCGGCACCTATTGTTCGGCCGCCACTCGCCGCGGCCAAGGTTAACACCGCAACAGTCCCGACACCTCTTCCCGTTTTGGGTGGCCGTGTGACTGTGACGTATGCCGCGGCGACGTCGGCACCGGCGCCTACAGCCGCACCGAAGGCTGGTCAACCGGTCAAGGCTGCGGCAAAGGCGGCTGCATCAAGGGCCGGACCACCAACCACCTAAGGCCGTGGTAAAACCGGTGGTAGAATTCCCGTCACTTCCCACTCCGGCATCAAGAGGGACGAATGTGCCTACTGTACCCTCTGGTGCTGAGCACGAGCCTGGACCATCCACATCTGCCCCCTCCACGTCTGCCACTTCCAGTGACGGGTGGCAGAAAGTCGGGGGATCGAAGAAGCGGTCCCGGAAAAAGAACAAGAAGGATACACCTTCTCCGACGCAGGCACCGACGGTGACCGCCAAGAACCAAGCCGCGGAAACTGATGATACCTAAAACGGCGACTGTGGTGGTTTCCGTATCAAAGGCGGCAACCGAAGGCGGGCTATCCTACGCAGCCGTATTTAAGAAGGCCCGGGACAGTCTCGCCGGTGAATTCAGTGGGGTAGGTGTCAGGATGTGCCTCGCCCAGACGGGAGCTCGAGTCCTCGAGTTCCCTGGGGCTGAAGGCGCCAAGACGGCGGACACCTTTGCCGAGAAGATGCGGGAGATGTTTACAGCCACGGATGGTGTGAAGATCACCAGGCCCATCAAGTGCGTGGAGCTGCTTATTTCAGGCTTGGATGATTCAGTCACGATCGAGGATGTTCGCGTTGCAATTCAGGAGAAGACAGCGTGCAGCGCGTGCAACATCAGGATCGGCACCATCCGCCCCGGTCC
Organism: Callimorpha dominula; assembly: GCA_949752705.1. Classification (NCBI taxonomy): domain Eukaryota; kingdom Metazoa; phylum Arthropoda; class Insecta; order Lepidoptera; family Erebidae; genus Callimorpha; species Callimorpha dominula. The sequence goes on along the minus strand of OX456995.1, from coordinate 4,182,780 downwards.
AGGGGGCCTTGGCGCGGTGTGGGCCAGTTGTCCCGTGGCGTCAGCCAAGACCTTGAGCGACGCCGGAAGAATCCTCATCGGTTTCGTGAACGCCAGAATCACACTCCTGGCGGCGAGACCGATGAGGTGCTTTAAATGCCTCTCCGCGGGGCACACCCGCGTCAAGTGCGCTCGTTGCTTTGACTGCAGCGGACTATGTTTCCGCTGCGGTCAACCGGGGCACAAGGCGGTGGAATGCTCCGCCGCCCCTCACTGTGGCATTTTTGACTGACCCCATTTTTATTGGATTGTCTACTTTAAATTTTACTTGTACTTAATTTACGTACGTACCTCGGAAGGCAAAAACGGAACCCTTATAGGATCAGTTTGTTGTCCGTCCGTCCGTCCGTCCGTCCGTCTGTCTGTCTGTCAAGACCCTGTTCCTTAGGAACGCGTGAAGGGATCAATCTGGAATTTATATCAAATACTCAAGTCTATTGTCACTTAGAGCTGTGACAAAATCAAACTTCTAAGCCAACGCAATCAAAAGTTATAGCCGTTTATGCTGCTAATTTCGACATTCGTGAGGGAATCAAAACCTACAGGGTACTTCCCGTGAACTCAGAATCTTGAAATTTGGTATGAAGCAACGTCTTATAGCACAGATAAAGGAAAAATTGCGAAAACCGTAAATTTTTAGTTACATCATATATTAAAAATATTTTACGGAACCCGTGGTATATAATTGCTTTGTAATAATAAATTTATACTAAAATAACAATTTACTTCAAACAATTAACTCCTTTGTTCATTGCGTGGGATTGGTTTCGTTATGAACAGATGTAACTAATTAAGTTGAGCCATTTTCACATTGAGGCCGTCTCACCTTCGCACCCCGACAGAGAATAAAAGTAATTTTCAAATCATAGGTAACCAATCACAACATATATATTGTTATTGAAACAATGTACTTAACAAGTTTTTTCGTGATTGAGTTCAAACTGTAATTCCAGAGCTCTAAAGATGTAACAAATTTCAAAGTTTCGGTCCCCGTTTCGCGCTAGATTAGGCTTTGGGCAGTAACTAACTAACTAAAGAAGGAGAGAATACAATCTAGACGATTTTAATGTAATCTTATCTTGTGGCCTGTATTATGGCATGTTCGTCTAGTGGTTACTGATCCTGATTGCTGATCCAGAGATTATGGGTTTGACTTCCATCCCGGACAAATAATTGTGTGATGAGCACGATCAATTGTTCTGTGTCCGGGTGTAATTTATCTACATGTATGTATTTAGTAATATTATACCCATAGTACAGGTTCTACCTAGTTTTCAATGGATGGACATATGGCCGTCCATTGAAATGCTTCTGTACTTTAAGTTTACTATATATTTTTTCTCATGATCTTGGCGTACAATACAGTATATAAACTAGTAATAATAGGGTTTATAGTTTAGGTAGTTATGTCGTCATGCTGTATATAAAGACTATTTCGACAGAAAAACACAAAAAAACAATGAAGAAAGGGTCAGTATCATATATAAGATAAGAATATATAGAATATCAGTCCATGCGTGTTACAGAGAGAAGTCAGGAGCTCTCTTAACTGAATATAATACCCTGTATTGTTAATTCTGAGTATTCGTATTTGGCAGCCATGCGAGGAGGCTTTCGCAAAAACTGTCCGCCAACTTTTTTGCGCTTCGTTTATCAAACAGCCCGACCGATACAATGACAAAAGTTTTGTCAATTCAGTACTTTTTGTTTGTATAAAAACTCCAATACAGTTCTGCAATGGAATTGTTACCTTAAATAGGGAACACAATTTTCATATGCGTAGGTACTTAGTGTCGTGAAAGTTTTTGACTAAGATTGATTTATTAATGGTACAGTTATTGAGGCACGCCTTATTGAGACATATGTTTTGACACTAGTATGTATGTAACAAATTAGAAAAAACCTCTTGGTTTCTCTGTGTTTTTTGTGCAACTAAGTTATCAAACAAAAACTTACCACGCCTGGTCTGAATCGGTTAATATGCCAATAAAAAATTGCAACACCGATGGCGTATCTTTTACCGTTACCGTACCGTACCATACCAGTATCGTAACGTTATTTTTAATTCTTCTACTTCTCTCTAATACAAGTGACCTCTGCCTTTGATAAAAAAATGGTTGAAGTGAAATAAATACTCCTAGACAACTGAATTGACTTCCTAAAACTATAATTTTAAAACAAATTAAAGTAAATACGATTTATTTCAAACAAAAAAGATGTGACCCATATGAAATCAAATATCTTTGTTTCATAGAATGCCTTAAAAATTGCTTGAAATCGAATATTTTTTTTAAATCAACACAAATGTCACCGAAGGTTGCTATATAAATAGCAAACAAATAAAACCGTGTTGCAAAAAGTTAAGAGGGCTATCTGCCAGTTTCAATATATTTTAACCTGTATTAATTTATTTTTTTATTAACATTGGCAAATGTATACATAGTTGAGAACTCCCTGACCCCTGTGCTAGTTTAACAGGGCTCAGTTTTCTTCCCATAGCAAAGATAACCGTATTTACAGAGCTTTGTCAGAATAAATCGCGCAACAAACTATAACACTTCGTTAAGTACTTGCAATTACGTCAGTGAACTACTACCTGCACCTTACGCACTGGGTTCGTATATGGCTTGTACTGTTCTTCGCTTCGTTCGTTCTGTTCGGCATCTTCTATGTTTACACTTTTAGCGAGCGCTCTCCCTCTTCATTCAATGTCAGTGGTCGTTTGGGCCAACTATTACGAAGTATCCTGGATACCTAAAATTTAACCCATCTAGAGGGATACCATTAAATATTATGGTTGGTATATTTTGACGGCATTTGTTACTGGCTTGAATTAGCATGAATTTACTCTTTTTTTTTAAATAAATTTATGTTCGGCTGACTCTGACTGCTAAGCCAGAGGTCGTGGGTTCGATTCCCACCCAGGACAAATAATTGTGTGATGAGCACGATAATTTGTTCTGTGTCTGGGTGTAATTTATCTATAATTTCTAAATACATACATAGTATTTAGAAATATAAAAGTATGTTTATCAGCAGTCTGGTTACCATAGTACAGGCTCTGCCTAGTTTTGGGATCAGACAGCCGTGTGTGAGATGTGTGGAGTTATTATTATAGTATTTGTATACTCTTTGACTTTGTCTATGTAAATATATAACAGTATGGGTGACGTCATTCCACGTTGTCTCACTTTCCACTCATAAAATTCCGATAATGCACCCGCCCATCTGACGGTATTGACCTGATGTGTGTACTAACATTTACTTAATAACCTCACGAGGGAAATAGGTTGTACAGTGCGTGTAATACCTACCTATATGGCGCCCATTACACGGTTGGTTTTGCTGTCAGTTTTGCTACAATCAAAACGGTGATTGACGCATAACCTATCATCTAATGCAATGATTGACAGTTGCATGATAAGATTTTAATGTCCATATTGTTTCATCAATCACTAACGAACATCCGTCAATCATGTATTTTGGTAATGATTGTCGTTTGCATGAGCGTCTAATGGATGCCTGTGTATGCGTAACAGATTATTGCATTCTCTGCAGATATTTTTAGCTGAAAACTAAATTGATTATCGTATAGGTTCACATAGTTATGTATTTGCCTAATTTCCTAAGAAGCAGACTGTTGAACGCTTTATCTAATATTTTGCCCAGAGAAATGAGCTTGTAATTACTTTTATGTGCTTGTCCATTAGTTTTATTTTTTGGTAACGCTTATAAGCGAAGTAATATTTCAATCTGAAATTTGATGGACATAAACAAAAAATAATTCTTTGTTATAAACCGAATTTAGGGAGTTAACTTGTAACATCAAACTCATAAATTAAATGCACAATGGGCGGCCCTATCCCTAAAAGCAATCTCTTCCAGGTAAGCTGGGGATAAACAGGGCATTTTATTTCGTTCTATTTAGTAAATATACGAGGAGAGGTTAATCGGTCTATTGTGTACAATTTAATATAAAGTAGTTGATATAATTATAATTATGAATTTTTAGTTGGTATACATTATTACATCTTATATAACATGAATTAGCTTAAAATATATGGGTGCCTGTACTAGGGTAAACCTGTGCCACAGGCGGTAAGTGCACTTACAGACTTTTACTACATTATGTAAATATTTAATCTTAACAATATTTATGAAACATACTTGTCTACAAATAGACTTATCTATGTAGTATATAACAATATAGGAATATTAACATTGAGACTATTATTTTATTTCACAACAGTAAATAAATCTTCAGTCTGGTTGTAGTTAAAACACGGTTGTGGTCCATATCAGATTGTTCGAAAATTATAGATCTCTAAGTTTCATAAGTAAGACAATTTTCTAAAAGAATCCTATTTTTGAACCATAGAATTATGTTTTGAAATAAATATAAAATTATGTTTGGAAAAAAATATAAGATTATGTTTAAAAAAAATATAAAATAATGTCCAGAGCGAGAGCGCGTAGGATCGCCGGCCGCATCGTTTTGGGAGGAGTTCATGTATGCCAAGGAGGCGGCAGAAGGGGGACCGGAAAGGACTATTACTCCACCGCCCAGCAGAAGATTCACCAGACGCCGGAAAGAGCAAGTCGATCTCCGGCCTCAATGAGCGCCCGCCTGTCCACAGGGATTTTCTGACAAGGGTACACCTGAAGCCCTGGCAATAAAGCATGCAAAATGATGACCCGTGGGGGCTTCCACACGTTGAAAACAAATAAAAAAAAAATTGTAAACTTCGCTTATAAAGATTAACTATTAACCAAATTTTTTTCACATAATATCCACAAGTGGGTCTTTTAAAATTCGAAACACGAACAACAATTGCGGTTATTCAGAGGACCGTAAAAACTGATTTTAGACCCATCTAAACAGTTACTCGGCTAAAGGGACTTGTTTCAAAATTAAAACCGAAACATGGACCATTCAAAAGCAATTGCAGTTAACATACAAACAAAAGAATTAAAAACAACATTTATTATATTTTGACACATTATAATTTATTTTAAACGTATTCATAATTAAAAACAGCCTCTAACATTGAACCCGCGTCTGTTTTTATTAAACGACGTATTCAAAAATTAAACCCAAAACCTAAAGTCACAGATGCACGTAATTGTTTTAATTTCACACGTTTTATTACGTCCAAAAAATTGCAATCTGCTCAATCCTTTTATTATTCATTATAAAAATGCGGACACAAAAGGATTGTGGTGATACATTGTTGCACATGAACGGCAAAATTTTCAACGTGTGAATTACAAGAAAAGCTCAAATAAAGACAACGCGATATTTTAATCTATGATACTATACTTTGTAAATGTTGAATTATTTATTTATGAGAAGGACAGGAAACTTGTGTTGAATTCTAAGACATAATTGAATTCCTAGAAAGTTTAACTGCTTGAGTTCGTGGCGCGGTAGTGGAGAACTTAACGGGTGTATTCATTGTCCCCGTTCCAGCGGTTAGTTGTTTCGAAATTCGGACAGAATTTAATATTGTGGTCATAAATACTTTAGTTTACAACATTCATATCAATTTAGCTTGTCTCTATTATTTCAAAATATTGCTATATTCCGAGATGTTTTGTTTTGTTTTATAGTAAAAATAACAGTTAATGGCACTAACGTCACGATTAGAAATTACAGCCGAGACTTTATAATATGAACAAATGATGACAAGAGACAAGTACTTTGACCACATTTTTTAAAGTATTTCTAATTATATATATTCTATAACGAAAACATTTTTTTTCAAAATATGAAAACCTTTAATAGTTTTACATATTTTTACAGCCATTATCCTTTTCATCGAGAAAACATGAAAAACTTGGATATAACTGTAATTTCTCTATAGGACTAAGGCGACCTAGCGTTCTTCGCCACCACTGACTATCGGCCTTCCGAATTTCTATAGCATGAAGGTTCTTCCTCAAATCAAGTCTAAGGTCAAATGCAATCTGTACACTGAAATTCAATTAGAAGTAAATTATACCCTACTGGCCTTCTCTTGTACTTTGTCAACCCAACCCTGCCTAACTTAAGAGCTTTAGCAACGTTACACACAAAACAGTAGTCCTTTCTAACGGCGTCCTCCTGTAGAGTGGACATTCTTACTAGGTCATGCTGATTTCTGAACAAGTCCAAAGCCAATCTTCTGATTGTTATCGCATCAAATTCTGGCAATAATCTGCAATGCCCTACCAGTTCCTACTCAGTCCATACATAGATACTCATTCAGTTATCAGAACGTAATAAATAAAAAAGAAATACATTTTATCAATTACATTAGTATAACACAAATATATCACGAATTAATAATCTCTGAACGAAATTTTTTAAATTATAATTAGACTTAAAATATAGGTTTGGTAGGTATGACATAAATTTAATGCGGGCAATATTAAAGGTATAAATCAGGCGAGTTTTAGAGTTGCTGGCCGTCCATTGTTTTCACTCCACAACAGATTTATCTGACCAGTTGAACCAGAAATTATTGTCTAGATACCCGTGAAAAGGACACTTCTCTTTCAAACGTTTTTTTTTCAATAGCTATTGACTTTATAAAAAGAAACTAATAGTAAACGTGTTTTTAAACGGTTTTATTTAGCTTGCCCTGTTTGTTTATTAATTTTTATCTTTATGATAAAATGTTCGCATCAAATTACAGGTGTATTATTATTAGTATTTAAGTTACTGACTTCACTATCTAAATAAAATATGTAAATCATATTACTCTCACTCACTACACTCCTGGTAAGGTTGCCTGGAAGATATTGCTTCTAGCGATAAGGCCGCCCATTGTGCATTTTGTGTATAATTTGTTTGTGTATTGTTTCCTTTTTTGGTGTACAATAAAGAGTATTTATTATTATTATTTTCTATATTCATTTAAATATACATATAAATTACATTTTTAAATTCATTCAGATTATATCAAAAATACATTTAAAAATATAAAAAATAGTGCCCCATCGGTATCGCGTACAGGGACCAAGCTACCGGTGGTTAGGGTTCCAGGGACATAAACCTCCTCACAATACGTGCCGTATCAAGAAGGACCGCCTTCTGCATCAGGCCCTTAGTCCAGCTGCCTAACGAGAGCCTCTGAAGGTGTTGGTCGAGGCTCTTTGCAATCAACCCATGGGCTGATATGACTATCGGTACAATGATTGCTGTTTCCACATATTTCATTTGTTTTTCTTTTTCAGCCCTTAAGAGGTTGTCGTCATGGGGAACGGTAATATCAATAATCATTGCTCGGCGCTCTAATCGGTCTATTACCACTATATCAGCAACAATAGTCCTGTCAGTGATAATAGACCGATCCCAGTACAATGTTACACGACCATTTTCAAGAACTGGGTCGGGAACATACCTGTAGTACCTACGGTAATTCCGCAGTCACAGGGTTAAATTTAGGAGCAAGTTGCTGATGGACTATCCTGGCCACTTTGTTATGTCTATGCAAGTACTCGCCGTTGGCAAGACGAGAACAACCGGAAATTATATGCCTGAGGCATATAATCATATTATAATTATTATTACACTCTATGCGTATAAAACCCAACACGGACGTTTGTTTAAAGGATTTAGATCTAAGAATGTACGAGAATATGAAAACGTTTTGAAACATTGTTCGTGTTCAACGTTGTTCTTTCCTACAAATAGATCTACGATATTTTATAACATTTTTAACGAATTCCCAAAAAGGAAAGGTTCTGAATGTTTTTATTTTTTTACGGAAAGAAGTGAATTGATTTTATATTAAAGATGTGAGTTGGAAGGCGTCTTCCAACTCACATCTGAAGCGTATTAGGTGGGGTTCGAATCTACAACTTCTTGATTGAAATCTGATGTAGCCTTTACGCTCCCACTGCTGAGCTACTCTAAACTACGAATAAATCCAAAACATGGAAAACATTGCTAATTTATATTTGTAGTAAGTAACTGATTTTAATTAGACTATGAATAAGCTTGTTTTAGGTAAATCAGCATATTGTATTTGCGTCCTTAAGCTTTTGTTTAAAAATAATGCTTTTAAGAAATTAAAAATTTACTTACGCAAAATATATTTCATTAAAACATCATCAAAAAATATTACGCAGTGTTTCACTGACTTTAATGTTTTACATAGCTCCGGTGAAACAAGTGGAATATTTGAGAGCCTGCGAGAGTAGCTATTTATTTCGAAAGGGCAGTATAGCAAAGCGTGTGTCCATGTATAGTAAAAAGCTTTTCAAAGTGTACGTTGTGTGATTCACATCCACATACATATTTATAACATATTTAAAAATCAATTCAGGACGACGTTTTTCAGTGTTTTTAAAGATGTCTTAATATTTTCAGAAAAGGTTCTCTTTAGTCCGTATAGTTAGTTACTTATGTATAAATGTTGAGTGTCGTTGAGTTGGGTTAGGTTTTGGAAAACACGGGTAGTTTTCCGCAACTCCACGACAAAGCGAGTATTTTGCGTTATTAGGAATATAAGCTATTCAAGCCACCCTAACTCCCCGAAGAATCCCAATAACCCCTTTACGCTACTGACGATCTCGGAGAGTGACCCTGGCGAGCTAAGGTACTTAGCTCGGTATTCTGTAACCCCCCTTACAGTTACAGGGTTGCTGATTCTTCTGCTTTCATACATGCTCTGCACAGTGGGCTGCTCCGTAGCACCTATATATGAGCTATATAAAACACCCAGTGTTTGAACATTTTAAAAGTGTCTGGCAGTGTGATTTGAAGCCGGTTGTGAAGTATTAAAAGATAATAGTAAGTATTTGTTATGTATGTTCGTGCTACCGAGTACCGACAAATAATCTCCATTCCTGATGTGAGCGGTGACCAGCGCCTCAAGATGCAACATAAATATCAGTCCCCTGTACTTACTCGAGCATTGACAATCCTATCCTCTTTTAGACCAGATAAATGTAGTCTTATATATAGAAAAGGCATTGTACTGCAATCCATTTGCGTAGAAATCTACTGCTTCCAACAAAGCAGAATTCGCTATTGAAATGTATTTTCCGATGTCGAAAACAAAGATTTTAGTCTCACAAATACGTAACGGGGGTTTTCTACCAGAAGGCAGTACTGATAGAGATATAAGGTCTCCGCTAAGATTAAGATAAACGTTGTAACGCCTCTGTTATAAATCTTTCAGTGAAAGATAAAGGACCGGTCACGTGGACTGCGTGCTACTGATTATATTTTCTGCGATATCGGGTTCTGACATTTCCTTGTTTTAATGGCATTTATTGTGTATTTTAGGGTTAAATAACGTAAATTATTGTTGCTTATTAACGTTTGGAGTACTCGAGGACTATGTGATATAATACTTTGAAGGTTTTGCTTAGTGTTATTCGTATTTGTAATGTACATATTACATTAAATTACACCATGTTAAATCTCCATTTTTTATTTTCATTTTTAAACACTCATTTAGGTCCCTAACTTTATACTACAAGTACGTGTTAACAACTTCTGCAAGTTTTGAAATCAAAACTTTAGGCACGTTGGGCACTTTTGGTATGTGGAAAAAGCACTTAACTCGCGTGACCGTCATGCTCAGATACCTATATATGTGTGTGTGTTTGTTTGTATGTGTGTGTATTATGTATATACATGTGTGTATGTGTTTTCACTTCTGAAGTGCAGTCCTACGATAAATAGTTTTTATTGACTCTTAATTTTTCATTTAATAAATTACTTTTACACTTAAACATACTATATCGAATAATCTGCTTATTTGTTATTTATCTTGTTTAATTCATGTTACCGTATGTATAGTATAGTAATAATTATGGTGTATGCTATCCTTGTATATATAGAATAATTTTATGGTCTGCAACTGTCTTTACGCATGGCGTCATTTGGGCCCAATTGAAAATCAGCGTCAGGCTTTTACCTGACACAGTGCTGAGCTGGGTCCGTTTTTTGGCAATAACGGTAATCACAGCTGCAAAATTGTACATATATATTTTATTTTTGTGTCGACAAAAATAAACATTTTCTTTCTTTCTTCTTTCTTTCTTATTCTATATCCTTAATTAATCGACAGCATTTGTCAAAGATTATTTTGTAGAAATTTTGATAATATTAATATCGTATTTCCATATACACCCGTTGAATAGAACGCTAGCTTTTTTCCGCGGCTTCGCTGACTTTGCTAACGTAGGTTTTGTCAATCAATTCAATTAAATTCAACAAAAACTATTTTTTTCGGGATGTAAGGTATGTCCTGTTCTGATGATTGATAAAGAACTTAGAGCCTGAAAGCGTAACAAACAATCAAATACTTTTCCAACAAAAGCAATTAATCTTAATGCATAGGAAACTAAAAGCAACATAAAAAGTCATATAAAGGAGGCTAGTGCAATTTCTGACACAGTTTAACAATAAAATCAGTCCATTGCAAACATACTAATAACAATGAGCAGTTTACTAAACGCCTCTTCTATTAACGCAGGGTTTATGTACGAGTCAGTGTCTAAATTCAATATTTTATTTGAATTTAGACATAACTCCAGCCGATATTATAAGTGGTTTTGAAAAGTTGAACCGAAAAGTTAGTGAATAGTATTATAGATGTTTGTAGTATATAGTAGCCCAACGTGTACATAGGCTGCACTAAAAGTATCGGGAATGGAATATTTCCACTGTTTCTATCATATTAAAATCTTTTTAATTGAAAACTCCTTGGTTTTAAAAATCGAATACCATTTATTTATTTAAAAAAAGATTCTCGGTCTTATCACAAGGTTTTGTCAAACTTGTTTAGTCGTTGAGAAAATGGAATTGACTCGAGAAAATTCAAGAGCGATGATTTATTATGACTTTCGAAGTGGTTTAACGCAAAACCAGTGTGTTGACCGGATGATTTCTGCATTTGGTGATGAAGCCCCATCCAAAACCACAATTTATCGCTGGTTTGCTGAATTTCAAAGTGGACGTGTCAAGCTCAGTGATGATCCCCATCAAGGTCATCCAAAAACTGCAGTCACCCAAGAAAAGGTTGATGCTGTGCGTAAGCTGATTGAGGAAGAGCGACATGTGACATACCGCGAAATTCAGGCAACTTTAGACATTGGCATGAGTCAAATACAAATAATCTTGCATGAACAATTAGGTGTAAAAAAGTTGTTTTCCCGATGGCAACCGCATTCGCTCTATGAAGAGCAAAAATCGGCTCGCGTTACTTGGTGCGTCAGAACTCTCGAAAGATTCCACGCAGGATCCTCAAATGCTGTATACAACATCGTATCAGGTGATGAATCCTGGATATACGCGTACGAACCCGAAACAAAAAACCAGTCACGAGTTTGGGTGTTCGAAAATGAGTTAAAGCCAACAAAAATTGTTCGTTCACGGAGTGTTGCAAAAAAAATGGTGGCCACGTTTGTCTCCAAAACCGGCCATGTTGCAACTATTTCTCTTGAGGGACAAAGAACGGTTAATGCAGAATGGTATGCTAGCATTTGTTTGCCACAGGTCGTTTCTGAACTCCGTAAAGAGAACTGCAACCGCCGCATCATCCTCCATCACGAGACTGCGAGTTCTCACACCGCGCACAGAACAAAAGAGTTTTTAAAGCAAGAAAACATAGAATTATTAGACCATCCGCCGTACAGCCCCGACCTAAGCCCTAATGATTTCTATACTTTCCCTAAAATAAAGAATAAATTGCGTGGTCAGAGATTTTTATCACCTAAAGAAGCTGTGGACGCCTACAAAACGGCCATTTTGGAGACCCTAACTTCCGAATGGAATGGTTGCTTCAATGATTGGTTCCACCGTATGAAAAAATGTGTCAAATTTCGCGGAGAATACTTCGAAAAGCAATAATTACATTTTTAAATAGTAATGTTGTGTCACTTCCTTGATTCCCGAAATTTTCAGTGCCGCCCTAGTATGTATTCTATTTAAAAGTATTTAGATCCGATACTTTTCTAATAGTATGTTTAAGTCAGGTAGCAAATAAAACCTGATGATTTATGAATAATAGAGGTGCTACCTGATTATAGTAAAATTTTACACTCAAGCAGTTACTGGGATGTTTCATAGGGACTCATCCATAATAGACGACTTTCCTTCAGAAAAAGAATATAATAATATTAAGATACAAGGGTATACCAAAATCAAGAAAGAAAATTTCAAATTAGCGAAGGCAAGATCATATATTAATAAAATAATGTTTGATTGGCACCATCAACCATAAAACCAATAATAAAAATTTGGAAGTACTATTTAAAATGACACATTGTAACCAAATATTAGCAAAGGTTAATTATGTAGATGATTATGCAAACGGGCGGTTCGTCGTCGTGAAATAAATTGGTTTTGTGTTTTAACTTTAACTTTAGTATCTCCAGGTTTTTACTCAAATTAACAAAAAAGTGTGATTGAAATTGTATGTATGTAGTATGAGTCCTCTTCTTGTTTGGAAAGAAAAGAAGATGAATCTACCATTACAAATCACTAACAATTATCATAATATATAGTAATATAACCATTCACAATTCATGAGGATGGTTGAATACGATTTGATTTATGTGCTTTTTAGAAAATAATTATCACTTTCGGTTCGGTAAGCTTAAAAAAATAACACGACTGATATGAATCGCTACTGAAATAGCTATCCAGGTTACAGAATAAAATAATGTAAGTAGTAGTATAAAATATTTGATCAACGTCAGAATTGAAATCTTTAGAATTCAGATTATTTGTCAATAATATTGATTAACAAAAACTATGATTATAGCTTATATGCTTCTGTACTAATATAAGTTCCTATATTATTCATTTATTCATATTAAAAGTAATATCTACCATATATCAATAGAAGAAAGCAAACACTTTCACAGACGTCAATCAATCACTCACAAACAACAATTTTTGCAAAAGTAAACAAGGCGCTCACTTACTTAAACTACAAATAAAGAATACAAAACCACAATCTTCTTGAGCGTATTATTCAAAATCTAAATCTGGATCGCTAAAAGATTTTTGAACGTTGATATTCTTGCGAATAAGTAGTATTTTTCTCAAAAGGTTCGTCTGTCTGTCTGGCTGTCTATCTGTCAAGACCCTTTTTCTCAGGAACCCGTGGACGCATGAAACTAAAATTAATACCAAATATTTATGTCTGCTAAGGACCCTTTGAAGCTGTAAATCATCAAGCTTCCAAGTTAACGCAATCAAAAGATATAGCCATTTAAACCTAAGATTTGACAAAATTAAACATTTCGAAGGTAAATCAAAACTTCTTATTAACCTAGAATCAAAAAATTTGGTAATAAGCAAGGTTTGATAGCACAAGTAAAGGAAAAATCCGAAAGTCGTTAATTTGTTGTTATAACATATAAAACATACTTTTGTAATTACAGACTTATATTTTGTGGTTTGAAAGTTGACTTTCTCGTACATTGTTGTATGGGAGAGTATTTTTAGAACCGCAAAGTTAAGTTTGTCTTTCGGAAAAGACGGGCAAAAATCTTCGAGAATTTATGCCCGAAGTGGACGTACTATCTACATACGAGTTTAATTTTATTTTCTTACGGAACCCTCGGTGGGCGAGCAGACTCGCATTTGTCCGATTTTTTTTATGTAGAAATATTCGCGATGTCTTGCCTGGGCCAAAGGTTTATACTCCATAATGTCTGCTAGACAATACGTCCGTTATATTTTTCTGTGTTTTGGACGCTTTTATAAAAACAACAATTTATTGGAAAAATAATGTTGTTTTTCGTTAGTTTATAACGTGAATAATGTTAAAAGTTCAAGGGATATGTGATTCAAAATCATTAATATTGTAAAAAAATATAACATGTCCTTATTCAATCAGTTTTGTAGGACTTAAGAGTGACTTAAGAGAGTGAGTCCCATATTGTTTAAATGTCAAGAATATATTTCAATTGTTTATACATTTACTTGTCGGTTTCGGCTTTCGGTTTTTTTTTATATACTAGGTCGGTAGCAAACAAGCATATGGCCGTAGTGACTAGAGACACTAGGAACAGAAGTAATACCAGCGCTACTTATTACTTATTTTACGACCTACAAAGTAGCACTATGCTGAGCTAATATTAGGTTTTGACTCATGAGAAGTATTTATCTACAATTTTTTTTTTTATTTTTAATTTTTTTTATAGGGAGCAAACGAGCAAATGGGTCACCTGATGGTAAATTCAAATTCAAATTCAATGAGATAGAATTACGCTCTTTTCTTGAAGGTTTGAAGGTCTGTGGAGGAACGGGTGTCATGTTCCTCCAACACAAAGGGAGTATCCTCCGACCGCTCATTGCTGTAGGAGTGTATACGACGGTGGCGATGATGATGCTGCTGATCTGTTCCATGAAGGCTGCTACCAATCACGTCGGGGTCACCACTGTGGAGGAACGGGTGTCATGTTTCTCCAACACAAAGGGAGGATCCTCCGACCAGGCGAGGTGATCATGCCTGGTGGGCCGCGGCCCAACGGTTGATGTTGGGAAGTTGTATATATACTAATCGGCGCGAGAACTCTCATAGCGCGATGCAGGATTGGTAGGTAGTAGATGTGTATGTGGAAGTCGCCATATCAGTTCGGAAATACCGCAGGCGACAATTTGTTCATAAGATTGGTTGTGCGAGGCAAAAAAAATCTGGAGAACCGCACACCGGTGGATTGCCAATTATCCAGGTGATGGGGATGAAAGTTGAAATTATAGATAAATACTTCTGCATTTTCTTGTGCCTTTCTGTGAATGTAAAATAAATATGTTTCTCTCTTTCTTTCAGTGACGTTACTTGAATGTTACCTCGTTTCCCCTGTGTAGTATGTAGTTCTAACCTACTTCAATCAATCAATCAATTAGCGTATTCTAGACCACTGTTGGACATAGGCCTCTCCGTATGTGCGCCATAGCACTCGGTTCTACGCTTTCCGCAGCCATTCCCTCCCTGCTACCTTCCTCAGGTCGTCGGTCCATCTAGCTTAACCTACTTACTAACGCTAAAATACACTAAGACATTAATTCTTGAAAACAGCGATTTACTGAAAACTAAAGGTGTACTTTAACTCCATAAACTGTGCCTTACGTCCTTATGTGGTAGTATTACGTTCACACAATTTTGCTATTGATACGCGCTATTGTTGGATGTCAACGTGGTATATTTTTAAGTATTGAGTTCGCAGATGTGTTACTTGGGTCGTCAATTAGCCAACACTTAGAGACATAGAAAAAGGGCCAAACTCTAATAAAACTTATGTTTTATTGCTTTAAGTATGAGTGTCTTAGAATTGAACATTTGCAAAGCTGGAAGGGTCAGTCGTTACGATAAATGAATAGGTTGTGTAATAAAAAAAGGGTCGTTTTAGAATATTTCAATAGCATATTTCGGTTAGAGGAAACAGATGTTGGTGGAGTCATGACGACAGTGGAGCTTAGGAACGGGGATGTCAGGGCAGTCGGGTTGAGGACGTGAAGCGGGATAGTTGTAGCATCAGAGGCAGCGGGTTGACAGGGTTTAGGAAAGACGGCCGGTTCTCGTAAGTTTTGACATAGAACGTTGGGGAAGTTCTTTGAGTCTTTAATATTTTATTATTAATAGACGTTTATATTCCATATGTATTAATGTCCTACACTGAATAACGCAGTATTCGTCAGGTAATCAAATTTATCTCCCGTGTACATATCGGTTTCAAGGTATTAATTTAATATCATTACTTTGGTATTGGTTAAGGTGGTTTTGGACGGGATGAATGAATATTATTACCCTGTGAGTCTCCTGGTTATAGCACTCGATCTTGAACAAAGGGGAACGGGGCCTTGGTGATCATCAGCCCAACTGTCGTGTGCTGTAGAAGACTAACTATCGGGTACCATAATCCCGGATTATGGTAGTCGAGGTTTAACGGAGGCAGCGATATCCTGATCATTGGCAGGTTGTTCTCGTCTGCTGTTGAAGTCCAAATTTCGAGTGAGTCGTTAGCGAGGTGTGGTTATGGGGTAAAATGATTAAGATGGTATATGTGTGAAAACTAAATCAATGCCAAAGGATTCAGATGTAAGATCATACTAATTAACTTTTGGATCTCCTCTTATCGCGGTTTTTATTATTGATTATATCAAAATATCGAATGCCAGTGGAAAGATGTCCAGCCAGGGTCGAGTCTTACAGTCTAACGCGGTAAAAGGCGGGGCGTTAGACCTCCCCTAATCGGAGGGGAGCCAGTTTCAGTGAAAAATACTCAGTAGATTTGACGAATAGCTGCTTTACTCGGTTTAGGCTCATCGAGGTACCATCACACTTAATCTCTATTCATACCAACTATCTCGATAATTTGATGTAATTCTTAACTGCAACCTCTATTCACAGCTATTAGCTTGTTTATATCAACTAATCTAAGTATCTATTGCTAACGATCGAAAAAACTTTAAGGAACTCCTTTGTTAAGGGGTTCCTTAATGGTTATTAATAGTGAAAATCCAGTGATAGGCCATACTGTCTAATTATACACACACACGCCGGTGGCTATTCGAGTTCGCTTCCCGGTTATACACGTTTCCTTGGAAGTTAATAAGAGAGTATTAAAAATTAATAAACATTTGCTCTAACGGTGAAGGGAAAAATTGTGTGGAAACCTTCAAACCTGAAAGTTTCCCAAAAAATTCTCGGAGATTTCTGAAGTTTGCCAATCGGTACTACGCATGGTGAATTATGGCCCTCCCTACGCTATCCCTCTCACAATAAAAGGAGGCATATGTAGCCCAGCATTGGGACCATTTACTAACGTAGCTAATATCGGAATTGATACGCTTTATTATACTGAAAATATACAAGTTTTGTGAAAGTCCATACGCTACAACTAGCTGAATCCGCACGACCCCACTGAACAATTTATCAAACAGTAATAAAAAATTCTGAGGTCACGACGCGCCCATTACGACAAATTCACTTTTTCCTCAGCCTATACGTTTTACTTTGTCCTTAATTATTGAATTGGAAAAGGAAAAAACATGAATGGGCTGGCCAATTTACGTTAATATGAATACAATAAAGGCGCTTACAAAAAAAGTTACGTAAAAAAGTTAAGAAAACGAATTTACCAGTGTAAATGATTTAATAAAATAAAATAAAAATTGTTTATTGACACAAGTTATTACATTGGTATTTAAAATTAGGCACAGTCTTTGGATATTTATTATAGTATGTACTGATACTGATTCCCAAACTAGGCCCGAAGCCTGTACCTTGAGAGACAGTGTTCAGTCGCACAAAAGATAAACAGTATTGTTTGTACATAAGGTCGCTGTTTAGTCTTTAGTTTATTAAGTTAAAGCTCTTAATTATATACCTGTGTGTGTGTGTATATGTGTGTGTGTATGTATGTATGTATGTGTGTATGTGTGTATTTATGTATGTATGTGTGTGTGTGTGTGTGTGTGTGTGTGTGTGTGTGTGTGTGTGTGTGTGAGGGTTAATCGAGATTAATGGGATTTATTTTAAGAATGTAAGCAGGTCTTCAGTTGTTTCGTAATCGAGTTGTTGAAGCTTCCACTTAACTTCACGTCTACTTATTGAAACGATATTTAGCTTCTTATTCAATTCATTGTATAATTTAGCGCTTATACTGCGCATTTGTCTTCTCGTGAAGGAGGTTCTACAAGCCACACGAGGGCATACAGATGATAAGCTGCGTTTATTTGGGTCTGGGTGGGGCACATCACGATGTTTTCTGAGGACAGCTTTCAAGATGAACAGCTGTTGAACTGAGAGGACCTTACAGTTTGCATATAGGCTCACAGTCGGGTATCTGTAAGGTTTCCCTGTCATTACCTTGAATGATAAGCCATGCAATTATGTAATGTTTTTTGCTATATATATATGTTTTAATATTCTTTATCTAAACTTATTATTTACTACATTACGTCTCGAGAAAAATACCTGAGAATCTACCTTGAAGTTTTCCTTTCACATGCTTGAGCAACGAAGGTAATTCGCGGCGCTATAGGTCTGTTTGATCACAATGGTATGAGAATTTCAGATATTCGCTTCCTTTGACTTGAGTTTTTTCAAATGTAATGACAAGTTATTGAATAAAGGTAAAAAATACAGGCAGTAACAATTGTATCTTCTTCTAAAATACAGGCAGTAACAATTGTATCTTGGAAGTTACTTCAATGAACTTTTTTTTTGCCAAGTACCTTTCAGAAATGTAAAGTAATATTTCTTTACTAAGTCTATTGATTAAGATATTGCTACAATGCAGCCAAAAACGTATATCACTTGTTGTCTTATGTAACGGTGTATTTATTAACAGGCTTTGGTTATCAAATCAAAGCCTAAAGTTAATGAAGACACCGTTATCGGCAGCGACCTATCCCAAGGAGAATATCTAGCGCATCAGGTTTTCCGAAATTCCCAAAATATTCAAACCAAGATTATCCTTCCGGTCGTCGATGTAAAGCAGTATTCGGGAATCCAATCCGAATGCCTCAAGTTAATAATACCCACTCAGAGTCATTACTCTGAGATGGTGGTCAGGCGTGTAAATAGCCCGACCAGGGTGTGATTGCTCAACAGTTAGCGTACGAGGTGTAGGGAAGTAAACCACTTCTATCGATCAAACCAATCATGCCAGCACTAACCTGCAACACCGACCAAGTCCCGATCCTCCAGAAGGCAGCGAGCAGCGGCGAGGTTTCTACGGTCTCTTGCAAGGTATTGACCGGCCGGTCACGATCGAAGACTAGAGCACTCCACATACACCTTGTAAAGGTTACAAGCGAGTCCAAACACTACACGGCTATAGGACTAACGGAAAATCAGCTTCTTTTCACGAGAAATATAACTGATGTCCGTGGCGGAACAAAATTTTTATATTAAAGGCGTCTTCTTCCCGAAAAGCGATGAGAGCAGGGTATGTCCGTTTTTTCTTGCACCAATCAGGTGCAGCGCGTTTACATTATTTGAAGACTGCTAACGCCATCTCTTGAGATCGTCGAGTACATTGGCAATATTACAGCAGTACCAGCACTAATTGCATTCGACAAACAGAATGTGGTTTACTATAAAGACTATGAAATTTATAATATAACGAAATATATTATGGTGCGATTATGTATGCATTTTATAAATATATTGGCGCTCCACCATGCACCCCGCCTTGGAACATCACAAGATGTTTCAAAACACGCGAATTTTCTAACTGACTGAGAGTAACACATGCATTATGCGATTAAATAATAAATATGATAAATATAGCGGCCTAAACTAAAAAATAAGGTTTAAACTAAGTTGAATTTATTGTGTAGGAATAGGATATAATTTAGTTACAGCGCGTTTGTAAATTCCAGTTTGCGTTTTAACTATCGCCACGCGTACAACGTTATCAGAGCCTCTGAACACGTCCGTAATTACTCCTAACGGCCAATGCAACGGTGGAGAATTCTCCTGCTCAAGAAGAACAACAGTTCCGATTTCTACCGGTTTGTCGGGAGTAGCCCATTTTTGCCTAACTTGCAACGTGTGCAAATACTCTAAGTGCCATTTCTTCCAAAAGGATTGGACCATACTATCTAACATCTTTTTACGTTCTAACAGACTCAATCGTTGATCTGACAAATCAGCAGTGGGTAAATATTGCAACGGAGTAGACATCAAAAAATGCGCGGGAGTTAACACCTCAGGATAAGGGTCTGACGATAATACGCTCAATGGACGAGAGTTAAGAATACACTCTATCTGAGTAAGAACAGTTTGCAGTTCTTCGTATGTAAGTAACTGACTTCCTATTACTCTATATAAATGCGTTTTCATGCTCTTTATATTCCCTTCCCACATCCCACCAAAATTTGGTGATCTTGGGGGAATCATCTTCCACTCTATGCGTCGAGAGCGCAACTCATTCGACAGCGCGTTTTTGAAGCTAGAGTTCAATAAAAAACTATACAGCTCATCTAAATGTGCCTTCGCACCGATGAAAGTAGATCCATTATCGGAATAGAGACATGAAACTGGTCCTCGACGGGAAATAAAGCGTTTAAAAGCGGCTAGAAAGTTTTCAGTAGTTAAATCACTGGTCACTTCAATATGTAGACTACGTGTGACCATGCAAACAAAAAGAACGATGTACGCCTTTTGCGCATGTTGACCTCTGCGGCGAGAAAGGATTGTCCTTATCGGACCAGCGTAATCTACACCAGTGTGACAAAATGCCTTGGCCTCTGAAACACGGTAATCAGGAAGATCAGCCATTATAGGCGTTGGATGCGTTGGGTTGCATTTAAAGCAAGTGTTGCACTTTCGCAACTTGGACCTGATAACAGTCCTGGCATCCAAGATCCAGTAGCGTTGTCGTATAATAGACATAAGAAGTCCAGGTCCGGTGTGACAATTAACAACATGAAAATGCTGTATTATTAAGTCAACGACATGATCGCGTTTAGGGAGAAGAACCGGATGTTTAGCTTCGAAAGGAAGCATTGATCCAGAAAGTCTTCCTCCAATGCGTAAAATCCCTTGTTTGTCTAAGAAGACGAAGAGGCTTTGCAGCTTTTTTGAAGGTAATTTATCAGCCTTGATCAATTTGATATCTTCACAGAAGTGCACAGATTGAACGGCGAGAATTAACGCATTCTCAGCACTTGTCAACCCTGCTATAGAACGAGGTTCGACCTTAACTTTAGGTCTTGCGAATTTTAATACATATGCGGTGATACGTAGCAACTTTTCCCAAGAAGAAACACGTTGTGCTAACGTACACAGCAACGGCGGCTCTGTTTCTCAGATGAGCTGCGAATCCACGGAGGACCTTTCCACCACAAATCGTGGGTCAAAAGTTGCGATGGAAGCATACCACGCGAAAGACAATCACTTGGATTACTAGCTCCGGCAATATGATAAAAATGTTTAGAGTCCAAGTTTTCTTGGCACTGAGCGACGCGATTACCGACGAAAACTGACCAACGATGTGGTGAAGAATGAACCCATGATAAAGCAATAGTGGAATCAGAAAATGCGTATATCCCGGCAATGGTCATACGTGTTGCATATGTGTCTCGCACAGTTTTTATTAATTTTGACATAAGTAAAATATCGCATAATTCTAAGCGAGCGAGCGTAGTGATTTTTGTTGGCGAAACCTTTGATTTAGCGCAAAGAATGCGAGTTTGAATGCCAGACGGGTAGGTACAATGGGCATAAATGACACATCCCAGACCATTCATGCTAGCATCACAAAAAGCAACAAGACGTAATTCACAACCAACTTCGACGCCTACATGACGTGGAATCCTTAAAGTGTCAAGCATTTGAAGTTCTTGCGCAAGAGCGAAAAAACGGGTGCGTATGTGCTCCGGTGCAGGATCGTCCCAATCACACTTGCTGAGCCACAGTTCCTTAATTAACAACTTGGCATAGAAAATCACAGGCGCGACCAATCCGAGCACGTCAAATAGTCGTGCAACCATCGAGAGTATGTTTCTCTTGGTGCACCTTTCATTAATTGCGGCGCATGTGAAATGAAAATTATCTTCACATGGTTCCCATGAGAGACCTAAGACCTTAGAGACATTATTGTCAACATCAAAATCAAGCGACTTGCGGTGCGTGTCGGGAAGCGAGTCAAGTAGCACTGGTGAATTGCTAGACCACTTCACTAAGTCAAAGTCACCCGATTTGAAAAACTTAATCAAGTTGTGAGCTAATTGCGTGGCAGTATCCTCATTTGCAATAGAAAGAACCAAATCGTCCATATACAGACAGGTCTCTGCCACTTTCGCGGCATCAGGATAGAGCGGACTCATGTCAGTAGCCAGCTGTCGCACAGTGCGCATAGCTATGTAAGGGCTTGACTTGAGACCGAAAGGTTGCCTATTAAAGGCATAAGTTCGAATTTTTTCCGATTCGTTGAATCTAAATAAAATGCGTAGGTATTTATGTTGGTCTACTGGTACACCAATCCGTAAATAATATTGTTTTATATCAGCGTTCATTGCAATAGGAAATAATCTAAAACCTAACAATAATAAAAACAGATCGGCCTGTAAATTGGGTCCAATATGTAATATATCGTTAAGCGAAAGTCCTGTATGCGTTTTAGCACTCGCGTCCAATACGATGCGCGGCATCGGTTTATCAGGTCGGACTACTGCGTGATGCGGTATATAATAACCATCAGAGGACAGCTCAGATTCTTTAACAGGACTGAGGTAATTGTTATCAATATAATCCTGAATAACCTTGTTATAATTTTCGCGCACTATCGGTGCCTGACGGAGCTTACGCTCGAGTGAAACGAAACGGCGATAAGCGGTAGCGTGCGAATTACCTAATTCCGAAGGGTCCCTACAGAACGGTAATGCAACTGTATAACGACCTACGTCGTCACGGGTCACGGTAGCCGTGAAAATATTTTCGCAATCTGTCTCCTCTGGTGACAACAAGCGTTTCATGGGTACTTCTTCAAGTTCCCAGAACTTTTGCACTATATCATTAAGCGCTAACGCAGAAAAAGACGCGGCAGTAGGTAAAATATGTTTACGCGGGTAATCTCCCATAAGTACGTAACCAAATGTTGTAGATAAAGCACACGGTGCGCGCGGCCCACACTCGACCATATTTCCTAAGTATATAAATGGGAATAGCTGGGCACCTAACAATAAATCAATCTTGCCCGGAATATTCCAGCTTAAGTCAGCGAGCGGAAGGTTACGAAAATCTAGGTCGCGATCACAATCGATAAATTTCGAAGGCAATTGATCCGTAATGCATTCTACAACAAGCGCATGTATAGTGTATTTCTGATCCGGATAAATACGGGATTCAATGTCTAAATGAACATAACCGATTATCGGACTTGAAGCGGAACCAACACCTTTAACATAGGAATTATTCAACGGTATTATCGGTAAATTTAATAAACTAGAACAAGCAGATGTTATTAGATTATTCTGCGAGCCATTATCTATCAAACACCTAACTACAGATTTGATACCAGCGCTACCCTTAGAGCGCGCGTATACCTGAGCGGTTGACAAAAGTATATCACCCTTATGACAAGAAGTGTAAGACTGTGTATGTGTAACTGGTTCTGTAGCAAGCGGGGGCGCTCGAATGCATGACGAAGTCGTGTGAGCGCGATGAGAAGGCGCGGGCGAAGTAACGGTCGCTCGATGAGCGGGCGGCGGCGAGTACGCGACGGCGGTATTTACCATAGCCGCATGCGATTGCGAATTATTACTATCAAAATGCAATAACCTATGGTGTCTTTTATTACAGAAACAGACTGACGTACTCTTACAATCCGGAAGTTTATGTAGAGTGCTTAAACAATTAACGCAACCGTACTTCGATTTAATAAACTCATATCTAGCCCTTGCGTCTCGCATATTTTTAAACTGAGCGCAATCATATAAATGTCGATGGTTACCACTACACAAACAACAATTCGCGGTAACTGCTGCGTAAGATTTGGAGGTGTGATGAACGCGCCGGTCGCGTGAGGGCGACGTAACAACAGCAGCGGGTTTCGTATATGACGAATTTCGCGGGTTTGAGCGCTCCAAAATCTTAGCCTGATCTTGTATAAAAGCGATAAGCTGTTGTGTCGTAGGCACTTCCACATCCCGAATCGAAAGTTCAAAGGCTTGGATGGTTTGAGGATCCATCCTTCTCAAAGCGCATTGAAGAAAAATAAAATCAGTTAGATCTGTTATGCCTAATTCTTTTAGAGCTGAAATCGAAGCGGAGTATTTACTAACAAAGGTATCAAGAGCGTTCGCAGTGTGCGAGCAAGTTTTTAAGTCCAGTATATTATTGAGATAATATGTACCTAATGAGCGTTTGTCGTGGTATTTCTTAACCAAACTATCCCACAGTATTTTATATGTTTCACCTGACGGAATAATACCGGAAGTGAATTTTAGTGCGTCGTGGGTGGGTTTAGAAATTAGATACTGTACACGTTGCGAGTCAGAAAGCTGTTGATTCAAATGAATATTAGCTTTAAAAAACTGATAAAAGGTATTCCAGTTTTCAGGGCGTCCGTCAAAACTCGGAATTACTAAAGGTTCTAATTTCACTACGGACTTGATCGAGCTACTGGTCTCGAGTGAACGCACCTTAGAAGTGGTTAATATTTTATTTCTAACGCGTTTAACTCTCGAGTATAAATCATCAAATGAATCGAGGCAAGAATACTCGGGATTGACCGTAATCTTTGATAACAAATTTATATTATTTATTTTATCAACAATGGACTCAAATTTATCGCGTAACTCATCTATTATCTCCGTTTCAGCCAGAAAATTCTCGTTAGCTCGCGTTGATGAATCGAAAGAAATTATACCTTTCGACGATGTGTACATACGATTAATACGTTGAAATAATAATTCTTTCTTTTGATTCAACATAACCAACATGACTTCGCGGCTTGATTCGCTTTCCGTCATGTTTATAAAATAATATCACAATACAACTACAAAGTGATAGGTATATCTACCTAGTTAGTGTAAAAACACAAGTTAAATTTAAATCCTAAAATGACTTAGCGTAAAGTACAGTGGTGGAGCGGTTAATAAGTGGGTAGGTATAAATAAGTTCAACTAAATTGAGTATAATGGATATTATTACCAATTAATACGTAATTCACCAAATCTAACAATTAATTATATTTAAATACGAGTCTACCAATAATTACGTAGTTCTCGTGCGTTTTAAACACAGAATTTACCAATTTTACGTAAATCTGTGAGCGAGGAAAAATGGCGGCAAGAATTCACTAGAATTACGTGAATCTTTTTTATGATATGAATAGAAAAGTAAATTCACCAATATTTACGTGAATCACTGGCCTATCCGTACTCGTAAGGACCAAATTATATGGTCAGGCGTGTAAATAGCCCGACCAGGGTCTGATTGCTCAACAGTTAGCGTACGAGGTGTAGGGAAGTAAACCACTTCTATCGATCAAACCAATCTCCAGAAGGCAGCGAGCAGCGGCGAGGTTTCTACGGTCTCTTGCAAGGTATTGACCGGCCGGTCACGATCGAAGACTAGAGCACTCCACATACACCTTGTAAAGGTTACAAGCGAGTCCAAACACTACACGGCTATAGGACTAACGGAAAATCTGCTTCTTTTCACGAGAAATATAACTGATGTCCGTGGCGGAACAAAATTTTTATATTAAAGGCGTCTTCTTCCCAAAAAGCGATGAGAGCAGGGTATGTCCGTTTTTTCTTGAACCAATCAGGCGCAGCGCGTTTACACTATTTGAAGACTGCCAACGCCATCTCTTGAGATCGTCGAGTACATTGGCAATATTACAGCAGTACCAGCACTAATTGCATTCGACAAACAGAATGTGGTTTACTATAAAGACTATGAAATTTTTAATATAACGAAATATATTATGGTGCGATTATGTATGCATTTTATAAATATATTGGCGCTCCACCAGATGGTATTATTGAGGCATTCAGATTGGAAACCCATTAATTTCAATGTTGGTTCGTGTGATGATAAATAAATTTGTTTATTTCGCCTAATGGTAAAGTCTTAAAATCAAATATTATTTTAGATATCGTCCTTACCGCTGGCTCTGACTCACTCCGGTGACTGTTAGTGAAGGCAGCACATACAAAACACTTGAGTACGAGTGTGGTACACGACATGAACAAGCCATAAATCTCATTTATTTTAACTAGACCTTGATTGTTTATAATATGAGTAAGTAAAAAACAATGCTTAAAGTACAGTGAATTGATGTGATCGCTTTGAAGAGCTTGCACAAACTAGGTGTCAGTGGTTACGATATTTTGTACTGTACATCCTACATATTTGATTGGTTTGCTGATAAAAAAATCATCATACACAAACTTTCCTGTAGCCGTTTAAGTCAGTAAAGATCGTGACGACGGCATACTGTTGAGTCGGCTTAAAAAATTCAAAATTTCAAACAACATCGTCCGTGTAGGCGTGACGCAAAAATTCAAATACTAGCCAAAGGTCGGACGGGAGTCTTTGATCTATGTCATAACACAGACAAACGATGGGTGCCTTGGCAAACGTTACCACGCATCGTTAAATTTCAGCTTTAGGACTAGACAAACTACCAAAGCCAGAATTATTATTATTAGAAATACGATACTGAGGTAGGTGTTCGCACGTTACAATGTAAACGCATTCACACGTCGTCTCACTCAACTGAATATTAATAACGATAGTAAAATGTTACGGCTTAGCTCGTCCTAATTAAAACTTGAAACGTTTTATAGGTGAAATAGAGGTCTAATAGGTTATTATGTTGAGATGATTATTTAACTAAAATGAAGTAACAAAACTATTCAGAGTAAGTACATAATTTGTTTGCAATTTAATATTTTAAGTTGTTGAACAGATGGGGATAATATGTGGGAGAGCCATGCTTCAGCACGGATGGGCCGGCTCGACCGTAGTGATACCACGACCTCACAGAAAACAGGCAGGGAAGCAATGCTTGCATTTCTTTTCGCTGAGTGTGTGAGGTTACCGGAGGCCCTAACCTTTAGTACATTCGTTCATAAATAGCTTTTAAAAATTCTAGCTATATTCAATCAAATAAATCTTATGTAGATACCTCAACTGCTAATAGTGAACTATTGTATGCAAAACACGACAATTTGTCGGGCATTCTAAGAAGTTCAAGTCAATAAATATACCTCGTTGGGTTAAGTGAGAATAGTTGGAAAACATAAACCTTACCTTAAAAAAGGGCGTTTTCAACGCTAACAAAAACTTGAAGTTAATACATTTTTGTAACTGTTTTCTTTAAAATATTATATCGTTATATTATCCGTATACACTCATTGAAATATATAATAAATATTAATATATACGAGTACATGTACATATATTATATGCAATACACATGTGCATATACACATACATGCATACACACATATAACTGTAATTTTTATTTATGGAAAAATGTACACTAACTCAAATTTATATGAAGCAAAGAGAGTCATATATAGATTCTACGAGTATAACGCTAGCAGAATCGGAAGTTTATATTTAACCTATTTCCATAATGATTATAACAGCTGTGACGCTGTTTCGGATCGGCAGGCTACCTTTAAAATAATGAGGGAACATTTGAAGCCTTCTTCGAGCGCTGGGATTATCAACAAAGTTAAACAGTTCAAGTGGGACTTGAGGTCGTGTAACCAGAACTCGGCATGACATCTGAAAAAATTAATGTTTCTCTATAAATTCTTTTTTTTTTTGTTCGATTCATAAAAATAACAACTTCTAACTGTGCTTGGAATTTTAGGTTATTGAAATGCAATTGATATTACTTTTCAACAAAAATAGTCATAAAAAACTTTTTAGTATTTACGACTGATAATAGTATTTAAGTAGATTTTATACCTTTACTAATAATAATTAAGTAGATTATTATCACTTTACATACCACAAATACAAAGTCATAATATAGACCGATTTTGATTTTTTTTTTGTTGGTGAGTTGACTTGATCAATAGTGTTCTTAGCTATAATTCAAGAGTATTTTCTAATCATTGAGGGATTTTTTAAATCTGTGGTATTTTAAATTTGGATAGGATAATTATCTGATTATCCTATCCTATCTACCAGCAGGAAAGCCCTATATTTTCCTTCCCATGGATATCCATGTACGTGAGTTTTTATTCTACCATAACCTCTAAATGCCTGGACAGATTTCGATGTACGAAGTATCGTTAGAATCTTTACATCATTCCGAGCGATACTCGCTATAATAAAAAAAAAAACAATATGGCGGCTGTATAGCGTCGTTTTCAAATACAAAACAAATCCTTAATTAGTTTTTTGGCAAAGTAGTCGTTTTATATATTTTGACATTAGTAACTTGACAGCTAAATAATTCTGATAGATAAAGAGACATATGAATGCGAAAAAAAAATACCACTTTCATTAAAGAGAAAAAAGCTATAAAACAAGATAAAACGGATACTAACCCCTGGCCCGCCGATATTACATAGTTACCGGTGCCGAATAACGCTTGTAGCAATTGTTATTTCACAAGTGCGTGGTAAGCAGGTAAAATGCTTGTAGCAATAGCTATTTCAGATGTTCGTTGTAAGCAGGTAAAAACAACGATAGTGGTATGATGTTCAAATAATTCCTTCCATGCGAAAAATATTAGCAAATCTTTATTCTCGTATTGCGAAGATGACCTATATCATTTTATTATAAATATCATCTTAACTTCGGTATAACGTCCACTCTTGAAAATAGACCTCACACAAAGAATTCAATAACGAGCGGCCATGCCTCGTTTTCATCCAACGGCTTCCTACCACTTGAACCAAGTAGTCAGGTCATAGCGCAAGTAGTGGTCGTCGTCCGAGAAACTTTCGACCCCTACGTTCGTCGATTCTCCTGTTTATGTGCTTATCTTCGTAACTACATAGTTTATTACGTCTATTTTATTTTAATGATTACAAACAATACGGTTTCAACTTTACTAGCATTCTAGTTAAGCCCCTAATTTTGTGTTAAGAGTAGGTTCACATTATGCTCATCACACCGTTAATATGTATTCACTTACAGTACCCTAATTTGCACTATCGAGTATTTCAGCTTGTGTAACCCAAACAGCGAAATCGATTAGTACAAATTAGGTGTCGTGGGGGTCGTCAAAGTGCTGTTCTACTGTACCGTAACACAAGCTAGTTACACGAAGCTAAATGCTTAATTGTACTGTTGTTTCCTTTTGACAAACTAAACGGCAGCAGTTTGCTCCGTTCCCATTCCCGGCCTATTTGTTTTGGGATTGGTTGTTTAAGCAACGGAATATGGCTAAATGGGAAAGGAAGACCGAACTACGTAGGTGCCGGCTTTGTCTAACACTATATCATCAGGTACAAATACTTAAACTTTAAACATTTCTGACTAATATTTGATTAAATACTTATTTTTGACTGTTTAATTTTTATTATTTCATATTTCTTTAAAAAAATATTTAAAACTACGGCTTCTGAATAATATTGGCATACACAATCAAATTGTGTATTTGATTTCAGTACCTACATAATAAAGTATTAAGTGAATTTTAAGCTAATCTATGCACAGTGGTCAAGAATTAGGATTTACACTTATTGTCGACGACTTAAGCGGTGTTAAATTATGAAAACTGCCACATTCATACGTAGAATACAAATACCGTTATTTGTATACAATTAAGTCAATTTTATTTCACCGTCCTCACTTGAAAATGTTTGAATTTTAATGTGAGAAACTATTTTTTACTAGTATTTTACCAGTTTTTTTCCCTTTTATTGGGTTGAATCAGTATTAACAGTCGTGCCTCTAAAATTATAAGCAATCATGTTATTGTTTTTTATAGGTACGTATATTGAAATATAAGACTTTTTTAATATAAGTAGGTTATTTTCTTTGAATAATTAGGAAAATTCGGCACTTACTATTGTTCTTAGTATACCATATAAATAGACAATAAAACTGTTTTATAATGACGTTAATATATTCATACGTAACGTAACGCACCAAACCTATTACTGCTAAGCTATTACCAATATATTCACTTAGCAAAAAATTAAGGAAATCCGCGAGTGGCGTCGTTCGTTGAGTCTACTGCTACGTTTAACGCACAAAGCAATCATCATCCTCCGCGCCTTTTCCCAACTAAGGTGGGGTCGGCTTTCATTCTAACTACGATACGGCCGAACTTTGATATTTGTGAAGTACGTGAAGCGACTGCCATCAGACCGCCACAACCCAAGTACCAGGCGATATCGAAGTTTTGTAGTTAGACCAGGTTGTCGGACTTTTTAGGGCTCCAACTACCCGCAACGAAATGCCACGAGATGTTTGTATGGCACCCGGGACGGACGGTTTAACGTGCTCTCCGAGGCACGGAGGGGTCTCAATGTGTTAAGAATGGTCACCCATCCTAGACTGACCTGGCTAGTATTACCTAACTTTGTAATGTGTTAACATACTAGGTTACCACTTAGCCACGAGCCCCTAATCGTTGTCAGTAAATCACCTGATTCGGAGATACGTACTTATGTCGTCTTCGTTGAACTAGCTCCAGGTCGAGTGGGTTGGGCGGGAATTGGAGCAAGATGACTTATATATGCTAAAACTTCTTTTAACTGCACGTGAATATTTACAGTTACAGCGTTGACTGTGGTTTTGATGCATACTTCGGACAGTTGTTTGTGAGATTCAATACACAATTGTTGTTAGAGTCAGTCTACTCTCCATATTTACTAATTCATCTAATTACCTAATACGTTTCTTTTTCTTTGAAACAGACAACTAGAATTTGACTTTAATACGACAATAAACTTTATGCTGAATATATTCATCAACTAACTGTTGGTTTCTGTCATTTTTTTTTTAATTTCATCACTCGAAGATACATAAGGCCAGAATATTCTGATGATAAATAAAATAAAATGATAATTATTAATTAAACATGTTTAATTTATGACTCGAAAATCGCTTCAACGATTAGAAAAGCGCTGATGATTGTCGAACGGCTGAATAGATTTTCTTGATTTATATCTAAGGAAACTCTCGATCGACTTGATCTAGAGTTTTCTTTCAAACAAATAAACCGCACTCAAATAGGTTCATCCGGTCAATCTAAGGTCTGCAATTTTAGAAAGAAATAATGGACTTTGTTCACTACTTTAACTAAGTAGTAAGTCTGTAGTATATTGTTACACGTAAGAATGAAATTTACATAAATTATCTGTTGTCTGAAATCTACATGTTTCAGTTTATTTAAACAGTGACTTACACGCTTGCAAACTAATGGCAGCATGTATTATAAAATATGTTGTTTTATCCTACTAATATTATAAACGTGAGAGTTTGTGAGGATATATGTTACTTAAAAGAGGTTCAGTGGTTTTGTTGCGTGAAAAAGCAAAAAAACCACTGAACCGATTGCGATGAAACTTGGTATGTAGATAGCTGGAGACCCGAATTAACATATAGGCTACTTTTTATTCCGATATTCCCACGGGACTGGGGGTATTTATATCATCAGTTATAAAACTATACGTTATTAAACATACCTTACAAAGTATTAATGTGTAAGGTAAACTACGCTAACATCGATACCTTGTGTTAAAAACTACTAGTTGTATGCGAAATCATGACCCGATCCACTTATTCAGGTCATATTCCTAGCCACACAATGTTCCATTTTGTCTAATAATTCAAAAGAACAAAGCGAAATGTGCCAAGTTGATGTACCCCGTTTATTAACAAACATGTTCACGACACGACGCACGTGTGGAGTGCGTCTGCTGGTTTGGATTAACTACTCTACCCTTTGTCGGGATTTTCGAGCCAGAGATACATACACTGCATTTAGTTAGCAAAAACATGAAAGGTCTATTAGGTAGATGAAATTCTACCTATTGGTTTTGTACCAGTTGTCGAGTTTCCAAAAAATTTTTCACAGGAGGTCTAGTTATAATACCTAGACTCCAAAACAAGCGCCATAGTCCGGTCAATTTAGACATTCGAAGCTATATAAATTCCCACCAAGCTGAAAATCAGTTAGATGGTTAAAAATTAGATTAAAAATAAAATTTGAAAGTTCCCCATCTCTCCCCTGTATGGAAATTTTTTTATTCAAGGCCAAAGGTCAAAAAAAATAGTTTTTTCGCGATTTTCACCAAAGCAGTAAGTTTTATCATAAAAATACTTCAGACAAAAATTGTAGATCATACAATTATCTACCAAAAATGTATCAATACTTTTAGATAGATTTTTCGAAGAAAAGTCTACCTATTGGTTTTGTACCAGTTGTCGAGTTTTTCGAAAATTGTATAACAGGATAGTTATGATCCCAAAACAACCGCCAGTTATATATATATATATATATGTATGTATATATGTATGTACCTCAATTTTACGGGCACGATAGAGGTCGCAATTATGCACCGATTGCTTTCAAACTTGGACGACAAATCAACAGGGGGAATATTCCCCCATTTTCAAAAATCACTTTTTTCCTATGGAATTTTTTTGATCCGGTTAATAGCATGCCCATAGTAAATACGAACATTTTTTAATACGAACTCTAAATGATTCCATCCTTAACTTGGGAGGGGGGAAAAACCAAAATTTGTTGAAAAAAAATTCGTAGCTCCGAAACTGTAAACTGAAAGCTATTTTTTTAATTTTACTTTACAATGTAGACTAAAAAGTTTTTAATGCGGCTTATATTTTTGGAGACAAAAATTTTAAAAACAAAACTCATTTATAAAAAAATATAAAAAAAAAGGGTGAGATGTCTTTAGGACACCCGGTTGCAACGAAGTTCCTTTCGCTATATACAAATATATTTCATGGATTGAATAAATTGTATCCAAATATAGTTAATATTGTAAAATTTAAATTGCGTCATCTGTGAAAGTTCCCTGAACTAATATATAGCTAATTAGTATACAATCAACATCAAATTATATTAGTATTTCCCAGAATCTACAGATGGAATAAATAAAATTTATCAACTCGCGGTCAGCATTTTTCGTTGCGCTAACACTTTTTTCCGTCTAGCCCACATCCGCCGACCGTCTAAAGTATAACTTGCGATAGCGAACATTGTTCCAAAAATTAGCAATTACAACACCTGCCTTGTCACTGCTACCCATGTGAGTAGTACTGTTGAAGCATGGACGACCACGTCTCTAGAACTGTGATACAAATTTACAGACGAAGGTACTTTAACAATCAGAACAGGTTTCTATAGCTGCGCGATAGGGATGGTATGTACTAACTCTTTTGTGCTGCTCGGACTTGAGCACGTACCTAATTATGCTCCCAACTACTAATTAGCAATTGAAATGTGAGTTTGTTTGTTATGCTTTAACGCCTTAAGCACTCAATGGGTCATCATTAAACCATCTATTTTTCATACACGATGCAGTACAGAAAAAAGCATAAGGTACGTTCTATCCAGAAATGTTGAACTGTGCCCGAGGGATAGAAAAATAACTAAGGGAGAGAAGCCACTGACAAAAACGTATTTTACATATCAACACAAATCTATTAACATCGCCTTCTTATCCGACCATGAATAATAATTGGTTAAAAAACAGTTTTATTACGTACTAGTGATCGCCCCAGCTTTGCACGGGTGTTATGTAGTCCTAATTTGGTGAACATATATAGTCATATGATTATACAAATTAACACAAAACAATATTAAAATATACGATTAAAGCTTCCTCTTCAATTGCTCTATCTCTTGGTGAAAGCCGAATTAAAATCCGTTGCGTAGTTTAAAAGAAATAAGCGTACAAACCGCGCAACGAACTTTGTTTCATACTATGTAAAGATACGACCAGCAATACTGCCGTTGGCAGATATTGCTGTCTTAAAGAAATTCTAAGGTTAAGACCACCTTCTAAGCATATTTTGACGATACTTCTCTACAGCGACTGTCATGTTATTAGTTACCGGAATCGATAGCGATTGGTTAATTTATCTATGTACCAGCATGTGCTTATAACTAAGTCGCCGAGATTCCTTGACCTAACTGTACTTATGAGTATCTCAAAGATACCTTTCCATGCAGCTTCAATTCTTAATAAAATATACTGAAACGAAGTCTTAGACTTTAACTGCTTGAATAAAAATAACTTTAATCACATTCCATTTGACGCTGAAGCTCAATGCCGGTTTAGGTTAAAGATTCTTGGTAGTATCTTGTCAGACAGACTCTAACGTCTGACCTTAGAATGTACCTATTCAATTAGCTTCGCGTTCTTAATTCAAACATTTTTGTCATTTTAAATGTTTTTTTCCTACAACGAACTAACGTTATCGGTAAAATCTCGTCATTGTTAGAGATTTTTTTTTAATAATAATACGTAATACCTGTCTATCTCTTGTAACCGAGTAGGTTAGCACATTGAAAGGTTTAGTAATCCTGGCTAGAGGTCAGTCTTAGGATGGGTGACAATTCTTAACACATTGAGACAGCACGTTAAGCCGTCGGTCCCGGTTGCCATACAACCATTAGTAGTATGCGTTATGCCCTAAAAAGTCAAACAACCTGGTCTAACTACAGAAATTCGATATCGCCTAGTATTGGGTTGTAGAGGTCTGAAAGCTGTCGTTTCACGTATACTATCAAAGGTTGGCCGTTTCGTAGTCAGACTAAAGGCGCGGAGGAAGATGAATATCTATCTATCTCATCATTAATGTAACAAAGTACAAGAC
The DNA here is from genome assembly GCA_949752705.1 of Callimorpha dominula. Lineage (NCBI taxonomy): Eukaryota > Metazoa > Arthropoda > Insecta > Lepidoptera > Erebidae > Callimorpha > Callimorpha dominula. The sequence goes on along the minus strand of OX456995.1, from coordinate 4,148,488 downwards.
AGCAGAAATAACAACCCGACGTATACCTGGGAGAGCCATGCATAATCACGTATGGGCCGGCTCGACTCCGCTCCATACCACAGTCTCACAGGAAATCGGTAGTGAAGCAATGCATGCATTGCATTTCGCCGCGTGAGTGAGGTTACCGGAGGCCCTAACCTTTCCCTCTCCCCTATTCCCGTCCTTCCCCTCCCTCGTCTTCCCCCCTCCCCCTCTTCTCCTACTCCCACCTTAAAGGGCGGCAACGCACTTGTGACTCTTGAGTAACAGGTGCCCATGGGTGGCGGTAGTAATTACCATCAGGTGACCCGTCTGCTCGTTTGCCCCCTATACCATATATTACCAAAAAAAAACATATCAAATCACACAAAAGATACAAGTAATCACGTTACAGTAGAAAGACTGCTAACATGAATGAAATTATGGCCTATAGCTACTTACAAAACAGTTATAAAACCAAGAATATGGTACCAAGATTCAATATTGGCTTGTGAGTCAAGTCAACTATTTGTGCAGTAGCATAAAATATAGCCCCTATTCTAATTTATTTGAATGTTCTGTCAACCCACTTTGTAATTCATCGCTAAAGCATTACTGTTCATTTTTGATTAAACAGTTTCATTTGTTCAAGTTCATGCGGGAAGGTCAACTAAATAATATCGAGTAAGGCGATAATAATAGTCTACGACTGTTCTAATAATTTATATAACAACTACGGAAAAATACTTCTGCGTTATATTATTCTAATTAAAATACTTTACGATGTAAGAATTTTTATTAATGCATTTCACTCCGTAAAAAAATCTATCGTTTGTTGAAATAAGAATCTGTATTTAGGGTGCTGAATGTAGAAATCAGATAAATTATATTATAATAAAATATATTGAACATTGTCCAATCAATCATTCTCTAATATACTATCAATCATATCAATTAGTACTCACACGCTACAATTCCTTGGGGCTACAATCAAGTAAAAACTCTCCTTACATCCAACATTAGTAGTAATGTGTTTATTTTTTTATCAGACTATATTCATATAAAAACTCAAACGTAACACAAACTCGTGACATCTAATACAGGCGTGTCCAAGGACTGATTAAACACACCTACATTAGACGTCATTACTCATTAGGTCTAATTCATTTAACATATACTAGCAACACCACATATTTCCACCTAACAATAACATTTAAAATCCAGAAAATAGGCCACAATACAAAGAATGCATTGCCTTAATAACCTGCCAGTAGTTCTGAAAAAAGAAAAATATAAAAGATAGACGGGTTGACTTGAAAACCTCCTCCGTTTTTTCGTCGGTTAAAAAGTAGATTTCGCAAACATCTCGCTCTAACAATAAGTACTCAATTAGCCAATTTCTCCCGTGTAGAGGGATCAAACCTCAATCAAAAATCGCCCACGAGCGACGGGTAGAGGAATATACACAGTCAGAAGAGAGCCAAAACTGAAATAAGGTGCTTCGCTCGCTTTGTTGGCTCGGTCAATCAAACAATTTAAAAAGCCCTAAGTGAAATATGTACTATGCATAGTTCTAGGCAGTATTGTGAACATGGTGGACCTTACAGCTTTTTTGTTCATTTCATTTGAAAATCCAACCTGTTCAAATGAATCTGTTCCAGTCTGTTTGATTATTAAATACATTGTTGCAAATATACAAAAAACATTGTAGCAGAACCGCTTGTTGTGGTACCGTGTATTCAGATATGATTAGATAGAAAATGATGGTTCATTTATTAGAGGTGTTTCCTAAGTCTTTCTTCTTTATTTTTCTTTTAAGTTTTTGAAATTGTAATGTTTTATAGTTTTGGTGATTTGGGTTGGGTTTGAGACTATGTTGTTTTGTGTTGCTTATAATGATTGTGCGCGTGTAATTTTGTAATTTTATAATTTTTCTTTTTGTCTACCCAAAGGGGCCAGCTGAAAATCAGTGCTGTGCACTAGCGCAGCGATAGCTGAGCTGGATCCTTTGTTGCACACACATATATGTATATATATTAAATTTCTTTATTGTATATTTTTGTGTGTAACAAAAATAAATGGTTTAAATGGTTTAAATTAAACAAATGCAGTAACACACAAACGTTCACGTCACAAACTGTAAATCGTGTACATAAGGCTCTTGGTTTATTTTACTTTTTGATAGGGATATTTGATAGTTGATCATATAAAAATATTGTTAATTCTTAACACCGTTATTTTAATTAACTAATCTTGTATCGTTTTTGTAATTGTTGTGAAATTGTAGCTCGTTTTTACTGCATAAACGGTTTCCATACAATGAATCCTAGCCAAGATCGACTGCTCTATACAATTTAAGACAAAAGACACCCAAGTCTTCGTATTAGTAGACCTTGTTTTATTAAAGACAACCCCCGCACAAGCGAAAATGCAACTCTCTAAGTTACGTAAGACTCTCTAAACATACTGTTTCTTCTATTTTTCTTTAAAAAAGACTACTGTCTCACTGTGAATGATGCCTGTGTCGCGGGAAACTTTACAAACATTGAAACAACGGATACAAAGAACACTCAAACTCGAGACAACTATGTGTGTCTAAATCGAAAACACAATACTCAGGGCAAATTAGTGGCAAGACGACCACTTTAATGATTGCGACATGCGTGCAGTGAAACTGTTAACATAAGGTACACCAAGAATCATTACAAATATTTAATCACTTACTCAATCAATTGTTAAATGTGATGATGGACCTACGAATCTCTCTTAGTTGGTGAAGAGATCCCCTAGACTACTGAACTATACGTGCAATTAAATCTAAATATTGATACCACTTATACACGAAAAGAAGTTCCTGCAACGCTTGTTTAGTAAGGAGATAAAAATATATTTCGAAACAGCAGAATAACGTTAAAATAAGTTCACAATTGGATCGAAGTGTTTTTTGCCAAAGCTCGCTTCGCCAAGTTTCTGTGGCCGATATTTCAAAGCGTAACAAAAGGATTTGGAACAAAAAGAACCACTATCCGAGCATAGCCTTCGGCAAAGCTGGCACTATTATAAATCTGTTCAGCCTCTTCGAGACACTGAAAATATATTTATGAAAGTTATTTGAGATTTATTGTCTTTTCTACAACTTATTTAAAATATAACCTCACAACAGGTGCAACTCTTTGACATGCTGTATGATATAATTACATTAATCACTTTAAATTAAAATGTTTAGTTAAATTAAGTAGTTAAATTATTTATATTATTACTTCGGTATGTATGTAAGTATATATATATGTATATTGTATGTATATGTATAAATCTGGGTATATGTTTGTTCTGTATGTATATATATAATTAGCTATGTGTATATTTATATGTAGTACACCGACAGCTACCACTTAATCCAGTCACTAAATTCATCCTAAGGTTGTCTGGTAGAGATCGCTCTTAGCGATAAAACCGCCCATTGTACCTAACACTATTGGTGTAGGGCTCTGTTTCCGCATTTAGACTCATAGATGGTCCATTATGCTTTCAGATAGACTGACTAGTTGAGCCAGCCTAGCTCCGTCCAGAAGCACAGAAGCCCCCTGGGGCGTTCGCAGGCTTCTAGGAGCGATCTCGCACCCGCGAGGATACTTGCCCGTTGTGTGGCCACTCCCTCGCACTCCAGGATAACGTGGGCGGCCGTTTCCTCCGCATCGAGACATCCTCTGCATAGAGGACTGTCTGTCGCACTGATGGTGAATAGGGTACCTAACACTGACATTAGTATAAAGATCATTTTTGTAGTTCTATGTATAAGGTGTACAATAAAGCATATTCTATTATATGTTTATAGAGAGATAGAGTATCATCGCATTATCTTAATGCATTTACAAACAAGTATATCACTGTTAAGTGGGACCAAACACAAGCTGGTGATAGGCGTATATCAAACGAAGAATTTAAATATATAACAAAAAATTTAGTCATCGGTTCACGAGTTTCTTAATTGTTTTTTTTTAGATAGAATACGAGTAAAGTGGGTCACTCATTACTAGTATTATTTTAACCCCTACAGCTAAGCTAAGTGTGTTAGTAGTGCACGTCGGTAGTGCACTGGGTGGGCTTTGAACCCGCAACCAATTGACCGCAAGTCCGACGCCTTAGCCATTGCGCTACGCATATAGTATATGAAATATGTAGTTGCTTAGTTTTAGACATAGTCGATAAGTTATTAGTTGTTGACTAGAACAAAAAACGACGTTCAATTTGATCTCTTTGCCTTTTTATATAATACCTCGAAGACCCTGAACACGACCGTGGTCAATAATTATAGCCATATCATAGTGTAATCGTACATTCCAGCCACGCAATTTTCTCACGCCATCTACCATTAACACGATACAGCTTATGAAATAAAGCTATTATTACTTAAAGCGTTCCATGCCTTTGTAACTTTTGACGTGGAACTTGAAGCAGCAGCTTAAACTGTTGTTCATAATTGTCTTTATTATTAATAAAATTTAAATTTAAAATAAATGTTGTATCCTACAACCAAATTCCGCCAACAATAGTTTGAACGCATTTCTTACTGGTCTTACAAAAGATCAACTTCATGCCTGATACAAACTTTAAACCTTCTTTTAACATTCTTCTGACGTTTTCAAAGTGAAGAAACTGAAAGAAATGTAAGAAAAAAATAACAAATAACACGTTAAAACTACATCAGTCTGTTTTTAAGTTCATCTATATCATAATCCATACTCAAGTTTTCAATACGGCCATTTTTTTTATTTCTCTATAATTCTGTCCATTTGCGGGTTCGATTTTCACTCTGTGCAAATATTTGTATGCAGAAATATGTCTATTTGCATTGGTCTTGGTATTTCTATTTATAATATGTATCTACTTACAAAAAAAGTTTGTCTATTCGTGTACTATAATCCATAGTACAAGCTCTGCTTAGATTAGGTCTAGATAACGATGTGGGATATATTGTCCCGGGTTATTGTTATTATGATTATTTTACATAATAATTTCGTACAATGAAATTATATTGTACTCTGATCATAGCTTTTATGGTGTCACCAGTTGTTGTTCTACGGAAGGAATCGATTTACAAATAAATTATTTTCAAAATAAGAATTAAAATGAATAAATAAGTCTTCACATGTTTTGGAAACTACTTATTGAAAACCACACTCATTAAAATTTTACTGTCATTTACAACGTAAATACTTAAATGTATCACATACAATATAAATGCAACTTTATTGTTAATATAAATAATAATAAATATTTATAAACATAATTTATTTGCACGGAGGGGCTGGTAGCTATGTGGCATCCGAGTAGGTTAACACATTACAAAGTTAAATATTACTAGCCAGGTCAGTCTAGGATAGGTGACATACACATTCTTGACACATTGAGACCCCTCCGTAGCTCGCATAGCACGTTAAACCGTCGGTCCCGGGTGCCATACAAATATCTGTGGTATTTGTTACGGGTAGTTGGAGCCCTAAAAAGTCCGACAACCTGGTCTACCTACAGAACTTCGATATCACCTAGTACTTGGGTTGTGGAGGTCTGATGGTAGTCGCTTCACGTAAAATACCAAAGCTCGGCCGGCTCGTAGTTAGACTGAAAACCGACCCCAACTTAGTTGCGAAAAGGCGCGGAGGATGATGATACTTTATTTGCACGCTACTATATTGCACTATACTTGCTTACTATACTGCAGTAAGAAGACAGAAAAAGGTTGCACTGACACGATGGAGAATTTAATATCTGTAATTTGCAAAGCAGATTACAAAACAATTTAGTCAAAATATATCTATGGAATCTCAACAATCTGTGAGATGATATGTGAAGTTGTATTATAACTGGAGGCTCAAGCTCATTATTTAATAAAACGTCTTTTCAATCTGACGATATCTATACATTTCAACAATGGTTTTACAAACTCGTTGCCATGTTTAACAAATAACCAAAAAAATATTGAACATGGTATCCATAATTAAAATTTTAGATAGCAACATTGATAAAGTAGACTTGGCCAATGATAGACGTACCATATAAATGTAAAAAGCTGGGACGCAATTTTTTGAACACAAATATTCTTAGATGACGTATAGACGATATCTGCACAATGCAATTACCAAATACTAATATCGTCACCTACGCAGATGACACCGCTATTCTCGTTTGGGGTCCAAACTGGCAAACTGTAAAGGAGCGAGCCGAATACTCATTATCTAGAGTTATGAGCTGGCTATCAAATAACCTTCTCACACTTAATTTAGCAAAGACTAATTACATAGCTTTTTCGCTGAACAAAATTACTGACCCTACAAAGAATTTCTCTATTAAAGCTCACACTTGTACAAAACGCGACGTATGCAACTGCCTAGAACTTTTGCGGGTCGAAGAGGTAAAATATTTGGGCGTACAAATCGACCACAGACTGAAATAGAATAAGCAGATAGATTTAGTCACAGCAAGAGTAAGGCGATTGATATACGTCTTTAAATACCTACAAGATGCCCATACCGCATGATAAATTAATAATGGTCTATCTGTCTGTATGTCAGTCTGTGATACAATATTGCATTACAGTCTGGGGTGGAGCAGCTAAAACGCACCTTATGAAATTGGAGAGGGCACAGAGAGCGGTGCTAAAGGTAATGAAAGGGAAACCTTACAGATACCCGACTGTGAGCCTATATGCAAACTGCAAGGTCCTCTCAGTTCGACAGCTGTTCATCTTGAAAACTGTCCTCAGGAAACATCGTGATGTGCCCCACCCAGACCCAAATAAACGCAGCTTATCATCTGTATGCCCTCGTGTGGCTTGTAGAACCTCCTTTGCGAGAAGATAAATGCGCAGTATAAGCGCTAAATTATACAATGAATTGAATAAGAAACTAAATATCGTTTCAATAAGTAGACGTGAAGTTAAAGTGGAAGCTTCAACAACTCTATTACGAAACAACAGAAAACCTGCTTACATTCCTAAAATAAATCGCACTAATCTCGATTTACCCTCACATACACACACACAAACACACACACACACAGAGACAGAGGTATATAATTAAGAGCTTTAACTTAACAAACTAAAGAATAAACAGCGACCTTATGTACAAACAGTACTGTTTACCTTTTGTGCGACTGAACACTGTCTCCCAAGATACAGGCTTCTGGCCTAGTTTGGGAATCAGTATCAGTACATACTATAATAAATATCCAAAGACTGTGCCTAATTTTAAATACCAATGTAATAACTTGTGTCAATAAACAATTTTTATTCTTTTATTTTATTTATTTTATAGAATAATCTCATTAAATTTATTTTTCTAAAAATAAAAACAGTAAGAAATTCTGCAATAAATTAAATAGGCTCCTATTCAAATTTAACCCAAGCTATAAATCTGTGATGTTGTTACTGGCAGTAAATAAATTAATGGACAAACATTTTTAACGATAGAAAAACTGACAAAGATCCAATGATCACAATAATACCCACAGTATCTACCAACATCTTTTTCACAAGAATGTGAAGAATTTGACATTTCTGATCATACACTTTAGGTGAAAGGCGATACGATTCATAAGCAAGTAATTAGAATTTTGTATTGCCTACAGAAGTATTTCATTAACATTGATTTACACCACTCCTCTTTTGTCACTAGACCTGCTAAACTTTATTATTTAAACGAGTTTTCTTAAGTTTTGAATGGAATATTTAAAACTAGTTTTTTCGTTGTTATTATTTTAATTACTGCACAAATTATTTATATTTATATTGAGTAAATAATTAATATTTTAAGTAGTATTATTAAATATTTTGAACGCGTTACTACTCGTATTTTAATAACCTCATTGGTCAAGCCTTAATATCGTAATGACCTTCGTTAGGGCAAAAGAAGTCAGGGGATGTTTTTAAACTTTCGCGACTTTGATACATGTTTACTTTTAAATATTATCGCGATTAAGTCCCGAGTTTCACATCTAAGAAGTCAGTGGGTTTTGTTTTAGGAAATTCTAAACAGCAGCTCGGAGCGAGAAAGTTGGTGGTCTAACTCACTGCTGATAGAACCTAAGACGAGAGAAGATAATATCACCGTATTTTTAACTGGAAAGAGAAAGGAAAAAACATTAATTAAACATTAATCTGACAGAATGACTTTTAAAACACTTTACCATACAAGTTTAGTACCAAAACCGCCTAGGACTACGTGCTATAACCACATTTTTGTTGTAATTTAACATTAAACGTGTTACTAAAAACGACATGAAGTAATGATTCGTGGTTTTATGTATAAATGAGACTCGTTGTGAAACGAAATATGTGACGAAAAATGAAATATGATGAATTGAATATAAATGATAATGCGAAATATGCTTATTTATTATTATTAAACAGTTATATCAAAATAAGTAAGGCTTCAAACAAAAAGCAATCAGAAAAATAAATTGGATGAATTCGATTTTTCTTTTGAAGCAATATTAAACCTCTTATCCTTAAGAGAGATCTTGTTTCCCTATATGTGTTTTAAAGATTTTAAAACGTTTAATATTCTAAAGAATCATTTAAAGTTAGGCCCACGTCCTTTTTATATCAAGCTACCAACTTTTGGCAGCAGCAAAGCGGTTCATCCTCATCCTTTAAATTAAGAAGAATCGCGAATTGTTCTTCAGCAGACGCGTAAATCGTGATACAGTTCGATGAAATGTCTAGGTTCTTTAAATCAGACTACTAGAATATGATACTCAAAGTATGGTTTTGTAAATAAAATAGTTTTATTTTTTGGTCATCAACGCGCGACTATCCCATTTCGACAGGTATACGTTGTTTTGAACACCTTTTGTAATTTTGAAAGATATACGACTGTGCTCAGGTGTGTGTTTCAGGGAAGCAGGACTTTGTTAAGGTCGAAGCAACTTTTTGCGTCAGCGTTAGTCCCTGCACTGGACTGATTACATTTATATCTATTTTTCTTTAGAGTTGTACGTTGAGGGTTTTTAAACACAACCCAAAAGTATTTACACGTTCATAAAGGGGCGCAAAACCAGTCCGAAATACCTGTAATTCTCATGCGATTCGAACAGTATGTTCTTAATAACTATCAATACCACTCACGGAAACTCAGTACAATATGAATTAGTAGGTTCTCTTATAGTAAAGAAATGTATCCTATATTACTTCATTAGGCAAGGAGTTTTTATGACTTAGACTGAAACGATAAAAAATGATTTGTATTTATTTCTTACACAGCAATGTTCACAAATTGTATAAAGCTTTGAACGCTGTAATAATTTTATTGCGTTGTTTAAAGGAAATTTCGCCGCGGGGTACGCTGTTAAAAATTATATATGGCTTTGTGACATAATATACCTAACTTAAAAATAGGTAACTTTCATTGTAGTAGTTGGCAACAACACAATATAGGCCTGTAGATTAGACGAAAGAGGGCGATTTTTGGACTTAATTACGCACAGGTTAACACATTACAACTTATGCGTTTATGGTTCAGAAACATTGTCCTAAAGTTGATCCCATTTTGAAAGTGTATAACGATGTCAAAATGACGTTGTAATGTGCAAAAATCGTAAGAAATTTAGTTTTTCGTAATTTGCTCCCACCGTATTTTAATTTCAAGTACTAGATTTACTTCAATGTGCAGGTAATAGAAATCCCGTGAATTTGAGACCGGTTGAATTGAATTTGGTCAATTATTTATTTAAATAATGACAAATAAATGTCGAAATTTTCAAAAAATTTAAAATAAAATTTATTTTTCATTTCAATAAAAAGCTCCTACATACTTTAAACTTCTAGAGAATACGTATTTTATGATTCTGAATACATTAAATTTGTAATTAAATTTATTCATTTATTTACTAGAAGTTATATTTACTTATTTATTTATTTTAATGTTTAATGCAATTAGAGCCTTTTTCCACCGACAAAAAAGGTTCACCCGAGGCAACTTTATTGTTGAGACCTAAATTTTTCGAGACTGCTGGGACTGGGAATAGTAATTTTTCACTATTAAGACCTCCAAATGGCGCCCGAAAAATTTTCAGTTTTAGGAGTCATGTTTTTGTATCTCGAAGTGAAATGGTTCTATCGTGATGCAATCTTCACATTCTAGTAACTGGTAAATTTACAAAAAATTTAAAAAGTTCTTGTACCACGAGACCATATCGTGCGAGGGTGGTTGTAGATCCGTTAGAAAAACTAATTTCTATTCAATTGCAGTGAAATTAATTTGATAAATGTAATCTTCATATTTTTTATACGGCCATAAACGTTATCAGGAACGATTTGAGTGTTCAGAGATGTATTTAATAAATCGTAGGGCACGGAACTCTAAAAAGAGACATTGATTGCTCTTGGTAAATATCCCTATCTACTAGTCACCCGGAGTAGACAGGTTCGCAGCCGGAACTACGGGTCCGGCTGTTAGATCAGGGTACCACGGGAACCGGATCCTGAGCCCTCTGATGGCGAAAGCTGTCAGACACCGGTTTTGGAGTTGGACTCGTGGGGGTATTGTGGTTAGCTGCAGAGAACGGGCACGTTCGTCTGCTCCACTATTGTCGGTGGAGCGTCGGTTCTCGCGCGCAGCGAGCAGCGGAATTAACCGGTCTAAGGCGAAGGGCTCCTTGGTTTTCCGCTGCGAGGCTTGGAGCGTCCTTTAGCAGAGGTCCCGTCGGACCGATGCAGCTCGGGTACTTGCCTGCTTAGCAAGTAGAAAGGTGACTAGACACTGATCCGGACACCCGACCGTAGGCCAGGGTAGACCTACACTTGATTGTAGATCGGGATGTGAGCGTGCTGACAGCTCCGGTACCAGCTGGATACTGGCAGTCGGCTTCTCTGACGAACCTAGCGGTATTACCGCGAGCATATGCAAATATGCGGGAAGTGAGCGTGCCTTACAGCTCCGGTACCTATCTGGACAATAGGGAGTGTGCTGGTTGCGAATGGGGGGTCGCTGCGAGTGTGGTTTCACGAGTGGCGATCTTCTGTGACCGATAGGCATACGGGTAACTAGCCTTAATTAGTACCGGCGCCATGGCGTTGGAGGTAAGACCTGCCGTATAAAGGTCCCTGCGTCTCGGGACCTTGGTTTGGGGAACTTGATGCAGGTATACTGACCCTGCTCATATAACGTAAAGTTGGGTGGGGCAGGGGCAGTATAAACAAATACGTAGTCGTGAGGAGGAGAGGGCCCTGCTCTTGGTAAATAATATAGTATGTAAATTATACTCAGAGGTCTTTGTTGTCTTTCCAAAATTTATTATTTAAACGACGATAAAAGCCTATCAACTACATAACAACATTTTTGTATTGTTATAATTTTTGTCTTTTATTTAACTTTGTAAGTGAATTTAATAAATAAATTTATATATGACATTTATTATGAAGTCCTGCTAAAGACAGTCGTATTGAGAGAGTGTTGATACATCACCAACTAATAAGTACTTAATCATCAATTGAGTGAGGCCAAGTCCTTTTTTATTCATAAAATTTGAAACACAGATTTCCCAGCCAGAAGTTTTATTCTTTAATAAACCTCATCATAAAAGAGTAGTAGGATATAAATAAAAAAAATATATGGAGTATTTAGTAACATAACTGTTTAACTATTTGGTCAGCTACACAGATTGTAAAATGAAGCTCAGTTGGTGATTCTTCCTCATATACATAGATTTAGAGTAAAATCCCAGAGCGATCAGACATAACTTATTTTCACATATATGAAACCTTAGGTTCTCAGTAGCGTCTCATGTGCTTTGAATGCTTAGAGTGCTTGTGGGGCTCGCCTTGTGACACCGGGCAGGAACCAGGTAAGAAAGGTAGCTAAAAATAAGAGCTACTTAACTTAAATTTGTACGACTGATTTTTACATATATTTTGAAGAATATTATTCTAAAGTAGTATCATAAGTATCAGACACTTTCCATGGACCAGAACTTTTGTCAGACGCTTTAAAGCTCAACAAAAAATAATGGAACTTTACTTATTTTTACATGTCTGAATTTTAAATATGTTATTAAGGTAACTATTACAAAGTTATATTTCATTAGTCAGAAAAATTGTAATGACCAAACATCACCTAAACACAAAAATTATTTACACGCAGGTATTCAAAGCACATGAGACGCTACTGAGAACCGAAGGTTTCATCTATGTGAAAACAAGTTATGTCTGATCGCTCTGGGATCTTGGACTAATTGTTTTGAACGAAAATAAATGACATAATAATTATAAATAAAGCTATTCGCAGCTTTTTTCCAAAGTCGTCGTATAGTATCATCTTCGTCCGCCTCCGTACGTAAAATTTAATTTCGAAACACTTCGGCAAATAGACGCGTCGCGGTAGAGTCTGCGCTGCTATAATTTCACTTTTTTAATTAATTTGCTTGTTATGTATGTTTGGCGCCGACTCAAAGTTATTTAGGTATTTACATCAGTGTAAGAATTTAGTTAGGCTAACGAGTTTATTTTTCACTTTGCAGTTTTTATCTTCTTTCGTCGGTTTAATTTTTTGTGAAGTATTTACGATCTATTCCATGCAATTAACATAAACACTGTAAACAGTGAAACATAAAATTCAAAAGGCGATAATTAAAACAACATTGTACATTTTCTTTCTCTCTCTTTCGTTTTATTGGACATTAAAAGTCGTATATCGACTCCGGCCCTTATCTGTCTCCTGAAGATTTATTTGGGAACCACCCCCTTGAATTTTACAGGCTTTTCGTAAGATAGGAAAATTACTGTTGAGAGGGATTTTTTAAATGTTAATCTCGGCTGTCTTCTGTCCGAAATAATTTGCTTTGTAGGATTTCTATGAACGCAATCCTATTTTTCGTGGGACGTAATAAATTGTCTATGTTGTAATCCTCTAAAAGGTTGTGTATGTTAAACTAGTTTAGCGTAAAATTATCTTTTGATGTAAATGCAATTAAGTAAACAAAAAAGGGACTGGCTAAATGACTTTAAAATAAAATGTTTTCAAACTCCTAACTCAAGTGCAGACCATGTATTTATTTTAAGAACACATATCTATTATGCTAAAAGTACTAGAATGTTTTTACTCAAAATTTCTATCAATTTAAAACCTCCTTTCAAAAAAAATATAGAAAAAAGGATCTTAGCAGATTAAATTTATTATATAGATAATGAACTATCACGTCTAATTAAATACATTAAGCTTAGCTGATTGTTTTGTGTAGTTCTTAAAAGGGAAAATCTTAGTAGTTGAAAATATGGGTATATTTTGAACTGTCTTAGTAGTCTAAGTAGTTTCTTTTTACTGTATCCTTTATCTCCTATGTCATTGATAATTTCAAAGTTCTAAAGATACTGCATTTTCTTATATTTAAATGTTTAGAGAAGATATTTGCGAACTAGAGGACGATTATAATTTATTTCGATTAGCATATATGTAACAGTCACACAGTACAATCTTCTTACTGATCTTCAATATAACACTATAATCTTAAACATAACATTAGTACAGTAGCGATGAGAAGTAGAAGAAAAAATAAACTCACTCAAACATAATTAAAAGTAAATCCTTTTAGTATAATTTTGTAACAGCTATAATCACTTACCTTCACCAAACTCATATAGAACGTGTTTGTAAATCAATTAATCTTACACTAATCACTTGTAGGTATTTTAATTATTTACTTTTCATTATTTAAGTAGCGTGGCGTAAACCCGCCTATGTATGTAAAGATGAATTTTTCTTTGTAGAAAAACCTTGTTTGTGTTACGGTTATTTTGAAACCCCATTTATGATCTTACCAACGACAACAGCATTCAATTTTTATTCATCATTATAATATATTAGGACGATTTCCCTAACATAAGTTAATTATGTTTTTGCTTCTATCGTGAGCCTACCACAAGTTGTAGCATATACGCGTAATTAATTAACTTAGCCAAGCGTGAGGCTATGTGATATACCACAATCTCCATAACATTTGGGAGCGTTTTCATGTGTATAGGCTAACTTACAAAAAAAAGTATGACGAAAATGACCTCATCAGCTTCTAAGGTTACGGTAAAAGCTGTTACAAAACAAAATTAGGTCACCGAATATATTTTCCGCTGGTTGTCGAAAAGTCCTGTAATGCGGACGTGTGTACACACTGGTACAAAGTTCATTACGATTCAGAACATGTAATGTCCTTCCTTCGGTCACGAAAAACACGAAAATCTTGAGATATTACCACACTTAATAAGTACTTTTTTATGGTATGGCGAATTAAAGAACAGCTGCGTCGGGGAAGTTCCAAATCGTTTGTGGAAGATTTGTTGTGAAATTTTCTATGAATAAAAAATAGCGGGTCTAAAATGTTTGGCTGTTATAAATAATTTACTTATATAGACTGCAGCGTGCAGTATGCATTAAAATTAGCACTATTTTTGCGATTTTTGGAAAGCATTTAGCTTCGATATTTTATGTTTGTTATCGAAATAACTGTGTGATGAGTAACGTAACTTTCACTATTGCTTCTGCCTTCCTTAAGGACTTCATCTTCTCACTTTAAACACACAATGGTTACCAAACAAGGGGGGTCATTAAAAAAAAGTCCATCAGCGATCGTTAAAAAGTTTGGACATGATTGATAAAATATAAATAATTACAAGCTATCTCGGTATTGTTTGTCCATAGTCCATAGGCTTAGAGTTGGTTAGTTTTCCACTTGAGATACAAACAGGAAAATGATGAAAGGAAGGAATAAACATGGTGAATGTAATTCAAGCTTTGATAATTACAGTGCTATCGAACTAATATGTAGAAAACCAAATACAGAGATGTTTGTACCGTTTGTTTTATTTACATCCGTCTACAATTAAATATTTATTTATTTATTTATTTATCTCTTTATTGTACACCTTTAATGTCATGACACAGGTAAGTTATTCCATAGCCTCACCGCTTGCACCGAAAAGGATTTATCTGTAAATTGTGTGGTATGTCTAGGCATTTCTAATTTCAAATTCTCTGATGATCTCAGGTCCCGACAATGTGTGTTGTGTAAGAATTTAAATCGTTCTTTGAGATAAGAGGGCGTGGGTGGATGGAAGAGAGTACTATACAAGAGAGAAAGAATATGAACATACCGGCGAAAGCGTATAGGTAGCCACTTGAGCTTAGAACGGTACTCTGAGACGTGATCATATTTATGTAATCCAAATATGAATCAAATGCAGACGTTTTGGAGCCGCTCAAGTTTGTTCAATTGGTCTTCGGTGAGATCTAAATAGCTGACATCCACATAGTCAAAGATAGGGAGAAGAAGAGATTGTGCGAGCGCAATTTTCGTGTTGGTGGGTAGGAAGTTCCGGAGTAAATACTACATGTTTAAAAAATTTTATAATTTACTTATTATGCTGCTTTCATTTTCATTCAATATTCATCTTATTCAAATTGTTAGGGTATTTTTTGATTATAATAATATGTGAGGGTATATTTTCAAAATATGAACCTACCTTTTATAAATAGAGAAGCTTTGAATTCATATATTTAACTCAATTATAGGGTCATAGTACTAACCGGCAGCTGTGAAAATAGTTCTTCAATTTCAATAACTCACACGGACATTAAAAACATATTGAGGTTTGCTTCTGGTTTAGATATGTATTTCTAATATAAACATGTGTTAATATGTAAGTCTAAAATTCAATGTGAAATTAATTCAACACCAAAATATATACATTACTTCACAACACATGGCATACCCAACTTACAATGTTAATGTTTTAAACGAATACATATTTTCCAAGGTCGTTACACCTCCAAGTTGAAAAACCTATTAGTAAGTATATTTAATATACGGATAATTACCTGAAATTACTGTGTTCAGCGTCGCCGACGGTGAAGTCACAGCAAGCAGCCAAAACGCGAACAGTGTCTTGACACATTCAACACTGTACATTTTGTTATATTATCTAGCTAAACGTAACACTAATATCAATAATTAATTCTAGGGTTATAGAAACTTTTTACTTTGACTAGTAAATTATTTATATCTCTAGGAATGAAGTTCGGCGCCGGCCAAACCTGAAACAAAATAAAAGGTTTAAAGTTTCAATAAGTTTACAACAGTAGATTGCGAAAACTGTAAATAGTGTTTTCAGTTTACAATCAGCACAAAACATGACATGCAATGTATTAAAAAATAAATGAAACTGACACAAAAATGTTTTTTGTGATTGGTGTACTCGCATAAAACGGAACGCTGCAACAATTTTCTCTAAATTCGGACCTCATAGTTAAATTGTGCTATTGGCTATACATTGACACAGACACGGGTAGGTATGCTGAGCTACCTTTTTTAATATTTTTAACAGTTTTGAACCGCAGGGTTTTGTTATAGCAATGAAATCTGTTTGTCTATCAAGCCACCAAGAGCTTTTCTACAAGTCTTGCCTTGCATTGCTTTGCAGATATTTTTACATAATGTACAAAGTTGACAAGTAACTGCGTTTAGGCATTAAAGGCCAAGTCAAACAGCGGGCGGGACGGCGACGTGGTGTGAGTAGCTTGTAATGTATGTATGTAATAGAAACGGACGGTTTTAGATCGAAACAGGCAGATGTGATGGTATCCATGTTTTTTCTTTAATAATTTTTTATTTCACGAATCAAGCTAATGTTGCGGTGACTCTGTGTGCGTTGATCTATATTTTTTTATTATAATTATTTATTAAATCGACGATTTCGAATAATTGATGGTCAATTTTATGAAATAAAGATATTGAATTTGAATTTGACTAGATAATAGAGAAGATGTCACATAGCAGAGTCATGGTCTCGGCGCTCCACGCTAGTACATTTCAACTGCTCACGCCGCGTCGCCGTCCGCCACCCCCGCTGTTTGTCTCAACTTTACGGACTGTTTTATTTGGCCGCTACAAGTAAGCTGATTTTTCATAGTCATCTGTTTTAATAGAAAGTTAAATACTAAATTAAGGGTTAAAAAAAGTATTCTTTTTATACTACTACTAGCAGCGCCTAAAGGTTTCTCCCGCGTAAGTCGCGATCCCGTGGGAATGTCGGGATAAAAAGTAGCCTATGCGTTAATCTAGGTCTCCAGCTATCTACATACCAAGTTTCAGTTTCAGTTTGTGTGAAAACATTAAATTTGTGTGTATGTTACACACAAATGTTTCCTCTTTATAATATTAGTTTAGATCATCGACAGTTAGCATAATATTATGGTCTACCTTATTTAGCTAGTTCTTCCGTAATTTCGGTAGATGTCCTCTAATAGGCAATGTTTTAGATGTCAACAAAAATTTCAAGAACCAAACATTCAATTGATCTTAGGTAGCCCAGTTTATTAGAAGTATTTTTTCACTGTAACGGATAAAGACATAGCAAGAGAGTTTGTTTTCTTAATCCAAACGTTTCAAAGAAAAAACTGAATAACGAGAGTAACCATTTTTAGCCATCAAGCAGATGACGATGACTGCAAAGTCACGAGAAGGCCGCCGTTTGTACCATTTTTTTTTTGTCTTTGTAAATGTTTTAAACTGTTTCTCATGGTGTACAATAAAGACTATTGTGTTGTATTGTACATATATGTATACACCGTTTCCCTCAATTGAATAATGTCTTCTAGTGGTAAACACTTAGGTACTATGTAGGTGGATATGAACACTAGCAACTTTTTGGCGATAATATGTTAGAGAGGTCTAAACTGTAGGGTTAATAAGTGTTTTAGCGAAAGTCTGTTGTTGTTCTGTTGGTCAGTAATTTCTTTTAGCAGAGACTGAATAGTCAGCAACAAGGTAAAGAAATTTCCAACATAAGTTACATAGTAGTGTCATTTGGGTGTCCTCGTGTCCGTTGTAATTTTATGAGTTATTTTCGTCTGATCTAGAGATGGGTAATAAGGGTTAGGGAAACTGGAAGGTTCATTTGCTTTCATCAACGAGTTAATCAACTATTAAATTCTTCGACTAGTTAAATTTTTTGACTAGTCCATGTGTCAGCTTATGCAAACTTTCTACGTAAACTCCGTCTACAACGGTGTCTACGCCGTTTAAGCTTGGCGACCTTGACGTTAGTATAATAGTGTTAATACAATTTTAGTTTTTAAATTAATTTAGTAATTTAAAAATAAATGGTCAGTACATATTAAAATTAATAAAGTGCAGGTGCACCCATTTATTTTGCGTAAAAGTTTATTACACTATTTATTATATACCTATATAATCCGCTATAATTAAACATACATAAAACCGGTTATATAACGAGTTATACTCAACATTAAAAAAGAACTGAAACCTTATAATGAAATTATTTGCAACTAGAACGTCAATGAACCAAATAGTCAAAGTGAACAGAAGGTTTAGTAACGTTTAGAAAGTTTAGTCGACGGTCGTTGCATTGTAAGTCGACGTGAGCGGTTCAACGTATCAATGTACTAGTTGAGCCGTCGATCTTCTACTAGTCGAATGATTCAACTAGTAGATTGATAGTTGACGAACCGTTGATTCGTTCATTGGACGTGGACGTTTTCAACTTCTCGACTAGACTAGTGAAACTGAGTCACAGGCTGATCAATTTTATTTTCATTTTTATCTTCTATTCCCATCTGATCCCCCGTGGAAGAGATCAGAAATAAATGAAAATATATTATTCCGGTCAGATACCCAAGTTGTACAATCAGCAACAAAATCCGTTTGTGGCTTATCCTGTAAGTACCTATTTTATTGTGATACATGTGACACAAAAAAATCTAAATCCATATTTTTTAAAGTTGATTTTTTGAAAAGCTTGTAAAATTAAAGTAAAATTTATTTTTTAACATTCTAATTTTAATAATCTTCTAATATTTTTAACCTAGATCTTAACAATTTACAAATACATATTATTTTCAATAAAATATAATATATACGTAATGAATCAAATATTCCGTTCTAACTATCACCAAATCATTTCGATGTAGTCTTCAAACTTCGCCATGTTCTCAAACTAGTTTTATAGCAAAACGTAATGTTAGAGAATCACGCGAGAACTATCGAAGGGATTCCGGTTCGTCTGCAAAGTAATTTAGAAGTAGCTTAGGAGAGACTTATGATCCCAGTTGTAAGTTTTGTAATAAAATGAATACCTTTGATTTTGATCAATAGTTATGTTGTAGTTTTGTTTGACTTTTTTAATATAATTTGAAGACCTTAGCACTACACAGTTTTATGTTGAAATTGTATAGGCTCCAAAAAATTAAAAATTTTGTACTTTATGTTGAAGAAAGTTTATTTGTGCCACTCTTTTAATTTTAATGTGAGATTTACATATGGCTAAGGGTGGGGGTTGTTTTTTATGATTTCTAAATGGCATGACTTTGGTTTTGTGAGATTTACCTTAAGGTTTATTGATATTAGCCAATTAGAGACTGTTTGGAGCACATTAGAAATCTCTAATTCATACTCAGCATCATTCAAGTTATCTTTATTAATAAAAAATGTTGCATCATCGGCATACATTATACACTCGTGATTGACAATGTTTGGGAATTCATTTACGTAAATAAGGAATAGGAGAGGACCCAGTATACTACCTTGTGGCACACCTAGCCCAAACTTTTTCAAACCTTGAGACTACAGTTTCAACGGTTTTGGTAGTATCATCGTACTATCTAGTCTATCTTTGTTGCTTGATTTGTATTTTTTAAATATGAATCTACGAGTTCTAGGGCTATGCCTCTGATGCCAGTGCATTCGAGTTGCTTTAACAATATATTATATTTTACACAATCAAAAGCCTTTGACATGTCTAGAAATAGAGCTGTACATTGCTTATTGTTATTCATGCCATATTTTTAAATAAATTAAATATTGCCAAAGAGGTCGACTTACCTATTTGAAATCCAAATAGATTTTTATTAAGAATGTTATAGTTTTCTAGAAAGTTGGATATTCGGCTATGTATGACTTTCTCAAATATTTTAAAAAAACTAGGCAATAAGGCTATGGGTCTATAATTGTTGATTTCATGTCTAGAACCTTTTTTTAAATATAGGTTTGATTATGGCTATTTTTAACTCGTCAGGAAAGTGGCCTGTTTGCAGCATAAGATTTATAATGTATACAAGAGGTGCAACCGTGTACTCAATACTGGTTTTTACAATATTTACTGGGATATTATCATGACCTGAAGTAGTTTTATTTTTTAAATTTTTAACAATTTTTAAGATTTCTACCGAGTCTACTGGATAAAGAAATATGCTGTTTAAGTTTTTATTTACATTACTTATAATCGTAAGGAGTTTGGTAAGGTATAATATTTTGTGTTATATATGAATGGTTAAAACATGTTGCTTGAACTAAATGTGAATTATGTAATCGTTAGAAGTTACCATATCGTTTGTGGTGCAGGTTTGTTGTTTGATCAAAGACCAGGAAGCTTTACTTATATTTTGACTGTTTTTTATATAATTAATGTTAGTGAGTCGCTTTGATTCCCTAGTAACTCGCTTTAAGATTTTGCAATATTTATTATAGTTTTGTTTATTTACAGGATTATTTCTCGAATTTCAGTATAATTCATGTTTGTGTTTGCTAGATTTTATTATGCCTTTCGTTTTCCAATTTTTTCTTGTAATTAATTTTTACTTTCTTGATTGGAAAACATAAATTGAATATGAGAGAGAATATTTCCATAAACTTACTGTTTGCTTCATTTGTATCGCTTTCTTCATATACATCATTAAAACTTTTTTGAGAGATATATTTTAAAAATATTTCTTTGTTTTCCTTCACATTTCGTTTATATATGTACCAGAATTTTTCTTTATATCCTATACTACACGGTATCATAATCACCTGTCCAGTGTGATCTGAAATACCTAAAGCCCAGATCTCTGCTTTGCACCTCTTATGGTTTGTTATAATGTTGTCTATGCAGGTTGCTTAATGTGATGTTATTCTCGTTGGCTTGTCCAGTATTAAACATAATTTAATTTTTTAAAGGTTATTTACAAATTCTTTGCTCTTGGTATTTACAGTAAGCGTATCTATGTTAAAATCGCCCAAAATAAAAGTATGTTTGCTTTTATGCCTAGACTGAATGGTGAGTTTGAATAAGACTGATTCAAGTTTGTTAATAAATAATTCAAAACTACCATTAGGGGTTCTGTATAAACATAGGACAAAATAGTTTAGTTCAGGTATAATAATTCAGCAGCATTCAAAATGTAACTCAACCGAGTTTAAAACGCTTTTACATACTTTCTAGCTGACCTGATAAACGTAGTTCTATCAAAAGCTATTGGACTGCGGCAGATCCACAAAAGAAATCCCACAATTCCTCCTTTTACTTTTAAAAATGTAATAAATAGAAATCTTGGTGGATTACTATTAATATATATTCTTGTTTGTGTCATTCTGTTATGTCATTCATACGTTACATTTTATCCTAATAGCATAAAATATAACTATAAATTGTATTGGCAGTAGAATAAGAATCTTAAAATGATTATACCATTATAGATTTATTTATATACATTTTCATTGGACATACAGGTTGTTTATTGAGAGTTAAACCGCTAATTTCTAAACCAAATAATTATTTATCTTGGCGCGGTATTTGACTGAGTGTAGGTTACTATAAACAGAACACAAGTAGGTACTGGCAACCTAAACGGCCCTTGTAAAGTTGCAAATGCAAAACATAGACAAAATACGAAAGAACGAAATGTTGGGCTAAAATATTGTAAATTGATAGTGTGAAATGTTTTTGTGTAATAATTTCGATTTTTCTTAACATGGAAACCGAGCACCGAGCAATGGGCGATAGTTCTATGTCGGAATAAAAACCAACTAAAAGCTCACGATGTTTCATCATAGGTGTCTATGTCCGAAGCTGCAACTAGTCTACCTGTCAATACAACAGGCAGTCTCAAAGTAGTGGATGGGAGTTTTACACCTCCACAATTTAGAAAGGCGCACCCAAAACACGTCGTGCCCTTATCTTGATTATCATATTGGCCTATTTATAGTATATTTTATGTGTACTTAAGCATAAACATAATACATCCACTTCTACAGAGGTTATTCAGGTACCTTACCTACCTGTTAAAAAAATTATATAACGTATTTTATTTTGAACATTCGTAAACTAAAATAAACTTTTTTCTTCTTTCTTTTCTTTTTATAAAAATACAACTATTTGTAGAACACACAAATTTTTGTCCTGTATGGTAACCGAACCCACAACACTCGTCGCCTCACTTTAGCAGCGGCGCGGTGGCATTGCGGTGATGGCGGCACCGGCGCGGTGGCGGACGTATAGTATACACAGCATAGAGGCGCGGTTTAATGCGCGGCAATTATGTAATTTTAAACACACGGGCTTGTTTCTAAAGTATTTATGCTATCTCAAAGATGTTTCTATTGATAAGTTATTCAAGTAAGAACAAGTGAAGTATAGAATAAACCTATTTCTTTTTTTAATTATTTTAATAACAGTCGTATTGTATTTAGTACGTTTCTAGACCGCATGTAAAACTTTTTTATCTAGAGACTATGCTTTCAAGAAACTCTATAATCAGGATCATATTATTTAAATTGCACTTGTACATCTCAATAAATACATAACACAGTCTCACAAAAGTATTCATGCTGCCAGTATTAGGAGACGACCAAATTGTGTCGGTAGGCCGCCACAATTGTGGCATGGCCTAATATTGGTTTTAACCAATCATAGAGTGTCGGCGTGGGAAGCATCTCGCTGGAGACCATGTTTCTCTCCATGGCCCAAAGTGAGCGTGCGTGCGTGGCATTGGATAGGGCGGAAAGGGAACGGGAGAGGACTAGTACTCTCCTGTCTCGAAGAAGAGGTGCCGGAGAGCGCAGCATGATCCTCGACCTCCGTGAGCGCTCGCCTAGGGGTAACGGGTGAGGTTGCCCGTTACCCTAGCAGAAGCAGGTCTGATATCACTTCTCTCGAGGTCATTTTGTTACATTTTATTCATTCCCAAAAAATCTCCTCTAAGATTTTCTATGCTTCTTTAAACTATTTGCTTGCAAACCTTAATCAGAATTATTACAAGAAAAATGTTCCATCAAATCGATGTATGAACATTTTGAGCATGATAGCTACCTAATAATATCCTTAGTGGTTTACGCAGATTATTAATCTGACACGTTTCTTGAAAATGAATATCTTAAATACTATATAACCCTTACAAAGTTATTTAATATGGTTTATGTCTCAAAGTTTCGTGTTGAATATTGACTCAAGAAACTTACAAGTCCCTTCTTAAGCGTTATTCAAGACGACTCCTTACCCTAACATAAATAAGTAATAGTGAAATGTCAATAATATGTTCTGGCTTAAACCCAATACAACTTGCCAGATGTTTCTTGGCTTTAGCTGTGTTTATTACTTTTAGCTCTATTAAATTCTAGTAGTTAATATGAAAATATATTTACCTACAGAGTTTAGGTTTGGAAGTACATACAAACACTC